>OX016540.1:23250000-24450000 GCA_943590905.1 Sphaerophoria taeniata
GCAGGAGAGGATGAAGGAGTAATTTGAAGTAAGGTTTTTCATCTCCAAACAGATCTCATTTAACGTTTATTGTATTCTTTAGGTCGTCGAACAAATTTCACATGCTCATCGTTTGGAGAACAAGAAACTCCTTCGTGAACTCAACGAAGAGCGGGAAAATTCCTCAAACACCATCGATGCGGCTTCAGCTATCGAAATCAAGCTCAAAAACCTCGAAGACAACTACGAACGACTCAAGTATGCACGCACCATCCCATCACCGACAACCAGCTGACCGAAGTCGAGGCAATGCAATGCTGGAAGCCGAGCAGAAGCGAAATCAATCGTCGCAGGAGAAGATCGATGCGCTGTGCAAGAGTGTCCGGGAGAAGGACGAAGCCATCAGTAAGCTGAGGAAGACAATCAACAAGAAACATGCGAACAAACTCGGCGCCGAAGGACGTATCAAAAATTTGATCGGCGAATCCGAGACACAAGAAAAAGTCCTCATTATTATTATTGCTTTTATGTGTTCTGTCGACAATAAAATTTTATTTTCATTAGTATCAGAAAATAAAGACTTTCTCCGTTTATTTATATAAAAGCACGAACTAGATATTGAATTGATAGTTTTTCAGCGAATTTGGAAGCAGCAATTAGGACAATATCAGGAGCTGGCTTACTTGGAACAGCTTGAAGATTACTTTATGATCGGCGGTCTTCAGTTCGAATATTCCATTTGCCTTTCTTGCTGTGGGTTGTTCAAAAAATAAATAAATATGATCTTATTTCAATTGTCTTTAAGAACTTACTATATCAAGATTCAAGATCATTCTTGAATTTTTGCAATAAATTTAGAGCAACGAAAATTGTTGTCTCTTTATCCATTTCAATTATTATGTTCCAAAGAAAAGAAAAATGTAACCTCAAAAGATTTGTTTTTTGTTTTTCTTGTTTGACAGATCAACCAAACCTAACTAAAACGCGTTTTTGGATGATTTCAACTATTTCTAACTATTTCAACTATGACATATCAACCATTTTTTTTTTTTGACATAAAAACTATACTCAACTATCGTCAGCAAAAACGCACTTATCGGTTTGGGCAATAGTCCTGCAATTTGACCTCTTTGGACTTTTTTTTTGTGGAGAAGGATTAATGACGGATGCCCATCAAGTTAGCACTACAACTTTGGAATTTAAAAAAAGTAATTATGCAAAAAAAATACAAAAAAAAAAATACAAAAAAAAAAAAAATACAAAAAAAAATTCCAAAAATTCCAAAAATTCCAAAAAAAAATTTGGATTTTTTTTTGTTTCGCTACTTACCAGCGAAAAAATCACGACAATTATCTGCATACTTAGTTTTCGGTTTACGTGTCTAGTTTAGCTAATTTGGGGTTGTAGTGCTAAATTTCGCATCAAGTTAGCACTACCAGGGGTCATTTAAAAAAAAAATTCCAAAAATTCCAAAAAAAATTTTGGAATTTTTTTTGTTTCGCTACTTACCAGCGACAAAATCACGACAATTATCTGCATACTCAGTTTTCGGTTTACGTGTCTAGTTTAGCTAATCTGGGGTTGTAGTTCTAACTTTCGTATCAAGTTAGCACTACCAGGGGTAATTAAAAAAAAAAAAAATTCCAAAAATTCCAAAACAATTTTTGGAATTTTTTTGTTTCGCTACTTACCAGCGACAAAATCACGACAATTATCTGCATACTCAGTTTTCGGTTTACGTGTCTAGTTTAGCTAATCTGGGGTTGTAGTGCTAATTTTCGCATCAAGTTAGCACTACCAGGGGTCATTTTAAAAAAAAAATTCCAAAAATTCCAAAAAAAATTTTGGATTTTTTTTTGTTTCGCTACTTACCAGCGACAAAATCACGACAATTATCTGCATACTCAGTTTTCGGTTTACGTGTCCAGTTTAGCTAATCTGGGGTTGTAGTGCTAACTTTCGCATCAAGTTAGCACTACCAGGGGTCATTTAAAAAAAAAAATTCCAAAAAAATTTTTGGAATTTTTTTTGTTTCGCTTCTTACTAGCGACAAAATCACGACAATTATCTGCATACTCAGTTTTCGGTTTACGTGTCCAGTTAAGCTAATCTGGGGTTGTATAGTGCTAACTTTCGCATCAAGTTAGCACTACCAGGGGCTAACTTTTAAAATAAGTACGCGACAAATTTTTTTGTTTCACGACAAATTTACGACAAATTCACGACAATTAATTGCATAATTACTTTTTTTAAATTCCAAAGTTGTAGTGCTAACTTGATGGGCATTAATGACGGATGATATGCCAACAATCTGGAAGAGATTCAAGCACTCAAACCCAATGCCATCCAAAAAGGCTTTGCAAAACTAGAACTTAGCTAAGGGAGTCATTTAAACGACATTTGGTTCCATAATAAATAGAAAGATTGTGCTCTTAAAGCCATGAAAAATGGGAGACTTTCAATTTTATTCATTTTAATGCATTTCGAAAAGCAAAAACAAGTTAAAAAACATAACTAAACACTTTCGAATCCTCAAACTTTCAAACTTACAATATAGGTACTTATCAAATTCAAGGTAGCTCCATTTTCATCCCAAAACAAAAAAAAAAAACCTTCTCATTTTATTTTCATGCCAATATCAATTTCTTTTAAAAATGAAGAAAAACCTCTCTACAAAAGACATCGATAAAGGAATTTTCTTCTCCCTAAAGTGAACACTAAATCAAAAACTTCTACTTAATAGACAACTTTTCCAATAACCCATTTATTTTCTTTACTGGCTGACATTTCAAGGCATTGAAATCGTTTTTTTTTACTCATTTTTTTGGTAATATATAGATGGAACAAAAGAGAGTTGAATTTGACCTTTTGAAAATGATTTTCATATCAAGCTCTGGTGGTGTATGGCTTGCTGGTCTTTGAAGGTAAAGAATTCAACTGGAAAACTGTCAACCCCACACAATTTTTACTGAACATTTTTTTCCTTTTACAGAAATATGAAGTCATTTTAAGATTAAAATATAAATCTCTTGACAAGTTGATATTTGTTCAAGCCTTGCGCAAGGGTTCAAAAACCTATATGGAAATGTATTAAGCAGGTGATGATTTTCAAGTGGAGTACCACTAGGTTCCATTCTGCCACCAATACTTTTTGTACTGCTGGCAAGTTGTGCGCTTAATACTAATTTGACCAGCAAGCAATTCGAACTAGGAGCTTATGTAAATTTAAATAAAATTTAAAATATTTTTTATTGTTCTAACAAAAAATGAGTGAAAAAGTGACCCGAGTGTAACAGAGCAAGAACTTCAGTCCAAATTAAATGTTTACGATTATTAAATTCAGAATATGGTTCCGGAAGCTATTGGCAATTAGCTTAAATGAAAACCTACATATTTGGAAACCTACACCAGTCGCCTTTTAGAGTCCCACGACATGATGTATAAATAAAAAACCTGAGTGCCAACTTACAACAGTTATGTAGGTACGAATTATGAAACAAACTTTGATATCAATCATTACATCACTGCTTCGATCACTCATCAGCAAGAAGCACTTTCCATTTCGAAAAAAGAAAATTAAAGCCCACAAATACTCCAAAAACTTAGGGATGGATGTACGTGATTTGCATACAAGCCATGACTATTTCCGAAACATCAAAGAAAAGAAAAGCCAAACACACAAAAAAAATAAACAAAGAAGAACAAAAGTTATTAATACCCAGCCAAGTCACGCGTTTTGAGAGATAAAAATTTGCATAATCTTTTATCAAACGAAATAGCATTTAGGCTTTTTAAGGCACATAGAAACAGCAAGTAGTAGAACAGAACAATGTTTCTCAATTCGCACCCACAGAACAATGTGTTCGTCGCATGACAATAGCAAAAATATAACCACAGATACGCGATAAAATTTGACAAATAAATGCAAAAGACCGCTCCACATTACTTACAAGCAAAGTGCAGTGCTTCATGCTCAAAAAACATAAGACCATTTTGATTTAAAGTAGGTTACATCGCGCCGGATATGCTGCTGCCGGCCGCCATTATTGTTGCTATTAATAACAACTTTATTCTGTTTTCGTTTCAAAACGAAATGGGAGCCTATAGACTGCCTACCTATGTGTTTATTACAAGACCGTATTCTAGTTTGTCATTCATTATAAATGTAACCAGGTTTTTCAGATTGAGGTTTAGAAGACATGTTCAAATTGATGGATAGAAATACAAAAGCAACTCGAAGAATATTGAAAGGAATAACATTTTGTAGTTATCAAACAATGCAAATAAAGTATTTGCAACTGAGGAGTGTATTTGTTTCTCGACAAGCCACAAACTGCGGAGCGAAAACGAAGAAAGTTTTCAGCTACAATTTTGAGCGGGAAACATCAGTTTGTAACAAAAGAAACAACGAGAAGGCCCACCTTGTATTTCGACTGAGGTATCAAGTTTGTGTAGAGTTAAAAGCTTCACTCTTAATACGATTTGAAGGGTTTCCAGTGAGTTATTTAAAAGGAAACATTTGGTGTCCCTCAAGGCTGTCATGTGGGTCCCCTGCTTTTTTATTTTGTTTCTATTCATTTTGTTCTTCATTGGGTGGTTTAGACTGAAATTTAATTCTTACGAAAAAAGAGGAAGTAAGACCATACTAGATTTTGACTGTCTAACACCGTTATGTTCCATTTTTTTTTTTAGTCCAAAACGAGCGCCAATGTGTGTGCAAAAATGCATTTAAAATGGAAACGAAGTCTGCTGAGAATAAACCTTTAAAAATATATATTGCAGAAGGCAGCACTTTAGAAATACTTTGTTGTACGCTTTTGGTTGTTCTGTTTCTGTTTTTCCCCCCGACCACGACCAAAATAACTACGACTACACGTCGACGACGAAAATACGTTTTAAGACTTCGTCCTTTTTGCACAATATAGTGCCCCCAATAAGGTAGATAGATATGAACGTTATTGCTTTTTACCCACATAGAGCCTAGATACTTTCATACGTCCTCGATTTCACGGACAAAAAAATTAAAAAAAGGCAAAATGGTGTTTCCTTAACTTTTCGTTCATACTTCACCTACATGCACAGCACATATTTCTTGTATTTTTTGTTTGTTCTTCAACAAGGACGATGTTAAGAGTTTAAATGCACACAGATGGTTGTAACAGCCAGGCGTAGGTAGGTATACTTTGAGAGCCTCGCAAAATTTCCATGCAAAATTCAAAGCGTACATTCAAGTTGGCTGTGAAAATACAGTGGAGTAGATTGACTTCAAAGCTGGTACAAAAAATTATGTTTCAAGAAAATTAAGTCAGAAGAAGTGTAGCAAAAGCATGCGTTCTAGTTTTATTAGAAATAATTTACCTACAATAATTTTCACTAAACCCCACTGTGAACTTTCAGACAACACACGATTTATGAGACTCCGGCGAAACGACAACGACGTCAGTTTATGTTTACCTTTCGCTGGCATTTGCATGCATCAGTAGCAGCAGCTAGCCAAAATGTGACTTTCCAGCCCAAATGAAGTGGGTGGCACAACCGACACTACACCCAGCCAACACCACTGAGTCACCAATATGTCGGTTAAAGGAGGTAGGACACCCCCACACGATGGTTAAATGTTTGAACGCGTTTTGTGTGTCGTTTTGAGTAGAATTTTTAAATCACCAAACATATCTTTACGCCCGCGTCTCGCCCTCTTTGACAACGTTCTACCGTTTGAAACGTCGTCGTCGTCGTCGTTATATCCTTTTCAGTTCAATTTGAGTTTATTTTTCAAGCTTTTCCAAATGATGTTGATGTTCATTCAAAGTCGGCAAAAATAAATTTTCAGAAAAAAAAATGACACGTGTAATAAAGTCGTTGACGTTGTTTCGTTGGTGGGATGACAAGACGGGAGCTGCTGCGGATGTCAAAGTGGTATAGTCTATTGAAAAGCTTCTCATAATAAGAGGGGAAAATCCATTCAACCGAGTTTCATCTATAGTTGCTGTACTGCTTTTGTGCTCTGGGGGCGTTTTATTTTGAGACGTCTCGTCTCCAGCGCCGTACTTGAACAAGGAGTTGCAGGATTTTGCAGCGAATGCAACACATAACCGTAGGTCGTAGCTCTTTTACCTTTGATTAATATCCTCATTCTCAGAAAGAAAAAATTGTGTTTCGTTGATAGCGTGTAAAAGTCTCATAAATAATTTGCTAAATAAATGGCTTTATTCAAATTGCATGAAAACTTACTTCCCACTGTGCTTCTGCCTACATGACATGTGACTAGAATTTCTCGTTAAAATATGTGTTTTGGTTTGCCTTATAATTCCAAGAAATATTTGGTTGCAATTACATATTTCATAGCAAACACTATACTATGCTGCTATGTGTGGGTGTTACTAATTATTCTAAAATTCTATTATGTGGCTTCATTTTATTAAAAGGAAATTAAGGTTTTCTAACATTTTGGGTAACTAGTTGCCATGAAACCGAACTAAGTGTAATACATTAATTTAACTGACTTTTACTATTGAAAATGTCAAACATCAAACAACTTGCATGAATTCTCAATTTGTCGTCGCGTATGATATAATTCGATTAGACTCTTGCAAGTTGATTGACCATCAAAACCGGTGAGTAAAGGAGGTGGTATTAGGCGAGTTGCATCTACTTGTATGGGCAGAGTCTTAATTATGCCATTATCTAT
The DNA here is from genome assembly GCA_943590905.1 of Sphaerophoria taeniata. Classification (NCBI taxonomy): domain Eukaryota; kingdom Metazoa; phylum Arthropoda; class Insecta; order Diptera; family Syrphidae; genus Sphaerophoria; species Sphaerophoria taeniata. The sequence goes on from OX016540.1 coordinate 23,256,668, forward strand.
AGCGCCAGTCGGGCTGACAATCAGAAACTTGATCATCAAAGACCATCACCGCGCAAGCAGCTTAAGCAAAGCTTGTTTATAGTTCCAGGAGAAATGTCGAAGTATTTTTTAAACGTTTAAAAAATAATGTCACTATATTTCAACAAATATTATAAACAATGACTCGGTTATATTTATAACTGTAATTCACTGAGTATAATGACTTGCGCTATGCACTTGGAGAAAATACCCAATGGAACTAGAGCTTTAAGATTGCATGTAGATGTACCAATCATTTTCAATATATGTGCCCTATTAGAACTTCTCCTTGTTAATGGGCTTAAGTACTTTACAAGTAGCAGTAACATGACCTTCTCGACAAAATAATGCTTACTTGCTTCATTTCAAACACAAGTTCACAAGTTTTCAATGTTTCATTTCGCGGAGCTATAAATTTGTGCGGAAAACGTCAGTTTGTATCAAAAGAAACCACAATATGGCCCACCCTGTATTTCGACTGAGGTATCAAGTTTGTGTGGAGTTAAAAGCTTCACTCCTTATTAGATTTAAAAGGTTTCCAGTTAGTTATCTAAAAGGAAATATTTAGTGTCCCTCAAGGCTGTCATGTGGGTCCACTGCTTTTTTATTTTGTTTCTGACGTGCATTTTCCATTTTGTTCTTCATAGGGCATTTTAGTAGGGCAGTAACAGGTCCTTTCTAGAGAATAAAGTTGCGAGGGTACAAACACAAATACAGGTTTTGGTGTGAGATATCGGGACCAGCATTTAAAAAAAAAGTTCTTCATGAGAACTTAATTACTGTACAAGAGAAGTAGAAGTAACTTTCTAGTAAAGAAATATGTACTTAAGTTCTTAGAAGTACAGCATTTGAAAGAACATTCGAAATAGTTAACAACGCGAAGACCAACTTTTTTCAGACTCAATACCACGGTATTAAAGTACAGGTAGCCGAGTTTTCAAGTTAGGATCTATTCCTTAAATAAAATAAACAACTCAAACTCAAACCGATTTTTAAAACGTTCCACTTCCAACCAATAGAACAAAAAAAATCATAAGCACTTTTAGTAGAGTCAATGAAGCTCAAAAAAGGGCGTTTTCAGAAAGTCCTCAGAAACAGCTCGGATTTTGAAAAAAAAAATTCTAAATTTTTTTTTTTATATTCTTTAAAGTCTGAAACAAATCATTTGGGGGAAATTATTGCTTATATTGTTTAAACAATTTTTATATTGTTTATAAAGAGAGATCCAAAATTAATGTTTTTGATAATTGGAGTGTTTAGGTTGCATTAAGACAAGAAAAAAATCATATGGAACGGGGGGTCTATTGTCCCCCGTTTAGCCGGGAGGGGCAATCTTATAACAAAAAAGTCTATTTTTCAACAAAAAATTAAAAATCAACGGCTTTTTCCTCAATGCCGTGTTATACCTTCTTGCAAATCTAAAAAATGCTTCTTTCATTTCGCATTTAAATAAAGTTGTTTTCAGGAATAGTGTTCGAAAAAATCATTTTCAAAGTCAAAATATCGAAATTTTCAACTTTTTTTTTTCTAACTTCGAACTAATTTTTTTCGAAATTGTATGTAGTTAAGTACTATTTTTTTCCAGGATTAAATGCGGTTACAAGTTCTCAGTGCGATCCAGAAACCGCATGCCTTAATGTCTTCTTGTTTTTGAGAAATTAAGAAAAAACTAAAAACACTCAGAAAAAAATTCACAAAATTACTTGTAAATATTATTTTTTCGAATAAATAGAACAAAATATCATCCAAATTTTCTGAGTTTTTTTGGGTTTTTCTTAATTTCTCGAAAACAAAAACAAATTTAAGCATGTGGTTTTCTGGATCTCACTAAGAACTTGTAACCGCATTTAAATGTGAAAGAAGTTAGTAAATAATTACATAAAATTTTGAAAAAAATTACAGTACATTCTTGATAAACGCAACTCTCGATTCACGCAACTCCTCGATTTTCGCAACAGCTGAATTTTTAACATTGTTGACGCAGTAATCGCAACTCTTCCCCCAAAATTGACTCGATAAGTGCAACTTTTGTTCTTATTCTCATATCTCTATTTTCTCAGATTCTTGACTATGATTGTTTTTGTCTTTGGCGTTATATTTTGTCACGACAGTTATTTTACCGCTACTTTTGAGTGATGGTATGATGAAGTTGTAGGCATATACATCATCTGATTTTTGATTTAAATCTCAAATTGAGCGTACAAATTTTTTACTCGGTTATTGCAACAACCTCGGTCAGTGCAACCACCCTTGTTTTAATTAGTTGCGATAATCGAGAACGTACTGTAGTTCAAAGTTGAAAAAAAAGTTTAAAATTTCAATATTTTGACTTTGAAGATGAATTTTTCGAGAAACATTCCTTAAAACAGTTTTACTTAAATGCAAAATGAAAGAAGCATTTTTTAGCTTTGCAAGAAGGTATAACACGGCATTGAGGGAAAAGCCGTTGATTTTTAATTTTTTGTTGAAAAATAGACTTTTTTGTTATAAGATTGCCCCTCCCGGCTAAACGGGGGACAATAGACCCCCCGTTCCATATGATTTTTTTCTTGTCTTAATGCAACCTAAACACTCCAATTATCAAAAACATTAATTTTGGATCTCTCTTTATAAACAATATAAAAATTGTTTAAACAATATAAGCAATAATTTCCCCCAAATGATTTGTTTCAGACTTGCCCTTGTGACTTTTTCTTGTGAGGATTGTTGTGATTCGATAATATTTGTCGAATTCTCCCATAATCCTCACAAGAAAAGTCACAACGAAACAACCAAGGTGCATATGGAAATGTCATCAGCTTCTCATTGAAAAAATTCAAAATATTTGAAATTTGCCAATCAACAACTCAGCTCAACAATATGTGATAAATTTTATAAAAATGTTTATAATTGAAGTTATAAATAAATAAATTAATACATTTTCAGAAAAAAATCGCGATGGTAAGAGGACTTCGGTGAAGCAACTAGAGTACTTCGTGGCATTCATGACCGACCACCCGCAGCTCATGGCCAACAAAAATGACACAAACGATCCGGAAAGAGTAAAAAAAAATGATGGGGTCAGCTGGGAGAAGCGTTGAATGTCATGAATGGGCCCACCAGGTCAGTCGCAAAATGGAAGGAAGTATGTACATAATGTAGTTGTTACAAGAAGCCGTCTTCGCTGCAATCTTATCAAAAAAATTTACTTTTCATTTACGTAGGAAACTTCGTCAATAATATACGCCATAATCATTTCAACTTCCATTTTTTTCACTATAACTACTCATAAATCAAAATGTCAAATCTCAAATAATTTTCTTGTTATGACCCGCTATGAAGGAGATCACAATTTCGATTGTTTTTGTGACTTTGGGGAAGAATACGAAAAAGTCACAGAATCAATTTCACCCCTTCTTACGACTTGTGAGGTATCAGTGATGATGGGGAGAATCGGGCTGTTAGTTTAAGAAAAAAATTGTTGTTTTTGGGTTGAAATCTTTGATTCGCGACTATCCTTAGTTTTGCTCTAAAAAAGGTTAAGTGTGTAAAGTTACGCGTGGACAGATAGACGGCCAGGTGGACGGAATTGCCATACCTAATTTTTCCGACATGTTTAATAAAACTCTTAAGATCGGTTTTATTAACGTGTGAAGACAAATAAACACAGGTTAGAAGCTACAGCAAAAAAAAATCGTTTCGAGAGGGCGTAATACTCTCCCGTATTATTTTCGTTTTAATAAGAAGAGTGGCGATTAGCTATTATAAGCTAAGTCCTAAGTGAACTCACTGTTCAAAACAAAAATCCATTCTACAAAGTATTATCCGCTTTTTTTCTCTACAAGGTGATCTGCATTGTATGCGAACAAAGGGAGGCGTTTAGGTAGAGTTGAGAGAGAGGCACTTTTCTAAAAATATGATTTAAAACAAATTTTGTTTTCTTATTTCTATTTTCTCCAAAACACAATATTTTGACATCCGGTTTTCTATATTTAATCATAAAACAACAAGAGCATAAAACTATATTTAAGTACGTTCAAAAAACAACAAAAAGTTGTTAAAAATAATCATTTTTTTTTATTTAGCTTTCCAAATGTCAGAGCACACCTCTGTATGTATTCCCTATTAATTTTTTATGTAATAGTAAAAGTAGGGTTTCACGACAGCACCGAAGAAGCAAGGCCTAGACTATTTAACAATTACTTACTTGAGTTCGTGAAATGAATTGAGGGGACCTAAAGTTTTATACTGATTCCGAACGGCTGAATTGAGAAACACTTTTCCGCGAAAAGTCACACTCTTGGAAGCTTGGCGATCTTTGAAAGACGCAGCCGCAGTACCCCTGAAAGAGGAAATAAAAAATTTAAGATACGAGCTGGGTTCGATTCCCTTCGTTAAGAATTTTCCAATTCTCACTTTCCGCGTTTTTTCTAATTTCGAATTTTCAACACAATAACCATATTAATTATGGAGGGAGGAAGTAAGGTTAACCAGTTAAACAGGCGAAATACGACATTTTGTCTGTTGTAATTAGGAATAAAGTGCGTCTGTCGATAAATATACCAATAATACAATTCTAAGAAGAAAAATTTAACTCGTAATTGGCAAAGAGTCTGTGCGTATTGAAAACAACTCAACTACTGTTCACCTTATTTTCTAAGAAAAATATTTTAATTACCAATTTCAGGTTTTCAAATAAGAAAAATACCCTTTCTAATTAGGTAACATTTCTTTTAATTAGTGATCCCCAGAAGTTATTAATCTACCTATTTTCAAAACTCATTTTTAAAAATAAAACAATCAAAAATACTTTCAGGAGCAAAGTGTATCAAAGGGCACGGTAGTGCCCAGCCAAGTTCTAGCACTACCCCCTTTTTACAGGATCGAACTCAAGCACATTTTTAACCCCCCATAACTTTTGAACCCATAGAGTTAGAAGCTTCAAATTTGAATTACGTATTAACTTCATGGGCACAAAGGCCCTGTAAAAAAAATTATTTTGTTGAACCGCTACTTCCTGAGATATTGAACAACAAAAATTTCAAAAACCGTAATTGACTCACTGACTGACTCACTGACTGACTCACTGACTCACTGACTCACTGATCATCAAAATTATGAAGCACTTCTAACAATGGCAGAATCTTAAAATTTGGTACGGTGGTAGGTTTTCGGGTGCATACAAAGGAAAAAATCGAAAATTTCAATTTGCTCATTCAGGGGGCGTGGTATCCGCCCACTTTCTAAAACTGGTCGTAGGATCTTAAAATTCGGAATTATTACAGGGTTTCGGTTGAATATAAGGAAAAATATAAGGAAAATATTTTGGTTTCATTTAGGGGCGTGGTTTCCGCCCACTATCGTTAAACGGTCGTAGGATGTTGAAATTTGGAATTCTTGTAAGGTTTTGGTTGAAAAACATAAAAAAATTAGAAAAAAATCTATTTCCATTTAGGGGCGTGGTATCCGCCCACTTTGTTAAAATGGTCGAAAATGTTTAAATTCGAAATTCTGATAGGGTTTCGGGTGAGTATAAGAGAAAATATAAGTACAAAATTGCAGTTTCATTAAAGGGGCATGGCTGCCACCCACTTTCTTAAAATGGTCATAGGATGTTGAAAATTAGAATTATGGTTTGCTTAACTACATAAAAGTCCATGAGTTATGGGTTTCACAATGGACCCTTGACGTCTGAATGTGATATCTAGACAGCCAGTCGAACCTAACCTACATATTATTTATTTATTAATTGGCAGAGCAATTATATTGTTAAAGTTTGCATAATGCTTCCATAAAAAAAAAAACTTTGCAAAAAGATGTGAAATCAGAACAAAAACATAAAATGTAAAAAAAGAGCCAAGTTCTCTTATGTGCGAACAACACTGTGTAAACAGTTAGCCACCAAAAGTAATGAGATCTAAAAGAACGCCAAGTTCTGGCATGTAAAAGTGTTATATTTAATATTTTAAATCATAGAAAATAATACAACAATATTAAAAGAAAATAGAAAATAGTTCGGATGAAAATTTACAAGTTCACTTGGCAAGTTTTTGTTTGAAGCGTGATTAATAACATTTTAAAACTTGAACAGTGAACTTGTAAATTTTCATCCAAACTATTTTCTATTTTCTTTTAATATTGTTGTATTATTTTCTATGATTTAAAATATTAAATATAACACTTTTACATGCCAGAACTTGGCGTTCTTTTAGATCTCATTACTTTTGGTGGCTAACTGTTTACACAGTGTTGTTCGCACATAAGAGAACTTGGCTCTTTTTTTACATTTTATGTTTTTGTTCTGATTTTATTTTCTCAGTGCACCTACTAACAAAAGCGCCTTTCAAATAATTTATAACCCACCTTAATATATCATGCAGTCACCGCCACCACCGCCGCCGCCGCCCCGATAGAAAGTGAAAACTATTTTGCGCCAAGTTTCTATGTGTCGCTTGCTTTTGTTGTGTAGAAGCAACGATTGCGACGACCAACGACTGCTACGACGATGTTGTCGCTAAATTTATTTCATCGAATTAAGTTTATTTAGTAAGATAGACATGTCGACGACAACGCTTGATTCGTGCCCACTGAAAAAATAAAAAACGCAAAGCAACAACATTGACCGGCATTGCCTTTTGTATCATTTTCAAGACTCTTTACTTGGACACATACAAAAAACAATACAAATACGTGAGACGAAAAAAAAATAAAAAGCGAAATAGCAAAACTAAACTAAATTGCTGGCAGCAAATTGTATCTTGATTTATTATGGCTTGATTATCCTCTTGCCGCAGATTAGTTATGTTTTATCGGTAACAATGGTATGTGTTGTACGTAAATGTAGGTATATTGGATGCTATAGCAAAAAGAAAAATGAAAAGCTAAATAAATAAATAGATAAATTTCACTTTATATTTTGTTGGTTTAGCTGTGATGTAGACGAAAAAAGGTCCTTGAAACTTTGGTTTGAAACCGAAAACTGTCGAAATAGCAGCAGAAAGTGATGCCAATTTATGTAACTTTATGTTTTGCTTGAGATACCATAGAAAACCTTGCAATTAGGTAAACCAAAGAAGGGGAAACAATTTCAGAGATATTTGAGATCTAAGTGAATTTTGTGTACGAAACCATATTTCTGCCAAAATATTTCACAGCTGAGTTAATGACGAAGAATCCAAGCAATTTGCCCTGGGCGTTTATCATCTGATGGCAAACACAGTGCTAAGTTTTTTTGTACTTGGTGTTAAAACAACTGATATAGATTTCCTTATACAAAATACTCATATGTAAGTCAACAAGTTTATTTTTCTTTTGGTTCATAACAACACCACACAACTCAAAATGACCTCGAATAGTGCAGTGACGATGACGATGACGATGACATTCACAAAGACGACGACGAAGTGTGTTGACATTCTAGATTTTTGTTCTTCACTTGACAAATTTGCTGTCGGTTTTCTGTCACGCACCAAAGGACTTTTCATTTGCACAAGGTCGGTTGAGCGAGTGTGCAGTGTTAAAATAGTCAGTTGTTTGGAATTGACGATGTGTGGACACTCTCGAATGAAGGTTATTTGACAACGACGATATGATGAGGATGAAGATGGATTTAATTCTTAATGAACTTTCGTGATCTCAGCAACTTCATGGGGGGTTAGCTTAATCAAATATTACTTTTTGTTTAACGTCGGAAACATACATTTATTCGTGTCTAAAATAATCTATCAAAATAGCATCATAATTTTGCTTTTCGAAAACATTGAAATCATAATTAAAATTCTTACCTAAAATTGACAAGGAACGTAGAAAATTGACTCACCTGCAAAATAAAAAACAAAAAGAAACACATTAAGTTGAATGAATTAAGATTTTGAAAAATTTTAATTATAGAGAGAGTGAGTTACAGAGAAAAAGAGAGACAGAGAGCAGTAAAATAAATCGATTCGAATAAGAGCTTCGGCATAGTGCGTGTTTCGTGCATGCAGTTTCATTTAAAACACATACACACATACATATATCAAACAAAAATTAAATATATTTATTTAAATTAATCAATATATCACCAAATTCCGCGATTTTACACTTAATTCAGAAGTGTTAAAATTCTATAGCAAATTAACAAATTTTTTTCAAACTTCGTAAAATCGAGTCTCAACGGATAGCGACATTTGGTGAAATTAGAGTTGTACAGTTCATGCCAATCAAGTTATCAATACCACTTTGTAATTTCAAAAAAGTAATTATGCAATTAATTGTCGTGAATTTGTCGTGAAGCAAAAAAAAATTTAAGCAGTCGACCCTTAACTGAAAACAAAATCTAACCACGTGTTCGGAAACTTTTTCTAAAATTTCGACATATACAGTTCAGCTATAGGCTTGAGGAGGAGGACATGCAACAGGTTTCGGTTAGAGTGAGTTTCAATTTAAGAAGAGTTTCAACTAAGATTGCGAGATAGAGAGAGCCCACTGTAAGTCTTCACCTTTTCGGAAGTTTACATTTTCAAAAAAATGAGGCTAAATTAAAAAATTCAAAAGAGGTAAAAAAAATTTAAGAGTTTGAATTCTTTTAATGGGTACCTTCTAATTTACCAGCACATGTATTGAAAAATTCTCAGTTAAATAATAATTGATGATGCGAAGAGAAACGGAAAAAATGTCCCAACAGAGAATCAATTTTCACACACTTTAGGAAAATTTAACACAGCGTGCAATTTGTTTTATAATTTTTACACGCCGAATTGATTTTCTGTCAGGCAACATTTGTTTCGACTCGCTCTGTTTGAAATCTACTATTTTGTTTTGTTTGTTTTGTATACAACTTTAGTTTTCAGTTTCTTATACAAACTTTAACAAAGCCTTAATTTAATAGCAATCTTCATCAATGAAAACAGGCAACATTTTTGGCTGGAATACTTGTTGTCTTAACGTAAAGTAGGTGTTACAAAAAGAAACGTAACGTTAAATAAAACACATAAATTTTAAAATTCATTGTTTACTATCGGTTTAAAGAACGTTTCGTGGAATATCGTTTTTTAAATGATATCATTTGAATGTAGGCCACCAACTACGCCTGAGATGTTCCATTCGGCAGGGTGAATTGTGGGCAACTCGATCGAGCATAGCGACTAGTATTTGCGAATAAAAATTAAGTTGGCGTCCAAATGTCAGTCGTATACGAAGGGGAGACGGTACCAGTCTCCGGACAGATAATTTTTTTTTTTAACTTTGAATGTAAATATCTTTATTTCTATTAGGAAGTTTTTCATTCAAATCTAAGACTATAGTAGTGCAGTCATTGAGGCGAAAAATTAGGTCTTACCTCCGAATTTTTTTACTGTGAACCGATTTGCATGAAATTGGAATTAGGCTCATCATGTTTTTTTTCTGAACCTGAACACGAACCGCACTTGGAATCCTTCAACACTTAACTGATGCACAATGCACTCTTTTTTGTGCACATCACATTGAAATAATATTCCTTCGATAGGTATGGTTTTGGTTGGTTTCTTTTTGTGTTTTTTTGTATGCATATGCTTACCAGTAAAGAATAACGTTATTCTAAAATAAATAGAAAAGTGGAGGTGGAGGGAAAAAACTGGTTTTATTATTCTCATGTTCAGGTTTCGGTAAAAAATTTAAATATTCCCATCAGCTGTAGATATTTCACGATCGATTTACAACTCATTGATTTCAAAATATTGTGTTTGTGTGACAGAGAATAAATAATCATAATGCATTTTTTAAAGTTTGTTTTTTTTTTTTTTAATCCATCTGAGAGATGACAATGGAAAATTTTATTCTGGATACAAAGAAAAGGACTTTTGACAAGGAAATTACGGGTTTCAAAAAAGAATTTGAACATAAAAAAATAAAATAAAACTAAATTTTCCCTATTTTTGGTACCAGTGTCCAGGACACTTAAAAAACGCAAAACTCAATTTTTGACTTTAGATATTGTAAGTTCATTATATTTTCATTGAAACAAACTCCATTTACTGATTCTGATATTGATTTTTTGCAAATTCTTTGCTTAGTTTCTCTTCTAATCCATATTAAGTGCAAAATAATCCGGAGACTGAGGTCTGTCCAGAGACTGGTGCCATTACCCTACCTACAAATCAGAATAGAAAACGTACGAAATTTTTAGACGCGTTATATCGCTTTCTCTTGTAGTTAGGTTGGTAATCATTTTATCAAAATCTTTTCTCGTAATCCTAAAGATTTTTAAATAGTGACAAAAAGTTTGAATAGTTTGTTTTTTTTTTTATAAAAATTGTTGGAGGAACCGCAACTTTAAAAAAATGCCACAAAAGTTGTGAATTGAACACTTTTCTTGTTTAAAAAAAAAATATATACTTAGGGAAAACTCTTACCAGTAACATTTTTTCCGTCAAATACAAAAAAAAAAAAAAAACATTATTCGCATTATGATTTAACGGTTCTTTCAAAATACATATGGTATTATATCTCATCCTAATTTATAATACATCTAGAGGAAGTCTTAGTAATCTTATCCTCAGTCACCCTTAAGAAATGCAAATATAAAGCATCTCATTTCATGATTTTGTGTGTGCTCAAAAACACATGTAACACGAGCTATAAAAGAATCCCTATGACTCGGGGCTATAGATTCCGTCTTTTATTTTTTCTCTCAATATACCTGGATTTCATTAAAAAATAATGCTTTTGCTCCTTTCATAAATCCAAAGTCTCTTTTTTTTTTGTTAATACCTCCGCAAGAAAATCTTAAACTTTAAAGGGATTTAAGAGATGCAATTCTTGAAAAAATTGAGGACGTTCAAAAGGAAAAACTGAGTTCGGGTTGGATAAAATTCTTATAGTCCATTGCATGCCGTGAAAGTTAGCAAATAAAACTTGGTTTATCTTTGAAATATTTATTTAAATCTTATACGCTTTTTTCTTTGCCTATATACTCCGACATACAGTGAGACAATGCTCTAAGAATGACGATATCCTTTTGTTGTAAAAGAAAGACGAGGGCTCTCAAGTACATTCGAGAATCACACAAGAATTGTTCTTTTCGTTTACCTTTGCTTAATGCCTTTAAGGCAAAGATAGGTACGAAGAAACATATAGAACTTTTACTCAATCGAAAAAATGTCAAAGACTGAAAAATACAACAAAATTGAAATTAAATGTTTTAAAGCTTAAGCGATGAAATGACATTAGAAACAGTACCCACCTATAAAAAAAATGCCTTCTCTAAATGGAGCGAAGCGACGCACGACCGCACGACAAAATTCACTAGAAATAAAATCGATTTCTTCGCAAATTCAACAAATTGAGTTTAACTTCAAAAACATTATGCTTGTTTGCATTTACGAAACCACATCTAAGGGATATGGAAATGTGTGCCTACATTTTGTTATGGCAAGAAAAACTCCCCAACTTTGTTTCCGAATTTAACTTTCATGTTATTGTTTTTGTTTTCCTCTCATAAGCCCAAATATACAAAAATGAAAACTTCGCGTGTGGTCTAGATACAGGCAGAAAATTAAAATGTTCAAAAAATTATGGGGGATGCGAGAAACAATAATATCTTTAGATACTTTTAAATCTTTTCTGTTTTATTTATGTTTTTTATTTCTTGCGTACAAAAATCAAGTTGTTCGTGGTATAGGAGAAAAACAAGAGATGAGGATGAATATCAGGAAAATTAACTCGTGTCTTACAAAGTAAACGGAAAATGACGAATAAGCTGCTTACAAAATATCACAATTAACTTGAAAATTCTAAAATTGTTATGAATCCTGCAGGAGGCATATGTGATGGTGATGATGAATTTTCATTAAAAAATATTGCTGCTCTTGAAGTCGGATTTTTTATAGGTTATGTGAGTTCTGGATGAAATTATGCGCACACCTACGTACGTGAAGCTGCGGAAGATATTAATTTCATACAGGTTTTGGTATATAAAATAAATTATGTCAGTTTTTGATTTTTTTTGTGAGGCTTTTTCCTGAATCTTGGTTTCTTGCTTCAACAAAGTAATTAATTTTGTTTTTGAACCAAAGTTTATGTTTCTATAAACTTTTTTTTTCAATGTTCCGCAACCAAAATGTCAAAAACGTTAACCTTATAGTTTTCGTTATGTCTGGCTGTCACAGGCATTACACTCGTAACTATCAAGTGAATATTGATAAATCGGGAGCACGTATCCAAGCAGCGAGTCATAGAAAGAACATGGCAAAATGCCAATACGAACGAGGTTCCCGAGTGAAGATAACCAGTCATTGAATTATCGCCTAATGGAGTCACTCTTATTCGCTTCCGCAAAGAAAATCCTGAAACCAAATTGTAATATAAAAATTTTCTACAGAAATTCGGAGTCGGTTACCGCAAATTTAAAAGCGTCAACTCTAACTTTAGTAGTATTTCGCTGCCTAGTAGACAGACAATAAAAAGTTTAGTGCAGAAATTTGAGTCTACAACTCGTTTTGTTGATAACAGGTTGGTCGAAATGTCGCGTTTTGTTGATAACAGGTTGGTCGAAATGTCGCTGCTGTTCAGACGCTCTCATGAATTGATCCAATTTCTGATTATTTTTGTCCCTAATTGGAAGATATGGACTTGAACGACAAGTGGTTTTAACAGGATGGTGTCACAAGCCACACAGCACAGCTTAAAATCGATTTATTGAAGAGAAAGTTAAAATAAGAGTAGGTACAGTCATTTCAAGAAATGGGCCAGTGCGACTTTACGCATCTAGCTTGTTTTTTTTTAGGCTAAGTTAGATCATTGGTTTATGCCAGAACTAACATTGAATGCGATATAGCGGCCGTGGCCGAGTTATCGAAAATTGAGTTCACCGAATCGACAGCTGCCTTATGAAGTCGGGTTCCACTCATAAATGCTGACCAACGTTTCAAGCCAAGTCAAGGTATTCGGATTGCCATCCGGACCCGTCAACATTTTTATGGCCTTTGGAGAAAGTAATCCGTGGGGTTGACTATACAATAAAATGGACACTTTGGTGGTATGAGCGCAGAGAAAGCGATCGGGAAAGTCCTTTTCGGTACAATTCATGGTACGAAACAACACAGCAGACTAGATTTGCGCGGGAAACATGATGTAGAACAGGATTTCTGAACACTGGAATAGGTGAAAGAACTTGTCGAAGAAAGCTCAAACCGGTGTTTTTTTTTTGGTATGACGCAGTGATGTCTCTATCACCGATCATTTTTAGTGCTCTTTTTTGAATACCATCCAAGAGGCTTAAGTATGTAACTGGAGCACCAGCCAAGAGATGAGAGTTGTACTCAAGCTTTGGACGAATATAGGTCTTATAGATAGTAGCCAGATCAGACGGGGAGAAGAATTTCTTGCACCGCCCTAAGAAACCCAAACATCTTGCGGCATTTTTGGTGACATCGCATTTGTGCTCAATTCACAAAAGGTTGTCAGTGGTGCACATACCGAGAATCTCGAGATGTTCGGTCTCATTGATGCAAGTGCTACTCATGAACAGTGGCAAAGGGGGTATGTCTCCCTTTAACGATACAAGACAGCATTGAGTTTTTGAAGCATTAAACTCTACGCGGTTTTTTATTCCCCATTGTACAATGCTGTTTAAGTCAGAGTTTAATGAGCTTATCATATTTTGCAGTTCCACACCCGAAGAGGAGCGATGTGAGTCTGGAAACGAATAAGAAAAGCTAAGGGTACTATCGTCAGCGAAACAATTTATTGGATTAGAAGTTACAGACAAGAGAGCATTTATAAAAATGAGAAAGAGGGTCGGAGACAAAACGGAGCCCAGCATTTATATTATTGGTGTCAGACTTGAAAGAAAGTTTCTAATCCAACGAAGAAGGGTTTCATCGATACCGAAAGCACGCATTTTTGATAAAAGAGCACAGACCTTATCAAATGCCTTTAAAATATCAATTGCAACAATCTTACTCTCTCTAAAACGATGATTTGTTCCACTGTTCGGTGAGATAAACCATCAGGTCACCAGTGGGCCTGTTGCTGCAAAAGTCGTACTGCCGGTCATTAAGAACTTTCGGTCTTCGCGATATTTCTTTATCAGCGTTTCCATGACTTTAGAAAGAAGGGACGTAAGTGCAATCAGACGATAATTGGAGAGAGAAGAAGATTCGCCTTTTTTTTTTAATTGGCTGGACAAATGCTGTTTTCCAACTACTCGGAACGAAGCCCAGAAGAATAGGATAGACGTAAAAGCTTACGCAAGGGTTTTGCCAGCGTGGAAGAACACCTCTTCAAAACAATAGCGGGGATACCATCCGGACCAACGGATTTATGTATGTATATTCAGATCTTTTAGGAGTCCCACGGAATCATTGATGCGCTCAACAACTGAAGGAGTCACATTCTGGCAAAGAGTTGGAGGCGAACTGTCTAGCAAAAAGATAAGTTTTCGCGAGAGAGCTAACAACTGGTGTGTCATTATCAACGAGCGTAGGGACTGAGGATGAAGAAGAATTCTTCATATTTTATACGAATGACCAAAAATTCTTACTGCCTTTGGGACATTGCAGTATTTTTTGCCTTAATTTTTGATCATGTAAAAATTTGGTCCGACGAACATGGCACAGATGAAGACAAAAATTTCATCGCGCAACATAATCGCCCCCAAAGTCTTAAAATTAATGCCACGCTACCCTTCTCCTAACTTTTGAACCAACGATTGAAATATCAAAGTACGTAATATGAAGAAATCGTTTTTCTATACGGAAAAATTCACTTTTGCTATTTTGAAAAAAGTATACAAACAAGGTAGAAGATATGAAGTCTTTAAAATTAATTGTACTTTCTTGGGATACTTAGATATACCGCGCACATGTAAAAATGTTATTTTAAGACCATCACCACCCTTTTCGATTTGGTTTCTTATTCCTTTATCAAGTTCTACCCTTATTCGTTCTAGTTCTTCCTCAAAGAAACATTTCCAAACCAACAGACTGAATATAATTGAAAAGTGGGATGCAGGCAAACCTACATTTTGTTTTCATATGAATATTCAACATTCTTAAACTTTTCTTGCTACTTTGATAATTTCCCATCCAATAAAATCGACTTCGCATAAGGTAGGTACTTATGGCCTCCTCATAAATATTTCATACAGAAGGCACTCGTATGATGTTAACCAAACTCGTCTCCTTTTTTACCTCAAAAAAAAAATAGTATTCAGAAAGAAAAATAGAGAAACATGTGCATAGCAAAAAGAAAAAATACAAAAATTGAAGAACACTTAAGTGAATGTAAAGTGAATTACGTAAGAAAAATTGTTCTTCTTTTTATTATTTCTCTCAAAACGAATGGAAGAAAAATTCTTACCCAACATGAGTATAATAATAATAAATTAATTAAAGGAGAACAAAAAACAAAAATGAAGCTGCATACGTATTTACTTCAAGTAAACACATTTGAGAGGTTTTGTTTATATTCATTAAGAGATCTATTTTTACCAGGTATTTTGTATTTCCAATTGGAAACGATTCGATTTCTTCTCGTTTTTTTATCACAAGTAAAAATCATTCTTTTTTTCTGAACGATAAGTGGCTGATAAGTCAATTTGAAGGAAAAAATTGCTAAACAATTTAAGTTTATTCGAAAATTTGTTATTATTGGCAAAATAAACGACTTCATCCAGCGACACATGATTTTCGGAAGCCTGTGAATAATTAATTTTGATTGAATGACGAAGAGTGTGTATGGCGTATGTGGAACTTTTTTTTGTTCGTTTTAATTTACACATCAAAATCATGTGAGCTCCTCATACATAGACAATTTTATTGAATTAGAATCTGTGTTAATTCCATTTGTGTTTTCCTGATTATATCTTCAATTTGAAATTTATCGATCGGTTGATTTTGAAGAGAAAACTGATTTTGTTGTAGATTTGGGAGACAGTTTTTTTACTGACAGAGGCAAGACACACGTGTGTCTTTGAAGGACAAGTTTGGCTTAGTCTTATAAAGGGTGTTTTTTTTTAGAGGTATAGAACTTTAAACTGCAATAAAACAACGATGGAATATTCGATTGACATGATTTTTTTATTTTTTCGAAAGATAATCTTATGATTATTTCTGGCATATGACTGCCACGGCTGGCTCGGATGTAGTCCAATCTGGACGTCCAATTTTCGATGACTTTTTCCAACATTTGTGGCCGTATATTGGCAATAACACGGTGAATGTTGTCTTCCAAATATGACTTTACAGAACCCCACAGAAAATAGTCTAGCGGTGTTAAATCACAAGATCTTGGAGTCCAATTCACAGGTCCAAAACGTGAAATTAGGCGGTCACCAAACGTGTCTTTAAATAAATCAATTGTGGCACGAGCTGTGTGACATGATGCGCCGTCTTGTTGGAACCACAGCTCCTGGACATCATGATTGTTCAATTCAGGAATGAAAAAGTTAGTAATCATGGCTCTATACCGATCACCGATCACCATTGACTGTAACGTTGCGTTGTGGCCATCATCGATTTTGAAGAAGTACGGACCAATGATTCCACCAGCCCATAAAGCGCACCAAAAAGTCAGTTTTTCTGAATGTAACGGTGTTTCGACATTTTAGCAGGATTAGCTTCACTCCAAATGAGGCAGTTTTGTTTGCTGACGTAGCCATTCAACCAGAAGTGCGCTTCATCGCTAAACAAAATTCGCTTATGAAAATCGGGAACAACGGCCATCTCGTTTTGGGCCCATTCGACGAATCTACGCCTTGCTTGATGATCGTGTGGCTTCAATTCTTGCACGAGTTGGATTTTGTAAGCACGCAAACCAAGATCCTTCCGCAAAATCTTCAATAAAGTGGATGGACACAGATCCAATTCCTGTGCTCGATGGCGGATGGACTCATTCGGGTCTTCCTCAATGATACGCTCTACAGTAGCAATAGCTTCTTCTGTACGCACCGTACGGCCGGCGTCTCTGGGGATGAGAGTTTTCAATTAGAGTAAACTTGGTGCGAAAACGTTCCATGGTTAATCGAATTAACTGCTTTGATGGACAATTTTGTCGACGATAAAATGGACGTAGTGCGCGATACGTACTCCGCACAGAACCATTATTTTCGAAATAAAATTGCACAATTTGCAAGCGTTGTTCAGGCGTGAGTCTATTCATGATGAATTGCCAAACCAAACTGAGAATAAATCACTTGACAGCTGTTAAATCGGTCGCCGTCTTGAAAAGTAATGCCAATTTATAGTTCTATACCTCGAAAAAAACACCCTTTATAATGCGATAAATTAGTTTGAAAAATATAAATTAAACCTAATGTTTTGACATTATGACAGGATGAAAAGTGAAATGAAATTTTCATAAAATATGAAACTCATCGACTTTAACAAATATGCCTACAACCAACACCTTTTAACGATGCAAAATAAAAATAAGTTTAACTTTTGGTCATAACTTATTTTGACGCAATACAAAAATATAAAAATTTATTACCTCCACAGCAGCGGTGCAAGAAAAGGCCTAAAGTCCAGATGCCTGCAGTTTAACGACAAAAACGACACAAACAGAATAATTATTTTGAACAATAAAAAGGATACCTACTTTGTGAAACAGATAAATACAAACAAACGGTAAAATATTTTGTATTCCACCTGCACTCAGTGTCTATAGTTGGGTACATTTGTGTTAAATAAAATAAATCGAAAGAGCTATAAAAATGTCGAGCTGGGTTGAGCAGGCACTGACATAGCAAAGCAAAGCGGACAGACAAACGAAAATTTGGAATAACCTTTTTTAGGATTTGCCACGCCAAACATCATTTTCGGTTCTGGTGTATGCCACAAACAACCAAAACGAAGCCTTTTGACATCATCATCGTTTAGAAAACCTTCTATCAAAGCTCAATTTAATTGCATAGCTTTGGAGTACTTTAGAGATTTTGGTTTTTTTTTTTTTTGTTGCTGTTGACAACATTTTGTTTGATCTTTAGGTGAAATCAAATCTAAATTTTCAAGGATGGTCTTTTATCATTTTGTCTAATGGTTTGATGGTTTCTTTACAAAAAATCTCCTTAAAAATTGACAATAGTAATTGAAAGCCTTTTGCTGGAAATCAGACAATGCTAACGGATTTTAAAGAACTGGACGATTGATTTATGATGATATTTAGTTATGGAATCACTAAATGAACTGCCAATTTGGGATAAATAAGAATAAAACGTAAGCTCTTGACAATTTGTCAGCCATTTTGAAAAACCTTTGAATGCGAATTCCTTAGCTTCTATAAGTCGTAGAGTAGTAAGCAATGTGTCCATCAATTCGAAAAAGTGTTCTCTAAAGTTTATCTCTTAACATATTTTTTGATAGCTCTTTCCAATAAAAAGTTATTGTTTAAAAAAGACACAAAACTTAAATGACTTTGATTTAAATTTGGAAATTTAAGGTCAAAACAGAATTTTGTTTGCTAAAGAAGTCGAAAAGTTTGACCTTTGAGAATGTACAACCTAATCCCTTAATTTAAATTATTGAACGGACACACACACAAATCCATAAATATTTGATTCATTTTCGATTTTGCCCAAATCCTTGGAGACCAATTTAAGTATAACCAACTTCTATCGCTGATGGCCCACATTTAATTGCAATTGTTTGCCTCTCTTTTCCACCCACACAGTCGCACAGAGGTGTTTTTTTTCTTTCTTAAATGTGTTCTCTGTCGCTCGTCACCCATATTTGTTTCGTTTTTCGTTTTTGCTTTTTCTATAATCTTTTTAGTGTCCCTGAAATAAATTCAACAGGATTTGTCATCCCCCTCTATATACATTCCTATTATTGCTCAAGCACATCATCTCTCTTCCTTCTCGCAGTCTCTCGTTGAATTTTTTTTTTTTTTGTATTGCCGATGACGATGAAGATGATGATGATGATGGGATTCTAGCAGCTCAGACGTTATAGTGAAAAATGATGAAGACTGACAAGGCACTGGATATCGATGTGTATACACTTGACGTCGTTGTTCTTCGTGCGTCGTTGTCGTACTCGTAGCTCGTACTTGTATACATGTCTGGTAATCACTTTTGCCATCAAATGAATCAAAAACTCGGGCTTATGCTTGGGGATGTTTTCCTAGCGTATTACACGATTATTTTTCTTCTTTTATTTTTTGCTTGAAATAGCTAGTGCTCAGCTACTATAATATTCATATACACACAGAAAAAACACCCTTCGAGGTATGACGTTGTATGGGTATTGGATATTGACACGCACCACTCCCCCATATCGTGTTTGTTTTCTGTTACGTGTGTCAGTCACTACTACTAATCCAATCATGGCAATCGTTCTATACTTAGATCGGGCTTTGGAGATTTACGAACGTAAATTTTTTTTTTCTTTTTTGGCTTTTTGTATTTCGCCTTTGGTTCGTCATGGTCATGGTTCTCCCACCTTGGCCTTTATTTTCATTTAGCCTCTATACGCACTTTGAAATTACTTCCTTTCTGTTTGTGATAGTCATAAATGGCTATCTGTGGATGTGTTTGTACACCTTAACAAGGACTACACAGATTTAGATCCTTAAACCAAATACCATTTTCCAGGTCCGGACTACACGAAAACTGAATTAGTTACTTTTGTGGGGGCAACTTGTGCTACTGCATATAGATGATTTTTAATAATCTTAGATAGGTCTTATCGTAAAGTAGTTCTGATTCATGAAATATGTCTGTTTCCGCATTTCATACGTCCATGAATCACATACGATTCAAAAGATTCTGATTCTCGTTTTTTTTTAATCAAATTTGACACTTGCAATACTTATTGTTTCGAGATAACAGCTTCCATGAATCACAATGATTCAAAATATTCTGATTCTCGTTTTTTGAATCAGATTTGACACATACACATACTTATTTTTCGAAGATTAGTGTCTATGAATCATATATGATTCAAAACGAATTGTCCGTAAGCCGCAATTTAATTGAATTAACAGCAATTCCAAGTTGTTAATTTTAAAAAATATCTCCCTTCAAGACTGAATCACATGTGATTCATGGAGGCTGTGAACACGAAATAAAGAAGTCCTGCGTATGAAATGCGATTTAAAGGGGTGAGATTTCGAAACTGTTTAGCATTATCGATGAAAGTGTCAAGAAATTGTTAGGCTATTCCCTTGCGATTGCTATCCTTGGTTCAATCATCAACCTGTATAAACTTTTTGGACATTTACGCACACAATTTATTTATATTTTTTTTTTGTCGCCAAAAGGCCCTCCTCAAACATCTCATTTCATCCCTGCCAACACCAATATACACGCATACTAATTCCTAACCCTTCACATCACCTTGACGGTGACATGTTCGTTCGACTGAACACTCGAAAAAATAGGAGCGAATGTTTGACTGTAATGTAAATTGAAGTCTTCAGATTGGAAATGTTTCTCGTTTCTCTTTTTTTTTCATTGTTATTAGATGAATACCAAAGTTTACGTTTCAAGGAGTTAAATGAAATAAAACGACACGAAAAACGTTGTTTCGATTGACATCTCATATAACTTTTTATTTTATCAACTGAAGCTGCTCTAAATCGAGAAAAGACATCTCAATAAGCAATAACTATAAATTTAAAGTGAAATTGTCTTACGAGTAGGTACAGCATTTGAATTGAAATTTGATTGTGGTCAATAAGAGAACGAGAAGCAATTGAAAAACAAGCCACAGACTTTGATAAGTTCAAGAAAATCAATCAAATTCCATAATAATTGCAATTGGTTACAAGTTAATAAAATTACTGTCTGTCGAGGCGCAAATTCATGGAATAATGATGTACGACATGGGGCTGTCGCCTGTGACATTTCCAAAAATAATTTAAGGTAGAATTTTGTTTATTATTTTGACAACACCTTTGCGGTTCATCAGTTGATTTTAATAACAAAATTTAAATAATCTTGATCTGAGTGTATTTGAACTGCCAAATATCCTTTAAGGACTGCGTTCAACTGCGGCAATATGCGTCATGAATAACAAATGACACAAGGAAAACCTTGGCATTACACCCTAACATCGTGTAAGCGTGTTTGTGTGGGGGGCTTAAATTCAATGTCATTTTGACAGAAAAATACACACATTCGAAAATGTATTATGTATGTTATTTTGGGGGTTATGGGGTAATGTAACTTTAAATGAAGACACAAATGGATCTGAAATTGATATGGCTTCAATTAGGGGGTTTGACTTTTTAAAGACAAAAGGCAAGAGGAGGTTTATTGAATAATTTTGGGGGGTTAACTGTTTTGTGTGTTTTTTCTATACACTGATTCTAAATTGCTAGGTACGTATTAGCTTGATTTAAAAATGAAATATGAGATTTTTTGAAGCTTTACAGGAATTTAAGATAAATAAAGCAACTCGATGAGAATAGGCTTAAAAACCACTGCACTTCTCTCGAGTTTAAGGCGAGTGGTTAGATAGACCGGAGTTGTTGCACCTAATGTCAAAGCAAGAGTCGGGGATCTGTTCGCAGACTTAAGTTATATTTTGAGTTTCTCAACAGCGAGCACTTCTTCATAAGCACTTAATTTGCTTTTTTCTTTTTGTCGCATTTTATTTCGCGTAAGTTTGGTTGCAGAAGCAGATATATCAGGCGTAAGCTCTTACAGCCATATTAATAAAAAGGGCCTTTTCCACTCTTATTCCACAGGTTAACTAACTCATTGAATAAGAATTAATAGATTGGTTAAAATTTTCTCAATTCAAAAAAATAATTTGTTCCCAGAATAATAAAGTGACATTTACCCAAAAATCCCTTTGGAGAGTTTTTCGTTGTTGATAATTGACGGTGCCGTGAACGAAGGCCATATGAACTAACGCCATAATGGCTTTAATTCTCATTCAAATGTGAATTAACGCCATAATCCGATTATGGCTTTAATTCACATTGGAATGAGAACTAAAGTAATATGGCGTTAGTTCATTTTAAGAAGTGGCCCAAGTACTCATTTCAATGTGAATTAAAGCCACTTGCAGCAATCCAAATAATCTTAATATGATATGGGTTATGTAGGTACATTGTGTAGGTAAATATAGGTATGGTTTAACAAAAATAAGATGAACGCTCTATTAGTTAAACACAAAGGCGCAAAATTATAGTCCGCTAATGAACAATTTTAGTGTGATACTAGCTTAAAATGACGTTTGAGTCATGACTGAAACGTCATTTTAGGCCAGTATCACACTAAAATTGTTCATTAGCGGACTATAATTTTGCGCTAAATATTTTAAACACGATTTACTATAAATCAAATTAAAAACCCAACAGTCATTTTATTCTTCAGTATTTTCATCACGCTTATAACTTGCAAATTTTAGAAAAGTTTCTTTGTTATTTTATACTATCGCGGTTCCCTCTTCTTTTTGGCTCCAGAATCGAAAATCATCCGATTTCGATGATATTTTTTAAATCTTGCTTCTTACGGCGGAGTTATGAACAAATTTACGAGGATGGAGAAAACTGAAAACGTTAAATTGTTGATAATGTTGTGCAAAGTAATCGAATGAAGTTGCTTTATAAACAAATAAAAAACTCAATTCAAAAATGTTGATGTTTCATATTTCTATTGAATTTCAGAATGAGTAAGTTCCTCAAGATTTTCGTAGATGCTTTTTTCGGAAAATTAGTTTTCCAGACTTTGAAAGTAATTAAAAAATCGCGTACTGCAGTACTGGAAAGCGAGCGAAGCGAGCGGAAATTTTTTTTGGCAAACAGAGAAACAATTTGGGGTGTGAAAATAAATTTTTTTTTATTTCACACCCCAAATTGTTTCTCTGTTTGCCAAAAAATATTTCGGCTCTTAGTATGCGATTTTTTCATTACTTCAGAGTCTAGAAAACTAGTTTTCTGATTGATGCATCTACGAAATTAATTTGGTGGAACACAATTTTAAAACCTCAGTGAGATTCTTTGAAATGAATATTGTTTACACATGATTACGTTCAAATGGCTGACCAAGAAAACGGATCCACACATTTTTTTTATTTCGGAAATCTTAAAAGAAAATATCAGCGCTCGCTGAGAGTGAGATATCTCTTGTTCCATTTAAGTAATATCTGAGTTCCCTGAGATCTCGATGAGATTTTGTTAGGTAATTACTTGCTGCTCACTTTGCTGCAAGGCTCAAAGCATTTTATGGCATCAGTTCTCATTTGAATGTGAATTTACCCCATATGGCGTAAGTTCTCATTCAAGTGATGGCTTTAGTTCTCATTCGACTGTGAATTAAGGCCATAATCGGATTATGGCGTTAGTTCAAATTCAATTGAGAACTAAGGCCATTATGGCGTTAGTTCATATGGCCTTCGTTCACGGCACCTAATTGACAACTAATTTGTTGTTATCCTTACTAAACATATGGCACTCAATTGTGGCGCCATCTAATGAACTGAGAGAGAAGCAGCTTTTTTTTCATTTGTTTTATTCCTTCGCTAAACCACCCTCCACGGTGGAATAAGTTACTAAACGTTAGTTAAGAGAAATTGGGCCCTGTCCGGAATTGAATCTCCCAAGACATTTTATTTCTCTCGGAAAATTTCATTCCCAAGTGAAATTTGTAGTCAACGTGAATTTCCTTCGGAATGAATTTTTCGCAGGGAAAAATCTGCCAACTTAAAAAAAAAAAAATTATTTTCGGATATCAATTTCGAATTGTTTTGACAGAAATATTTTTCTTTTTGATTTGAATCATTTTTATTTTTGTCGGACGGAATTTCAAATTTTTTTGATCATTAAAACGCAAAGGATTTCTAATATTCGCGATGAAAGAGGAAATACAAAAAAAAAATTAATCAGTAGGATCGAAGCTTGGTTACAAACTTGTTCTGGGAAGTAAAACTACGAAGTAAGTCCTAATCGCCAATAGAAACATCCGCTTCCTTCGCACCACGAATGTCTCCTTTGATTGATAATAGTGTTCAAGTCTCTTGCCTCAGAGTTGTACAATATGGTGTCACGTTGTACATCAATGTGATTTTATGTAAATAGTTCTTTCTTCCATTTCCGTTGGTTATTTGTAGTCGCTTTAAGATTGATTAATTCATATTCTCAACTTCATCATTGGCATGTGGCCAATAAGAAGGTGATTTTATCAGATCAATGTTGTTAATACTGCAATAGCCCTTAAATTCAACACTCACAAACTGCCGACCATTATCTGCTTTTATAGATTTAGGATATCTCAATCTTCTGAAATCCTTTGCAACGCATTTCCAGAGGCCGTCCGGAAAATCATAGGCAGTGGTGGGTTCGGCCTTGAAACCAAAAGACAATCTTAACACAGTTTCACGAATGATTCTCATTCTACTTCTCTGTCCATTAGTGGCCATCATACTTTTAATAGCAGTCTTCACTTCATTACTATTTTTCCTGGATGACCTTTGTGTCGGTGTTGGTATGACATGTCTGGACTGGAACCACGAATTTAAATTTTTCCCAATAATTGCACAGTTCAAATCGATATGGGAATAACTTATGTTTAGTAGATAGTAGCTGTCCAATCATCTTTCTGTATTTGGCGTTTTCTTTCTCTACCTCACTCATCGTAAGCACACGGGGAACCACATTCTTTATTAGTGCACAAAGAGTCTGCATCTTGAATATTGCATACTTGGCAAAAGAATCTGCTACCTATATTACATTGCAGTCTGATCGACAATTTTAAATTTAATGGATTGAAATTGAAGAACTCAGCTTTCAATCCTAGCAGTTGGTTTTGAAGTAGGCCTTAAAAAATGCTGCCAAAGATTCCCAAAAGTTTGTGCTTTGTGGTCTATTCAAGCGAGGTAATAAGAAGATCGTCCTACTCCTCAAAATAAATCCAAACTTTCTTTTTAAGTCTGTAAATATCTCCGTTCCACCCGAGAAAGGATTTTGCTATAGCATTTCTACATCAAAATAAAAGGGAAAAAACTCCAGACAATTCACGAGAAATATCCCATGGAAAAAGTGTTCATGATAGTAACAAATTTCTAGGGAAATTACGAACATTGTTCACGATACGAATTTTCCGAACGTGGGAAATATTTCCAGAGAAATCTCAGAATTGACTTTGAGCTCATGAAGATGTAAGTTCCTGCTGGCCCATTGACCGAAGCAGATTTTTGTGAAAATCCTATGGATATTCTCAATGCATAGTTTAATCAGTCAATTTTTTTTTTTTAATAATTTGCACCCACTCAAGGGATTTTTTATACCCTTATTATGCCAGAGACACAGTGAGTGCATTAGCAAGAAAGGAAGGGGTTAGAAAGGAGGTGTCGGTATCGGTATACATTGGTCTTGAATTCCTGAACATTATAATGATTGGAAAAGACAGAGTGTGGAAGAGAATTCCACATTCGCGTAGTACGGCTAATGAATGATTCTCTATACTTGAGAGTACGTCCGAAGCTGGGCTCGAGGGTGAACTGATGGGCATTCCTAAACGCGCGAGTATTACGGGTGAATTGTTTAAGGGGAGGAATGCAACTGGCTATTTCTCTAGAGCACTTACCGTATAGAAGTAACGGTAGAATAGACAGACATGAAACGTTACGACGGTGATCTAATGATTGGAATGACGCAGTGATATCTCTGTCACCGATCATTCCTAGGGCTCTTTTTTGAATACCATCCAAGAGGCTTAATTATGTAGCTGGAGCACCAGCCCAGAGATGAGAGTTGTACTCAAGCTTTGGGCGGATATAAGTATCTGTTTTCGAAAAAATGCTGAATGCAAAAAAGCAAAGCAAATTATAAATTATTTGATTATTTTCGAAAAACCTTTCAATTTCAATCTTTATGTATTTCATAATATTTCTTTAAAATGTTTTATTCCAAAGAGAGAAGTTCGTATTCCATTGAGGGCATTAAACTGATTAATTCGCAAAAATTTACCCTTTACATCAGTTGAATTCTCAAATTAATTGACATTATTATCTCTCCGCTACGTGTATGCACATATTTTTCTCACTTAATTAAAATATTCACATGTTACTCATACCTGAGAGAAAAAAGAAAAAAATCAACCGAACACCCTTTAGGTTAACAATTTAAGAGATAAGAAATTAATTTAAAGTCAAGCTAATTAATTATGAATGCAGGTTAATCGGTAGCAATTAATCCCAAACATTAAACGTCCGTACTGCACATCACCCTTGACTTGTTGTTGAAAGTAATAGGAACCTACGTGTTATTCTCATTATCATTGAAGCTAAAGCTTTAAGTAAGTGATAAGAGACAGTGAAGCACATATGCGTGCTGATAAATAAAAATTGTTAAAAAATAAGAAAATAATAATAATTAACAAAATTGATAAGGTTTTATATTTGCGTACCTCTTATGTACATATTTTCGTCTGGTAGATTTTTTTACGTGTTGAAAATTAAATAAAAAAAGAAATATTTTGACTGATTATAAAAATCAGTCATAAAAAAAGACATTTCCAGATCAACAGGTTAAATGGTCAATTTGTCAAGTGAGGCAGTAAAATTAGTTTAATTAAATCATCAGAAAAACAATAAATTATTGAAGCTAGACACAGTTTAGCAAAATAATTTTGAATATACCTACATGCTACATCAACAAAGATCGAGGAGGGAACTTCTTTGTACGGACCGAACGTCTTCTTGAGATAGGGGTTTTTTTATAGAGCGCAATCTTGCTTTAAATATAAAACTAAAAGTATAACAGTGTGTGTGACTTTCAACCGATTTTTTTTTTTGTTCGTTTGAGAAGCTTATCGATGTCATTATGTGTGGAATAGTGGAATATACCTAATATTGTTCAAAAGAAGGCACCGCTCGCCAGCCCATTATCCACACCAAACGGTGACTTAATCGGGAACGGGATGCATTGGAATAGTTTGCCCCTTTGTGAGGAAGGACGATTCCCGAAACGAACTACATTAAATCTACCGCGAAGCAGAAATAATAACAAAAGTTACGCTTGGCAGGTTCTGGTGGGCAGGGCACGACCGGAACCGGTCCGAAAAGTCCTCCACGATGACTACAATTCATGGAAACAGCACGGCTGACCAAATTTGCTGCGAGGATGATATTGGTGCCAAGGCACTCGGTTTTTTTTTTTTTTTTAAATAAACACACACTCAAGGGGTTGTTATTCCTTTTTTATGCAAAAGCACAGCGCGAGCGTCATGGCAAGTGGGATAGACGGAGAGGGTTTAGGATGAGGTGTCGGTTAACATTGGTCTTGAATTCTTGTACACTGCTATGACTGGGGAAGACAAAGTGTGGAAGAGAGTTTCACATTCGTGTAGTACGGCTAAAGAATGATTCTCTGAACATGACCGTACGTCCTAAGTTGGGCTCGAGGGTGAACTGATGGGCATTCTTGGAGGCGCGGGTATTACGGCTGAATATCTTAAGGGGAGGAATGCAACTGGCTATTTCACTAGAAATATCGGTAAGGGTGAGGCATGAGACATTAAGTCGATGTTCAAGTGACGTAAATGTCTCAACGATGGTATTGTCACCGATCATTTTAAATGCTCTGCTCTGGATACTGTCCATAAGACTTAAGTACGTCACTGGGGCACCAGCCCAAACGTGGGAGTTCTATTCAAGCTTTGGACGTATGTATGTTTTGTAGATGGTAGCCAGATCAGAAGGGGAAACAAAATTCTTGCACCTTCTTAAAAGCCTAAAGATCTTGCAACATTTTTGGCGACATCGCATATGTGATCATTCCACAAAAGGTGGTCGGTGATACATACACCGAGAATCTGGAGATGTTTCACTGATGCAAGTGCCACTCATGAACAGTGGCAAGGGGGTATATCTCGCTTGAATGATACCAGACAGCATTGAGTTTTCGAACGCGGTTTTTTATTCCCCATTGTACAATGCTGTTTAATCAGATTTCAATGAGCTTATCATATTAAGCCGTTGCAGTTCCACATCCGAAGAGGAGGGATGTGAGTCTGGGAACGAAAATGAAAAGCTAAGGGTAAAATCGTCACAGAAACAATAAATTGGATTAGAAGTTACAGACAAGAGATCAGTAATGAAAATGAAAGAGGGTTGGAGACAAAACGGAGCCCTGGGGCACACCAGCATTTGTTTTGTGGGTTTCAGACTTGAACCCGTCCAAAACAACTTGTATAGAACGGTTCGAAAGAAAGTTTCTAATCCAACGAAGGAGGGACTCATCAATACCGAAAGCACGCATTTTCGATAAAAGAGCCTGGTGCCAAACTCTATCAAATGCCTTTGAAATATCAAGTAAAACAATCTTACTTTCTCCAAAACAATGTAAGGATTTGTTCTACTATTCGGTTAGATAAGCCATCAGATCACCAGTGGACCTGTTTCAAGATATTTCTTTCAAGATATTTCTTAAGCTGATAATTTATCAGTTTCGATGATCTTAGAAAGAAGGGAAGTTAGTGCAATCGGACGATAATGGAGGGAGAGGAGGATTCGCCTTTTTTGGATATAGGCTGGCTAGACATGGACAAATGCTGTTTTCCAACTACTCGGAACGAGCCTAGAAGAATAGGATACATGAAAAAGCTTACGCAAGGATTTTGCCAGCGTGGAATAACACCTCTTCAGAATAATAGCGGGGATACCATCCGGACCAGCGGATTTATGTATGTTGAGATCTTTAAGGACTCTCGCGACAGGACGAGTATGAAAGAAGATTTGTCCCATGGAGTCATTGATGCGCTCAAGAACTGGAGGAGTCAAGACACTCTCTGGCAGCGAAGAGTTGGAGGCGAACTGTCTAGCAAAAAGGTTACCTTTGGCGAGAGAGCTAACAATTGAAGTGTCATTGACAACGAGCCTAGGGACCGAGGAAGAAGAAGAATTTTTCATATTTTTTTACAAATGACCAATAAGTATTCTTTGCCTTAATTTTTGGTCATGCAAAAACTTTGTCCGTCAAATATGGGCGTATTGCCACACGGTTC
Source organism: Sphaerophoria taeniata (assembly GCA_943590905.1). Lineage (NCBI taxonomy): Eukaryota > Metazoa > Arthropoda > Insecta > Diptera > Syrphidae > Sphaerophoria > Sphaerophoria taeniata. The sequence continues at coordinate 23,285,580 of OX016540.1, forward strand.
TCTTTGGAGCTCTTACTTTAACTGGATTAGTTTGACACGAAAATTTGACAGATGTTATTTCAACAAGATGGCCGATGAAACAGCAGAACGCCGCAATATTAAGCTTTTTCACTTTCTGCTTAAAAGATAATTTATTTTGGGTACAACCATAAATTAAATTGGTGGACAGCCCAGAATGTTCTAGTCGTCAAAAATGCCGAATCATTATTCAACTTATAAGGAGACAGAATTCTTCCTTTTAAGGCCAGGCCTTTACGGGAGTTCTTCGAACTTTGCTTACCAATCCAAAATGTATGAAACATTCTACGCTACGGAGACGTTCGATAGCCATTATATTTTCGTTATTTTTGCCAAAAAAAAAATAAATACGTTCGTCATTTCCTTACTGCATGGCTTCCATTACCATTTGAGTCTTCGAAGCAAACAAACCAAGACCGCGATTCCCATAAAAAGAGAAAATAATAATATATTCAATCACACTTTTTATGGGTCTTAGTAGATTCTGTTGACTTTTCAATCCTCAGTATTTCTAGTGTCGCTGTCCGAAAATTCATTTCCAGGCTTGAAATTATATTGTCACCGAGTCTTAGTGTCCGACCGAAGGTCGATTTTCTGCCGAAGCCGAAGCCGATGCCGAATGTTCGGCTAAATAAAAAGCTTCGGCCGAAGCCTAAGCCGAAGCCGAAGCTTGAATGAAGTGAAGAATTCTCATTTCGAATAAGAAAAAAATATTTTATCTTATTCAAAAATTGATTTTTTTCGTTGCCTACTACGATTTTCTATATCAACAAAAAGTGCCAGGCAATTTTCGACGCCTACTATGATTTAACATTAATAAACACAAGCTTCTGTGTCCAACAATTTCAAAAATTGAATTTCTTCGGCGCCTACTACGATTCTCGATATTAATAAAAAAAATCTTCGGCTTCGGCCAAAACTTCGGCCTATTTTATACCGAAGCCGAAGGTTTGGCCGAATGTTGTTTTTTTGGCCGAATCCGACCGAAGCCGAAGCCGAAGCCGAAGGTTCGGTCGGACACTACCGAGTCTAAAATCATTTTCACTCTCTTCTGACACTATCTCTCGATTAAATGGTTGTTAGTCGTTTTACTACCAAGACCAACCGTTAGAAACAGAAACCTCCTAATTTTCTCAACCATAACCGAAAGGTCACCCAGCAGCTTATCGATGAATGTTGTGAGAACTCAACACTTTTATTTACAAATCAAACTTTATCCGTCAACAGCTGCTACAAGAGCCCCTAAATTCCACGAAAGTCTTTTTCCCGTCTTATTTGTCTTACCACAGACATTCAAATTCTAAAACAAACATTTTGCTTCCACATTTCTATTTATCAATCCTTTGCCCGGAGTTTAGTCCCATGAATTTGCTTTGTGTCTATGTCTCTCTCCCTCTCTGCTAGCCCCATGTAACTAGTCCGACATTAACCCTATCGGGGTTTCATCACCATAATAAATTGTCGCTATCACGTTATCTATAAATAATAATAATAATTATCAAAAGACCACTGTTAAGCTTGATGTAGGCCTCTAAGCACACTGCGGATGGTTCAAAATTGCAAAAACAAACTGAGACAGAAATAAAACACAACTATTTTGAAATAGGTATATATCAAGCAATACAACAAAATAACACATTATTTTATTTTGATGTACCAGGATGGATGGCGGGCGAGCTGCTGTGCTGTGGCCGGCTTGGTTATGGGCGAAAGTAATCAGTACAGCAATATAATAATCATTTGGGGCATAGGTCTGACACAAAAGGTCTTCGATTTAATTGAGCGACACGTTATTGTTAAACAACCATAACAAAAAAAGTAGAAAAAACAACTTCCATCAACTACCAGTTTGTATATCTATTTGTGGATGCGAGTTCGTTAAAATACCCACTCTGATGGGGTAACTTGAGCATGTATCTGTTTGTGTTTCTATTTTTCGCATGCATAAACAATCCGTGTGTATGCAAAATTGATTCAATTGAATACTCATTTCGTATTGAAATCGTACTTCGTGTGTATCTATTGCTTAACACGAAAAAAAATCACACGTCGTCAGATGAAAGAGAAATAAAGTTATTAGCGAGGAATGGAGGCAAGATGAAAAAAAGTTAGAAATATGATTTACAAGCAGCTTTATTGGTGGATTTTTTGCGGGTAAGTTGCACAGAGTTTTGACGGAAGTTAATCAATAAAGATTTGTAATTTTTTTCTACCATGACAATAGAAATTTTGGAATCGATGAAAAAAGTAACTCTGTTAGGAATTTTGAAGGAGAAAGGAACTTGGATTTTTCATTAATTAGAAAAGTTCGAAAGTGAAAAAATATGTTCCGTTCTGTTTTTAATTTAAAAAATGTTGGGGATCATCAGTTCATTTCCGATTAATATTTAAAGCGCCTTCCGAACTTTGACAATTATCAGCGACCATCTTTTTTAAGTTTCATGTGTCAAATTTCGCTGTCATTTATTCAGTCTGTTTTGCCGAATCACCATGCACGTATATAGCGTTTAATTAAAGTTGCAAATGATGAAACTGTTTTATTAAAATGTGTGATCTGTTCGGGAACCGTTCCATCAATGTACTGTCGCCATAATCATCGTCAGCGATGGGGCCATTTTTGGGTGAACGGGAAAGTGAGCAAACAAAATTGTCGAATTTAGGACGCTACGAATCTACATGAGATCCAAGAGCGTCCAATGCATCCCGATAAAGTCACTGTGAATTTTGGGCTGACGGCGTCATCAGTCCATTTTATAGAGAAGCCGCGGTGGACATTTAGATATTTAAACGATGCTATGTTCAAGTTCAACACATAATGGCATCAATATGCCTTTGAAGCAAAAAAAAAAAAGAAACATAATTCGATGATCTCACACAAACTTTGTTTTATTAAGTTAAGTTAAGAAGAGCTTAAGGGCCAGTTGCTCATTCGGAACATAAATTTACAGCCTGATTCTCCCCCTTGTGAGGAATCACAAGTCATAAGCTCTTGTGACTAGTCACAACGAAACTCACCACAGCCAAGGTGAATATGGAAATGTCATCAGCTTTTCATTGAAAAAATTTAAAAGATTTCAATTTTGCCAATCAACAACTCAGCTCTACAATATGTCTGCAACAGGTATGATAAATTTTATAGAAATGTTTATAATTGAAGTTATAGATAAATAAATTAATATATTTCGTGGCATTCATGACCGACCACCCGCAGCTCATGGCCAACAAAAATGACCCAACCGATCCGGAAAGGGTTAACAAACTATGGAGTCGAAGTACAAAAGGCAAGGAAGTTTGTTGATTGTCATGACGTCATGAGACTTCAAGCTCTGCAAAATGTTTTTGGAAAACGAAAAAACTCAACAAACGTGCTATTTTGTATAGCCATTGGGTCATTGGTGTCTCTCAGGGTTCGTAAAAGCCGTCTTCGCTGCAATCTTATCAATTTTATTAGTTTGTTTCAAATGATGTGCTGTTTTAAAATTCTTACATTTAATTAACGGAAAACTTCGTCAATAATATGCGCTATAATCATTTCAACTTCCATTTTTTTTTCAATACTCAAAAATCAAAATGTCAAATCTCAAATAATTTGCTAGTTATGACCTGCTCTGAAGGAGTTCACAATTTAGATTGTTTTTGTGACTTTCACAAGTTGTGACTTTGGGGGAGAAAAAGTCACAAAATCAATTTCACCTCTTCTTATGACTTGTGAGGTATCAGTGGTGATGGGGAGAATAGGGCTGTTATTCTCTACATAAAGTTCAACTTTTGTATGGGGATTTTATGTAGAACTTTAGAATTGCGAACAACAAAGACAACATCTCTATATGTATAAAAATTGATGTATGTTTGTATGTCCTTAATGGACCCCGAAATGGCCCAACAGATATTTGTGAAATTTTCATGGTTAATACTGTTGTATTCAGTGATGGTTTCGGTCACACACAAAATTTGAAAAACTTTATGAAAAGTGGGAAAACTGGGAAAACCAAACAAAGGTTGGAAATTTGTATTTATGTCCGGTAGGGACTCTTAATCCACTCAATTTTCAATGCATTTTTATAAAATTTTCACTGTCGATATAGCCGTAGTAAAAACAGATTTTTGGGACAATCTCGCGGGAAAGACAGCAAATAAGGGGGACAATCGAAAGCTGTAGATATGGAGATCTGATTTTTGTGAAATAGTCACCACACCGGAAGAACGAGAATTTTAGTATTTCAACGAAATTTGCATTTAACTTCATGCTTTAGTCAAAGTAGAAAGTTAGTTGTAAAGCTTGGATGGATATGTACATTGTTCTCTATTTCAATCGGATTCAAGCAAATCACATTGCATTTTAACAATATCTGTGTTAATTATAATTAGGTATTCTGGAGTTGCTCTGAAGGTGGCGAGACGAGGTTCGCAGGGTCGGCTAGTTATTTTATAAAGGCAGAGAAAGAAATCGTCTGATAATTTCAAATTGCATGTTGTTAGTCGTCAAATTTCGTCAGAAACCGCCATTTAAATTAATGAGTGATTCCCCTTATAGTTGAAATATGTCGATCCAGCCTTGTTCATGTGGTGGTTGGGTGTTGTAGGATCTGGGGGCTTCGGCTGTATCTTTTCCTACACACCAAGTGCTTACTTTACCTCCTCGTGGTAGCCACCGGGTACTGGTTATATCTTAGATATAACTTGCGAAACTTGTAAGCGCGGGTGCAAATCGGGAAAAAGAGCACCTTATCTACGGCCCAACAAATTTGGAGGTTAGTGCGAGGGGCTAACAACCCCTCCACAGTGAAAAACTTGACAGTTATGAGAGAGATACCAGCCTCGGATAATGAACCCCCTCTTATGGTAACCAGACCCGGAACGACAACGGACTACGCATTGAGAGTTTGTACCTGGAATGTAAGAACCCTCTACACTCCAGGTGCAACTCAGAAACTTGAATCTGTCCTCTCGCAGTATAAGGCAGATATTACTGCGATCCAGGAAATACGATGGATAGGATCAGGGACAATAAAGAGAAAAAATTGCGACATTTATTATAGCTGTCATCAAAGATTGCATATATTTGGATGCGGATTCGTCGTGGGAAATCGGCTTAGATCGAAAGTCATGGATTTCAAGCCAATAAGTGATCGCCTGGCTGTGATCCGCATCAAGGCCACATTACAGAACATCAGTATAATATGTGCACACGCCCCTACCGATGATGCTGAGGAGTCTAGCAAGGATGATTTCTACGACCTCCTGGATAGAGCCTACGGAGCCTGTCCAGAGTACGACGTCAAAATCGTACTCGGAGACTTCAATGCAAAAATCGGGAAGGAAGACATCTTTGGCGGATTAGTTGGAAAGCACAGCCTCCACGAAGAAACAACAGATAACGGCTTCCGACTAATCGACTTTGCTGCAGCTTGTAATACGGTGATAAGTAGCACTAGGTTTCCAAGAAGGAAGATCTACACAGCAACCTGGCGATCTCCGGATGGTCGAACCACCAACCAAATCGACCATGTGCTAATCGGCGCAAGGCACGCATCCAACATCCTGAACGTGCGCACTTTCCGAGGAGCAAATGTCGACTCTGACCACTTTCTGGTAGTGGCTAAGTTTAGAGCTCGAATATCAAACGACAAAAAAACACGTGCAGCCCAAAGAAAGAAGTTCAACATCGGTTGCCTTAGCACATCAGAGAATGCCAGAGACTACAGCGAGCGCCTGAGCGAGCGACTCTTCGCCGTCCTCCCAAATACTACAGACGTCAACACACTGTGGAACCAATATCGAGAAGTAATAAAAAATGTAGCCGAGACCACCATAGGTTACCAGCCACCCCCGAAAAAGAACCCGTGGTATGATGATGAGTGCGTGACATTGAAAAGAGAGACGGAAAATGCACGCCTGCAGATGCTGCAACGGAAAACAAGAGCAGCAAGGGAAGAGTACCGCACGAAAAGGAGAAATGAGAAAAAGACCCTGCGAAGAAAGAAAAGAGCATCCGCAGTTTCTCAGCTCAAAGATCTAGAAGAGTCTCGGGCCAAGAACAACACCCGGCGTTTCTTTAAAAGGTCGAAGCAATTAGCTTCTGGTTTCAGAACCGGGACACAAGCTCTTCGAAACAGTGAAGGAAACCTAGTCACCGAAGCACAGGGAATTGTAGATGTTTTCAAGCAGCACTTCCAGCAGCTGCTGAATGCGCAAAATGTCGAGCAAGATAATGACGAAAGAGAAGCAAGACCAGTCAATGAAGACCCAGTCCCAGCCCCCAGCAGAGAAGAGGTAGAAAGAGCCATCCAAAAGCTAAAAAATAACAAGGCCGCAGGGTCGGATGGCATACCCGCGGAACTCTTTAAACATGGAGGAGATGTTTTGATGAACCGCATGCACCAGGTCATCACCAAAGTGTGGGAGGAAGAATGCATGCCCACTGACTGGTCGATAAGCTCCATATGCCCCATCTACAAAAAAGGCGATCCGATGTCATGCAAAAACTACCGTGGCATATCCCTGCTTAATGTTGCATACAAAATCCTATCCAACGTATTGTGTGAGCGTCTTAAACCTTTCTGCAACACAATAATCGGCACGTACCAGTGTGGCTTTAGGCCAGGCAGAACAACGATAGACCAAATATTCACACTGAGACAGATCCTGGAAAAGACCAACGAATTTCAAGTCGAAACCCACCATCTTTTCATCGACTTTAAAGCTGCTTATGATAGCATCCACCGCCAAGAGCTTATGATTGCGATGTCTGAATTCGGGATCCCGAACAAACTGATCCAGCTGTGCCGCATGACGCTAAACAATACGCAGTGCAGTGTGCAAATGGGTAACAGCTCATCCGAGTTATTCCAAACTTGCGCAGGGTTTAGACAAGGAGATGCGTTGTCATGTGACTTCTTCAACATAGTCCTGGAGCAGATAGTGCGCAAGGCAGGTGTGAGCACGGAGGGCACTATCTTCAACAAATCCACCCAGCTCCTAGGCTATGCGGACGACATAGACATCATCGGTCGATCCAAGAGAGCTGTGCTTGAGGCCTTCACAGCGATTGAAGAACAGGCGAAACTAGTTGGTCTTGAAGTGAATGAGGACAAAACAAAGTACATGTTATCAACAAACAAAGCAACATCTGTCCACCGCCTAGGACAAAACGTCACTGTTGGTAGCAGCAATTTCGAGGTAGTTAAGGAGTTCACCTACCTTGGAACAAACATCAATCCCACGAACGACACCTTAGTGGAGATCCGAAGAAGAATCACCCTAGCGAACCGCTGCTGCTTCGGTTTGGCCAAACAACTGGGTTCAAAACTCCTCACTCGAAAGACAAAGTGTCTGCTATACAAAACTTTGATTTTACCAGTCCTAATCTACGGCGCCGAGTGCTGGACGATAAGTAAAAAAGGGGAATTGATACTGGGCACTTTCGAAAGAAAAATTCTTCGACGGATTTTTGGTCCCGTATGCGACGATGGCGAATGGAGAAGAAGATACAACCGAGAACTGTATGAGCTGTACCAAGATGTGGATGTAGTCCAGAAGGCCAAGAAAAGACGACTACATTGGCTCGGCCACATCGAGCGAATGGACGACAACGCTCCAGCCAAGAAAGTCTTCTCATCCCAGCCCCCAGGTTCAAGACGACAAGGAAGACCGAACCTACGGTACAAGGACCAAGTGACTGCGGATGCCAGAGCGCTTGGTCTCGGTGACTGGAGAGTGCATGCGAGGGATCGTTCACGATGGAAGACTGCAGTATCTAGGCTGTGACCCTTCATGGATCGTGAGCCGGTAAAGTAAGTAGTAAGCCTTGTTCATGGATCTTATCCTGCAGTGTTTTCCTGCAATATAACAGATCCACTACATTGCACTACGGCGGATACTTACTAAAAAATGCTAGCGACTGTATTTGTTCTATTATTTTATTTTTCACTTAAATCTCACCGGCTTTAGCACCAATACAAACTGTATTCCATTAATCAATAGAGTGGCGCGACAGTTCTTGAAGAGCCAATGCATAAGTGGCTTACTCTAATCAACAATTCTCTGGGTGCGTGTGAAGAATTGAGGGGACCTACAATTTAACGCCGATTACGAACGGAAAAGTTGAGAAGCACTTTTTTCATGACAGATTGATACTTTTGGAAGTGTTGTCAGTTCTTCGCAAGAGGCAGTGCCCGTGAAAGATGAAATAAAAACTATGGCCACGAGTAGGACTCGAACCCACGACGTTCTGCTTAGCAGCCAACGCAACTAACCACTAAGCCACAGACACTACACAAACTGTATTCACATTTCATAAAAATCGTTTGCTACTACGCCAATCGTCCTCGCATTGAAGGAATTTAAAAAAAAATCTTCATTCAGGTCCAAAAAACTCCTAACTCGAAAGTTAATTTGCCTTCTATACAAGACTTAGTCCTTCTGTACGCCGTACCGGAGGCGCCGAGTTTCAGCCGATAAGCAAAAAAGGGAAAATGATACTAGACACTTTCGAAAGAAAAATTCTTCGACGGATTTTTGATCCTATGGTACACAGGCGAACGGAGAAGAAGGTACCAAGGTACCAAAATGTGGATGTAGTCCAGAAAGCCAAGAAAAGACGACTTCATTGGCTCGGTTACATCGAGCGAAGGGACGATAACGCTCCAGCCAAGAAAGTCTTCTCTTCGCAGCCCCCAGGATCGAGACAATCAGGAAGTCAGAACCTACCCTCCGGTACAAAGATCGAGTAACTGTGGATGCCAAAGCGCTTGGTTTTGACGACTGGAGATTACAAGCGAGACACCGTTCCCAATGGAAAACTGCTGTGTCTCAGGCTTAGATCCTTCATGGATTGGGAGCCTTTTGTAAGAAAATAAGTTAAATAAAGCAAGTACGAGGTCTGATTGTCACTTCATCATTTTATCAAGTCGACGTAGGTACCATATTCTTGTAAGAATTGGGAAACCTAAACGGCTGGATTTTGAATGTGCATAGACACTAGCGGACCCAAAAAAAAACGTAGATCTGTTAACATGCCTTAAATCTGAATATTTTAAAATTAAAATTAAAATGTTCGAGTGTTCCAGTCAATGCGAGAAAGTTTAAGATTCACAATTATAGATACTAGTGGCCCTGGCAGACATTTCCCTGAGCTAACGTCTAACGTACAAGTTTGAAAACAATTTTAGACGACCGACATCTGACAGCATCATATTTTCAGTGAACGCTCGACAAACGTTAAGAAAAATTGAAAACCTATTGCCAAAATAGTGCGTTTTTGTAAAAGAAGCCTTGGTCTGTTGTGCGAAAGGTGATGAACCTCAAGGTCTCCATCGTCTTACGCTGCTCAAAGAGGAGAATGAGGCTGCATTGGTGGACAACAAAGCTCCGGCCATTAAAGTCTTTGAATCCACCCCAAAGGGTTAATATATTCTCGACAGTACCTGATGTGCTTCTATTGTTTGAGTCGAACACTCTAAGCCAAAGCAGCCTCATTCTCCTCTTTGAGCAGCGTAAGACGATGGAGACCTTGAGGTTCATCACCTTTCGCACAACAGACCAAGGCTTCTTTTACAAAAACGCACTATTTTGGCAATAGGTTTTCAATGTTTCTTAACGTTTGTCGAGCGTGATCAAGCCATCTGAGTTTTTGGAGCTTCACTCTTTAAGCTTTTAGTGTCGTTGCACAGCCCGTACAGTTCGTGGTTAAATCTTCTCCTCCATTCACCGTTTATGCAGACAGGACCATAGATCTTCCGTAGAATTTTTCTCTCGAACCGGCCGCCTAGGGTGCTCTCATCCGTTTTTGACAGGGTCCATGCTTCTGCACCATATATAGGTAGCAGGACGGGGATGATGAGGGTCTTATAGAGCGTCACCTTAGTTGTTAGGGAGAGGGCTTTACTAATCAATTGCTTTCTTAGCCCGAAGAAACAGCGATTAGCAAGAGTTATTCTCCTTCTGATCTCGGCGCTGATATCATTGTCTGTGTTGATAGCGGAGCCAAGGTAGGTATACAGAGTCCCTAACTGCCTCGAAATTATATGCGTCTTTCGTGACGTTTTGTCCAAGACGTCGGTGTTGGGTGTCCGTTCTCGATGACAGCACATACTTTGTTTTGCCCTCATTGACCGCTAAAACCCATTTTTTCAGCCTCTGTTTACTCGCAAAAGCACTTTTGACATCACGCTGCGTTCTCCCAATGATATCAATGTACAGCGTACGCGAGTAGTTGCACAGACTTCTGGAAGATAGTGCCTCGAGTATATATTATGCATTCATAGAGAGAATCAGTTTGATTGGATTTGTGGAGTGGTTGTACTAATGGACCATTTCCCATCGAAAAAAAGGGTAGGAACGGAACATGTTAACCTCTCGACAGTCTCGCGCCAGGCCACACGATCCAACCCAAAAAAGGGTATTGCAGTCTTTGCAATGCCATCTGGTCATCTCGGAAGTGCGATTTGTTTCCTTAGGATTTTTTTTTTTGCAAAGAACCGTGAAAGATCGATGCCATACCAAAACTCTATTAGCTATAGCCCGTAACCATCGACAAGGTGTTTGAAAATTAGAGGGACCTAAGGCGTTACTCGGAGAGGCCATAACATACCTACTGTCTAGGACACACGGTCCCTCAAAATATAGGTCATGTGAAACAACAGGAACAATGCTTTTTTATCAAATTTAACCCCAGTTATGTTCAGGGTGCACACGCTACAATATCAATGGAATACCTCATTACAGCCAGTCCACAAAAAAAAAACTAACATTCGCAACGGATGTTGTGTTTAATGAACGTCAACAGAAACGAAACCTTGAGTTTTTTGTTCACTTTTAAATCAGTTCCAATTTGCATGCTGCAAATTCACTCTGGCGGTCATGAATTCAATTTGAAACTAAAATTAAATTAATATTTCAATTTGTGCTTCGCATTTTGCAGGTTAAACAAAAAAAAACTCCTAACAACTTTTCAATTGAATTAGCTTTTAATTTTGACAAAAAATAAGTGGATCAGCATAATTCAAGGCAACAGGGGAGGAGGAGACGTTCAGTTCAAGTGAAGTCTGGACATTGGATTTTAATTTTCAGCTCGGAATTCCATTCGATGGCATTTTTTCCTAGAATTCACCTTTAAATCGAATTTCTTGCAAAAACAAAGGAAAAATGTGAAGACAAACTCCTTAAATAAATTCTAGTGGTGAGTTGAGACTCTCGTCTGTCCGTCACGGGAAAATCTGTTTGATAAAAGCACAAAGTTTTCGATCAGCCCGTGTTCAAGTCCATGTCCGTGTCCACATTCATTCTCCATTGTTGCTCAGCCGCATAAGCCTGTCTGCAGGCTGAAAGAAGGGTGGCAAGTTGGCAGGCAGTCAGGTGACTACGTAGCCAGCCCATCTTGCCTTATGAAGGAAGTGAATTTAATCTCCTTCGAGTTACGTTACACATCAAAAGGAAACACAGCAGCAGGAGTTCGAATCAGGAGAACGAGCATCGAAATACCCCCCAGAGGGTGGCGGAAAATTTATGTGTGTACATAATTCAAAGCCTACAAGAACCAACAAATACCAGCCTACCTACAACATTCAACAATTCACCCAAAAAATATTCCTCTCGATCGAAGAACCAGAGAGAGAGACACCAAAGCGGGGCAGGAATCATTCGACTGGGAATAATGTGAATGGGGTATAATTTGGACAACTTACGTTTTTGTGTTTTTTCTCTGCAAAGATTTCGGTCGACTTTTAAGTCTTTTGTTCTAATCAATCAAAAGCAGCAACAGCAACAAGAAGAGAAACCGGAGTAGATACGAAAAAAAAAAATTCCGAAATCAAACGCGAACGCGAACCAAATCAGGAAACCTGCTCCTTTTGGAGCTCGCAGCAGTGCAGGTTTATCGAAAAATGCAATTTATTTGGTGCGACGACAAGCGACACGATGTACAAACGCACTTTTACGCGATCCGAGTGGGGTCGATTGTCCACCCAACTGAGAAATCAGAAAATATCGCCTGGAGAACTCACGGGGTACGATTTCGTTCCGACACTAGCCAGCCAAATCCACTTTTTTTCAATATTTTTACCTTTTTTTGTGTTTTAATCCCAACCTCGTCGTTGGAGTCGTCGTTGGTCTAGCTAGTCAGTTTATCGTGGTCGTAGCGCTCGGCGATAGTGATGATAACTGGAAAATTCATGTATCGATTAAGCCAGCAGGAGAAACAAAAAGAGGAATATTATGGAGCTCGGTGCTCGGCGGCGTACTTGTGTATATTTTCAGAAATCTCGATCCGGGGGAGTTAAAAGAGTCACGCGGCGGCGACGACGGCGACGACTAGAGCAATAGTTGGTTTGGTTTTTCTTTTTTTGGGGGGCTTTTGGGGCGAATTAAATTTTCTATTTTTCACTAGTTTTTGGAGACTGAGACTGCATTAGGTAGGAGCAAGTGCAGACAAGTTTAATGATATAACTATTTATCGATTAACTTAGGATCTATTCGGTTTAGTTTTCCTTCTGTTTGACTGACACAATATTTTTCCTAGAGATCGGACAAATCAATAGTTAACTTCCGTGATCGATATATGAGATTTATGTTAATTTTTCTGAGAAATTCAATTCAAAATTTTTTCACTTTCACAAAAAAAAATCGCACAGACGTGAAGTAAAATGCGGCCGCTCTCTCGCTCGGTATCTCTACAATAAAACAATATGGCGCCCCAGATGTTAATTTTCCCATCAGAATGGAAAAAAGGGGGATGTCAAAAAATCTTATTGGATTTTTTTGTGGGAAATGGGATATTTTTATTTTTTTATTGGAATGTGGGTTGGGAACACTGATAAAATGACAGCAGATGTCAACTAATGTTTGAGAAACTGTGTTGTTATGGTTTGGGTATTGAGTAATTTGTATAGAATAGAATTTAAAGTGGAGAGCGCATTTTTCAGCAAGTGTTGGTAAAATACTAGTTACTGCGATGTGTTTTTCGTTTGTTGTGATGGGACATCCCTGTCATGTAATGTAGAACTAACGTTTAATTTCCCTAGACATCTCATACACACAAACGAAAAACTTTTCCAAAATTTTCCTTCAAAGATTTGAGACTTCAAATGCCCGGTACGATCACAGTTATGAAAATTTGAATTAATGCATGGAACACATCCTACTGTCCATTTTGACTTGGGGTCTCCATTGAACATTTCCGATGACAGGACTATCGGCCTGTCATGAGATAATCAAATAGAGACCAGCAATCCAACATCCAGTCCATGATCCGTTCATCGCAGTCTGGATTTTTTGAGCGGATTAAAATCTTGTCATCAATTTGACGTTTGTGTTGGATGTAGTATTGAGCGTCCATTTTCCACAGACTTTTTGACACATTTACTTGCTGGTGGCAAGACATAATATGCCCAGTCAAAAAAAAACACTGGATTTCGGATGAGATTGCAGAAGAGAAGTTGGATAGGATTTTAATCTTGTGGAGCCTCAGGGTGAGGGTAAAAAGAACAAATCAATAGGGGGGTTCACATGGACAAACATGTTCGACAACATGGCTCGTTCACTATCAATGCTCGATCATGTGAACACAAAAACAACCGCTGGACCAACATGTTGGACGGATTTCAATTTTTTTTTCAAAACTTGGGTGGCTCGTTCAGCCAAACAACTTGTGGGAACAGATGCTCGATAGCTTCGGTATTAATTTTCATTTCGTAAATGTCTCGGTCACCTTCACATCATGCGGGAAGAATGGAAACAGTTGCAAAAAACCTCCACTTTTCCGTCCCATACCTATTTCTTTATTTTCAAAGGTTTTCCCTTCTTTTTCATTCGTTTCCCTCTCTTCCTCTTCTTTTTCCAGAATATCATTTATGATTTCAAGAACCCAATTTTTTGTCCGCATATTGCGTCTGCTTAGTTGTAGTTGCACAGTTGCCGGTTACCAACTAAGGTAAGTGCGTTGGCTGCTAAGCAGAAGGTCGTTGGTTCGAGTCCTACTCAGGCCAAGTTTATATTTCATCTTTCACGGGCACTGCCTCTTGCGAAGACCTGACAAATCATCCAAGAGAATCAATCTGTCATAAAAAAGTGCTTCTCAACTTTGCCGTTCGGAATCGGCGTTAAATTGTAGGTCGCCTCAATTCTTCACACGCACTCAGAGAATTGTTGATGAGAGAAAGCCACTAGGGCCTTGGCTCTTCAAGAGCTGTCGCGCCATTCTATTTATTTATTTTTTATATTGCATCTGCTTGCTACGAAAATTTCAAAATAATGGGCGCAAATTTTAAAACATTTAAACCCTACTCTAAATCCACTTTAGAGTAGGAGTCGACTCTAAAAACAAATTTTAGATTCGGGGTCGACTTTATCTCATTTTCGAACGACTTAAAGTATACTTTATCGTTAAAGTGGTCGTCTAGTATAGTTTTGAGGAAGCAGACTTTGGGATTTTCGAAAATTTTGAAATTATATGAAAGGAAAGAGTTTATCAAATTCGTGCATGACACTTCTTGTAGTTATGTGTGTACGTTGTTTGCTTTTAATTTTATTACCTATGTGCCTTTTTTGAGAGTCCTTATAAGCAAATAACACTTGTAGGGAAATTTGTTCCTGTTTTTAAGGAATATTTTTAACCCATTTCAGAGCACACTATTCCACCTTCACTATCACAAACAAAACAAATTGGAACATCATTTGGATATTTATTTAAACACATTTTCACAAAAAAAATCATAACATTTATTAGAACTAAATATATAAACACTAACAGCCCTATTAATAAACACAAAATAACCCTAACACAAGACTAACTCGTATTTCAAATTAGAATTCCTATTAATAAACGTGTGTTAGCCTTAAATGACACTTGTTAGCAAACGGATAACTTATTTCATTGATTTTTGTGTATAAGGAACGAATATCTTTTTTTTTTTTAATATTTGACAACCATTTAAGGAAATTTTGTGTTGTGATTTACTTACTTTGACAAAACAAACTGACAAATCTACTTTTGCGTCAATGGAGGTTCGTTCTGAATTCTGCTGAGACCCAAATACCAAGCTTCTTCACCTCGATCTTCAATCAAATAACAAAGGATCACAAGAAAAAAATTATAATCTCTGCGCAAACAAAAAACGGTGTACTACATAAAAAATATCCCCTGTTTTTATACTCTCAACACAAGATGATGATGATGATGCTGACGACGAAAAACGGTGGCTGGTACTGGTAGTATGGTGTGTGAGAGTGCAAATTTGACTCAGGCTCAAACAATGTTTTGTACTATACCCAGCCCAGCAGAAGCCCTTAGTCCTTATGATGTTCATGGTCCCCTTCGACTATAGGACGAATACCGACGATTTGACGCAACGACAACAACGAT
Source organism: Sphaerophoria taeniata (assembly GCA_943590905.1). Lineage (NCBI taxonomy): Eukaryota > Metazoa > Arthropoda > Insecta > Diptera > Syrphidae > Sphaerophoria > Sphaerophoria taeniata. The sequence goes on from OX016540.1 coordinate 23,300,956, forward strand.
TTCTTCGTTGCTGTTGTAGCTGTTGCCATCATCAACAACGTCTTGGTTCGTGTCCAGTTAAGTGTGTACATAGGAGTGGCAGTGATCATCTGATCTTTCTCTTTTAAATCTTTCTGGTTTTCTTAAAGCTGACATCGAATTCAGATTCAATGAAACGCTATCTTTTCCAACATTTTCGGACCAAAACGGTCATAGCGACTTTTGCGACTCAGATGGACCATCCGTCCATCATGCCGCTAGGTTTATTGACAACTAACCTTCATCCTTAAAAAAAAATACTAGATTATCTAGTACAATTTTCATGCTATTCAGTGAATAGTTACAATGAGGAAAAAATATGTTTATTAATTAACTTATTTAGCAAACGAATAACTTCACTATCCGTGTGCTAGGTATAACGTGTGTTATCCAGTGGATAGGGTATTTTTATTAATAGGGCTGTAAATAATCACATTTTTTCCTGTTTTGGGGAGATAAATGCACTAAAAACTGTTAAAAACTGCAAGCGTAAAATGACAGTTCACTAATTCAATTTATCAACTTGTCACATTTAGGCGAGTTCACACAACGTTTTGTTTAAAGTCCAATCTAGGCCCCTATTACCGCTGGCGAGTCGAAAGTTCGATGTGAGATGTTCTCATTGGCGAACTAACACATTCGACGTATTACAGTCGGCGAACTAAACAATTCGAGTTCGAACTGAGTTCGAAAAAAAAAAGAAAAACAAATAAATAAAACGTCAAATTATAAATGTTCAGAACAAAGCTATTTAAAAAAGTGTCTTGAAATCAAAAAGGAGAACGCTCAACGTTCTATGTTAATTGTGTTTGTTGCTTGCTCACTCCTTTCAGAAACGTAAGTTCTGGTTCAAGACAATTTATTCAATAAGCAACAAGCTACGCCAGAAATATAATTGAAAGGACAATAGGTGTAATTAAAACTAGTTTTAGATGCATTACGTTCCTTCAAGACAAAACAAATTGTAAACGCGTGCTGTACCTTGAACAACTTTTACATTAAATACCGAATTGCAGATCCTGAGATTTTAAAGAAAGCCATAACATTCCAACAGCTGGAACACTCCAAGCAATAAAAAAGCCAACGTAGAAAAGAACGAAATAATGGGATCTTTGCAGATTATAAAAGCAAACATTGGAGTGCAATTCAAGTCAAGTCCATTCCATTGAACAATTAAGTCTTGACTCTATAAAATCAAAATCTAATTTGATTTTTCAAATTTAAGGATTTTTCTCTTCCATTCCTAGGTATTCTTTTTGTGGAAGGTTTTTGTCAAGATTTTCATTTTCTTTTCTTTTTTCTGCTGCCTTTTATACAGCAAGAAGTTTCTCTTTCTTGATTTCATAACTTTTTCTCGAAAATCTAGCAATATTGGACAAAAATATTACTTTTATTCAAGGTTCGGGCTCTTCTCACACAATGTGTAACGTTCGACAAATTAAAACACGAACGACGTTCAAATTAACGAACATTCGATTCTCATAATACAGTTCCAACTTCGAAAAACGTGTGACATTAAGGTCGAATGTAAGGTTCTCGATTCGCCAACCGTAATACGAAAATCTTACAGTCACATGTTTTTAAGTTCGACTCGCCAGCGGTAATAGGGGCCCTAATTAGAAGACTCGTTTAAAGTGTTTAAAAATTAGAAAAAGTTAGAGTGCTTTAAGTAGAGTAGACTTTATTGCTTAATGGTGGATTTACATGTAATCTTCGACGTCTGCATCTGCAAATTCGCAGAAAAGTAAAGCGGGGGAGCTATACGACATAACACGATAGAGTGAAAGAGTACACATATACCTACCCATTTTTACTTGCTATAATTTTTAAAGCTCGGTCTTTGTATATACACCTTATAGTATTTTCAGCGTCGAGAATTTTAAGTTGGAAACTTTACCCGTCGTTGGCGCTAGCAGTTATTCATGGGAACTATAGTACCGACATAAATAGTTCTGGTTGGTAATACACGCGTCGCTGTCGTCGATTCTCGACGCTGCAATTACTATAAGGTGTATATACAAGGGCTCGGTGACAACCAACAACAACAGCCAACAACAAAAAATTATGGTGCAGATGAAAAAATTATGGTGCAGATGAAAACGCTATAAAAAAGATGAACATGTTCGTCTTCACCATAATTTTCTTCTGCATGAGTTGAACTTCCTATAATCTTCATCCGTGCAGACGTCTGCATTTTGGTCTTACCTCTCTATTACACTAGTATGAGTTTTGTATCTTGCATCCTCTATTTTTGCAGATGATGGCATGCAGATCAATGTAAATCCACCATTATGGTGGTGTTGGCTGTTGTTGTTGGTTGTCACCGAGCTTTAAAAATTATAGCAAGTAAAAATGGGTAGGTATATGTGTACTCTTTCACTCTTTCGTGTTATGTCGTATAGCTCCCCCGCTTTACTTTTCTGCGAATTTGCAGATGCAGACGTCGAAGATTACATGTAAATCCACCATAAACGAGGGCTGACTAAAAATTTGCGCCATGATGTTTCGGTTTCTTTTTAATCGAGCCAATGTTGTCGAGCATGTTCATCCATGTGAACCCCCCTATTAACAAAAGGTCGGTCGAAAAATATCAGAAAAAGAGTTGATTATATTAATGTTACGGTGTCAACATAACCTAAGCCTCAATTAAATCTGGCACCACTTTTTCAATAATTCAGCACATTGATTCAGCTGAGTGTCAACCAACTGTCAAATCACAAACCAGCGGTTTTCAGAATTCAGAAGAAAAATTTTGCCTTTGTCGTTCGCTTGTGTCGCTTTCACTACGTCCTCCAGAAGTAAATATGAAAAGGCATCGATATTTTATTTGTTAATTTATTCCTAATTAATCGAGAGCCAATTTCTTTTTCAAACTAAAAATATCACATAAAAAACAATCGTACTATTCATCACCACACATATCCACCTTCAAAACGTTCAAAAGAACAAAACCAAAATTCCGGAAACTAACCAAATGGGTAACTACGATCGAAGAAAGAGCACACCCTGCAGGGATTGCTTGCGTTGCCTCAAGTGGATTCCAGTTATATTTATTGTTGCGATCATCGGCTGGTCATATTATGCTTATGTTTTTCAACTATGCCTTTGTAAGTGATCTCTTTCAATTCCAAAATCATCTTAGCCTCAAATTTTCAACCGAACTGCGTGTGGTTTGTTTTTCATTACAGTTTCAATCGATAGCACTGTGCAGAAGATTATCTTCATAGCATTGTATCATATTGTTGGTGTGCTGTTTTTATGGTCGTACTGGAACACAATTTTTACTCCTGTTGGCACAGTTCCTCATAAAGTGAGTATCAAATTTTAATGATTAATTCAAGCGATAGCCTCTTCTGTTATCTTTAATTGTTTTTTGTATTGAGTTTGTTTCCAATGTGTGTGGAATTTTGTTTGGCCATGAATCATTGATGCCGAAAGAATTTTTTGTGTGAACCCAATGATTGAACTGCAATGTTTTCGTGCCTTTTTTCTGTCGATAAGATAAGGGGTCTTTTAATTAACATAGAAGTTCAATTTTGACGTCGTCACTCGGTCGTAATGATGGATATTGGTTAAGCTAGGGCTTTCATTAAATCTAGAGCAGTTGTGTGTACTGCGATATCTGATACCACTTTATTGGTTAGTAATAGTGTTGCATGGCTGCAAGATTACCTGATATTGAATTTCACTTGATACGCGGTTGAGTTGTTTTGTTTGTTCTCTGCTTTGAATGTAGGTGTTCCATAGAAATCATTTAAGTTTACTATTCGAAGCGGAGAAATGTGACCTGAATTTTGTTACACAGGAAGGAACATTCCAACCCCTCCTTTCTTAAAAAAACGGGTGGAAGCTGGAGAGCGTCTCCAATGGAGACATTAGATCTACTAATGAATGTACACTTTCCAGGTTGTGGAGAAGAACCACCCGAATCTAATTTGACTTTCTACCTCCATAGAGCATGTTAACGCCCTTAAAACTAGAGGAAATATAGTCTGGGCTATTAAAACTTTCTCGCCATACAAATCTCCAGGCCCTGATGGAATACCGCCTATAATGCTGCAAAATCAGCTTGAACTAGTAGTACCGCGAGAGTATCTTTAAAGGTTGCCTCTTACTAAACCATGTCCCTTTGTCCTGGAGACAGGTAAGGGTGGTTTTCTTACCTAAAATTGGTAAACGAATCTGCTAAAGATTATCGACCTATAAGCCTTACATGACAGCCACTTTAACCTAACCTAACCTATAAGCCTTACATCCCCTGTACTCAAAAAGTCAAAACGCTGGAGAGAATCGTAGAATCTCACATAAGGAGCATTCTGAGCAGTTGCCCCCTATCTAAGTCGCAGGATACCTACATGAGGGGTAGGTCTACAGAGACTGCTCTTCATGATGTAGTAAGAACGATAGAAAACACGATTCATTTCAAGGAATACAACCTAGCAACCTTCTTAGACGTAGAAGGAGCTTTCAACAATGTCCTTACTGAATCCATCGCAGAATCACTTGCAGACTTCGGTGTTGAGAACTACATTAGAAGGTGGATTATGTCCATGCTAAGTAATAGGAGGATTCAATCAAGGTTAGGATATTCAATGTGTACCAAATATGCCAGCAGGGGAACACTCCAAGGAGGTGTACTATCTCCTCTTTTATGGCGTTTGGTCATGAACAGCATTCTTGTGAAACTCGAGAGGAGTGGAGTGAAAGTGGTTGCGTACGCCGATGATTTGGTCATTCTAGCTTCAGGACAATTTCCAAGTGTGATCAGTGAAATCACTAATATTGCTTTGAAGAAAGTAAGCACCTGGGCCGCGAGCTGTGAACTAGGTGTTAACAACAACAAAACCGAGTTGATGCTTTTCACCACCAAAACCAAAGTACCACCTTTCACTCTACCTCGGTTAAACTGTCAAAACACTAACATTGTCTTCCTTTGCTAACATTGAAGAACGGGTGAGAATGGCGTGTGTTGCCTTCTACGCCTGCAACAAAACCTTCGGCAAAAAGTGGGGCCTCCAGCTAAAAATGATAAAATGGACTTACACAGCGGTTGTAAGACCGATACTTGTTTATGGATCCATTGTTTGGTGGCCCGCTCTCAGCAAATCTTACATAGTAAACAAGCTTACAAAGGTGCAGAGAAATGCTAGCGTAGGGATATCAGGGGCAATTAGGTCCTGCCCAACGGATGCATTTAACGTCATCCAGGACCTTCTTCCGATAGACCTCTTCATTCAATATCAGGTGTCCTGCAGTATTTTGTGACTCAAGGAAATAGGCTGCTGGAAAGCCAAATCCTACGGGCACTGCAATTAAACAAGCCTGATACCGTCAGACATTCTTTCTAAAACCACCGATTACTGCATCCCTAAACACCTCAAAGAAGTTTAGAGGCTTGCTCCCGTCAAGAACCGACTGGGAGGAAGGCGATGTGACGAAAAACTTCGACACAACTATCTTCACGGATGGTTCGAAAATGGAATGCGGTGTTGGTAGATTTCAAAATCCCATAGACTTCCAGACTTTGCCAGTGTATTCCAGCATAATTGTTAACCATAAAGGAAGCTTGTATAGCCCTTAAAAATATCCAACACAACCAAAATGTAGCCATACTAACAGATAGTCAGTCAGAAGCCATTGATTCAGCTTTATCATCCTCTAAATTGGTCCAGCAATGCAGAGAGGCCCTCAAGGAACTTGACCTAAGCGTCACTCTAATCTGGATACCGGGCCATAGGGGCTATGAGGGAAATGAGAAGGCAGACGAGCAAGGATCAGCCCTTCACAACTCATTGGCAGTGAGAGTATATGCTCCTCTTGGAGTTGTGAAGGGCAATATCCTGGCAAAATACACATCAGGAGCAAACCATATGTGGAATAGCTTAACCAGTTGCGTTATATCTAGAAAAATCTGGCCCGCCTATATCAAACCAAAATTAATCAATTTATTTTGCAAACCAAGGAATGACATAGCCAGGATTGTTGCTACTCGCACAGGGCACTGGCCTATAGGGGAGCATGCGGCTAAATTGGGCATACCATATAATACTTTCTGCCGTAGCTGTGAGGACCAAGTACAGCTCGTACAGTTCTTGGTTGAATCTTTGTCTCCATTCTCCATTAATGCAGACAGGACCAAAAATCACTCGAAGAATTTTTCTCTCAAAGCAGCCCAAAGCGTTTTCATCGGATGTTGTCATGGTCCATGTCTCTGCACCCTACATGAGGACCGGGATGATGAGGGTTTTTTAGAGTGTCACTTACTCAATTGCCTTCGAAGTCCAAAGAAGCAGCGATTGGCAAGAATGATTCTTCGTTTGATTTCAGCGCTGGGTTTGTTGTCTGAGTTGATAGCGGATCCCAGGTAGACAAAGTCCTTAACTACCTCGAAGTTAAAGCTGTCTATGTGGACGTTTGCTCCAAGACGTCGATGTTGGCGGTCCTTTTTTGTTGACAGCATTAACTTGGTCTTGCCCTCGTTGACCGCTAGACCCATCTTCCTGGCCTCCGTCTCAAGACTCACAAACGCTCCACTGACATCACGCTGTGTTCTTTCAATTATGTCAATGTCGTCTGCGTATCCTAATAGCTGGACGGACTTTTGGAAGATTGTGCCTCTGGTGTTCACGTTGGAGCTTTGCACAATCTTTTCAAGAATGATGTTGAAGAAATCGCATGACAACGCATCGCCTTGTCTAAAACCTTTTTTGACATCAAAAGCGTCCGTTGATTTTTTCCGACCATAATGGAACAGCGTGAGTTTTCCATTGTCATCTTACACAGACGGACGAGTTTTCCTGGGATGCCAAAACTAGACATTGCTCTATATAATTGGTCTCTGTATACGCTGTCATATGCGGCCTTGAAATCGATGGAAAGGTGATTTGAAGTTCCTGGGTCTTCTCCAAAATCTGCCGTAGGGCGAATATTTGATCGATGGTGTACTTTCCGGGTCTGAAGCCACACTGATAAGGACCTATCAGGTTGTTGACGAAGGGCTTCAAACGTTCACACAGCACGGCAGACAAGATCTTATAGGCGATGTTAAGGAGACTTATACCTCTGTAGTTGGTGCAGTTCAGGGGATTTCATTTTTTGAGGATCGGGCATACGATGCTGAGGTTCTATTAATCGGGCATGCTTTCCTCCGACCAAATTTCGCAGATGAGCTGGTGCATGCTCCTAATCAAATCATCTCCAGCTGCTTTGTACAGTTCGGCGGCTAGCCCGTCTGCTCCAGCGGCTTTGTTCGACTTAAGTTTAGATAACGCTATCTTCACTTCGTCCATGTCGGGTGGGTGGAATTGTTGGTCTTCTGCACCCAAATTGAATGGTTCTGTATTGCTGGTGGAGTTTTGCTGGTCATCGCCATTATACAGCTTGGAAAAGTGGTCTTTCCATATCCTCAGCACTGACTTCCACTACGATGTTCCCATGATGGTCTCTACAGGCTTCGGTTCGGGGTGTATAAACCCTGGAGGATTACTAATCCATTGAATTGGAAAGTTTCTCTCCGAACCCCTTTTTATCAGACGCTTCCAAGTCTCTTTTGTGCAACTCACAATGATGATGGAAGCAGGCCCTGTTTTGACAATATCTTAAACTCTTCCGTTTTGTTGTTGTTGATGATTGTACTCCAATGCTTATACAAATTTACTTACATTGTGACTTGTTTAATTTCAGTGGCGCATTCCTGAAAGCGAAATAGAACGTTTGATCCGAGCAGAGAATCAAGAACAACAGAAACGAATGTTGGAGAATTTTGCCAAGGACCTACCTATAACCAATCGGTACGTGTTCTAATTTTTTACTGACATTTAATGCTAATTTCTTTCTCTTTCCACAAAAAAATAAAAGAACCCTCCAAGGCGCAATTAGGTTCTGCGAAAAATGTCAAATCATAAAACCAGACCGAGCACACCATTGCAGCGTATGCGGTACATGTGTTCTCAAAATGGACCACCACTGTCCCTGGGTTAACAATTGTGTGAACTTTAAGAATTACAAATTCTTTGTTCTGTTCCTAGGATATGCCTTGCTTTATTGTCTGTACGTAGCCCTAACTTCACTACAATACTTTATTGAGTTCTGGCGGGTAAGCAATGTATGGATGTTTGAAATTTCAATCTAAAGCTCACTTTTTACTGCATGCATCTTCCTCTTTTTTTCCAATGTCATAGGGTGAACTTAACGGTGGAATGGGACGATTCCATATACTATTCCTATTTTTTGTATCTCTAATGTTTGCTATTAGTTTAGTCAGTTTGTTTGGCTACCATATATATTTAGTGCTAGTCAATAGAACAACTTTAGGTAAGTTTCCACGATGGTTTACTTAACCCTAGAAAGGTAACCATATTTTTTAGTACGTTACAGGTAACCATTCGTCGAATCGATGAAGCGATATTTAACAGCGCTTATGAGACAAAGTAACTACAAGTTTTTTTTAATATTTTAGTTTTTATTTAAGAAAAGGTTCCTTAAACACAAAAAGATTTTGTTGAAAAAGGAAAAAGATGTTCGTCGATTCGACGAAGGTTACCCTACTAGGGTTAAAAGTCGGCTTAATTCAAACTATTTCTTAATTTTCGTAGAAGCATTTAGAGCACCTGTATTCCGTATAGGCGGAGCAGACAAAAACGGATTCAATTTAGGAAAATATGCAAATTTCCAAGAGGTCTTTGGCGACAACTGGAAGCTGTGGCTGATTCCGGTTTATACTAGGTATGTAGACATATTTTGTGTGGTTCATGTCGCATTTTTGGACGGATTGAGAATTGTTTCAATAACACATGTGTTTGGATGCCTTTGATGCCCTGGCATAATCCACAAAAAAAGTAACAAGTGATTGCCTTAACATGACCTTTTTTTGTGGCATATTTGGCAAATTAAAAACATTCAGATTCCTTTCAGTTTGAAGAGAAAAAGAAGACGTCTACTAACACTTTTCATTTTTGTTTATGAAACTCTTTCGAGAGTGCTACTTTTTGGTTTTTAATGTGAATGAAAAATTTGTTGAACTCATTACTTTTCTGTTCAAGTGTGTTAAGAATAAGAAACATTGGTTATGGGTGAATATGAATGCCGGGGTTTTTCGTTTTGTGTTTGAGAATGTAAACTAATAATCCATCACACTCCACTCTAACAACAAACTATGGTCACTAAAATAAGCCACTTATCAGTTTTATTTTTGTTCAGTTTGATACAAGCATAAATCTAAGAATTATTTTTAAGCTCTCCTGTATTTATCAGCGACTATTTTTATTCTAAGGTTTATGTTTTTTGTTTGGAATCTTAGTTCGGCAGTGTGGAAAAATCAATGTAGTCGTCTTGTGAAGTTTCCGTTAAAGCGATCTTTTACCGTGAATTGAACCGCAAAAGGCTTTCAAGACAGATTGACCATTCGCTCATTCGAACTAGATGTCGACTACAACGAGGTCTGATTGTTATGCAGTAAGACAGAAGGTGTTGAATCAAATCCGACTCGTGTCTCTTGTGGTAAAGAACTGACAAAGTGTTTCACATGCACTACTTCTGGCATTTTTGAATAGAAGGCTACGTGACCAGCCTTTGACTTTAAAGCTGTCGCGAAACCCTTATATTTATATTGCCGTCTGCGGTTGATTTCATACAACTAGACCACTTCTGACGTCGTCCTTCCACATTACAGTGGATATCTATCGTGGCTACAAGTTCTGAATGCTTTTGACTTATCTCTGAGTCTAGTATTTGTAAATGAAATTTCAACATTAGTTTCGAGATTATATGTTTTTGGTCTTGAAAGATAAGAAGTTGTTTGTCGCAATATCTGTATCTGGGAAACACCCAGAAGTTCTTTCACAACTCCTGAAAATTGCTTTAAACAGGCTCTTTAATTAGACAAGTTACTGTAGCCTGGGCGTCAATCCAAATAAGACAGAACTAGTGATCTTAACGATAAGGTAAAAGATTCCTCAAACTAGTCAACCCACAATTAGAGAAACACCCTTAATTTCTCTGACTAAGCCAAATATTTAGATCTTATTCAAAACAAATAAAAAGAAAAAAGAAAAAAAAACTACTGCAGCACTTTTAACCTGCAAAAATGCAATAGGTTCAAAATAAGCCCTATTTATCCCCAAAGATAACTCCGGTTATCAGGCCGATACTGATACCGATATGGTGGGCAGCCCTGGATAAGGTGGTAAATTTAAATTAACTCATTACTCATTAAAATCCAGCGGTCAGCAGGAATGCTTATCACGGGTACACTACGCGCAACACCAACTGCAGCTTTAGAAGTACTTCTAAACCTTACACCTCTCGATATTTTCTCCAAAATGGAAGCAGGCAATTCATGCGTGAGGCTTAGAGCCAGCTCAATGGATCAGAAACAATACACTGGCCACACCACTATTTTAGAGAAACCTAGATCGATTAGACTTTACCACCCAAAAAAGGTATTCGGTAACAACTTCCAGATTTCCTTCTCTTCAAGATCCTTTTGGGAAAAGGTGGACCTCTAGCGAAAAACTCGGAACATTTCTATAACGATGGTTCAAAGACCGATATAGGCGATGGAAGCGGTATATCTACTCAGAACAACTGAATTTCAGTCTATCATATAGACTTCCCAATCAAATTAGTGTTTTTCAAGCAGAACTAATGGCGATAAAAGAGGTATTATCCTGGCTCAAAGAAATCGTTTTATATTGCACTCAAATCTCTAGCTTCTGTCCCCACTAACTCTAACAGTCCGCGACTGTCTATCCTCTCTGAATGAGATGACAGGACAGTTTAATATTCACCTTGTACGGGTGCCGAGCCACAGTGACATTCCGGGAAATTGTAAAGCTGATGAGCTCGCCAAAAACGGAACACTTTTGCCTACTGTTAATGGTCACAGAGCAAATTGATCCTAGGTACAAAACAAAGAAGAAACAGTCCAACACCTCCTGCGTACATGTCCGGCACCCTCCAACAGAAGGAACACCTATCTCGGTAACCCCGTCTCCAATAATACCAGTGATCTGGCAACGACCGACATAAGATGTCTCTTCAATTTCATAATTTCGTTAGTTACCTACCAAATCTCCCAATTCTCTCTCTCTCTACACAATGTACCCTTAGGATTTAAGTGAGTCAACAACACCTAGACAGCCACTTTTACCTAACCTAACCTAACCTAAAAAGGTTGATATGTGTGTTTTAAGCCAACTTGGTAATTTTCTGCTTTTGAGACTTTGAGGCGAACATAATAAGAATTAACTTTCGGACACTTCAATATTCGAGTCTTGCACCAATAAAATCCACAAAATAATCCCTCGTGACGTCAGGCTCTGTTCGGTCTGCGACTCTCTTTCTCATTTTTATTAATGATTCCATTTTTAAACGTAGGACTCGAACCCACGACGTTCTGCTTAGCAGCCAACGCACCTAACCACTAAGCCACGGGCAGCTGCAATCAGTATAACAATAAGAAATAATGAGCTTGGAAAAAAGTCCAATGAACGTGGTTTGCCCATTACCACGCTGCGACCTTCCCCTTCAAGTCCTTATACTCGAATCATTTTAGGTTTCATCTGTGGTGAAATTCCTATTGGGCTGGATTTTTGTATACATCTTCGACATTGATATCGTGCCGGCTAAAAAAGTTTTTCGTGAATATTTCGCGACTTATTGTCCGGAGGTCAATTGACTTTTTCTTGTGGGCCTTTCTTAAGTCGCAAGTCTATGCGAATAAGCATCAAACCACAGCGGCCAATAATATTTTCGATGCCATCGGTAATATTCAGCATGATCTATGCGCCAAAATTATCGAAAACTGGAACTTTCAATTTCGCGCCATCTAGCAATGCCGCAGGGGGCATTTGACCGATCGATGTTATATTTCACACATAATGTCATTTATTCAATTTTAAAATCTGGCAGGTTGATTAACGGAAAACTCTTAATTTTTTATCACACACGCGCAAGTTTCATTAGAAGGTAACAAAACTAAAAAACTTGAATAAAAACAATTGAACACATGTGAGCGCGTTCTAGTCCCTCTATTCCTAAAACGGTTTATTTTACAGAAATCTGCCTGGGCAATTTTCTTGGGATAATTCCAAGACGGCTAATTAGTAATTTGTCCTAGACCACAATTGACCTCCGGGCAATAGGCCGCGAAATATTTACTAAAAACTGAGTTTCGTGACCTTTTGACCACCCTAACTTTTTTAATCGGCACGATTGGTGTTTTAAATTACTAAAATGACTGGACTGTTATACAATTTAACTTTATAAAAATATCGTTAAGTGTTTCAAGAACTTAAGGAATACCTTCAAATTAATACTTTAATCCCAGCCATTCTCTAAGTGTGTTCCGCGGAACCCTAGGGTTCCGTGATAGCCTTGTAGGGGTTCCACAAAAAAAAAATATTACTCTCTCTGTTATCTTTGATAATACAATAAAAATTTCATATAAAATGTGTGAAATTTAGGGTTTCAAAAAGAATTTGGATATTAAAAACAAAATTAAATAAAATCTTGGAGCTGTCCGGAGACTAAATTTTCGCTATTTTTTGTACCAGTGTCCGGACACTTAAAAAAATCGATTAAAAAACGCAAAACTCAATTTTTTTCTTTAGTTAGTTGGAAGTTCATTATATTTTCTTTGATTGCAAGATCTCACAAGATCAACTATTCCCAGTATATTTTTCCAAGGTCTGACACTGTTTTTTTTGTTAAGAAAACAGCAGAACAGCAGCGGCTGCTGCTTAAACCACTCATAACTTTTCCGTTATAACGGGTGATTTTTTAAGAGGTTTAGAACTTTAAAAAAAAAACACAAAAAATTCGAAAAAATGAATGAAATATTTATTTGAATCGATAGTTTGAACCTTGCAATTTAATGTTTAAAGATAATTTCATGCAAATGTTGACCGCGGCTGCGTCTCAGGTAGCCCATCCGCTGAGTCCAATTTTGGCATACTCTTTCACACATATCGGCCGGTATCTCACGAATGAATGCATGGATGTTGGCTTCCAGTGCGTCAATCGAAGCGGGCTTGTCCCTATAGACATTAGCCTTGACATACCCCCACAAAAAATAGTCTAATGGTGTCAAATCGCACGATCTAGGCGGCCAATTGACCGGCCCGAAACGTGAAATTAACTGTTCACCAAACTCGCCTCGCAATTGCGCCATTGTTTCGCGTGCTGTGTGGCATGTGGCACCGTCTTGTTGAAACCACATATCATGCAAGTCAAGAACTTCCATTTCGGGCAAAAAAAAGTTTGTTATCATCGCTCGGTAGCGTTCACCATTGACAGTAACGCTGCGATTCGCATCATCTTTGAAGAAATATGGCCCAATAATGCCGCCGTCCCATAAACCGCACGAAACAGTGGCTTTTTCGGGATGCATTGGTAGCTGTTGCAATGCTTCTGGCTGATCTTCACTCCAAATGCGGCAATTTTGCTTATTTACGTACCCATTCAACCAAAAATGAGCCTCATCGCTGAACACAATTTTTCGATAAAAAAGCGGATCCTCGGCCAGCTTTCCAAGAGCCCATTCACCAAAAATTCGGCGTTGTGGTAGGTCGGCTGGTTTTAGTTTTTGCACCAGCTGTATCTTAAAAGGCTTTACGCCCAAATCCTTCCGCAAAATTTTCCACGTAGTGCTGTAACAAAGGCCTAACTGCTGGGAACAGCGCCGAATCGACATTTCGCGGTCTTCTGTCACACTAGCTGATACGGCCGCAATATTTTCTTCACTACGCACAGTACGTAAACGTGTTGGTGGTTTAATGTCCAACAAAGTAAATTTGGTGCGAAATTTGGTCACAATCTTCCGAATAGACTACTCAGAAGGTCGAGAATGCCGATCATAAAATGGAAGCAGCGCGCGATGAACATTTCGAACCGAGCACGAATTTTGATAATAAAATTCAATAATTTGCAAGCGTTGTTCATTTGTAAGACGATCCATGGTTAAATTGCAAACCAAACTGAAGCTGTTTGACAGTGACACAAGGTACTAAACACACGTCAGCTGTCAAAACCAGTGTTGCCAAAACCAAACCAGCTAAAAAATCAGCCGTTACATCCGATCGGATTGAAATTTCGTACGTGTATGTGGAAAATGTTACTGATTCTGTATTTTGTTGTTTTTTGCAAATACTGTGTTTAGTTTCTCTTTTATTCCCCATAAAGGCATAATCGTCCGGACACTGGGGCCTGTCCGGAGACTGGTACAGTTACTTGTTATGTAAGTAACTAATAATTGACTGTTCCATTGCACTGTTCCTATGCTAATAAATAAAGAATACACTTTTCAAAACAATTGTTTTATTATAGTTGCAGGGTTCCGTTAAGTATTTCGTTTTCCAAAAGGGTTCCGTCACCAAAAAAGATTGAGAACCACTGAATAATCAACTATTCTGAAGCATTCCTTAGTTGCAGACTAAGGAATTTATATTTCTACTTTAAACCCTCTTTGAACATAAATATAGTCATTATTAGTCATTTGAAACTGTAAATAATGTATGCTTCGGTCGTAGACGAACATAAAACTGAATTAATATTGTGATCGTATGAAGCGCATAATGAAGTTATTGTAAAAACCCGTAAGCTCATAATCCCCCTTCCTAACCCTACCTGCTAGAAACTCCTTTAACACACGCCTTTATTTTCATTGATTTCTTTAAAAATGAGTTCAACTTATTTTCTTTCTACTAGAACAACTTTTTCCTATGTATTTACATCCTTACTAGGCTTAATTTTTAAGCTTCCCACAACGTACTGAAAATTTTAAAATAAAAACACCCATGTTTATTTTTATTAACGAAGATAAAACTAACAAACATGAAACAAGAAATTTTATTTAACTTCAACACTCACTCTGTACAAAAAGAAAAAAAAAAGAAATAAACAAACCAACAACAAAAAAAAACTTTTGTTTCTAGTTTGGGTGACGGTTTAATATACCCAACACAAGGCCACCACCAGAGTTCCTCGTACGAATCCATGGGAGACACCCAGACAAGGTTAGACCAACCAACTGATAAATTTTTAAATCAACCAATAGACAATTTGCCCGCATTAGTTAATAATGACAATGGCAATGCCGATGCTAGCTTATCATCAACAAATAATGCTGCCAATAATTCAAATATCGCTAATGGTAATTTTATCATAGATATGCCGAGTAGTAATAATTCTAGCGATCACCATGCCAAAATTTTTGTTGTGAATGAACGAATTATTGATGATGCTAGCGAATTGAACAATCAGAATCAATTATTGACACAATTAGATGAGAGAAATGCAAACACAGAAGCGCCAGAATCAGTGCCAGAGAAAAAGCCATTGGCGGGTGCGCCCAAGACACACGAACAAAATGAACAAAATCCTGCTAGCATTATTGATATTTGATTTGAAAAAGATCATTGTTTATGACATTTGATTGTTTATTAATTCACCTTTTGTCGAATATGTTTTTTTTTTACATAATTATTTAAACAATTGTTTACATATTTGTTTTTACAACTACAAAAATTATGTTGTATTATATTGTAAAAAATAATTTTGATATGTTAAAAAAATATATATTTTTGGGTACTTTTGTATGTTTATTGTTTTTTCTTATTTCTTTTTTTTTCGTTGTGTAAAAATGGTGCACATTGATTGAAATTCATTTGGTTGACGTAGGTTTAATGTTTTGCAATGTTGAATTTTTTAAACACATCCCATTTTTTTATACTTTCACAATTCATTTTTTGTAGTTTGTAAGAAATTTTCTGAAATTTACTTAAGTGCCTTCATCTGATCATTGCAAAAACAAAGAAAATCAAAAACAATAAGAAATATTGATCTTCCTAAAAATACATTCATACTCGATAGTAGACTTTAGTCAATTAAAACATTTATTGTGTTCATTTGCATGAAATTTTTTTTTTCTCTTCGTTTGAAATTTTAATAGTTTTTTTTCACTATGGCGGATTTACTTTTTTTTCAATTTAGAGGAAAGCGAGAGTTTGCCAATGTTAATATCAAATTATATGAGAAATGTATACTCAACAAAACAGCGAAAAAAGATAACACAGTGTAAACGACTGGTTTGCACGAATATACAGCCTTGGCACAAAAGTATTGAGAACCCTATAAAAATCATGTATTTAGGCCTTTAAGACAAAAATAACAAAAGAAATTGTCCGTAGAATTAATCAACAGGTCTAGGCTAACTAAAAAAAAAAACAGTGAGATTGGCCGTTCTTCGACGTTTATTTTATTTTTTCTTACAAGTACGCAATTACGCGTTTACTAAGAATTTCAGTAGTTTGCTTTTAAGAGCTTAACTGTTTTGACTGTTTTTGTGTCAATTTTGAATTTTGGTAAAATCTGTGCAAAATGGTCAAAAAAACTGAACTGAGTGTTGAAACCCGTGCCCAATACATATTTTAAATCAGCAAGGTAAATCTCAGGTAGAGATTTCAAAAACATTGAAGTATTCCCGCCGGTCAATGCAAATAGGCCAAGATCGGGTCGAAAACGATTGACAATAAAGCGCGAGGATCGAATCAAAGCTGGCTAGTGAGTTTTCAGTGGCGTTAAGGAAGACTATTTCTGCTCGAACAACCAGACAAAGACTTCTTGAAGCTGGTTTGAAAGGTTGTAAGGTCAGGAAAAAGCCATGGCTCTCAGCAAAAAACTAAAAAGCCAGACTTGAATGGGCAAAAAAGTACCAAAATTGGTCGGAGGAAGATTGGTCAAATATTGTTTCAAACTTTGAGGTAAATAAGTTTGGGTGATAATCTAGCGGTTAGCATCAAACACTTCGTACAAAAAAATTATTGACCACAAAAAAAATCACTTTTAAAAACCTCTTAGTTAAGATTTTTGGTACCCCTGGCGTGACCTTTGTTCGGCGACCAGGCGGTGAAGAATTTTGTCCGGAGTGTGTTGTCTCCACAGTTAACCATGACGGTGGCAGCGTTATGATTTGGGGATGCATGAGTTCCTTAGGAGTGGGCGAAATGTTCGTGTGTCAGGGTCGCATGGACTCTACAACGTACATAAATGCACTGGAAATGGCACTTCTTCCCTCATTTTCCAAACTTTTTGTTGAAACAAATCTTGACGGAGTAAAATTCCAGCAAGATAACACCTTGTCACAAAGCTGCAAAAACAATGGCTTGGTTAAGCGAAAATTGCGTTGAGCTTCTTGAATGGCCTACTCAATCCCCATATTTAAACCCAATTGCACATCTTTAGACTAAAGTAAAGCGCAAAATAAGGCAGCATAAAATTACAAGCAAAGAACACCTAAAGTTCCATCTACGGATCGAATGGAATGCTTTATCTGCAGAAGAGTGTGCGTTCTCTAACGAAAAGAATTGCTGCCGTCATTAAGGCGAAAGGTGGCCCAACAAAATATTGAGCTTAATGTAATAAAAACCATTATCCTTCCATACAAAATACTAAAAGTTGTTTCAATGAAGTGTTTTAAAAAATATAAGAAGATTTCAAAGGTGCTCAATACTTTTGGCCAAGGCTGTATATAAATACAAGGTGTCTCAAAAGTAAGTTCACATTTGCTTATCTTATTACGCGAAAGCAACTATTCTGAGGGGCGCGGGGGGTATGTCAGTCGGTAGTCTGGCTCTTGGGAATTTAGTCGCTATGGAGCGTTTCTCTGGTGCGGACCGTGCGTTGTGCGTACGTGAGTTTTACAAAAACGGTAATTCGGCGACTGTAGCGCGTAGAATTCGACATATTCGTCACTTAAATGATGCGCCTAGCACTCGACTCATTGCAAAATGGGTTGAGAAGTTTGAAGAGACTGGGTCAACTCTGGAGAAACCAAAATCTGGGCGGCCAAGAACATCAAGAACAGCCGAAAACGTGGACAGTGTTACTCAGTCTATTCGAGATGATCCAAACCTTTCGATTCGGAAGCGTGCTGTTGCTTTAAATGTGCACAGATCTTCATTATGCCGCATTTTACACAAAGATTTAAAGCTGCACCCGTACAAAATTCAGTTAGTGCAAGAACTGAAGCCTCAAGATGCTGGTCAGAGGCTTGCCTTTGTAAATCAGATGATTGAGCGCGAGGTGACATAAATTGGCCTCCACGGAGTCCCGATTTAACGCCTATGGATTTATTCCTGTGGGGTTATGTCAAATCAAAAGTTTACGCTAGTAAACCGACTTCCCTGGCACAATTAAAAGAAAATATCCGTCATGAAATGGCAGCCATCACGGAGACTACCTGCCGAGCTGTCATAGGCAATTTTAGTGCCCGACTAAATGAATGCCGAGAGCGCAACGGTTAACATTTGGACGATGTTATTTTTAAAAAATAAATTCCCAAACAGTGTACTTCAATATAAAATAAACATTTTTTCAATAAAGCTAAGACTTTTCTTTTAAAAAAAGATTTAAATGTGAACTTTCTTTTGAGACACCCTGTATATAAATATCTCTTTGTTGCGTGGCAAGAGGAGGAGAGCCTTGGGAAAAATCTTTGAAAGAGGAAAGAAGCTAGAAATTTGAAACAAGAGTAGGAAACTGAAAGAATGCTAAGTTCTGGGGACGCAGCCTGTGTGAGGCCATCCTACCAGAGGACTGTTCGTCCATTTTTAGATTGTAGGGTGGGTTATGGCCTCACTGCATCAACAGTGAAAGGCCGCAATGACTTCGTGATACTAGTGCGTCCGTCAATCACTAGTCTGTTTATTCCCTTATGTGTTTAGGCCTGGGGCCAAATTACGGCATCCGTTATCGAATCATATGTTACTGCATTGTGAGTGTTTGTGTGCTTTTGGCATTACCTCTCACGTTATCGAGTTCAGGGGCCCTACTATGTAATTCGATTCTACTTTTGATTCTATTCGAAACTCATTTGCGATTCTACTTTTAAATCGTACTATGTATGAATTTGAATAAAACGCTAGTAATGCCAAGCTACTTGCTAGAAACTTTGCGATTTTCGAACGAGTCTCGGATTTTTTGACACAATAAACAAAAATAAAAAAAATTAGCTGTAGAAAAAATCGTTCAAATTTTAAATTAAAATATGTATGAACATGTACAAGTACACACATAAATGGACAGCGCGCAAATTGTGGAGTGATGTGCTTGTGTTTTTTATTTATTGTGTCATTCGCGCCTGTGCAATGTGCAAGTAAAGTGTTACAACCACGGTTTTGCTAAAAAAATATACATATTTATTTGGAATATCTTTTTACAAACGACCGTTGTGGTTGGTGCTGTAAATCAGACTGAAGTTATTATTTTGGGATTAGCTTAGCTTGGGAAGCATGAGATATAGGTCCAGATAAGTGACCACCGAAGAATACACAAATGCTGGATTGCATTTGGTGTTGAATTGCATCTGCAATGAAATTATCGAAATATACAAATGCTGAATTGCATTTGGTGTTGGATTGCATTTGCAACGAAATTTATCTGAACGTACAAATGCTGGATGCATTAGAAAATACATTTGCTGTGGGTAGCATAACTTGAATGGGAAAATTTGTTTATCAACGTACTAAGTACATCATACGAACCTTTTTTGTGTCGGCAATCACGGCCTTGTATTTATGTACAGGTCGCCCTTAACAAAGAACATGCGCTCGTCGGACTTGCTCGTTTGCATATTGCATTATTACCTATGCGTCGGACAGATTATTGACAAACCAAACCTCATTTCGTGTTCATTTTTTGAAGTGTGAAGATGTGTTAAGACGAAGCGTAAGTCGCTGTGCTCATGGTCATTTTCATTTCAGAGAAAAAATAAGATTTGCTCGCGATCCTGTCCCTACTCCTTGCATGGGGAACAACGAAACCCGCGGCGGGGAACATCATGGTGTTGGCATACAGCGAACAGTGCGCGAAGCCACGAACCATCCCCTACACGAAGAATTTATACCAAGCAAGGGCTACCTAAAGGCAACTGCATCGGATGAAAATGAAACCATGACAATGTCCATACAACATACCAAAAACATCTATTGAGGGAGGTATTGATGGCTTCGGTTAGGTACAATAGCTCATTGAACTTTTAACCAACATTTTGGCCAAAAAACTTCTCAAGCCGATCGGCTCGATAACACATTTGATGTAGAGTGATTATTTGCGATTTTGCCTTGTTTTGAATTCTACTTTCGAATTAGAGAGTTCCTGTTTTTTTGCGAAAGCATACAAAAATATACTTGGCACTACTAGAACTGTTCGACTATCGCATATTAAAACAATCTTATAGAATTACAGAGTACGGAATTTGCAAATTCGAATAATTTTTTTGTAGAATCGAATTACATAGTTAGGCCCCAGTATCGAGCTTCTAGTACAAAAATTTTAATTCTCTGCTCAGCTATCGAGCTTAATTTCATTCGATACACAAACAGCTCACTGATAGGAGGAAATTTCTAAGAAGAAAATTAAATTTTACTTATTTTGAGAACTTGAGTTATTTTATTATAAAATTCTTTGCCGATAATCTATTTAGGTCAAGATATTTCGCTCCAAACCTACACCAATCTCGTCTTCTTTAACAGTCAAACTATGTTTTTTCATAAAATAAAAAAAAATAATATTTCTGCCTTCACTTTTCACTCAAGTTTTGTTTTTTATTTGTCAAACCTCCCAAAATTCCTTCAAAATAATTCGAGACTCGATAAAACTAGTACAATTTTTAAATCCCAAACGATACGTAACCTATCGAATGTCATAATCCCAATGAGGTTACTCGTTCATTCGATCACGGATGAGACTCACTCACTCGATAACGGAAGCGGTAATTCGGCCCCAGATTTGTGTTTTTGTTTGCAGGTGATTTTAAGTTTAGGGGCAAGATCCCCCCACAGTTGGCAAACCAATATGAGAACAAACGATTGGGGCCTTTATGATAATTATAATGCTCTTTATTTGCTAATTATGTGTGAAGTTCACGATTTATATTTATGTACATATAGAGATTTCGTATATTACTACGGATACAATGAAAATGTACACTCGGGCGTATACGTATTTTTATAGATTTTTTTTAGATTTTAAACGCTTCTTTTTACTTTTTGTTTGAGAACCTTAGTTGGACAGGCAAATACTCATATAAGAACCCAACCTGGTGTAGAGTGTTGTAATATCACCTTGTTGTAGGGTACGGGATAAGACCATTGGTAATTCCAAGTTCCAATCAATATGTAAAAAAGATCAAAATAGGAGCATTCGTTTCTTTGTAATATATTCCTGTCATTGTCGTTTTGTATTTCATTCTATTGCTTTTCATGGGAACTTGGGAATTCACAACATTGTCGTGCTTGCACATTTTCATATCATACTAAGCACTGTTGAATCAAGTATTGCATTTAAATCCATCTGAAGTCTCAGTCTAAATTGATACCTATCTGTATGTGTTTGCTTATTTATATAAGTTTACAGTTTTAGTCTTGTTGAAATAATAAACATAAATATTTTAAGATGAATGGAAATTAATAAATATTTTACATACATCACAATAATTGTTTCTTTTGTTTTCTTTGAATGTAGTTGTTACGTGGTATGTTTAAAGTTACATGGTATGCTAGTTCTTGATGGAATTCTTACAGTTGAAAACATCTCGTTTCTTTTCGTTATACAGTTATGGTTGAAAACAGATAATGATGATAAATGTTTTTAATTTGCCAAATAATTATGGACATTGGAATAGAAGATTTTTTTAGTGTTTGCATATTCATTAAAACACATATCTAGGTAATTCTGTATTTTTTAAATTTTGAGCGAAAAATTCGGTGTTGTTAGAATTAAAAATAAATGTAGGTTGGGTATAATAACATTTACTGATATTTTAACATTTCAATAGATAATTTAATAATTTTGGCGAGGATTGTATATGCAGTGTATTTTAAACGACAGTATTTTGTACATTTAAAATTTCCTCTGTCTCTGTCCTCTGTCTTAAATGGACGTGGTAAGTATTCCTATCATATAAATACGTCCAATGTGTCCTCAGATATGACTCATGACAAAAAAAAATTAGAAGTCAAATATCTAGGCATCACCCTTGACAGCTAACTTCTCTGGAATATAGAAATTACTGTCAGCAAAGCCACTGAAGCACTCATGATATGCAAAAGATAGAATTGTGGATGTTTACCATGATGATAAGACCCATTATTACGTATGGTGCTATTGCCTGCATTTGCATCACAGGAGCTATGAGTGCTTGCCCTATAGCAGCTATGGGGTACTTGTACATTTGACTCCACTCGATATTATTATTGAAAACACTGCTAGGGGTGCCATTATAAGATTTGCTAAGGAAGAAACTGGACCTGGAAAATGCATAAGCAACAGAGACAGAGACCTTCCGTCCAGCAGGTAACTTCCTTGATATTCCGAGAGATGGTATGGTCACAAACTATAACTTTGCTAAAAATTATAAAATACAATTAAGTTGTAAAAAAGAATGGATAGGTGAAAGTAACAACTATTCATTCAAAGAAAACACCATCAAATGGTACACAATCGAGTCGAGAACAGCTGAGGGTACTCGTGAGGGAATATATGGGCCCGGGACCGGACTCTCCATCCCAATGGGTCAATCTCCCAGTATCTTTCAAGCAGAGGTCAATGCAATTAGCAATTAGTAACTCTTCATTGGGTATCTGGAAATGTAGGGGTTCAGGGAAATGAAGAGGCAGATATACAGGCAAAGCCGGAACCCTGCTGCGGAATAGGAGAAAACATCATTAGAAGTAAAATGAAAACAGGAGAAGAAACAACTGGGCTTGTCTACATGGACTGAGACATGCGAAGATGGGTAACTACAACCAAAAGCGCTTTTTGACCTGCATCAGTATAGGCAGGAATAAACTCAAGATAATTAAGGTTTTCTCTCGGATAGTTCTAAATTAAAAGGTGCCTTACCACCGTCTATTAAGTTGGCAAACTAATATGAGCATAAAAGATTGGGACTTTTACGATAATTATGTGCTAATTATGTGTGAAGTTCGCGATTTATATTTATATATATATATATACAGAAATTTTGTAAATTATTACGGATGCAATGAAAATGTACACTCGGGCGTATACGTGTTTATTTTTACTTGCGACGTATAGAATAAATAAATGACCTTAGGGTAGGTTTTTAAAAATAATAGAAAAAATAATTATTTGTAGAATTGGAGCACTATAGACCATACACTGAAATTTGTCACCTACAGCAAATATTTGAGAAGTATCAGGCTTATGATCAACACATCAAAAATAGAGGTGTAAAATTTATAATATATTTCGTCCTACAGCCGAATGCTGTTTAGCTTGGATTCGTATCCAGTCCTCCTTGCCACGACCTCATATGATATTCTAAGTCTAGTATGAAACGATTCCAAAACGACCACCAAGGAGTCAGTCGGACGATTCTTTGAGCCATTAACTCGTCTTACTCATCGTTGTCATTAACAAAAACTGTGCTCTTGAGGTTGTTAAAAATAATAATATAACAATTGATACAAAAAACCAAGTGTTCTCAAACAAAAAGTAAAAAGAACAGTTTAAAATTAAAAAAAAAAAATCTACAAAAACGTTGACTGCTAAGCCAAACGTTGCGGGTTCAAGCCCCAGCTTCGGCAGCAGTCTTTTTCTACAATAATCGCCAGCTTATCTGAGGCCACCTGTGCGATAATATGAGACAATATAAATCTATGTCTCCTCCTCTGTGCCAAGTAGGTTTATGTTATGTGTTCTTTCCTTCTATGTGTCT
This sequence comes from Sphaerophoria taeniata, assembly GCA_943590905.1. Taxonomy (NCBI): domain Eukaryota; kingdom Metazoa; phylum Arthropoda; class Insecta; order Diptera; family Syrphidae; genus Sphaerophoria; species Sphaerophoria taeniata. Next base: position 23,324,714 of record OX016540.1, read on the forward strand.
ATATGTCTCTCTCTGTCTTGTTTCAGTCCCAGCCGATGGCCTCAGTCGCCAGTGCTGCTATGTGTCTGTAGTTCGTATCATTCATGTGCGAAGTACTGTAATGTCAATGTCAAATCTACAAAAACACGTATACGCCCGAGTGTACATTTTCATTGTATCCGTAGTAATATACGAAATCTCTATATGTACATAAATATAAATCGTGAACTTCACACTTAATTAGCACATAAAGAGCATATAATTATCGTAAAGGCCCCAATCGTTTGTTCTCATTTTGATTTCCCAACTTAATAGACGTAGATTCTGCAACGAAGCAGATGAAACATAGGACCATATTCTAGACTGTTGTTGTGCACTTATCCACCAAAGGTTAAAACGCCTAGGTCATTACCAGATTGAGAAGAAAGATCTTCCATCTATATTAGTACTCCAAATTCTCAAATTCCTTAGGGATATCACGTTAGAGGAAGAGCTGTAGTTTGAGGTACTAACTCATCAGCTAATTAAAGGGACACAATAGATCTTAAGGTCGCACTGTACTTTAACCCCTATTTCAAATTCATTCATTCATTCAATATAGTGAAAGTGATACGTGGAAGTGGAGGGCAATACTTTCAAACTGACATTTGACAGTTAAAATCCGTCTGTGCAAAGTGGTAAGTGAGAATCATAGTTATGTGACAGTCATGTTTTTGCGATTCATGGACGCTGAAAACATGAAATCATGAGTATGAAGGAAGGAAGTTATTCATAACGTTCGTATTGTTCGCCTTGCGAACCAAATGTAAGTTTCAAAACTATTTACTTAAAATTTATCACTTTCACAAAATGTTCATTGAACTGTCCACAAAACACCCAATATAAACCCAATTAGACCTAGGTCTTCCTAATTCCTTACAAAAGTGGATTTAAAAAGCTGTTTGTGCAGCACACCGACACGATATAAGTGTTGAACAATGTGTACTTCTGGAAACATCCTCACAATATTAAAATACGAGTAGTGCGGTAGTCAAACCATTTTGAATTGATAGAGTCACCTTAATGTCTTTCCTAAGGGTTTCAACCTTAATTAGAGTAAAGAATTCAAGGTCACTTAACGCATGTTGCACACCTTTAAAGTAGAGATCGTAACGTGAATTTTATGAAGAAAATTGAATGACATATATTCTCGTATAGCGTTTTGAGGTCAAAACGGAGTCCTATTGTTATGGCGTTTTTAATTGGCAATCTGGAAGTTGAAAAAAGCATTCTGAATGCGTTGAATTGGGCAAAAGTGACAGTTCTGATTCTGAAAAGAAGAGAATTCCCTTCTGATTTTAAAACCAGAATGCTTTTTTTCAGATTCCAGACTGCCAATTAAAAACGCCAACGAATAGCCAGTTGCTTGGTGCGCTCAACGATCTCCTTAAGTTTTTTTGAGGACACACCGTGAGCTTTCTCAGCGCAGTACACCCGGTTCTGCATCATTAAGACTTCAAGTTCCTTAACGTTGTGAACGAGGAACTTTTACAAGCCAGTGAGGAGCATATGGCGGGTACGTTGGTTTGATCCATAACCATATTAGGCATCAAGTACTGTCCCTTGAAACGACGACGGCCGATACCTTTAGGTTTACGCCATTTTGTGGAGATCTTGGCGTATCGGTCAGATTGATGACGGATGAAGTGCTTTGTACGCTTCTTTACGATTTTTTACCTGTAAGCTGGTCGGATACTCATCTTGAAGCGCTTTTACAGAGTGCTCGTCAAAAAAGGTTGGTTGAACGATAAGAAGAACATCAAGGATAACCATTATGTGTAAGAGTATTTATAAACATCTTGAATGAATATGCAAACACTAAATAAACATTTTTTGTCACCACATTTACTACTGCACTCATAGCAATCTCCTGTTTCCACTTTAATTTGTTCCTTATTCGTTTTGTTTTGTTTTCAAAATATTCTCATTCATCAATTTTTGGAAACTCGTAAAAACCAATTTTAGCTTTGGCGATGGATTTAGCTATCCCATTCGACATCTGGACGAAGATGCCGAATCACTACTGGGAAGTGAAACACGAATTGATATCGAATCCGACATCTACAGTGATACCAATTTTCTAGACACGACCATTCCATAGAATTTAATTTATTTTCCAAAGATTGCAACAATTGAAAGCGTAACCTAGTTACTTAAGTAAAAAACAAAATGTACTTTTGCGAAAGAAAAATGAGGCATTACATTGTTAGAATGTAGACTTAGTTATAAAAACAAGCAAGGTACAAACTGAAAAAGAGCAGTTATAGTTTTAGAAATTTAAAAAATAAAAATTTGTTTACTAAAGAAAAAAAAAGAAATGGCTTCGACTTAGGAAACACCAAAAAGTTTTGAAGACGAAATTGGAGGATCCTTTTCCGACACAAGAGAGACTCACGCTCTATGGAAATGGCTGTCTGGGCCGGAAGTTAAAAAACACCAAGTTGATGCTTGAATTTTTTTTAGCAGTTGCGTGTGACTGATTTTTTAAAGAAAACGAAAAAAACAAAACAACAAAACTTAAATGTATTTATTAACAAGAAAAATGCTTATATGTTTGTATTACGTTAAACATCATGTAGATATTTTTAGAATTATTTTAATAGATAAAAAATATAAGAAACATATTTTATAGATTTAGAAAAAAATCAAATCGTAGTTAAATAATTGAATGTAAATACGAACGAAACGAACATATAATTTTTTTTTGGAACTGAAAGCGCAAGCTATTCAGTGAACTATAAAAGGTAGAAATCGTATTTTGTATAAACGAGGAATAACATTTAGTATAGAGTAGGTGTTATGAGTGTAAACAGAAAAATAGTGTAAGAAATACACAATTTTGTTAAAATTATATAAACGAGTATATAAACGATGATATATGTAAAAATAAAACGAACTTGTGTTTAAGTGTGTGTGAGGGCGAATGGCTTTTCTTCATCGACTTCAGAGTTGCATTCATCACATAGGGCGAAAGCGATTTCTGATCTGCCAAATCGCTTGTTTTTGTCGATTGAAGGATACAAGAGAGTAACCGAGTCCGATGGAAGTCTTTAAGGCTTTAGATCTTTGGTGGATTAGGAGCCAGGTAAGTAAGTTAAACATGGAACTATCGGGTTTTTGACGAACTGCTCACATGGTTAGGTAGATGGAGACTTACAGCCTGATTCTCCCCCTTGTGAGGAATCACAAGTCATAAGCCCTTGTGACTATTTCTTGTGAGGATTGTTGTGATTCGATAACATTTGTCGGATTCTCCCATAATCCTCACAAGAAAAGTCACAACGAGATCACAATTTCGATTGTTTTTGTGACTCTCACAGGTTGTGACTTTGACCTCTTCTTGTGACTTGTGAGGTATCAGTGATGATGGGGAGAATCGGGCTGTTATACCTCTGTAATTGTAGTTGTTGCAGTTGAGCATGGGTCTTCTTTTTTGAGGAGTAACTAAACGTTTCATCGCCAGATCCTTTCCTGTTCGAGTGTCAAGTAACTTCATGAGAAGTCCACTACCAGCCAGCATCGAGTGTTGAGAACCAGTGGCAGCATTGCCAGGAAGCCATTAGGGATGTGCTGGGTTTCACGCGACCACCACAACGAAACCCCTGGGGCCCTACTCTGTGATGCGTCTCGAAAGCCAATCCGATTCGAATCTGATATTCGATTCGTTTATGAATTCGTTCTCTGTAAAATGTTCGAATCGAATACAAAAATTATCTAGTACATTTCTATTTATAGAATAGACTTGCGGAGTCTCGAAGTATTTCTTATTATGTCGTTTTCCATTGGTCTTTTTTTGACGTTTCTTCTTCTACCTCCAATGGAACGGGTTATGATGTATGTGTCATTCTTCGGACGATTCTGTTTTCAAAACAGAAGAGTTCTGCTCTTCTCAGAAGCATTCCGTCTGTCAAAGTCAGTCCAATGGAATGGTTTCAGAAGACTTCTGGACTCTTCTGAATGCTTCTGGACGACCAATGGAAAACGACATTAGATTTGCTGAGTCTCGAAGTATTTCTTATTAGATCTGACAAAAAAAAAATCAAAACAAAACAAAATACAAACAAGGCGAGAATGTTCATAATTTGTAAAGAAAAAATACATAACCCAATAAAAACTTAATAAAATGGCCTCGGTTGCCATATGAATGGATGAAGAAAATAGAGAAGAACACCGTCTCTCATTGGTGTAGAGGTGGGCGATATATCAATAACCGTTACCAATAACCTGTTATTCGTGAATAACTGCTATAACTAGTTATTCAATATCGATCTTAACAGTTATTCGGTAACAGTTACTCAGAATAACCGTTATTAAGAATAACCGTTACTGAGAATAACTGTTATCAGAATAACCGTTACTGAGAATAACCGTTATCAGAATAACCGTTACTCAGAATAACCGTTATCAGAATAACCGTTACTCAGAATAACCGTTATTCAGAATAACTGTTACTCAGAATAACTGTTATCAGAATAACCGTTACTGAGAATAACCGTTATCAGAATAACCGTTATCAGAATAACCGTTACTCAGAATAACCGTTATCAGAATAACCGTTACTCAGAATAACCGTTATTCAGAATAACTGTTACTCAGAATAACAGTTACTAAGAATAACCGTTACTCAAAATAACTAGTTATTGAAGGAAAAGTTACTCAGAATAACTAGTTATATAAGGAACAAGTTACTCAAAGTAAATGGTTACTAAAGGAGCATTTATTAAACAAACCAATTCTCTTTTAAGAAATCGATGTTAAATTACCCCTAAAATAAGAAAATAGTGCAAAAAGATTATCTAAGAAAAAAAAAACCATCATATCATTCAAGAATACATATTTGTAACTAGGTAGACGCGAAATTTTCAGAAAGCGAAAAAATAGGTCAAGTTAGAGGTAGATGTAGATGCATTATTTTTTTTATGAATGTAGGAAAAAGGGGTTGCATTATTATTTACTTTCCATTCTAGGAAATACGAATTCAGTTTTTCTGGTTAACAAATTATCCTTTTTTTATGGCAAGGACAATAAAAAAATAAAATCAAGAATGTGTTATGGTCATTTTCACATTATACTTTTATGATTTGTATGTAATGTTTTTCATTTTTAAATATTTTTGTTTTTGTTTCGTATAAGTATATGGATAACCGTTACTGAGTAACGGCTAAGAATAACAGTTATTCAGATATAACTGTAACTGTTATAACGGTTACTCAAAAATAACTGCTAAGGCCATCACTACATTCGTGGTCCTTCTGCATTAAAAGATGGCGATAGCCTGTCCTGTCCTAAATTGTTGGAAGTGTTTCTCGCGTCCGAGGCGTTCAAACGTCCCTTGGCAAAATCGGGATAAGCACATTTTTGGCTGATGATTCCCTGTTATGAAATGTATTTGCTTAAATTTTGAATAAAATTATTATTTCCCGACTTACATTTTACCTATTTCACACAACTAAACACAATTCTTTTCCTTTAGTGTCCTTTAAAAACGACCTTCGAATTGCAATCCGTTACATCTCTTGGTGTAGAAAGAAAATTTCCGTTTTCGAACGCTAATGAGTAATGGCATTCGAAAACGCATTGCCAGGTACGAAAAATCCGAATGCGGATTTGTCAATCCGTAAGTACTAGATTTCTTATCCGCATTAGAAATAGACAGCCGTATTTATAAACCTAATATAGCCTTATTATAAGACTTATAATACCTGTATAGGGAAAATCCTTATTTATAAAGTTTTAGCTACACTACATAGGGATTGAATAAGCTATACAAATGTTTAGGGTGTATAAAGCATATTATAAGGTACTATAATACGTATGTGTCAGACATCACACGTCAATAAAACAAAAATTTGACCCAATGAGCTTTTATTTTTATTTTTATTCTCGAATTTTTAGTCAAAAACAACAACCTGTTGTTTCCCATCGACAGGAAACAACAACCTGTTGTTTCCTGTTGACAGGAAATAATACTTTTTTTTTATTCAAATGACTGTCGAATGTAGTAGATCATCGTTTTGGTACTTTTTTTTGACAGAGATCTAATATAACTATGCTATGTTGAACAAATTTTTATAAATAAGAATTTATTCAACGTAACATAAGAGCCTATTCATAGAATAGCTATAATATTGTATAGAGATGTATAAGGAGAATCTAATAAATACGGCTGAGAGAGTACAAAATATTCGTTTTCGAAAATATTTGCTTTCGAAACGCATTACAGAGTAGGGCCCCTGGTTTGATGAAGAATGCACGCAGGTAAATACAGCCAAGCAAGAAGCATATGAAGCAGCGCTGCATATGAGGACGAGATCGGCTTGGGCTTGGGAGCTCTACGAGCAGAAGAGTTGAAAAGAACACAAGCTTTTCAGAAAGAAAAAGAGAGAGCATGAGGATGTTGAGAGACTAAAAAACAGAAATGAGGTTCGGAAGTTTTACCAGGAGGTAAAACGAATGACTCAAGGTTACCGAGCACGAACTGAAGCCTATTAAGACCAACAGGGAAATATCGTGGTAGATTCACAGTCAATGCTGAGGATATGGAAGGACCACTTCTGCAGACTGTAAAACGGCGATGAATCAAATTCCGCTGTCGAGCAGAATGAATCATTCAATGAAGACGAAGCAAGCCAAGTTTTCCCTCTACCCAATCTTGAAGAAGTTAAGATAGCAATAGCTAAGCTTTAAAACAACAAAGCTGCGGGAGCTGACGGCATTACTCCCGAACTCTTCAAAGCAGCCAGCGATGACTTGGTAAGGAGCATGCACCATTTCATCTGCAGAATATGGTCGCAAGAGAGCATGCCCCATGAATGAAACCTTAGCATTGTTTTTCCGATCCTGTAGAAAGGAGACCCTCTAAACTGCACCAACTATAGAAGCATCAGCTTCCTACATCGCCTATATGATCTTTTCTGCAGTACTATGTGAACGCCTGAATCCGTTTGTCAACAAACTGATAGGTCCATATCAGTGTGGCTTTAGACCAGGAAAGTCCACCATCGATCAAATATTCACATTACGGCAGATCCTGGAAAAAACTCAAGAACTCCAAATCGACACCTACCATCTTTTTATCGATTTTAAGGCCCCGTATGACAGCATCTATAGAGGTAATAAAGCCATGTCCAGTTTTGGCATCTCTACGAAACTCATTCGTCTGAGCAGGATGATAATAGAGAACTCACGCTGCCTCATTAAAGTCGGTAACAACCTCACCGACACCTTCGATGTCTAAAATGGCTTTAGACAAGGTGATGACTATCATGCGATTTCTTTAACATCATACTGGAACGAATAGTGCAGAACTCCCGCGTCAGCACTAGAGGCACTATCTTCCAGAAGTCTGGGCATCTGATGACATTTTGATATCATTGGGAGAACATCAAACTGTGATGTCAACAGTGCTTTTGCGAGTATACAGACAGAAGCTGAAAAAATGGGTTTAGCGGTCAATGAGGGCAAAACAAAGTATCTGCTGTCATCAAGAAAGGACACCCAACAGCGACGTCTTGGTCAAAACGTCACGAACTCACGATACACGCATATAATTTCGAGGTAGTAAAAGACTTTGTCTACCTTGGCTCCGCTATCAACACGGACAAAGATATCAGCGCCGTGATCAGCAGGAGCATAACTCTTTCTAATCGCTGAACAACGAAGGTGACGCTCTATAAGACCCTCATCATCATTCCGTCCTGCTATATGTTGCAGAAGCATGGACCCTGTCAAAAGCGGATGAGATCACCCTAGGCCGGTTCGAGAGAAAAGTTCTACGGAAGATCAATGGTCCTGTATGCATAAACGGAGAATGGATTAGAAGATTTTACGACGAACAGTATGGGCTGTACAACGACACTGACCTAGCTAAAAGAGTGAAGGTCCAAAGACTTAGATGGCTTGGTCACGTGGAGAGGATGGACAATAATACTCCGTCCCTTAAACTCTTCGAATCCACCCAAGAGGGACGACGCAGTAGAGGAAGACCAAAGCTCAGGTGGCGGGCGCAAGTTGAAGATGACCTCAACCAACTCGGCGTGCGTAACTGGAGACAGCTAGCTAGGAACCGAGCTGGCTGGAGAGGTTTGTTGGTTGAGGCCCAAGTCCAACTCGGACTGTAGCGCCACCTCATTCCTTTCTAAAAGCCTTGGGTTCTTGGTTTGAACTTTACTGAAAATTCAAATGTGTTCCATCTCAACTGTTGTTGGACTATGCGTCCAATTCTTTATTTATATACAAAAAAAAGTCTATCTATAGAGAAATAATTCCCGAAGCAACATAAAACCCATTTGGCCCAGCCGAATGCATTTGCGACAAATGCACTTCCTTCACTTTAAATTTGCCGAATTCGTAATCAGCATAACTCTTTAAGATTTCCCTCGCATCAAAGTACTCAAGACTTCCGGGATTCCTCTGTGACCGACCGCGAACATTCATTAAGGTCATGTGCAACTTTGCCGTATCACGGAATTCATCATTGTTCAGTCGAGCTTGTTTGAACTTTTTAATTATTTCATCGGCGAGCGCCTGCAATCCTGTCGATTCGATCCGGGCATAGAGGACAGCAACAGCGCTGGGATCATCATTCATTATCTCCAAGCCACGAACAGTTACTTGAATAGAAGGCGCCTTCAACAAAAATTCTCTGCAAGCAAAACAAATGAAACTCAAGTTGTCAATTGATTCAATGCAAGCGAACTTACTTGCAATCATTGAAGATTTGAGCGGCTCTGACACGTTCATCATTGTCGAGCAGTGTACACGATGAGAATGTTATGTGGAGTTTTTCGGCACTCATGAAAAGATCTTCATCGATTCCTGGGAGTTTTACGGATAGAATTGCTTCCTGAAATATGAGTAGAATTTGTTTGAACAGTCTGAATGGATATGTGTTACCTTAAACTTGTTGTACTCTGCTACGATTGAATCAGTGCAAGCCGGTACACAAGTAAAGTGCGTTGGTGGAATTTTCTTTCTCAAATTTTCGATGACCAGATCAACACGTCTTCTAGCTCCACAAATGTCTTTTCTTGATGTCCCTGAGGAAGTTAATCAATTTAATGGCGAAACCAATCTTAGGACGTTTGAAGACTAACCTCTAATTGTGACACGAGAATTCTTTATATCTTGGGCACCTGGAATGATCAGCTCGGTTTTGGTCTCCGATTCAATGCGTTTTTTTGTCAATCCTTTGTTTCCAATGAGTCCTCCATAAAAGGATCTACATTGAAGTACATATAAATAAGTGTCATGTCGCTCTAGAAGACGAAGCCATTCATTACCTTGGAACATGGAAAACTGAGCGATAACAGTCTCCTGCCTCTTCGATTTCATAATCATCCTCGTCGTCCTCTCCAAATAGGTCTGTGGAAAGGCACAAGTGATTCTACTTCTTTCATTGTATACGTGTATCTCATACCTTCCTCACGATATCCTGGCTGAAATTTGGATTTTTCCTTATCCTCTGTTCCCCAGTAACCTTTGCGAATAGGATTTATGCGGTACCGATGATTTCCAATAACGCAAATCGGTGGCGATAAGACGTCTGGTTCCTCGTCGCTCATGGTATTATTTTTGTTTAATCTTTTATAAGTTCTTCTACTGTAGTTGAATTGGAATTTGTTTTCTAGAAATTGGGCCTTTCGTGACAGTAGTGTATTTTCAAATTTCATATTTTGACACATAAAATAGCTGTGTTCAACTGCATTCAAAGAATGAACGAATCTTTGTGATTTGGAGGAACTTTCTGTTTTTTAATTTTTCAAAATGCGCCACGATACTATCACTTCTTGTGATTTAGGATAAAAAAGAGAAATGGAAATCCCCATACCATTTATCTATCGTAAAAATCGACAAAGAATATTTTAATGACAGTGTCGTCCGCTGCGAAATGTCTCAAGTCTCAACAACAAACTTTTTGTACCTTGCCCTAGTTTTGCTTTACCCTGGAACGCTCCTTTGATTCGCACGTGGTGTGGTGAAATGGTGAATTCACTGAAATTGACATAAATTATTCCCAAACTGTCATAACAAAACAAAATTTTTAATTCATTTCGGAATAAAAGTTTAAACTCGAAAAACCTTTATTTTTTCAATAAAAATGTCTGCTGCAAAACCAGAACAAACGAAATCATGGAAAAAAATCAACGAAGAACGCAAAGCAATCAAAAAACAAAGAAAACAAGATAACATCCTCAAGCAACTGGAGAAAGCAAACAAACTGGAGGAGTTGACCAAGTCAGCCGAGTTGCAAAAAAACACCGAACCCAAGAAACCACTGTCAACAGTAAGTATTGCTGTTCCTGGCTCGATTCTTGAAAATGCTCAATCCTCCGAACTACGAACATACGTTGCTGGACAAATTGCCCGAGCCGCTTGCATATTCCGTGTTAATGAAGTCATTGTGTTTGATGATGTTGGAATAGCCACAGCCAAGGAAACCAAATTAACAACTGATGATGATGGTAACGAACAGGCAGTGAGGGGAAGTTCTCTGCAACTGGCGCGAATTCTCCAGTATCTTGAGTGTCCGCAGTACCTTAGGAAATTTCTGTTTCCTCTGCACAAGGATCTTAAGTATTCTGGTCTGTTGAATCCACTGGACGCACCACATCACATGCGGATGCAGAATGTATTTCTCTATCGTGAAGGTGTGGTGTGTGATAAGAAAGCAAAAGAGGGTCATTGTTACGTTAATGTGGGACTTTTGAGTGACGTTATGGTGAACAAAGCAATTTCTCCTGGTGTTCGAGTCACAGTCCGGATGGACTCATTAAACGGTAATAAAACCACTTGAATTCCTTATTTCCCATAATAACTCATTTATCGTCTCACTAGACCCCAAAGCGAAAAAAATGAAGGGAACTGTCGTGAGCCCAGACGAACCTCGTCGCGAAACTGGTATCTATTGGGGCTACAGTGTTCGAGTGGCGCATTCGTTTTCGGAAGTTTTCACAAAGTCTCCTTACAAGGGCGGCTACGATTTAACTCTGGGAACTTCAGACAAGGGAACGAACGTCGTTGAAATCCAACCCAAATCTCTTCATTACAATCACCTTTTGATTGTGTTTGGTGGACTTAAAGGTCTGGAAGCTGCTGTGGCGAATGATGATAAGCTGAACGTCGAGGCGAAGCTTCTGTTCGATCATTATTTGAACGTATTGCCGTCGCAGGGATCGAGAACAATTCGAACTGAGGAAGCAATTTTAATCGCTATGGCGGCGTTGAATGAGAAGTTCGATCCTCAAGTTCCAGATGTGGATAAGGATTTCAGAGAGTTTATACCTCAGAGCGATGAGACTTCAATGCAGCAATTGAACGGAGTCTCGACGGGAGAAGTAGATTTAAGTAGATTTGACTAAAGTAGTGTTTTTTTTTTTTTTTAATAAAATAACTGAAAAATGAAGAATCGAATCCTTCTTAATAAATGCAGTGCTCATGCAGACAGATGGTCAAATAGTAGCTTGAAAATATTATTCTCAATATTTCAGCGCCTTACGACATTGGGTGAAGCGACGGCTGCAAGTATCATGGTAGTCTGATCAGATGAAGCTGCATACCGGCTTGGTAGCCGGTTCCCTCTTAATGTTTAATTACAATCGATTTCATTACTCATATGAAACTTGCCATTTTACGCTTATGTAGGTAAAGAGTCTTCGGGTTAGCGGCCATTTGTCGAATTGACTGCCATTCAGTCTGTTTTGCCAAATCACCATGGACAGCTGTAGCTTTGACAAAACGTGCAGCAGAAACTGTTTCATCAAAATGGGTGGTCTGTTCGGCTAACATTCCACACCCTAAATGTCATTTTCTGCGGAGCCTGAACAAAATAAATTCTTGAATTTGAGAGGAGAACAGTCCGCATGAGATCCAAATGCGTTCAATGTATCTCGATAGAGTCACTGGTGTGGATTTTGGGCTGACGTCATCGGTCCGAAATCTCATCATCATTGATGAAAATGTTAGGAATCTCTTTTTATGTTAATAAGTTCTTATTCCACCTTATTATCTTCCATTAGCCAAAGTGATATTGAGATCTCAGTAAAATTTGCGACAGGTGGAACTGGCCTACTCGCATCGATAGGCCTTTCAAACTTATACAAAATTTCGAAATATCTCACACACTTTGGAATAATGTAAGCGCTTCATTCAACTTTTGCTTATTTTATTTCCGTTTCCCGTTTTAAATTCAAATATGTAACTCAATTGAATTTTCGTCCCCTGTTTCACAATTCCATTTCCGAACATCATATGTGATTTCCGATTCCTTGTTTCCTGTTTCTGCCTTCCAGGCTCCTACTCTCCGTGTTTTCTGTTTTAGATTTCCGGTTTCCGGCACGAATGCATATTGTAAAATGCAATCCACTTCTATGCAAAATGAAAAAAATTTTGGGGTTTTCGTTAGGCTAGTTCAACCTGAAAAAAATCTCACTGAGAGACTAATGTCACTTTGACTGAGGCAAAATCATTTGGTGGAACATAACTATTATGAAAGCATTCAGAAGGTCAGTTCCACCAGCGATCTCAGGGATTTCTTAAGTGGAAAAGAAATTCCCACTCTCAGCTGAGATAAAGGGTCCGCCAAATAACTTTTTTTTTTTTTTTTTTGAAAATGCTATAACAAAAAACTACTGAATATTTTCTCAAATTTCTTTTTTTATTTGAAAGTACAATCCTTCCGGTTAATAATGGAAAATAATTTCATTCAAATGGCTGCCTCAGCTGGCCATGCAGTAGCCTACACGATCAGTCCAATTTTTAAGCACATTATCGATTGTGTGCAGCTGTATTTCACCAATGGCTTCACGAATATTGTCCTTTAAAGCGTCAATTGTCTCTGGCTTGTCGGCGTAACACTTTTCTTTTACGGCACCCCACAAATAATAGTCCAACGGTGTCAAATCACAGCTCCGATGTGGCCAAACGACATCACCTCTGCGCCTGATAATGCGATCTTCAAAAACAGGGAGCAAAACACCGAGTGTAGCTTCGGCTGTGTGGCACGTAGCGCCGTTCTGTTTAAACCAAATGTTGCCAATATCCTCGTCTTCAATTTTTGTAAACAAAAATTCGTTCAACATGGCCCGATAACGATCGCCATTGACTTTTTATTTAAAAATGACTTTTAGTTTCTTTCACTTTTTACACAAGATAACGAACATACGGAGCTGACGGTGCTTCTCTTATTCCAAAATTCGTACGCAATTTTTGCACACATTCCGCAACATTACCATGATTTTCAAAGTAATGTCGCAATATTTCCCAGCATTGTACACAGCCATATTCGTTCAGCGAAAGGATAAAACTAATTATCTGTCAGATCAGAGGTGCGTTTTTGCGCTGACTATAATCAACTATAATCGACAATGGTTGACTATTTCTCGTTTTTGCACGCCAATAGTTACGATTCGTAATCACAATTGTCGTTTTTGCGGTCTGTGTTGATGTGTCAAATCGTAACTATCTCTAACTATTTCCAATCCATCTCAGGAGGTGAGTTGAAAGTGGTTGGTGTGTCAAAGTGTGACACAAAAACTATAGTCAACTATCGTCAGCGCAAAAACGCACCTCAGACATGAGGTAAGTGTTACCATTCAAGAAATAAGCACTAGTTGAAAAAAAAAACGTTAGATGGCGGACCCTTTACAAAAGAACTTGTAACGTAACCGTAAAGGCCCAACGCCCAATGTAAAAAAAAAACGGACAAAAATTTCCTTAAGTAAGCAAAAAATATAGGCTTGGTCTTCTCTTCTTCAAGTTGTCAAATTCACTTAAGCAACGAGCGACTGAAACCCCACTAATGAAATTTGAACGAAAAGTTAACGAACGTTGCGGAATTTTGTCTGATTTCGTACGTTTCGGACAAGTTTTGCTTCGAGGTATTCTTCCGAATTACAATTCGGAATTTTTTCCGACATGAAGTAACGCAGTACGATGAGTACAATGTGGTGCGATGATTAGCTTTATTTTCCTTAATTTTTGACAATTTGGTTTCCGATTTGTCCGCCGAAAATTGTTTGCGGAATTGTTTGCCGAACATGCTCGTTTGCGGTATTCTCTACATTGGCTGCGTTCCTTTGGGAACATTTATCTACTGCTTAGTACTTCTGGCTGCTTTGAACTACTTTTCCCCTGTGGTCAAAGTAGTTCTTCGAAGTAGTTACGATACTAGTCTACGCCAGATGGCGTCAGTAAAAAGAAATAGAAATTGTTGTTGTTTGATTTGACGTTTCTCAAAAATAATAATTTTGCGAATGTTTTCGGGTGTGACGTATAATTTTGGAGGTTAGAGTTTACTTTTTGAAAAATTAGGACAGTTCCACAAAGAAAAATCTCACTGAGCGCTCAATGTCACATTGACTGAGGCAAAATCATTTGGTGGAACATAATTCTCAGTTTTCATTGAAATAAAATGGTTACCTTACAAATTGTTGCTGCACATTCTGTCAGTCACGTCAAAATAGCTGAGTGAGAAATCGAATCCTAAATTTTTTCGTCTCAGAAATCTCTGACAGAAAAGTGAGCGCTCAGCTGAGATTTTATATTCCATAAAAAAAATCTCAGAGGGCTCAGTGATCTCTGTTTGTGGAACTGGCCTATTAACGTGTTCCATTCAACGTCTACTGCGAGGTACTAAAAAGTAGTTTAAAAGTCCCAAAGCAACGCACCTATTGACGAACATCATTTCGTGTTGATTCTTGAAAGTGTGCGGATGTGCCAAAAGGAGAAGCAACGTGCTTTCTTACGTTCAATCTGATTGTAAAAAACGCAAGTTATTAATGAAATTGGGTTACAAAATTTACTAAACAAGATTTTACCACCATCAATCGAAAATGTCAAAAAATGTTCCACATACGCCGTAGTGGCCGAAGTCTGAAGAACTTGCATTTTCTTAAGAATTAGGTCCCAAGAAATAAGGCCACAGAAAAACAATGAACTAAAGCTTATAGCGTTTTTTATTGTACAAAAGAATTGCCCCTTTTCAATTTTTTTATGTTTCATTCCCAAGTAACAATTTATCTTGTATAAGGTCCGATTCCTGAATATTTAGAAGCAATAGCTTCCAGTTATTTTAAGACTTATTTAACGATGGTTGTTTTTATTTTGCTTAAATAAGACCTTTTGTAATTTACTTATAACAGTCTGCAATTTGATAACAAAGATAAGGCCTCCTTGTGCAAATTATAACAAACTGCTTGCACGAGATTGATTTACCGAAATCACATAAGGCCTCGCTTTGCTTCCTAGTGAAAGCACATTTAAAATAGCTTGTATAAGGCCTTTTATTTGTTTCCTAATAACAATCTGCAATTGATAACACAGATAAGGCCTCCTTGTGCAAATTATAACAAACGAAATGTCAATCTTGTCACTTCGCGTATGTATGTGTGATTGTTTTTTGACTGTTCATTTCAATACATGCGTACTCTGGTTTCCTTATGATAATTATTGCTCACTTAAGAAAGCGGACACTCTTATAGGGCCCATACACTACACATGCATGCATGCGCAAACAAAAATTAGCACAGTCACGTTTCAACCATACACTACTCATGCAAACTGCACATTCTTTAGTCGTGTGTACATCGCTGAGTAGAGAACATCTTCAAAATGTCAGATTCAAAGTCCACTGCTTAAGCTATTTTGATTGCATTGGCAATACAAAAAATAAATATATGAGTGCGACCCATGGAGTCCACACGACTAACTTCCCATAGTAGAAAAATACGTAAAAACATTCAAACGACTGTCGAATGTAGTAGATCATCGTTTTGGTACTTTTATTTTGACAGAGATCTAATATAACTATGCTATGTTGAACAAATTTTTATAAATAAGAATTTATTCAACGTAACATAAGAGCCTATTCATAGAATAGCTATAATATTGTATAGAGATGTATAAGGAGAATCTAATAAATACGGCTGTAGTTGTTTTGCAAAATATTCAGCGGATGCATCCCGTTGTAGTTGTACACGCACGTTGCTTCAAAGTCAAATTCCATAAAACTGATGATTTTATGAAAAACATTAAGTTTATTGAATAACAGTGGCGCCATCTGCCACTGCCGAGTTGATCGTACCATTTCGTGGACTCATTCACAACTACTTTGCACAGTAAAATACAGCCTACATATATTGCTCCTGAATATTGTAGTTTTCTATTATTGAAGCAATTTTTCTAATCGGATTAGTATTTCTGAAAATTAATATTTATACGGCAAAGCAGCGTTTGGTGGGTCAGCTAGTAATCAAATATAGTATATGATACTCCTGAATATTGTGTTTTTTTCCCACTAACTATAAGATTTTTTGCACTATTATTGAAATTATTGCAGAAATTATCATAATTTTCATTATATTAGGGTTGTCTTAGATTTTTGATTGCCATTAAAAAACCGCAAAGCCGATTTCGCTCAAAACCTAATCAGCTCTTAACAACACAATGCCGCGTCGAATGAGATCAATTCGATGAGTGGTTCGCGAGATAATTGAGCTGAAAAACGTAACGCGTAACGAATACACATACACACACACAGACATCATCATAAAAACGCTTGATTCGGATTCTAGTGACCTCACAACATCGAGAAATGCGAAAATTGGAGATTCACAAAATCGGCCCCAATACAATAACTTCCTCTGGGAAGTTAAAATCATTAATCATCTCTCGATAGCGCAATCCATTGACCGTAACTGTTGCTCCAGCCTCATTTTCGAAAAAGTAAGGTCCAATGACCCCGCGGGACCATAAACCGCACCAAACAGTCACGCGTTGAGGATGGAGAGGCTTTTCAACAATAACTCCTGGGTTTTCCGAGCCCCAAATGCGACAGTTTTGCTTGTTGACGTAGCCTCTGAGGTGGAAATGAGCCTCATCAGTCAAGATAATTTTTCGATGAAATTCCGGATCATTTTCATGCATTTCAAGGACCCAATCAGCAAAGACACGACGTTGTTGATGATCAGCCGGCTTGAGTTCTTGTGTTTACTGAATTTAATAAGCCTTAAGACCCAAGTCCTTATGCAAAATACGGTGTAATGACGTTTGTGGAATGCCTTATTCCAAAGAACGACGAGGAATGGACAAACCTACGTTTTCTTCAACACTTTGGGCTACAACAGCAATATTCTCAGTTGTTCTTGAGCGACGTGCACGGGTTTTATTCTTCACATCACTAACTTGTCCCAACAGCTCGAATTTGTCCACAAATTTCTGTATTGCGGTCCGACAAGGTGCTTCACGACGACCCAAAAATGTTTTAGTTGTGCGAACCGTCTCTGCCAAATTTTCACCATTTTTATAGTGAATTTTAATAATTTCAATGCGTTGTTGAAGCGTGTATCGTTCCATTTTTATTAATGGCGTAGTTTCTACTTGTCAAATGTCACAAAATGACAGCTTCAAAAGTGACAACTACCGAAATAGCGGGCTATTCAAAATAACACCTCTTAATGGAAAACCCTTTATAATAATAAAATAACTCATTTTTTATAAGGTTGACTTAGATTTTTGATTGCCATTTAAAAACTGCTAAGCAGATTTTGCTCAAAATCTAATCAGCTCTCACAATACCGCGTCGAATAAGACCAATTTTATGACAATACGATGAGTGGTTCGCGAGATAATTGAGCTGAAAAAACGTAACGCACATACGAACACACATACACACACACGCGGACATCATCTTAAAAACGCTTGATTCGGACTCTATTGACCTCAAAACATCGAGAAATGCGAAAATTGGAGATTCACAAAATCGGACCCATTACAATAACTTCCTATGGGAAGTTAATAATAATAATAATAATGTTGATAAAGTTCCAAGAATTAAGTCGAAAATTTTTTATTTCTCGCTGATATTTTCAAAATTAGATTTCTCTTGATGTTTACTTATTGAAATCCACTGCTTGAATGAGCAAATTAGCCCACACACTACACATGCATGCATGTACAAACAAGAAAATATCAAAATTTTTTGAAATCACTCATGCCGCATGCACAACCACACATGCTTCACCATACACTCGCAGTTTGCATGCACAGTCACTGGAATATGCATGCATGCATGTGTAGTGTATGGGCCCTATTAGGAATGTCAAGTTATCCGAGTTCAAATCTCATGGCATGTTCTTTTTTTTTTGTTATTGAATGGAAAGAGGAAAGGCTATTATGCAAATGATGTCTCCAGCAAAAAATGTGGTATCGTATGTAAGGTTATCACCTGAATTGATGGTAATTAATCAATTTTGTTTTCTTAAAAATAAATTCAAATTATATAATAATTTTACTACTTTTTGAATCAACTTTAAAGAAGAGTAGATATTTTATGCATTTTATGTGTTCAAGTCAGTTTCCAATAAAGCTATCTGTATCTAATCTGGTTGGATGGACACCCTTTAATCCACAACTTTCTTTTTATTCAATTTTAATGTTTCACTCTTCACGAATTTAGTAACATTATGCGTCAACAGCAAACAGCACGCTGGCCAGCAAATATTTTCCAAACACATTGCCACCAGCACCAGCGACTTCATTTCATCTGTTTTGACATTTCGTTCTCCTTGTTTTCATGTTTGTTTTATTTTTTGTTGTTTGGTGCCTCTGAATTTTGTACATTGAAAGTTGTCAGCAATGAACCAGCAACAGCAAATTTAGGACTTTGACCAAACGTTGCTGTTGACGTTTCTGGTGCTGGTTTATTCTGTGTCGGACGATTAAAATACATGGGTTCTAAAACAATGGCCGCCGCTGTTGCTGGTGCTGTTGCTGTTGCTGGTTCAATCTGTTTCTCGCTTTATACATTTTGTGCCATAAAGTTTGAGAGAAATGAGTTGAAACAACTATTTTCAAGTTTGCTACTCAAAACATAGAAGTCGCAATAGCGCAGTGGATGAATGCTCGACTGATAAGCGGAGAGTCTCGAGTTCAAATCCCATAGGTAAACTCTAATATTTATTCTCATTGTACAAACAAATATAATTAATGATAAAAATAACCGAATGCCCATGTCACATCAGAAATAAAAGCAGCAAACAACAGAGGGTCGCAAAAGAAAAACAATTTCATGTTGAAAATAAATTTTTCTCTACTTTTGCAATAACTTGCATAAGGCCTTATCTTTACCGTTTCAAAGAAACTATTGCTTTCTGTATCGAGCTGTTGTAAGGTCTTATTCGCAATTCTTGAAAGAAGCTATTGCTTCTTTAAATTAACTGTTATAAGACCTTGTAGAGATTTCTTCCGAGAAGCTATTACTTCTTTAAATCAATTGATATAAGGCCTTGTCATAATTGATTTAAAGAATCAATGGCTTGCATAACTTGCGCCAAACGTATTTGTATAAGGTTTCATACAAGCAAGATACAAATCATGAAATAGCTTCGCTTAAGCCTTATAGAAGTTAAATTGTTACTTGGGTTGTCAAATTTGAGAGAATTGCTCTTTTTAAAACACATATGAAAACATTCTAGCTTGTCAGACCTCAAATTAAAGATTTTAATTTGTTTATATTGCTCTACCGACCGACCAAAGTGCAAAGTTTTTTTTATTTTATTTTGAAAGCAAATTGAAAATAATAATAAGAAAAGTGAAATAAGGAATGGGTGTAAGTCCTTGCTCAACAAATTCGATTACAAAACCAAAAAACATGTTTTATTGAGAATTGTTTTAAGGGCAATTCTTTCAGGTTACAATGAAAACGTTATAAGTAACGATTGGAAGATCTTCCAATATTGGCAGATTTTTCAAAACAAATTTTCACCAATTTTCTCTCAATCATAGACGATGTTCACATTGGACTATTTCCGCCGACTTATTTTGAAGTAGGGCCAATCTGTCGTGTTCAAACACAAAAGTAGTGTGAACGCTCCAGACTCACTTTGACGTCTTATAGTTGTCATAAATTGAGAATAGGCCACTTCCACCTAACAACATCTCACTGATGTGGCTTTTCTTAGAACTAAGAAGAATTGCTACTGAAATTCAATTTTTTTTGGCGTGTAAGAAATGTGCAAAAACGAATCGATCCCTTTTTTGAATGTCTTTGTTGTCTGGTCAGCTGTTAAAATCCGTCTCCAAAAAGAGATTCAAGAGAAATCAAAAATCAATCCTTCGAGAAAAAAATAATTTCTTTGTGAAAGAAATGCGCTTAAGGGGAAAAAAAATTGCCACTTTTACGTCACGGATCAATTCTTGGATCTTGGTTCGTAACTTGTAAAAAAAAGCCACATGAGATCTCAATGTCACTTTGACTGAGGCAAAATCATTTGGTGGAACATAATTCTCAATTCTCATTGAGATAAAATGGTTATCTTACAATGTTGTACATTGTCAGTCAGAGATCTCAGAAAAAAATCTCATTTCTCATTTTTGTTCCACTTAAAAAATCTCTGAGATCTCAGTGAGATGTCGTTAGGTCGAACTGGCTAGTTAATTTGATGGCATATGCCAATTGTCAAAAAAAAATCCATAAATTTTTAGTTTGGTTTGAAAATTCTGCCTCACTTTGTTGTCTTTTTCTTACCAGCAAGTGCGAAAGAGAAAAAACATATAGACGTCAAGATAAGTCGGAGGAAAGAATCCAATGTGAACATCGTCACATAAACACCCAATTTTTTGTCTCAAAACTGACAGAAAAAAAATTGAAAGCCAATTTTCTTCCGATTTTCTATCAAAAAATTGGCTGACTTCTTCCAAACGTGTAACGTGTGTAAACAAACAATTTTTCAAATTTTCAAAAAATTGAACGTTTGTCGACTAATTGGTCTGTTGGTCATTGGATTACCAACTTCGTTCAATTTTTAATTGGAAAACAATTTTTCATTTGTAGTTGGGAAAAATTAAAAAAGTGTTTGTGTTTTAAAAAACGTAAATGGAAAAGATGGAAAAAGAATTAAAGAAGAAGTCCTACTAGAAAAAAGGTGAAAAGGATTGGACTCAAGAACAAATTATGCAGCTCAATCAGGATACCGAGAATAGGCGATGTTTGTGGGATGCAGGTTGTGCGGAGAATAAGCTCCCCAAAGACACAGTTTGACAAGACGTTGGGGACACTATTGGGATGACCATAGTGCCTGGCTACACAGGGATTTTTCAGTGCCCTAACGAGTGAGTTTGTAGGCAAGAGAAACGAAACGTACAGGGGGAAGATGCTCACGAAGCGAACTGAATTTTCTGCGTGAGCAATACAGTTTCATTCCTAAATCGTTCCTCGTTTTGATGTCTGTCTTTTTTTTCTGACTTGACAAAGACAGCCAATTTTAAATTCAAATTAATTTTCATTTTGTCGTGACTTTTTTCGGATGAGCATCCGTAGAGAAATCAATTTGAAGGAAAAAAAAACCTAGTCATCGTTTTTGCAACAAAAATAAAAATATAACACGCGAAAAAACTGCAAGCATACTCTTGGGTAAGTTAATATATTCGGCATAGAATGTACCAGCTCTTTTATTTGTTGGTTGGTTGGTTTGTTTAACAATATTTTACCATTCTTCAATCAACGCCAGTTTTTGCGGAAATAGCGCGCTCTAGGTCCGGAGATTGTGGTCCCTAGCTAGCTGCCTCCAGTTTTGCACTCCAAGTTAATTGAAATGCTCTTCTACTTATGTGCGTCACTTGAGTCGCGGTCGTCCTCACCTGTGTCCCTCACAAATAGTGTCGAAGGCTTTCCGGACCGGAGCATTGCTGTCCATGCGCTCTTAATGACCGAGCCATCTGAGTCTATGGACCTTGACCCTTCTGGCTAGGTCTACGTCGTTGTACAACCCGTAAAGTTTGCTGTTGTATCTTATTCTCCATTCCCTATCAATGCTACATATTTATAATTTTTATATTTCGGAAGTATGTTCCTTATTCTATATCGTCATTTAACCAATTTCTTCTCTCTTAGCTTGATGACAAACCACGAAAACCACTCCACAAGTCATGTCGCATTGAGAGTTTGGCAAATGATTCGGCAAAAAGCTTCAAAGACGTGTATGATTTTTGCGTCAAGCAATCTAAGGAGAATGACAAAGGGTTAGAGAAACTAAGACCTTGAGTAATCTTTGAATACCTGGCCGCTGAAGTCTGGAAGCCACAAAATACTTTCGAAGTACTTCGGCAGCTTCTTCTGTTATATCGACATTCCGTTTGGTAACAACGGAAAGATATTCTCGTATATCATCGGGACAAATAGAAATTTCTTCAATAGTTGATTCGAATGGTTCCACAGAGGCCTGCTCCAGCATCAAGTCTACAAGCACTTCATGATTTTCTTCTTCGACGATCAGAGGTACACCGAAAATTCTACAAAAAAAAAGATGTTTTCAACGGCAAGAATCAACTACGTCCAGTGATACTCATTCGAAAACCTTACTAAATGTATTTTTATCTTTCGCGTCTTGTTTGAATACTCGCCAACTCCAATGGACTAGAAAGTTTGGTCCATTCAACCGGCACACGACCGCATTCGACAATTTTTAACATTTTATGGACCCTGACTGGCCTCAATCGATTCCAATCGCCTATGTAGAATATTCCACCCTTGGCCAAAACAACTGAATAGCATTCGATCCAGGTGAATGGACTATTCTTTTTCGGCGCTGGAATTTTGAAGCCATCGTGCGAATCGACGAATCTCGGCACAATTACCAATGTTCTCCATCAAGTGATTAGCCCGATTGCGATTATCCTCCAATGAAGCAATGCTCAACAGGAGGCCGATTTTCAAATGCACAAAGCATTCCTAGGGCACTCGATCTTGGCACAATTGCGATGCCAGTGAGTAGACAAACGAAAAATCTGAGTATTGTAGCTTGATGGTTTCATAGAGACGAAGAACTGACTGGGGGATGTTACTAAGATCGTTCGTTTCGTTTTGTGATGAATGGAGTTCTGCTCGCGTATTAGTTTGGCTTGAGCCTTCATCCTCTAGAGAAGTTTGACTATAGCTAAGGGTCAGAAAGTCAATGGGCGATCGTTGGTAGGAATTAGTTGATGTTGGTGATCGATGTATTGAGCTCGGCAAGGTCGATTGACCTGAAGTGTTTGGATCTCTCGAAGCCTCTGCAGCACGACGCGCGACGGGAAGTACTTGGGCCTATTGAATATGGATCGATCTCGTCTACTTTTGGTTTTGAACTTGTATTAAAGCTAAATCTACTGGGAAACTCGGGATCTGGACTGAACTCAAATTCCATGTCGTCACTGAAATTCACTCAAGGGACGCTTCGGGTAGGTTTGAAATTCGTTTTCTCTGCAATACCCTAACTTGTTCTTGCCTTTGTTCCTAAAGGTACTGACCCGTTACCGTACCGATCCCAACTGGCCTGTTCGAATCCCACAGCAATTTGAAGAGATCCTTTTTCAAGGCTGGAAGAGTAATAAGAAGTTCAAGTACGATTGCTTCCTTGCAGTTGTTGCCGCGGGAGAACAGGGAAGACGGTCTCAAGAATGGATTCAATAAACTTCACGTAAGATTTCATAATCAACTTATCTATATTTGTGCATGCTAAATATTTTTATTTACAGAAACTGGCTGATGAACGTAGGAAGAAACGCGAGTTAAAACACCAGCCTAGCAGCGCGAGGCCAAGGAGAAACAACGCGCCGAATGTCTCCCAAACTGGTCACGGAGGGCGAAGAGAAGATCCGCAAGACGGCCCTAAAAAACATGTAAAGAACTGCAAGCTCGAAGAGAGCAATCGAAATTTGAAACTCCAAGAAGAACGCGAGAAACAACAACCTGCCAGTCGCAGTCGTACTTGTCTTGGGAGTTTCTTTTCGGTGCAACTGATGACGCCCGACTTACAGGCCGGTTAAGAAGGCATGTTGCCGTTCAGGGCAATGCTAAGTAAATTAAGTTTGTCATCATTAGAGTATGTCTGCAGAAGACGAAAAAAGTATAGCAGGCTATATGTTATGTTTGTTCATTGTAAAAATTGCAGTTAATTCAAAATGTTACAGTTACACTGATTTGTGTTTTAAAGGGAAATAAAGTCATATTTGTTCAAGTATAAACGAATTCGGCATATTTAATCGTAAAACTTGACAACCAAGCGACCATCTATTGGTCCACATTGAAGGTCATGTGCTCTAGCGAGTTGCAGTAATCACCACTTGTCCAGGGGGTCCGTTAAACGCAGACAGATACCCAAGAAGTCATGTTTGCATCATTTCTCTCGAAATGATTGATTTTATTGATTTGTTGTCATAATTTACAAAAACGTCAAACAAAAAAGAGACATTTCATGTTCCCCGAAACGAAATGGAAAAGAAGAACGTGAGTAAGGCCTCAGTTATAGCTATCAGTAAAATCCATCAGTAAAAATTGAAATATCTGGAATCTGAATTTTTTTACTGATGAGCGTTTATAACTATCAGTAAATTTACACCTTCGCGCCGCAAACAATTTCGTTTTTACTGTTCATCTCATCAGTAATTTTTGTAATGATGGCACCGGAACAGTAAAAAAATGAAACGCCATCAGTAAAACGAAATGGAATTTTTTTTGACATTTGGCAGCCAGTTGTTCAGTAAAATGAAAATTCATCAGTAAAATTTATAAAATTGATTTGTTATTAATATTTAACACTAAATGCATTCCTATTTTTTGAAAAAAAATAGACGAAATGTATTTTCAACTTATTTCATCAAAATTTTCCTCAAAATATAAGATTAAAGTTTTCAAAATAGCAAAACAAAATTTTTACTGATGGATTTTACTGATAGCTATAACTGAGCCCTAAGCACAACAGTCAACAGTGTGTAGCCACCGCACGTGATTTTTCAGTAGCTTGAAAAATCCCTGTGTAGCCAGGCACATAAACGAACCTGAATATATCTGTCAACAAGCACTTTATAAATTGCATCTAGAACTTCAGGCACTATTTTGGAGATCGTTGATGCTGGAATGCGAAACAAATACTGCAGGGACCGAAAATTATCGCCTGTTGCAAGGAATCGTAACGTCAGCGCAAGACGTTCACCAGCTGAAATACTTTCGCGCATGTTTGTATTTTTCTTTTCGATCAATGGAGTCACTTGCGAAAGAAGGAAATCAAATTGATTGGAGTCCATCCGCAAAAAATTCTGATAAAGTTCACAATTCGACGAGCAATTTAGTGTAGTGTCCTAACGACGCGCTACCCAATCTTTCGTCCAAACTTTGCGATGTCTCTTTTGTGGCAACTCATCTTCCTCTTCGCTGCTTTCCAACAAATATGTTGCCAAGGTAGTTGCTATTTCTCTTTCATATTTTCCGTTTATTCTTTAAACACCTACATACATATGACTTCAGTAATATTTCACTTCCGAAATTAAATTTCATATTTCAATCAATTTATTGGAAGAAAATTGTCTTCCAATGGGTATACCAATTTTTTGTTCAACTCAGACTTTCAATCGTCTAAACGGACAATTTTCAATTGGATGACAAAAAATTGTCGACAATTGACAGCCAATTTTCTTCCAATAAATTGTTAAATTTTTGGATAAAATTGTCCAACCGTATAAACAGAAAATTTTCATTTGATAGAAAATTGGCAATTGAAAGCTCATTGGTTGCTGTTAGAAGACATTTGACATTTCGGCCAATATTGGAAGATCTTCCAATCGTGTATACTTAGCTTAAGCCCAAAAAAAAGCACACAAAACAATGAGATTTGTTTGGAACATCTCCCTACGACGAAACGGACGAACACGAGAAAATCGAAAATTTTGCCAATTAAAAACGCCATCATTGAGATATTTTTAGGTGGAACTGGCCTATTGTCAAATGAAATCCACTTCTGTACAATAAAAATGGCGTTTTCAGTGACAAATTGAAATAGTAGGTATGCGTTCTGTTTCGCACGGAAAAGAAAAGATCAATTGAACACGTTTGTGTGTTCTGTGTTCCATAAGGAAAAACCTTGCCCCAAACTGTAAAAATTTTAGTGGGCGCGATGACGGAACTTTCTTGTATGGGGGCTCCCCGCCTATAAGTATAGTTTACTAGTAAAGTTTAGTCAGGCACAACAATAGGCAAGTGCCATTTTATATATTTTTGAAAATTTTAAACATTCTACGAGTATAAACATACTTAAAAGATAAACATGCTAAGCGAAATAATCCCAAAATGTTTGAACAAAAGTTTTCGGTTCTTCTCGACAACCAAAGCCGAAATTGAAGGAAACTATGTAATTAAAAATAATTCGAAAGAACTCAGCTGGAATTTCGATATCTAGTACTATGGATAAGAGCCAAAAAATTAAAATTATCATCAGAAGAAATGATAAACATTTTCTTAGGTTTTCTGAAAAATAAGAAGAAAACCATCCAATTTTGTTGCGACCACAAATTACCAAACTATTCATACCTGGTAGAAAGAGGACGCTTACTAAATTTTGTTGTGCTTCTAATTCCATTTTAGTTGTCGGCAATAATTTCATCGAACTTGCACTGTGAAAAACATCACCACCATCACCAATGTTTTCAGGCAAACTTACTGATGCTTCCGTTTGCACTGAGACACATTTCGGATGTTTACGAGCGGTGTACGATTCCTGTTTCAACATTATTCGATCACAATTTCTACGACTTTTAGCGAGAAGTCGACGTCGCATTTGATTGTGCTGCCATAGTTTTTGTTTTCTTGATGGCAATTTTTGAAGGAATTCATCTCCCGATTCGGAGTCATAAACCTTGTTTTGACTGTTGCTCGTAAACGGATTGGTATCCTTCAAATCCGGTGTCGTGTCCAAACCCATTGGTTCAAGGGCATATGTTATACGTTCACCACTTGGCGATACCATTAGGGCCGTTGGTATGTGGTGCAGATCGCTTAGGGTCGATGCATATGATATCATTTTGTTCCTCGGCGATGAGGCCGATCCCGCAGGCCCTGATATCGTACTGGGTTTCTGTTTAATTTGACTCATAGCACGCAGCTCAAGATGATCATCGTCGGTTTTTGCTCTGTGAAAAGGAAAAAGGCCCATGTTCAATCGTACTGCGAGTAAATAACAAAATACCAAAAGTTACCGATAGCTCATAATAATTGTCAAGCTTTTAAATTTCAACAAAAATTTTTTAAACAACAGTCATATTGGGAAGAAAAATAAATAAAATTTGATATTTTTAGCAAGGAGTCTTCTCTCTCTAGGGTAACAGTTTTTTGTTTTGTTTTTGTTTTGCGGGCAATTAACTCAGGTAATGGTTGAACAACAGAACAAAGATATGAACCTGCTGGGCGCCATTCCAAAATCTCTAACGATGTTTTTTAAGGAAGTAAAACAAATGGCAAACAAGTCCATTAATTTGTATCTCCTTAACATAACAAAAAAACAAAAACTAACAAAACTCCAAAAGGTAATCAAACGTTTTCCTTTTTTTTCTAAGAGAAAAAATAATAAAATCATTGTAGAGTACGCCAATCAAGCATCCACTTCCTTTGCTCGAGCAGCATCCGGGGTGTTAAGTACGTACTCATGTTATCGTTTCTTTTTTTTTTGTGTCGGTTGGCAGCCAACGCCAACGGGAAGGCAGGCAACTTTATATGGAAAACACTGAACACACGTCGTCGTTGTTGTTGGAACGTGTGTGGTGGACCTTATTAATTATAGCACTACGTCTGGATCTTGAATCGGTGCTGCACAGCAGGAAATTGCCTTAAAAAAAATATGACAAATAAATAACACTGGTGTGTTGTGGGTGAGAAATCGTAAAAAATAAATAAATTTGCATAAATCTACAAATAAAAAAAGAAAATTCGTATTGATTTTGATAAAAGGTTAATGAGAATGTAGGTTTTCTATTTTTGATGGTTGCGGCTGTGTAAAGCTGTTGCTTACACGAGGGCCTTTGGTCCATTGTGATCACTCTATTTGTTAATAAATGATTTTAAGAAAAACATAATCAATGGTCTTTCAGTATGCGTGAGATAGCACATTCTGACAATCTTCTGAGCGACGCTAAACCGACTGATATGATCAAAAAGATAGGAGCCCTAGATGTTTTGGTTTTGCTGATGACATTGTAATAACTTCTGTTGCGAAGTTTGAAGAAACGCTCTGCGATGTAATTCAAAGAGGTTTTAACGGGCAGTTGCCCGTAGCTTAGTTGGTAAGTGCGTTGGCTGCTAAGCAGGACGTCGTTGGTTCGAGTCCTACTCAGGCCAAGTTCTTATTTCATCTTTCACGGGCACTGCCTCTTGCGAAGACCTGACAAATCTTAAAAGAGTATCAATCTGTCATGAAAAAGTGCTTCTCAACTCTGCCGTTAGGAATCGGCGTTAAATTGTAGGTCCCCTCAATTCTTCACACGCACTCAGAGAATTGTTGATTAGAGTAAGCCACTTAGGCCTTGGCTCTTCAAGAGCTGTCGCGCCACTCTATTTTATTTATTTATTTTATTTAACTATTACCAGGAAATAGTGTCTATCAATAGGCCTTAAAATCAAACCTACTATAAGACAACAATTATACCATTTACCAGGAAAAGACTTCTACCACGCACGAAAGAAATCAAAATAGATGGAGAAGAAATAAAGTCAAATATCTTGGGGTCACCTTTGACCAGAGCCGGATTAAGAAGTCTAGAGGCCCGGGGCGGCAAAGGAGTGGAGGCCCCAAATTATTATTTTCCAAGAATGTAAAATGGACAGTTTTTTACAGTTGAGTTTATACCTAGAGTAAAGTTGGGTATCGTGGACCACTCGGCTAATGTGGACCACCAGCTTTTCTCACTTCAGACACATGCTACCGAGATAAAGTTTACTCGACATCACTTCGCAACAAGTTCAAACACACCTAAGTGTTGTTTCAGCTGTCGAGCTATTCTTGTCGCAGAGGTGTGCGAAAAAAAAGAAAATCGAAGGCTCTGATCATTAATTTTTTGTAAGTATTTGTTATTTTTTTGTACATACAAATTCCTTTTTTTATAATTTGTTTTTTGAATATAATATGTGAATATGTGTTTTAAAGTGTGTATCCATCAAATTAATTAGAAAATGTGTGGATTTTTTGTAAAAAAGGTTTCTTTAAAGAACGCACATGGTGGGTAATTTGGACCATGGGATTTGATCAAATGGTCCAAATTAGCCGCCAATTTTGGAGCCACGCACTTTGTGCCGGGTATGAAGAAAAACTTTTTATTTGTGAATATTGTTCAAATTGAACTGAAATTTATGTTCCTTTTTATGTTGCGACGGACCTGGTGGTCCATATTAACCCCAACTTTTTTTTGTGGTTTTTGACCATTTTTACTTTTTTATTTTTTTTTATTTCTTTTATAAAGTGAATTTATATTTTTGTTATTACTTTCATACTTAGAATGAACTGACTTTTTTTTCGAATAAATGCGTTTAATAAAACTTACATAATTTGTGTTTTATTAGCAAAAATATGAATGGGGGTCCATAATACCCGACTTTACTCTACTTATTTATTGTGAAACCAAAAATATTTTATTTTATTATTTAACAAACATATGAGAAATAAATTGGAAACAAGAATGATTAAATTTAAGTGCTAACGAACGTAACCGTCCGAGCTTTTTCCTTCGATAAATAGTTGATTATTTCGCCGAAATCCAGTTCCCGAAGTAGATCACTTCTATAGGTACTCTACTCAGGAGAGAAAGATTAGACGGTTTTGTCCCATAGTGGTTCGAAGTCTATTTTTTATAATTTTCATTTTTGAAAATGAGCGCTCTCCAGTGCAATTTTATACCATCAAAACCAAATACATTCTCAATGTAATTTCAAGATTTGGTAATAAAATAGTTCCGGAGATTGGTTTGTCCCATTCTTGTATGAATCGATCGAAGACAAAAATTGAAACAACTCATTACTAAGACTAAGTTCTAAATCATCTTCATAAACTTTCACCAATGCCTCTGTTGCAACTTGTAAATTTTCAGCCCCCATCTTCTCAATGTGATTGAGAAATCCAAACCTCGAACGTACAGCTTTATAAGCATACGCAATATTTCTGTAAGAAAAACGCTGGTCGATCACTGCAGGAATAAAGACGTATACTTTGTAACAGATAATTTCGGTAACAGATTTGCGTCTTGAGTGTCCTCGTATTTATCGACATCATTTCTTTTCGCTTTCACGAATGATTTCAATGAATGTTTGTAGCGTTGAAACGCTACAAAATATACTTTCAAAAGCTTGCGAATAAAGTGATTTCGAGAGCACTCATCTTCTAAAGAAGGTGCGCTGATTCATTCCTCGTGATGCCTTTTTGCTCTTTATCGGAAGATATGCTGGTTAGATATTCAACGATTTCCCAATATCCGTCGACTATGCCTTTCGTTTCTGAATCCGCAGCCACTGTAACCTAACCATGCCTTTCGTAGCTTCAGCTCGACAAGACCAACGAGTATCACTAAGCTCTTTCAAGACGTAAAATTGTCTGCTTTTTTTCTTCGACAATTTTCCTATCAGAATTCCAACGCCAAAAGAAAGATTTCTTATGTTTTTACCAAACTGCAGTCATAGTGGCGAAGTCACAACAATAGCTCTCCTCAAATGTTTAGGTGACCATCAAATAGACAAAGAATTGCAGCGGTCAATCGTACGACAACGCTGCAAACATAAGGGGCAAATACAAAGGGATGACAGAATTGGTTCATACTCGGTTAACTGCTTAAATCCGCAGAATGTACTTGTTTCAGAAAAATCAGATTTTCCAAAATACTTATTTGTCTTTATACTTGTGAAAGTTTCAGGCGATTATTACAGAATGAAAAATTATAATTTATGTTTTTAAGAATATAGAGAAACTAGGAAACTAGATTTAAACAAGTGAAGTATGAACAAGTAAAAAATTGAAAGATAGCAAAAGGTAAGATATGGGTTATTTCTGCAACAATACTTTAATAGCTATATTTGTTTGTAGTAGTCTCAATGTGGGGGCCCCTCTTTTGTGGAGGCCCAGAGCAGTAGCCCCGTTTGCCCTCCCTTAAATCCGGCCTTGCCTTTGACAGTAAACTCCTCTGGAATAAACACATCGAAATTAACGTCGGCAAAGCCACTAAAGCCCTCATGATATGCAAAATACTAGCAAGCGATTCATGGAGCTGTAAGTCACGTATAATAAGATGGATGTATTCCATAATGGTAAGACCCATTATTACGTATGGTGCTATAGCCTGGTATAAAAGAATCGAACTTGTTACAGCTAGGAAGTTACTAGAAAAAGTACAAAGGCTCGCAAGCATTTTGCATCACTGCAGGAGCTATGAGAACTTGCCCTGCAGCAGTTATGGAGGTACTTCTATATTTGACTCAACTCAATATTATTACATATTGGAAACACTGCTAGGGGAGCCATTATGAGATTTGCCAAGGAAGGAACTGGACCTCGAAAATGCATAAGCTACAGAGACAGAGACCTTCTGTCCAAGTTCACTGTAGGTAACTTCCTTGATATTTCCAGTGATGGTATGGTCACAATTATTAATACAATTGAGTTCTAAAAACGAATGGATAGGTGAGAGTAACAACTATTCATTCAAAGAAAACACCATCAAATGGTACACAGACAGGTCGAGAACAGCTGAGGGTACAGGTGCTGGAATATATCTCGAAATGAATCACCATAACAAAAATATTGCCATTATGTCAGATAGTCAGGCAGCCCTTAAAGCGTTAAACTCCTACAAATTTGACTCAAAGCTCGTTATGGAGTCCTAGTCTAGGCAAGAACAACAAAGTAACTCTTCATTGGGTACCTGGACATGTAGGAGTTCAGAGAAATGAGGAGGCAGATATACTGGCAAAGACAGGTGCGATGACTCCGTTATTAGGACCGGAACTCTACTGCAAAATAGGAGAGAAATTCATTAGAAGTAACATGAAAACAGAAGAGGAAACCAGGAGAAGAAACAACTGGGCACAACTGCGCCTGGCACAGGCGAAAAGATGCTTCTGGGTGACTATAACCAAAAGCGTTTTTCGACCTGCATCAGTCTAAGCAGGAATAAACTCATAATGATTGCTGGTTTTCTCTGTGGGGTCACTGTAAATTTAAAAGGCACCTTAGCGCTAGTCGAAAGTCCTCAACGAAGCAGATGAAATACCGGACCATATTCCAGACAGTTGTGGTGCACTAATCCACCAGAGAATAAAACGCCTAGGTCATTACCAGGTTGAGGAGAAAGATCTTCCATCTGTATCTATACTAGTACTCCAAATTCTAAAATTCCTTAGGAATATCAGGTTAGAGGAGGAGCTGTAGTTTGAGGTACTAACTGATCAGCTAATTAAAGGGACACAATAGATCCTTAGGTCGCAGTGTACTTTAACCCCCATTTTAATTAATTCATTCATCCAAAGGTTATTGACAAAATTAATTATCATCAAAATCCAAAATGTTAAAAGGCTGTTGAAGAAAAACTTTAATTTGGAGCAATACAGTCGAAGTCATTTCAATTTCTTTTTCTGTCAATATTCAAAAATATTGCACAACCACTTTGCATTGAGTGTATGTATATCTAAGTCTATGTATGTATACGAATTAAGTCGGTTTGTAAACAAAACAAAAAATATTCAATGTTTATCTATTTTAAGTACAGGAAATTGTGTCTGGTTTGTTGAATTTTACTTTTTCTTGATTTGCGTTCCAAAAAACATGCTACCGCACGAGTGTCTTTGAACTTCGCGTGGAAGTCATGCAATTTATTTATTTATTTTCTTTTTTTTAATTGAAAAACAAAAAAATAAACAATATTATCGTTCATTGCAGTCGAGTCGCTATACCTTTCCTATTCGTCCGGACGGCATGACTTGAATTAAATTAAAATACCACTTCATCATATAACTCAACCACATAAAAAAGATAATCGACAATAAGGTCAAGTGAACATTTTAATTAAATTGAACTCCACCACCGACCATATCAAGTTTTTGCGAACCAAATAAAAAAGAAGAGAAAAAAACAAACAAAAATGTGTCACAATTATAATTTTACCTCTTGTTCGTATGCATGGCATTTAGTTTTAATTTCATCTAATTACAAAACACCTGACCTTTGTTATAGAGTTAATTCAGCCATTCAGCCAATGTTTGTAGGTAAATGATATCCGGTTTGGCTTTGACGTTAAAAAAAAAAATAATAAAAAATAATAGGCTTTCGGATTGAGCTTCGTAGAACACACGACTTGTTGCGGTTATTATTATTATTTTTTTGTTATAGCTAAAGTTGCATCATTGCTTTCGAGTTATTTTCAATGATCTTATCGTAATTTCAAAATATTTTTTTTGTATTATTTTAATTTATTTATGATGTGCTTATTGAGTTACAACTTGCAACCTTACAAGTCAGCAGCTGACAGTTGAAAATCATTTTTGATGAATAACATCTCTCAATAATTATAAAACATTGTGTTATGTGAAACACTAACTTGCGAAATATAGGGAAATATAATAATTAATTTTTTTGTTTAAGTACAAAAGACTTCAAATAACAATAACATAGATATACATTAGGGTGGTTCTTATTTGCTTTTTTTCGAAAATTAATGAAGACATCTGCTCCAAGTAAATAAAAAAAATCCTCTATTTTTTTTTCAAATTTTTATCTACATATACCCCGGCTGTTTTTTGGATTATTCCCAATAATCTCCATTTCGACTTTACCGATTTTGTTAAAATTTTGCACAATTATACTTAACATTATCCTTAGTGATATTGCATTCCAAGATATTATTCAAAATCGTCGCTTGGATAAATGTTTGTCGTATGTGAAAAATTGGGGTTTTGAGGTTTAAATGTAGTTTTGGTAATAGATTTTTTGCCTACAATTCTGTGCAATCCGTTTTTTTATATTTGTTCGTTTTGTCGTATCTCCAAGGTCACTAACGATTTGAGTCATCTTTTTTGTCGTATGTGTAAGAAAAAGCTACACATACGACAAATTTTAAACATACGACAATTTTTCCCATGCAAAACCGGTTTTTCGTCGATTCGGAAAATAATTGTCGTATTTGCCTTTTCTTTGAACACATACGACAATAATTTACTGAAGTCTTAGTGTGCGTTTGTCGTATGTCCATAACAATTAAAACAGTCGTATGTTATTTTTGGTCTCAGTCTCAGTACCTCAGTTGCAATCATGATGTCAAAGGAGTCGGACGCCGAGTCTTCTGCTCTGAGTTTGTCGGAAGAAATTTATGCGTAATGACTATGATATTGCATGCAATAAATGTATATTTTAATAACTTTTATTTTGTTTCTACTAATTTCTTAGCATGAGTGCCGAAATATTAGGTGAGGAATTTTCAGATGACGATGAAGACAAAACGAATTCCTTAAATAAATTTATGAGCATGCAAATGAATTGATTTTGCCAACTCTTGATTCGAATGAAATCCAAATGCAAAATCTGCTATCCGATTATAGGTGTGTTTTTTTTGGCAAAGCTTTCCGTATCCACAGTAGTAGATTAAAAAAACAAAACGGTACTGCCGATAAAAGTAGAAGTTGAATCATACTGCGGATAGAATTTAGCAAAAATTCAATTATCGTCTTTAAAATGATAGCAGCGACCAACTTCTAAATACAAAAAATTAACAACAACTGCAGATGCGTTTTTTGGTAAATCTTACTGCACTGCGGATAGATTTGCCAAAAAAACACACCTTATAGTAGTTCATGTAAGTTTCTTAATTTTCGTTAGTATCAAATCAAAGGTAGAAATTTAATTTCAATAGCATGCAGTGTAACACCAACAACTTCCGGAAAAAGAAAAAAGAACCCATCGTTATGGAAACAAAATTTAAGAAAGAGTCTTCGTGAGCAGGGTCTTCCGTATGATGGAAAAAATGGCATAACAAGACCCGCTAGAGCATTGGGCCCGACCTGTACATCACTTTGTTTCTATAAATTGTATTCTTCAATAACAAAAAAATCAAACATTATTTAAACTTTGCATATAAACGTGTTGAAGAAATTTCCAAAAAATTGGTTGAGCCGTTTTTGAGAAATCTAGAAAAGCCTGTAATAAACTCAAAAGGTACTACAAAAATGGATTTCTTTTCCGATTTTTTCGTCATTGAAGAATATATGTATTTTAAATAATATCTTGGAATGCAATATTACTAAGGATAATGTTAAGTATAATTGTGCAAATTTTTAACAAAATCGGTAAATCCGAAATGGAGATATATGGGAATAATCCAAAAAACAGCCGCAATGTCCCAAGTATAAGAATTTCAGTTCGATACAGGGCCAGTAAGGGGTATAGATAAAAATTTGAAAAAAATAGAGGATTTTTTTTTATTTACTTGGAGACGACTGAACGGATATCTTCATTAATTTTATGTAAGGACCACCCTAATATACATAATAATAATAAGGAATTACTTTACTTATTGTAATTTTTTTGTATGCTATATTTGTTCGTTATTTATCAGCTTAAGGCACTTAGGTATGCATATACACATTTTTCTCAATTTTCGAATGCATTAAAACCACAAGTTATTCTCGTCAAAATCGGTTAATTCATTTAGGAGAAGTCGTTGCACATGTAAGCTTTCCTAGAGTACAACGTCTGTAGTTTCCGCTAGTATTTTGCATGTTAAATATGAATGTGCATTTCTAAGGCTCCCATTAAGAATTTTTCATAGATCAAAACGATGATTGTTGGGTCTGCTAGTAAGTAAGATCAATTGTTAATCTAAGCCATTCTCGGATCTATTGAAACAGATGCTAACAAATCTTCGAATTCGGACAAACCGTTTGCGAAGAACTTCATTCCCATGCACAAATTATTTCCAACGCAAATATTTCGACAACTAAGGCTCAGAATAAGGTTATGTTTGTAGATTTGAGATCCCCCAAATATTACCGGTATCATCTAACAAAGTCTGAACACGAAGCTTGAAACTCTTTTTTCTTTATTGAACAACTAGCAGTTGCCCGCGACTTCGTCCGCCTCTCCCTCGTCCACCGGCCAGAGTATCGTCTCGACTTGTGCATCATGCGCGCGTGGGAATTTTGTTCGGAAGTTATTGTAAAATTGCATTGCAGTCAACTCTCCCTAGGTCGTAATTCTCTTGAACTTGAAAAATTTGAGCATTTTTTATGATTCCCTTCAGTTGTTCATACTTAAAGCATTCCCTTGGGTGAACTCTCCCTAATAATTCTAATATCTCTTCGTTAAGTAATTTTTTTTTTCTTTAAACTGAGCATATTTTTTAGTTAAGAAGTACATAAAATGATATTGTTTAAACACAATAATCTGCACAAATAGTGCAATCAATCACATTCACAAATCAATTGAACTCTCAAAATTCTAATTTGAGCAGTTATAAGGCCAGTTCCACCTAACAACATCTCACTGAGATCTCAATGTCACCTTGACTGAGGCAAAATCATTTGGTGGAACATAATTCTCAGTTATAATTGAGATTTAATGGTTACCTTACTAATTGTTGCTGCACATATGTCAGCCACGTCAAATAGCTGAGTGAGAAATCGAATCCAAAATAATTTCATCTCAGAGATCTCAGAAAAAAATCTCAGTTTTCACATTTCCACATATTCTTCGCTGCTATTGGTCGCAGCTTAATTTTAAGTAGAATAAAGCCTTCCTCGATTAATGGACTATCCAACACAAAAAGAATTTTACAATTCGAAATAGTAGTTCCTGAGATTACCGCGTTCAAACGAACAAACTCTTCAGCTTTATATTGTATTGTATTGTATTGTATTGTATTGTTTGCCGTTTTTTCCACATTTTACACAAATTCTTCGCTCCTATTGGTCGCAGCTAAATTTTATATAGCTTCAAGCCTTCCTTGATAAATGGACCATTCAACATTTAAAAAATTGTTCAATTTCATAAAGCAGTTCTTGAGATAAGCGCGTTTTAACGCAGAAAAATGTATATTTTTTGCCGTTTTTCCATATTTTCCACAGATCCTTCGCTGCTATTGGGCACAGCTTAATGTTAAATAGCCTCAAGTCTTCCTCAATTAATGGACCATCCAACACAAAAAGAATTATACCATTCGAACCAGTAGTTCCTGAGATTACCGCGTTCAAACAAACAAACTCTTCAGCTTTATATATTAGTGTAGATAAAATCATACCGAAACATTTTCCTAAGATCATGATGTGATGTCTTCCGTTTCTATCTATCGATATCGATAGTTCATGCAGTTGTTCGACATAATGGGAGACAATTCCGAATCAAATGTGAGTTTTTTTTATCGAGAGGGCCCCCTAGATGTTCATTTCTCATTTGTCTTAAAAGGGATACAGAGTGTCATCTTCTTTAAAAGAAGCCGTTTGTCTTGAAGGAGGACACAATTTCCCAATTAAGCCGAAATAAACAGAAAAACACAACACAATAATGCCTTTATATCTGAATTTAATTAACCCTATGTACGACTTAAGTCTGTTGGGGCAGGAGGCAATATGCGTGGAAAACGAGGTCGCCACCAAGAGGGCGGTATACTATTTTTTATGTATTCTATCAGACAAGAAAATACCGTGGGAGTGAGTATTGAACGCACTTAATTGACAAGTCGTTTTCCTGTTTCTTTGTTTTTTTTTCACTTGATAGGTATTCCCTTTGGAAAGAAGATCAGGTAACATAAATGAGGGTGTTTAAAGAGTGAGGCATAAAATGGGGAGTGTTGTGTAAGTTTTTCTGGAATAGGAAATCAATTTAAAAGTATAAGAAACGATATGGGAGAAACATGCATCGCCTTTTCCGCGAGTCAACGTTTATTTTTGTCTTGAAGCAGAAATGAAAGAAAGTTATGTGGCAAAATATTGACCCTAATTCGAACAGTAAACATCGAATTACTCCAATATTGGTTTCTTTTAAAATTATTTTGTTTGTTTGCAAGACTCAATGAATCATTTTCAACTCACTTGTTTTTTAATCAATTAAATATACTTGAACGCTTCCGGCTTAAATTTTGAAATGTTCCGACATTTCAAAAGAAATATCGGTACGCATAACTGCAAGGTTTGCCTAAAAACTTAAAGAGAAACCCCAACTGCTTTTGATATAAAATACGTTTTTATATTTTAATCATGAACGAAAAAATGTAACATCAATATAAGGCGAAGCCACTTCCGGACTTGTCATTGCGAAATTTCCGATATGACAAATAAATACTCCCTTTTAAAAATTGTTTGGCTCACCTGACTGTGCACTGTGCAGTATGCGCACCTTATTTAGGTTTATCGATGACCTTGAAACTAAAAGCTCGTCGAGAAATTCATTTTTTTTAAAAAAAGGTCTGTTTGGTCATCCTAATAAAGACGATTGCAAAACGGTTGCGCCGTCTGTCGTCGCTATCGGCATTGTTGATAATGGCGCCCGGATGGGAGGCCGCATTTTGTTTACAAATTGAAAGTATGAAAAGAATGACACACCGTATGTAAACGGTCAGCATAAACTCATCGCTTTTGACAATTGACACAGTTAAGCCGGAATTTGCTATTCTGTTGTTTGCGGTTGTGATGGCAAAGTAGTGTTTAACAGTACGGTGCGCTGAATTAGATGAGAACTTTTTTTGATTTTAAATATAAAAATAAGTCTTGTCTTGAATTGCTACAGAGTTTTCCAATTATGTACCTTTTGTAGTAAAGAGTTTGTCAAAAATTGTTTTAGCCATGACCCCATCGACCGCCTTTTATCAAGCTGCAATATAATTGCCTATAAACATGACCTAATTTTATTAAGCGTAGTGTACATCGCACTACAAAAGACAATCACCCGGACAAGGAAAGGGAAACACAACAAAAGAAGAGGAAAACACTTTTCAGACGTTTAATTTTTTTTTCTTTTGTATTTTTATTTGGTGGTTCTGTTTTTGTTTTGTTTTGTTTTGTAAATCCACAACAAACCAACTTCCTAATTCCAATTCGAGCCTATTATACCTCTATACATCCTACACACTGAAAAAATTTACGTAGAAAAATGAGAATTTAAAGTAGAATTTCCGGCTTCGATTTGAAGCGGATACAATAGTGTGAGACTAGCAGTCGCCAATGAACAGCGAATTATCAGACAAAGCGATTAAACATCAGTGGGAAAGACAAACCATCATGCTGAACATACCGGTGCGATAAAATCGTAATTGAAATTTCAATTTGGTGGCATATAACAGCTAGTAAGCCAATATAATTTACTTAAAATTTCTTTGGGTTGGAATTAATATGTGTGCTCGAACATTTTTCACTGGTTGTTTTGATGTGTTTGGGCTTGGTTTTTTAGAAGAATCAAAAACAGTTTCAAGATAAAATGGGAAGATTCAAAACATTATAATCGGTTGCCCTTCGCTCATCAACGGCTTTTTTTCAACAACACAGGCCCGAGAACAATTGACCGAATTCGATTCGTGTAAAAAAGGAGGCTTGGAATGAAGCCACTTTCAACCCCCACTTGAACCTGACTTTGAATTTCAATGAGTGTATATTTCTCTGTCCATAAAATTTATGTTTCCAAGTTTCAGAGTGCATTTAGCTGTCAATTTCGTTATTCTTCTTCAAACCTGACATTCAGCCGAAGATTTATTAAAAAAATTAATGTAGGTACTCAAAACTCATTCGGGATATAAAAATGCCATCCATTTCCATGACTTTTGGTGGTGGAACGCGTGCTGGCTGCTGCAAATGCGATTAAAGATGACGACACAGCTAGACAGACGGCGAGATGTGCCACCCGGATGATCGGGTTGTAGTTTATAAATGGTATTCCTAAGTGCGCTTATTATGAGCTAAATGTGGCTTTCAGCGACGCGCCGCGCGCCGCACCGCCAACGACAATAGCTATGGCGACGACCGTAAAACACTGATTTATAATGCAGATATACAATTTGTGGTCTGTGTTTATACTTGCCACGCAACAAATTATATGAAATTAAATTAAGAGATACACGAATTGTCTGGTCTGGTCTTGTCTCCCAATCTCCCATCCCCATGTTAGCTGTAATGTTGGCAATGACGACGACGCACAGCGCCTCGGAAACAACACGCATCCATGGGAATAACGAAATTCTAGAACATAAAGAAATCGCATGCAATTCGTTTCGTTTAGACAAACATTACACAGCCGTAGATAAATTGGGTATAATTACAAATGACAATCTGGTGAAGTTGGCCATTTTGTCTATATTGTGAGAAGTTGGGGATTGGAATCATAGGTTTTGGTATTTTCGATGTTCTCATAAGCCACTCAGGCGTTATGATAAATATTTTGTTTAAACCATTGGACGGTATGTGTCAATAATAAACTCAAACAGAGTGTAATTTGCAATGTTTTGAATTTCAAAAAACAAAAACTATTCATAACAAAATACACTCATAAATCCACTGACCATGAGCGCTGAAAGAAACCGTTTAAACAATTTTACGATATTGTATTGTCTAAAGTCTATCAGGAGTCAATAAGGTCGATTTGATACGATGCAATGGAGAGGTGTTAGAATAACAAACATGTATTACACGCGTCTTTCTCAATACTAATTTCAAACTGTCTGAATATTTACGAGTTTTGCAAAAATTGTATATACAATTTAATGAGACGTTGAATAAACTAAACAAAATGCAATTTTTACGCGATATAAAATGTAAAATCAAGGCGCGATATGAAAAATAAACAAAAAACAGATTAGATACACTACACAGTTTGATTTTCATTCGTTCATTGCGTTTAAGAACAAGAGTAAGCTATTCCTCATGTCTGTCTGTTAAGCAAAAGAAAAACAACAATGCTGTTATTTGCATCTGACTACTAATATCGTTTATCGACATGTATCGATTTCAAACTAACCAAAAAATTGACTGCAGTCGATCTTTTTTTGAAACTAGTTTACACTACAACTACACTAGTCGTCGCGTCGGTCGACTGGAATCGACGGCAATTGGTTAAAAGGAATTCGGTAATTGATAGTTGACTCTGCTCGCTGTCAAAAAATTAATGCAATGTCGTTTTCAACTGGCAATCTGGAATCATTTTCAACATCCGTCAATTTTCCAGAAATGACAGTTCTATTCTGATTCTGCAGAGTCAAACACAGAAGCGCTCACACACTCAATAGTGACAAGTGGCATTTTTGTTTCAATGACAGTTGATATAGCGGGCATCTTGCTGAAGCTGAATTGACTGTTTAATCAAAATGACTGTTCATGTTCATGGTAATAGTGAGCGCGTACTTTGCTCATATTATTTGTAGAAAACGCCAATACGATTTTTGCTAAGCTCTTAATAAAAGACCCTGTAGTATTGAGATTGGCTGCGAACGAATTTTCAACGTACGAGATATTCTATTTAGACATGAAACGGAATCTTCAGGAAAGTTAATTCCCTGAATCAGTCATCGCACTGAATGAAGTAGGAGATGACGTAGTAAGGATAGTCGAGGAAAAGGACGTAATGAGGGGCAGCGATCCCTTTCAAATAAAGATGTAGGGGTGGACGATTCTTTACCAACAGGATCAGGGATAAACAGTCAGGTTAATTGCTAGAATGAGCAACATAATGGTGGAAGTAGGACAGCTTCGAGTTCTCGAAATGCCATTAATTCAAAAGAAGCCGAACATTTCGAGTGTCGGGTTCGAGTCCAACTCGTGTCCATAGTTTTTATTTCATCTTTCACGG
The DNA here is from genome assembly GCA_943590905.1 of Sphaerophoria taeniata. Lineage (NCBI taxonomy): Eukaryota > Metazoa > Arthropoda > Insecta > Diptera > Syrphidae > Sphaerophoria > Sphaerophoria taeniata. Next base: position 23,366,323 of record OX016540.1, read on the forward strand.
GCACTGCCTCTTGCGAAGAACTGACAAAACTTCCAAGAGTATCAATCTGTCATGAAAAAGTGCTTCTCAACTTTGCCGTTCGGAATTGGCGTTAAATTGTAGGTCCACTCTGTCGCGCCACTCTATTTATTATTTATTTTTGATGAAGTGCTAACGGTGTCACAAATCTTTCAACAAGACACATTTCTGTATTCCCTTAAGATCACTTTTAAGGGAGCTTTGTATAGCCAAATAACCCTTTAATGGTTCCAACCAATTAAAACAATATGTTCGTTCAATACATCCACACCAAAATAAATTTGTTTTATTTCAGTTAGGAGAATGGAAAAAGACGTTCAATAAACGATTGATTTATAGCAATCAATTTGGTTTCATTAAAAGAAATCAAACTCAATTGAAGCCAAGGAACCATTGCGTCTTTCTCTCTAGACAAAACAAGTCTTTTGTTTAGTTGTTGAGATACAGAAAAAAAAATCTGAGTTAGCAATAACAAATTATACCAACTAAAAGCCTCAATCAATAGATCACATTTTTTTTCTCTTCATCTTTGGTTAGGTATCTTATAGAGGAAGAATATCTTTTACAGAAAAGGCCAACCAAAACTCCAAACACAGATACACAGATACATAGGTTAGGTATACACAATTTATTCTTCTCTATGTCGATCTATGGCTGTGTAGTGTGTTAATTTCATTTGATTCCATCGGCGATACAAATTGACAGCCATATGGCTTACAAGTTGTAATTTAAAAAAATAATTTATAGCCTGAATCGAAGAAAGATGAAAAACTCAAACCAAACAAACATCGTAGATGCTCGTGTGGCATATTGTTGATGGTGGTTCTTCCTTTTCGTATTTCAAAATAAAATCGATTGATGAAATTTCTGGCTGTCGAATATGGATGCGGTTGAATGGTAGGGAGCGGATGTGTGGATGAAAGTAAATGGGCGCTTGACGTTGGTCTTAAAATAAGCTTTTTCTTGACTCTTTTTGCAACAATCGACGGAATCTTATTCAGGTTTTGGCTTGTTAAAAAGGTTTTCTGGACTTTTTTTAATTTCAAAGAAAAAAGTTTTTCCAAGATAACGGTCTTTGACCCATACCCTTCATTGCTATTGGTTTAAGTTTCGTGTCTTTTTCTGTTTTATCGTATTACTTCTACGGTAAGTGCTTAAGTGAAATATAATATGTACCTAATCTGTTGCATTACTCCTCTTAAACAATTAAACCGCAATACTCGCGATTCCAGGAACGCTCATCAGTTTACTATTGAGCCCAACTTCGCACGTACTCTCAAGTCTAGAGTTCTTTTAGCCGTACTACTCAAATCTGGAACTCTCTTCCACTCTCTGTCTTTCCCAATCATTGCAATGTTCAGGAATTTAAGAAAAATATACACCAACACCTCCTTTCCAACCCTTCTGTAATGTTCTTTAAAGCATTAAAAGAAGGTTGTTTCAAGTTCAAGAGTAGATTTAATACTAAAATATAATTAGTCAGTTACAATGTATGAAGAGTTAGCGTGACATGGGAGTGTATAGGTAATACATTATACATGTGTGTTACATTATATTAAATACATAGGTACTACACATCTCCCCTTTTAAGAATTCAAGAAAATATAAATTACAAATTCAAATATTAGTTAATTTGATTTTATGATGCCATATCTGCTCGGCTTCAATACTGTTCTACCATATCGAGTTATTGTTAGATAGTTGGGATGTGTTGCCAAGTCAGAGTTTCTTGTGGAGTCTTCTCCCCCTTTAGGATCTTCACTAGTGGTAGACACAGGAGTTGGTTGTAAATCATCAGTAGGCTCCGGAATGTGTACATCATTTTGTATTTTAGGAAGATCTTTTCTAAGAGAATAAACAAGGTGAAATGAATTTCTGCGAAAAGTACCTCTTTCGGTCTCGACGTAATATGAGCGTGGTAGATTAGCTTTGTTTACAATTCTGCCCCAAACTTGTAGATCTCGAACCCAAACGATATCATCAGGCAAAAATTCCTGACGCGTGTGGACGCCTCGTCTCTTGTCGAAATTCCTTGCTTGGTTACGTTTTAAGGCTTGTTCTTTGAGCTGCAGTTCATCATAATTAATCATCAATTGGGACGCAATTGCTCAGATGCAAGTGGTAAAGTCGTTCTCAATCTTCGGTTCATCAGCAATTCAGCGGGGCTATATCCATTTGCAGTTGGCGTTGCTCTATACGCTAAAAGAGCAAGGTAAGGATCTTCGTTTTTCTTCATAAGGAGTTTAACTGTTTTCACGGCTGATTCAATAAAGCCATTGCTTTGTGGGAATCTTGGGCTCGAGGTGATATGCGTGAATCCCCATTCTCTGGCAAAATTTCTAAATTCGGACATCTCAAGCTGTTTAAACTGCGGCCCATTATCGGTTCGTACTACCTCTGGGATTCCATGTCTGGAAAAAATAGATTTAAGTTTAGATATAATGCATTTTGCAGATTGATTTTCCAATAAAGCTATTTCTGGAAAACGCGAAAAATAATCGCTGACTATCAAAAAAGTTTTTGACTGGCAAAAGAAAATATCAGCTCCGACCATCTGCCATGGATTCTTTGGTGTTTCCGTTGGAATAAGTGGTTCATGCCTCGGGGTAGTATGTTGAATGCATACTTCGCAACCTTTGACGACATTTTCCACCTGTGCTGCACATCCCGGCCACCAGACCGATTGCCTTGCCCGCGCTCTGCATTTGTTGATTCCTAGATGGCCTTCGTGGATTCTGGTTAACATCTTGTTGCGCATTTTGTGTGGGATGACTAAACGGTTGGCATACATCAGCATTCCATCATTAATCGCCAGACTATAACGGTCATTATAAAATAGCCTTGCTTCTGGAGGAGTTTTTTGTTTTATTGGCCATCCATCTTGAACATACTTCTTAACTTCATTTAAAATCGCATCATTTTGTTGGGCTGTTTTTATTTCATCAATTTTGGTTTTTGTTGCTGGTATGACGGAGATGATTGCTTTCACGAAAGTGCTGAGGTCTTCTTCGCTTTCTTGGCTTTGGTTTGATGACACTACTGGGCTTCTGGATAAGGCGTCAGCTGCAATTAAATCTTTCCCTGGGGTGTAAAAAATTGTGTATAAGAACTGCATCATACGCATTCTGAACCTTTGCAACCTGGGTGTCAACTCATCAAGATTCTTGGACGTGAAAATCGGAACCAATGGCTTATGGTCCGTCTCAATATAGAATGACATACCTGTGACATAATCTCGAAATTTTTCGCATGTCGCCCACGTTATCGCCAACGCCTCCTTCTCTATTTGAGCGTAACCTTTTTCTGTCTCACTCAAGGTTCTCGATGCATACGCAACTGGCTTAAGAAATCCATCACTATCTTCCTGTCGCAAGACAGCTCCAAGTCCGAATGAGGAAGCATCAGCCGAGATAATAGTTTTATGGCTTGGGTCAAACATTTTCAGCACGGGCTCTGTAATTAAAATTTTCTTTAGGTTTAAAAATGCGTTATTTTGACTCACACCCCAGGTAAAGCTGACGTTGTTTCTCAAAAGCTCATTCAGTGGATGGCATATTGTTGCCAAATCGGGGACGAATTTGCCTAAGTAGTTGACTAGACCTAGGAATCTTCGCAATTCTGCTACGTTGCTTGGAGTTGAAAATCCGTCGATTGCTTCCACCTTGGATTTTCCTGGATGGATGCCTGTGTCATCTATTCTGTGTCCGAGAAATGTGACGGACGTAATGCCAACTTGACACTTTGCACCATTAAGAGTGACCCCTTTAGACTCCAACCTTCTTAAAACATTACGAACGTTATCGTCATGACTTTCTATGGTAGACCCATAGACGAGTATGTCATCTGTTTGGCACACTACCCCTGGAATGCCTTCAATTATGCGCTGAATTTGCTTCTGAAAAATTTCAGGAGCGCTTGAAATTCCAAAAGGTAGCCGAAGGAAGCAATAACGCCCAAATGGCGTCAAAAACGATGTCATTAGCTGCGATTGAGGTGAAAGTTTCACCTGCCAAAACCCATTTTTCGTGTCCAATTTCGTGAAAAATTTCGCTCCAGATAACTGAGCAAGAGTGTGATCCGCACTGGGCATGGGATGCACTTCACGTTCAACGCACTCATTTAGTCTATGTAGATCAACACAAAGGCGAATGTCTCCATCAGCTTTTGGAACGATGACAAGTGGCGCACACCACTCTGTTGGTTCATCAACGAACTTGATGACTTCCAGCCTTTCCATGTCGTCTAATTTTGATTTCAATTTTCCTATTAATGGAATGGGTACTCTGCGTGCTGTATAAATGGCATATGGATTGCTTGGGCTTTTTAATTTTATTTCATATTGCCCAGGAAGGCAGCCTAATTCTTGAAATAATTTAGGGAATTCTGATTCAATTTTTACACTTGAACAAACCTGTGCACAGTTATTTGTATTTATCGCATTGAGTCTCTGTATTAATTTTAACTGTTCACATGCACTCAAACATAGCAAAGGAGCTTTTAATTGTTCTATGACATAAATCGTTGAGTATACAAATCTATTATTGCATTCTAATTTTGCATCAAAAGAACCAATTATTTTTAAATTTTCACCAACTGGCCCAACCAAATTGCGATCACTGTCTTTCAAAATAGTGTTAGAAAAATTTCTATTAAAAACTAACAGGGGAATAACGTTAACCGGAGCACCGCTATCAAGAACAAAATTCACTTTTACAGCATTAACGGCAATGTCTTCGGTCCACTGAGTGGTGTTGCTAGTTGCTTTAGTGTGAAAAGTACCAATAAAGGTTTCATTTATATTTATGGGTGCTGGTTGCTCGTCTACACAATTAATGTTTTTAACAGAGAATTTATTAAATTTGCAAACATAACTGAAATGATTCCACTTATTGCACTTGTTGCAGCGTTTCCCATAAGCAGGGCATTTGTTTTTGCTGGGGTGGGGATCATTACCACAGAAATCGCACTTCTTTTTGTTGTTGTTGGAGGTCCGTTGTTTCAGGTCATTTTGTCTCTGATGACTACTTGTTGTTGGATGTTGTGATGAAACTCGTTTTTTGTGAACTGTTGCTGACTCGTACGATGATTGTAAACGGTTAATTGATGGTGATGATGATGACGTATTAAGCTCTTGCTGCTGACGACGAACGGAAACATTGCTGCGAATTGTTGTTATGGCTTTTTCTAACGTTAGAGATGGTTCTAGCTGTAGCTTTTCGGATAGCCCTCTATCCCTCACACCTACCACCAACCTATCTCGAATCATTTCATCTTTTAGGTCACCGTAATTGCAAGTTTCAGACAATCTATAAATTGCGGTCATGAAGCTCTCCACCGATTCACCTTCTTCTTGAAATCTGGAATTAAATTTAGCTCGCTCAAAGATTACATTGTGCCTCACAACAAAAAAATCCTCGAATGCTTGTAGCACCGATTTATAGTCCTGACTAGCTGCTTTATTCAAACGAAATGATAAAAAGATATTATCTGCTGCATCGCCCATCACATACATTAACGTGTTAATTTGATCCTCTTGGGATTTTGCAGATAACCCGGACGCGATTCGGAAACGCTCGAACCTTCTTTTCCATCTACCCCATTGCGAAGGGTCATCAAATGTAAATTGATTAGGTGCTTCGACCGCGTAATTGCTATTGTTAACCGTAACTTGGAGTTCATCCGGCATTTTAATCGAAAAGTAAATCAAAGAATGCGCGTATTCTAAACTATTTTACTTTTTTTTCTTCTCGCGTGGTTTCTTCTTGCACCGCTGCCACCATGTAATGTTCTTTAAAGCATTAAAAGAAGGTTGTTTCAAGTTCAAGAGTAGATTTAATACTAAAATATAATTAGTCAGTTACAATGTATGAAGAGTTAGCGTGACATGGGAGTGTATAGGTAATACATTATACATGTGTGTTACATTATATTAAATACATAGGTACTACACACCTTCTGCGCTCATTGTGGCTCTTGCATAATAGGGGCATAAAAAACCACTCCATTGAATATCTATTTCTTAAAGGGCATAGATTATATCTCCTTCTAATGCCTGCACATAAATTTATATTTGATAGATTTTCCCGCAATTTTATTCCAGCGACTTCAATTCGTTGCTGTTCCAAAGAAACGATTTCCACTTCGTACACATAATTCTTCATGAATCACCATGTATAGAAATCTAGGGGTGTTAAATCTGGTGATCTAGAAGGCCATTCTGTTGGGCCTCTTCTCCCGATCCATCGGTCACCAAAATGATCATCCAGCAAGTTTCTCACCTGTGAGCTATAGTGTTCTGGAGCACCATCTTGTTAATAATTATCGGTTATAATAGCTAATGGAACGTTGTCCAACAAAGCAGGCAAAAAGTCTCGTAATTCAGAAACCGGGGTCCGATCACGGTGTGTCCAACAATACCAAGTTACAGATAAAGCGCTGCTGTGATTTGTTCTGTTTTTTGTTGTGTGGTGTCACACCCTGGTAAACTGTGCCTCGTCCGTCCAGAAAATCCTTTCAAAATAGTTGCGTTCAGTTTCATCACTATTGCTGCTTAGAGATCGACAACATTCTGCTCTCAATCGGCCTTATTACCGTACCCGATCGGAGAAAAATTCTCTCCGATTCGTACAATTTCTACGAATTTTCTACCACCGTATACTTTCGGACAGGTCAATCGTAGACATCTACGAAAAAATTTGAAATCTGCGTCGGAATTTCAAATTGAGAGCGACGTTTCGCGATGTCATGCGATGCATCGCGATTTGTTACTTACTTTTTTCGTCCGATTGTCTCCGAAACAAAAAAGTGTCAGAACTTTTTAACTCACACAACAACAAAGAAGTGCGTCGGTACGCATTACTAATTTATGTACGAAACGGGTACGGTGAAGGAAATAAAACTTCCGATCGGACATTTTCTCCGATCGGGTACGGTAATAAGGCTGAATAACCTGTCGTTTGCTGTTTTCCTGAACTGGCGTGAAGTGGTAAGGGTGTAAATTTTCCGTACGAAGATTGGGACACTCCAAGCATTGTAGCTATCCTCCTTGTACTAATGGAGGGATTACCTCGGACCGTATCTAAAATTCTTTCATCAATGACTGGGGGTCCTGCAATTGACATTTCACTTCTTCGATGCTCTAGCTCTCCATGCTCTTTTAGACGTCGTCGGTGGATTCTTGAACACATTCCTGTTAGACTGTGGAATAATCTTCCAGTAATCCAGTAATCTTTTGTAAGGTTTGTCATGAATATTTCTCCAATTTGAATTGAAATATACTTCTTTCTCTTTTTTCTCCTTGTTGCGACTTTTATTTATTTTTATTTTTATTCTTGTTATTATTTCTTGTATTTTATATTGTTATTTATATTATGTCTTCTTACAAATTAAATTCATTTATTTATATTTATTTATTTATTTATTTATTTATTTATTTATATATATATCTTGCATACTTTAAATTTGAAATTTATTTTTATATCCTGTACAAATTATAAGTTAATCTTAATGTACGGTTGTCATTATTATTCAATAAATACAAAATAAATACAAAAAAAATGCTCCGACTTGGGCACTTTACTTTCTATTGGGATATCTTTCAGCGTAGAGTCTATCAGCTTCCCGATCTCGAATGGAATTGGTTGTTTACTAAATTACTTTTAGTTTGCTAATTGTTTTTTCGTTCAAGATAAATTGCGGTTTAATTATCTTAGGCGCTTACTCTTAGAACCCTTCGCCGGCGGCCCCCAGGCGTAATAAGAAAAAATTGCAGGTCAGTTTTCAGACGTTATCAATGAACAAAATGATAAATCCAGAGAAAATCCATTATTTTTCTACTTTATTGGGTCTTCATAAGACTCCAGTTACAAAACAAAGCGTAAAAGAAAGGTTAATGTTTCATAAATTCGGTTTTTTATTTTCGACTTAAAATTAACAACGGCATTGAATGTTTAAAACAAAATTAGAACTTAATTACATAAAATTTGAAAAAAAATTAGTTCAGAAATGTTTTTTTTTCAAAATTTTGAGTTTGAAAATTTATATTTTTAAAATTATTCGTTTAAACAATTTAATTTAAAAACAAAATGAAAGAAGCAGTTCTTGGCTTTACAAAAAGGTATAGCACGATGTTGTAAACTAAGCCGTTGATTTTTAAAATTTTTATTTTACAAAATAAGTCAATTTTTCAGAATATTTCCCCTCTCGGCTAAACGGGGATGAATAGACCCCCTCCTGTACCATTTTCTTCTTGTCTCTATGCAACCTGCACGCTCTAGCTTTTTGGCACAACGCTCGTGATTCGCCTTGTATATTGACAGGTGTGAATTGCATTCCATATAGCTTTAAATTCGAGTTGAAACGTTGGCCAAGGCTAGCTTACATAGTCCTATCCTATCCTATAGTCTTTGTGATGGCGAATTCTCCCATTGCTTTCTGGACATTTTTCCATCTCCTGTCTTAGCATCAGCCATGGGACGCACCTTCTGTTGTATTCTTGTGACAGACGGACATGACGAGACTGTAACTGATATCTTCCTGATATTATAAAAAGAAAACAACCAAAAATATATTTTAAAAATATTAACAAATATTCGTATTTTCTTTTCTTTTCCGTACTTAAAATTGTATAAATAACAAAAAAATGTTTAAATAATTATGTACTTTAACACTAATAGGAAAATATCTAATCAAATCAAATAAAATCTATTTTATTCGAATTGAAATAAGAACATTCATGTTTTTAAATACTTAATTCAAAAACAAAGTCACATTTGGATATATTATTAGTTAACGCAAATACTCTTGAATTAAGTTTTGTTTTTATATTAAATCAAAAAATTCTTAATACACTTATTCCGCAAGTTGTTTCCTCTTATTAATTCACATTTACAAAACTTTTTTAAATCTACATAAGTAAATATATTGTCTAACTATAGCATACAAATTACATCGATAGCAATAATAATAATAATTCTAATTTTCATTAAGTTACGATAACACTGCCATCGCTCGTGCCAATCGTACCCTAAAGTCACGATACAACATTTTACCACCAACAGGAACTCGACTAAGATACATATCAAGACTCATTAGGCACAAAGCCTTGCCGTTCATGGGGAATTTTTGTGATAATTCAGGGGTTACTTCAAGACCTTCAGACACGGCCATATTGATAAGCCATTTCCATACGTCCGCTCGCGACCAATCGCGTGGATCTATGGGCAGACCATCGGTGCCAAATTGAACTTCTTGCCGGCTATTGTGGTTATTGTGATGATGATGTAGATGGTGATGATGGTGCTGATTGTGGCTGGGGTAGGATGAGTGTTTTTTGCTGTTCGCAGGTGTTGTCGATTTGCTCCACAGGTGGATGTCATTTTCGTTGCGACAGCTATTGACATTTGATAGATCGAGAGGGGGCACACGGCCCGCGTATTTGGTGAAACTTGATTCGACCTGCATATTGGTGGTTTGCTGTAAGAAAAAAAAGAAAACTTTAGTAAAACATCGAAGGAAAGCAGAAAAGCATAGTAAAGAAATTGAATGGAAAAATAGATCCGACCCTGAGCCTGAATAAAAAAAACTATAAAAATAGATCTCTAGACTTTATAAATGGATGCACTTAGATATGTCGTAGAAGTGAATATAGGATTAACGTTCGAAAAACCATCCCAAAAAGAAGAGGAGTTATGTGGGCCACAGCATCTCTATACATATAGCTTTGTGTATTCCAATCGCGCCGTATCGGTCGGTCGTTATACCAGACCACCCGAGCTAAATCTTCTTTCTAAATACAAACGAACGTCGATCTTGCCTTCTTTTTTGTTTTCTTCGCTAGAAGATTGTGTTTTGAAAAGTCTAACCGCCTTTTTTGAGACAAAAACAAGATTACAGACAGATATACAACGATTCAAAAGAAAGAAAAGAAACACACCAAAGATGAATATGCCTCGTGTTTAATATTGATGGCTTATGGTATCCGGTCACTTATGGCTTGACGCAACTACAATTCTCTATTGATAGCCGAATGCTAGGAATTCGTTGATACAAATGGTAAGTCGTTGGTTTTTTTTATGGCCACCATGTAATTTCACGACCAATCGTCTCTGCTATGGTCGGAATTGAGGAAGGCTGTGAAATTTACGACCCAAAGTTGTTTCATTAAATTTTAATGATAAACTCAAAGATGTTATTCCGCTGGAACGATCCTACTCTTTTGGGTGATGCCTGTGTCTGTCTTCTTGATCTAATTTATATGCAAATCTCTTGACCCTTTCGACTGAAGTATGCATTCTTGTGGTCTCTATTAGTACAGCAACGGAAAATCTACTTTACATTTTTCGTTTATTCTTAGAACTTACAAATTTGACAGCGCTTTGAGGGGGACAAACAAACTAGAAATAAAAGGCTTGTGAAGACAAGTGATCGCACATTTCTATTCGGTGGAGAAGACATTTTATTGAAAGACTTATAGAATCATTTATTTTAGGGGGAGTCGATTGTTGTTTTCCCATAGTTACATTTCTATACAAAACGAAATAAAACTTGAAAACACATGTGGTATTTTTGGAGTGCGTGGGAAAGGCACTATGAACATCCAAATACGATCGGATAAAAGTCCTAAAATGTATAATTTTTGTAACACTTTTGGGTGGGAAGAAATTTTAGTTGATGATCGGTGTCATCTGTGAAATAAATAAGTTCCGGATGATTCAGATAACAAGGGGTGCGTAATTTTCGATTACATCATAGAAGAGGTTTCGAATTCGATAAAAGATTTGGGTTTACGGTTGAGGGAGATCGACGTAAGTGGTTTATTTTTTAATTTTTTTTTTATTATTTAAAACTTTATTTTATTAAACATGTTATTCTTACATTCATGAAAAAGAATATTTACATAAAGTTATAACATTTTAAATTAAGAAAGAAATACATATTTAATAAAATAGATAGGTAAATCCGGTTGTATTAAGGACAAGAGTTGGATTTACCGCGAACAAATAAACACAGCAATATTGAAAATATAAAAAAGTGTAATATACAAAATATAAATATAAATAAGTACATAAATTAAAAATTATAAGTTCGCAATGCACGAAATACAAACAGAAAACCAAAGCAAAAACAAAAATCACAACAGTTAAAGTAATTAAACAAATAAACATCTTTGTGTAATCTTAAGTTATAATATTCAATAAACTACCAACTTCATCAAAGTTTAAAGAAAATAGGAAAATCTTAATGTTGTTTAAATATGACGATTTGATTGTGTTAAATCTTATTTCTTGTGGAAGGTTATTAAAAAGACGAGGTGCTGTAACTTCGTAGAAGTGAGAATAGATAGATTTCTTAATAGTGGGAACTACAACTAAGATTCTTTTATTGACTCGTAAATTGTGAGAACTGTTCGCCCTTGTTTGCAGATAACCAGATTTTTCAAAAAATATTTTTAAGACTTTATAGAAATATAGATGTTGAAGTGGTAGGATTTTCAGGTTTTTGAAAAGATTAAAGCTTGGGGTTAGGCGGTGTGATCTACAGATAATTCTTAAAGCATATTTTTGTTTTATAAGTAATGGTTCTATTTTATTGTAATTTGTACCACCCCAACAAGAGAGACCGTATTGTAGTTTGGACTTAAAAAGGCCGTTATAGACTAAACTCAGAAGAAGTTGACGACAGTACTGGCTCAAATTGTACATTTGCCTTACCACGTTATTAAAATAGTCTTTTAGGTGTGTGGTGTGGTCATTCCAACTCATCCGAAAATCTAACAACAAACCAAGGTACTTAAAGCTTTGGACGCGCTCAATATCGAAACAGCCATTCGTGCATGAAAAGTGTTCATTAAATGTGAATGAATTACTATTACAATCATTGTTTAAAGAATACTTTGAGCACGATGGGGAATGGTAAGAAACAGTTATATCTTCTCTGACATTGCCTTGGATATTAAAAATCATGAATTTGACATTGCCTTGGATATGAAAAATCATGCATTTTGTTTTGTCACTTATTACAAGGCGATGGAGATAAAACCATTCACGCAGAATTTCAAGATCAAAGTTAACGTCAACAACTAACTGGAAATAATTTTTTGATGAATAGGACAGACCAGTATCATCTGCAAAGGCTGTAATTTTTCCTTTAAATGGTTGAATAAACAGAGAATTGACAAAGACTAAAAACAGAACTGGTCCCAAAACTGATCCTTGAGGCACGCCCATGTATATAGGCTTTTCTAAGATCAGTTTGTCTCGAATTCTAACTTTTTGTTTTCTGTCCTTTAGATAAGAAGCTAGCCAATCATAAACTTTACCTCTAAAACCGGCTTTATATAATTTATTTAGTAAAAGAGTGTGATCTACCGTATCAAAGGCCTTAGTTATATCAATAAACAGTGACGAAGGTAACTCTGAGTTATTTAAGCTTTGATAAATCTCACCACATAGTTTTAAAAGTGCATCTTCCGTTGATCTGCCACTTAGAAACCCAAATTGATAATTACTAAAGAAGTTGCTTCTCCGAAAGAAAGACATCATTCTAAACTTCATACCTTTTTCAAATACTTTTGAGAATACTGAAAGAAGTGATATAGGGCGATAGTTATTTAAACAAGTAGTTGCTCCTTTTTTATGTAATGGTATCACGATTGCACTTTTTAAGGCATTAGGAAAAATACCCTTTTTCAAACTAGAATTAAAAATGTAACACAAAATATCGGATATGAGAAAAGAAATTTGTTTCAAAATATTACTCGAAATCATATCTTCAGAACATGAACTTGAATTTTTTAGTGACATGATGATTTGATGAATTTCTAGAGAGTTAAAATCATTAAAGAAAAAACTATTTGGATTAAAGCTGTCATCTTTTATCGTATTGTTACAACTTAATAAATTAGTATTACTTGAAGAGTGATTTATATTCTGCAGACCAATATTTGCAAAAAAATCATTAAATAGGTTTGCAACTTTTACAGGTTCAGACACATTTGAATTGTTGTATGCAATAGCTATATTAGCTTGGTTCCTATGTCTATTTAAAATATCGTTCACTATCCCCCACTCTTTTTTAGAATTCCCAAAATTAGCACTCAGTTTATTTCTGTAATAAAAGTCTCTACAGAGCGGAATTACAATTTTAAGGTTTTGGCAAAGCTTTTCATAATAACTTCTCAATCTTATATTATTAGGGTGTTTTTTAACTTTGTTATGTAGTTCTTTTTTCTTGTTAATTTTTTTTAACAGAGAGACATTCATCCAGGGCTTTTGACAAGTTAATTTTAAGTCCTTAGATTCACGAACAGTGCAGTTATTAGATATGTGAATCTGGAGCTTAGCGAGAAAAATATCAAAGGCTTAAGACGGATCATCTGTATTCAAAACGTCATCCCAAAACTCAAAAGTCAAATCCGATTTGAGCGTCTCAAAATTAATTTTTTGATAATTTTTTGAAAAAGTTTGATACGTTCTGGACACATTAATATCAAATGGAAGACTAATTAAGGAATGATCAGTTATTTTGAAGTCAAAAGTATCAGCTTTATAATCGTTATTATTTTGTTTTTGAAATTTAACAAAAATATGGTCTAAGCATGACGATCCTCTAGTTGGTTTATTTACCAGTGACATAAAACCAAAAGAAGACAAGACGGTAAGGAAATTGTCTGCAACAGGTGCTGCTGACAATATGTCAATATTAAAATCCCCAAGAAGAATTTGGTTTTTGCAGCTTTGACTACCCAAAAACACTGAAAATTCATCCACAAAAGACATGATACTAAAGAAATGTAACCTGTAGACACATACAAAACAATACGGAACGCCAGATAACTCACAATTAACGACAATCAAATCAGAAGTATTGAGATTAGGAAATACAATATTGCACGAAATATCGCTACGATAGAATACGCCGGCAACTCCTCCAGCAGCATAAGTGTTGTTGCAACATGCACTAAAAGTATAATTAGGTATTTTATAATTAGACGCTTCACAATTAAAAATCCATATCTCCGAAAGAAAAATCAAATCAGGTAAATGATTTAAGGATGCTAAATGGGCCAAAAAAACATCAAAATTTTTTCTTAGGCTTCGGATGTTTTGATGAATGACAGAAAAGCTGGTAAAAGAATTTGGACTCAAATGTTCAACACAAAGGCATTTAGATGAATATGAATTTACTTGTGCATTACGACTATTACAGTTATTGGTTGGCATTTAAAAGATATAGACTTAAAGCTTTAGATTATAAGATTGTTTTTATAAAAATCTTCAAATTTTTTTATTTTAATACAATTTTCGCCTTCCTTCTTTCTAATGAAAATCGATGAGTTCCGAACCCAGGCATAAAGACATTGTTTTTGCTGTTGTAATAGCTTTGCCTTCTTTAAGAGAGAACGAGAGTAAGCAGTAAGGCTATCGTTTATAAATATATTTGTTTTTGATTTATGTTTCCCATTTGAATTGTTGTTTTGTACTCTAAAAATGTTTGAAGTCAGTTTTATTTTGCTCGTCCTCAGTTTGTTCATAATTTTTTCTTTTATTGAAAGATTTGTAAATTTCACACATGCAACGTTAGAACTGAGCTCCAAAGTCTTTACATAGACTGATTTAATGCCTTCTTTCTGAATTTGCTCGCCTACACCAACAGTAATAATTTGCATTACCTTTTCTATTATATTCGCCGAATCCAAGTTTAGAATACCAACGATATCAACCTCGCATTGTTTGTCTCTTTGCTCCAAAGCATTTAGCCTGGCCTCCAAAGAATTTACTTTGTTAGTGAGAGCAACGTTGCTTTCTTTCAGTGAGCGAATTTTCGCGAGTGCATCACTGTTGATTTTTTGGAGTTTGACAATTTCACTAAAAAGAACAGACAAAGTAATTTCTTGACCGTTGTTTAATGATGGGGAGACGTCAGGTGGAATATTAAAATGCTCCTTTGGGGCATCAACATTAGCAGGAACAACAACATCATCAATACGAGGGGCAGTAGCAGCAGTAAAAGACTCAACGTTAACGTCAGCAGCTTCGATTTTATCAGAACCAGAAGCCTCAGCAGCAGAAGATGTAGATGGGGACGGGGAGTCATTTGTCAAATGAATTTTATTGAGAGCCGGTTCCAATGTGAGCTCAATAATCGGCAACTGATCGGCAGACAATGACTCACGGCGCTGTTTCAGAAAGCTAATTTTGCTTCTAAGCATGTATTCAATTTCATTTTTTTCTAATTTGGCGCACTTTGCATGGGAATACTGATTGCAAGTTTGACAACGATTTTTTGTATCACTTCGATCAATAGACAACTCACATAGCACACACTTCATGATTCGAAATTAGAGTACAGAATTTGTAGATATAGTTTATTGTTTGTGGTATTACAATTCTTTATATTCTTATAAGTTCTAACTTTTTTATTTGTTTTACTTTTTTTGTTTTTTTATTATTTTTATTTTTTTAACTAATATGATCTCTTCTCACACGATGTGACCCCATCAACACAGAGAGCAATTCACTCCGAAGTCTGTCTATTTCTATTTTACAATCCCTAAATCCGCCATTTGAAATGAAATCACTCGAAACTGAACATTAAAATAATGTTGTAGCCCAGATTGGAGTAAAAACGCCACTTTTTCATATTTGGCATGAATTTTGGGTATGACTTTGCGATGCATATGAAGTGACAACTTTAGTTTAAAAACACGACAAATATACTTGACACCCAGACTTCTAAAGCATGCATCATCCGTTCTGCTCCAGGCCCAAAGTATCTACCGTGCTGTGACAGGAACTTTCGTTTTGAATTACAAAAAAAAATCTAAAAATGTAGAATGAACTTCAAAGAAAATCAAACACTTGGAAAGTTTGTCAACCAAAAACACCTCAAAGGAGAATCTTAATGTGACTTGAAACAAAAACGATTTGTGCAAAACTAACTAATCCATGTGAGATGCTTCCTTTTTCTTTGGAATTTATAATAATTGTCTGCGGCAACGGCAACAGCTCAGACCTACAAAGGCCTTTTAAAGTCAGAAAGCAAAGATCAAATTTCAATCTAGTGATGCAATATGATGCTGGAGCACCGTTTTTGTTTCTTTTTTCGGTGTTATTATTGTTGATGTTGGCGACCGGCAGGCATAACGACCGACGACGCCGACAACAACAGATTGCATCGGATCGGTGACTCAGCAAAGAAAATTTTCAATTTGCTTTAATCTGACGTGTTTACTGGCCTGCGCCATGGCTATAGTCGCCATATCCCCTTCGCTATATTGCCAGAACAACACGACCGACTGGTCGAAAACGCCTAACAAACACCCATAGTGTCCGTCGAGTCGATGAAACAGTGGAACACGATAAGTGTGTGACCAATCCAAAACAATTTGTCTTAAATTCTATCAGTGCAAAAAATAATTTTCCCAGTGTTTTCAATCGGCGTCAGATTTATAATCTATCTCAGTGTCGTATGACATCACAGTGATTAACACCAGAATGCACATATGACATAGTACACTTTGTTGTATGGTTCCTTATCCCTGCATGAGATTGTTCTAAGCGTTTCTAGTTGTTTTTTTCTGTCTATCTATTTGCGTCTGAATCAGCACGATTGGCTTGAAGGGAAAACATAAATCATCCGATAAAATATCGGTCTATGGAAGATTTATGTTGCAGACATAAAAAATTAAAACTGAAACGTATAGTTCTGCTTTTCTTCGTTGTAACGATTAATGTCTGTTTTATTGATAAACGGATAGACCAATAGGGTAAATAGGAATTTCCGATGAGATAATGCAAATCCAGAACAGGGAAAGCCGAGTTTTTTCATCAACTTGATAAGAACCCTGAAACTATCACCCGTATCCACGAGTAAGGAACAGGCTTCAAGGCCCCGTTTACAGAAGATTCCAACGATTAAAGTGATTAATAGGGTATCACAATTTTTAACCCCAGACAGACTACAGTTTCACTCTTTTCGAATTCAAATTTTTATTTTGGAAAATGCATTTTATTTTTATTGTTGGCGCCAAGAAGTTGGCTTTTGTATAAACTACTGGGGATGTGTGTTGGGAGTTTTTATATCATCAACACCAACCAGCCAGCTCAGCGCAGCGGTCTCATAAAGTAAATTCGCTTTGATTGATGTTTATCCTTCATGTCGCCAGTCGTGACTCGTGAGTCGTCTTCAGGGAGAAATTTTACTTGCAGGAACTGTGTCTTTAATTAGCTTGAACATTGATAATTATGTTCTGTTTGTTCAAGATACAAGGAAGTCGAGAACGATGTAGAATGAACTTATGAACACAAACAGGAGACCGCTTCATCTTTTCATTCGTGGGATCTTCTTTGTATGAAGTATGATGTATGTGGAAGGTGATTTCTTAACTTGACACGTGATTAATTTCCAGGCTTTCTCGTTTGAACAATCTTTTGCAGAAAATTGTATATTTTCATTTAAAACAGAATTCACACAGGATGTAGCCACCGCCCCCTTACCCCCATCAAAAGTGATGAGTGACGAACGACTCGACGACGACGACGATCTACGACAGTGTCAGCAACACCACCGACCATCATCATGTCTGACTCGACTTCGCAGTTCGACGAAGCAATTGGAAATTCCAAAATTAACACGACACGGCATCTCCTTTGTGGGAGTGCAAAATTTTGTGTTTTCATATTCCTACCTACCTACAAACACGACTGAGAGGAAAAAGATGCAAAATCATTTTTATATTCTTCTTTTCTTTTGAGTAGCACACAGCATCCGGTGGATTACATTTTTGAATAAAAATGAAATAAAAATCTGTCTGTCGTGTAGTCCACTTGTTTTCTATTTTTAATCTTTTTCGACGTAAAATGCTTAAGCGTTCAGTCAGTCAGTAATGGCCAAGCAGCGCATCTCAAAAATGTTTATCTTTTTTTTTCTTGCGCGAAAATTATTCTATTTCGAGATTACGGAAAAGATTCTTTCTTTTTTATTTCGGTGTCTCTGCGGCGCTTTTGGTCTACATACATTTGCAGAGAAGAGCAAACCCAATTTCCAAGAAGGGATGGGAAAGGGAACTTAAAAACTACGGAAGCGAAAATCAGAATTGATTTTTTCATTTAAAGAAAAAAATCTATAAACAATTTTTAATGGACCCACCTATAGCACCATCTGTGTTTTTGTTTATTTGTTTAAGTTTTTGAAAAACAAAACTATTCGAAGGTGTGGAATGTTGTTTAGAATTTAATAGGTAGTTTTTTTGTTCTTAATTATTTTTATGTTGTTTCTTCGAGACGAAAAATGTGTTTTTAAAAATAGACAGAATAATCACCTTAACTATAAATTTTGAGATGTGAGTTATTTATATAATTTTTCTCTAAATGCTGAAGGAGACATTTTTTTGTACAAGGTAGGAAAATGTTTTATTATTTGTATCTAAATGTGGCAGATGTAGCAATTTTTTAACGAGTTCAAAGCTCTGAGTTATTATATTAGCGTTTACGTCTGAGAATTTTTGGTTCCTTATTTTGACAGTTTAACTAATGGAAACAGCTTGTTTTGGGCGTTTTTTCAAAATAGAACATGAAGAATAAAATTTGTCAAATTCCGTGCTGAAGAAAGATAAACTGTGCTCCTTAATTTCTGTCAAAAAATTACCAACAAATGAAATCTATTACATTAAATTAAATAAACAAACAAGGCTCAAAAAACGACATTGTGAACTATAGACCAATTGCATTCCTAAATTATTTCAAAGCATAATTTATGAATTCAATGTTTCTTTCTCAGCATGGATTTCTTAAGGGAAGATCTACAACTACTAACCTATAGTTATATAGACTTAACTTCTTTTTCTCTCTGTGCTTTGGAAGAAGGTTATGAAGTTGACTCCATCGCTACAGACTTCAGTAAGGCTTTTGACAAGATATAACATAACCGTATTCTTTTTAAACTTGACAAGCTTAAGTTTCCAGATATTTTCAACTCCTGCATAAAATCCTACCTCTCCAATCGACAATACAGGGTCTGCTTCAGAAATCATGTTTAAAATCGAATTATTGCTTTTTTTGGTGTTCCTCAGGGTAGCCACCTCGGTCCAATTCTCTTTGCCTTAGCAATAAATGACGTCGATCAAATATTCTCAGATTCCCAACTCTAAATTTAAGCTGATGAAATGAAAATCTATAAAAAGATATCTTCCCCTAAGGACGCACAGTTACTTCAGAACGATCTTAACAAATTCTTCGTCTGGTGAAAAGCAAATCTGTTGGAGCTTAATATTAACAAATGTCAAGCCATAACTTTTTCCCGAAAGCGGCCTCCATTACCCCAAGGATCTCATTTTCTTGACACCCAACCAATCACTGTAGTTTTTTCTATTAATTATCTAGGATTGCTCTGTGATACTCAACTCAACTTTACTTCGCATATCAACTCAATCATCAACAAGGCTAGTTCCACTTTGGGGTTTACCAAGCGATGGTCTAAGGAATCTAATGATCCATACATTACAAAATCTTTGTATATGACTTTTGTTCGACGTCTTCTCGAATACTCCGCCCAGGTCTGGTGTCCTCATTACCAAGTACACATTAAGCGTATTGAAGCCGTTCAGCGCCATTTCATTTTATTTTCATTACGTGGTTTAGGTTGGGTTGACCCTTTGACCTCCCTCCTTATGAGAATCGTCTTACATTACTGGGTATGCAACCCTTATACTTGCGAAGGAACAACGCTGACATTATTTTTATACACCAGCTTATAACTGGCTCTTTTGACTGCCCAGACTTGCCTTCAAGGATCAAGGAAGAGAGCTTCAGAAGTCCCCGTAGATTCAGGTCTATTCGCTTATTTCGAACCCCATTCCACAGAACTGACTATGGTCTAAACGAACCATTGACTAGAATGATGACAAAAGCTAATAACTCAACTCACTCAAAAAAGTACTAGAAAAAATAATCTATTACATTAACAGTTTTCTTGAACTCAAAAAGACCGTCATATACAGATCAAAGCTCCGAAAATGATTCTAAAAGTTGATTCGATTCAAAGTATCCCTGATTCTCAATCATTTGTCTGACAGTTAAAGTCGGTTTCTGTCAAAAAGAGGACTAAAAATAGAAAATCTATTACATTGTTAACGTTTTACACCGAAAATGAGCACAAAAGTGAAAACAAACCCCAAATATCCAATCCATAAAAAAAAGAAATCACGAAAGATGCTTTTAAAAACGCACGAACTCTAATGAAATAAAAATTTCAAGTCAAAAAGTCCAACTCAAAATGTCAAAAGGCCAAGTCTAAACGAAAAAAAAAGAAATCCAAAACGTGACCTGTTGATAAAAAATGCTATTAAACCGACCCCTTAATTTCCCCCTGGCCCCACTGTTCTGTTGGTTCGCATTGCGATTGCGGTTGGCCGTTGCAACAAAACGCGAAAATAATAAAGTAGAAATGATTGCGGCGACCACGACGAACGTTATGCGATGACGACGACAGTGAACGTTGCGACTCGTGTTGATTGCTCTTTTGTTAACTCGGTTTCCTGACTTCAATATGGTTTATGAAGAATGTGAAATTACTTTGATTTGAAATTGGTGTTGTTGTAGCTGCTTGATTTTGCGGCGACGACGACGAACGACTGCTGCTGCTGTTTGTATACCTACTTGCAACATGATACGTGAACGCGATTTCTTTATAGTTTATTTCAGTTTTTGTTTTTATTTTTTCCATTTTTTACTTGTTTTTTTGCGAAATCAGCACAAACTAGCAGCTCAGAGAAGCAAGCCAATCTCGACAAAAGCAGGAACTGCTGCAAGTTCCATACCAGCACACTGGTTTTTGGTTTGTGTTCAAGCGCGGCATCAAGTTATAACCTAAAATACTTGAAAGGCGACGAACGTCGACCACAACACGATCACGACGACCGCCGATGCTAATGGATAGAGCCTGCTTGCTTGCACAAGAGGTCAGCAGGGGGTGGGGGCAGTGTTCAACGACTACGACCGACGACGTCGCGCGGCGCACCAAAAACAAAAAGAACTCGTTTCGGCGACATAAATATTGTTTCATCTCTCGCCACAGAGGAAAGCGCAGCGCCATAAATTACACGTCCAAGACCAAGAGTCACTTCACTCCGTGTGCCATGTTGTTGGCTGCTTCTGCTGCCGCTTGCCTCCGATTGCGGTGTGCAATGCTGCTCATGGCTTCATCTTTCGATTTCTGCTGACTTGGCTGGAATTGTGTAGCCTGTAACCCATAAGATGAACGTACCTACTTAAGAGTTTTGTTTTATATTTTTTTGTTTTTTTGTTTTTTGTTCTTCCGAACCGGCCAACTATACAGAACACACAATTACTCTGCTGAACCGATCCAAGTTTGGAAGAAAAGGTACTTCAACTTAAACAGCATCGGCTTCGCCAAGCCAGTCTGCAGCAACGGCAACGGGTAATGACCTCCGTGCGAGCAACTTAAAAAGTTGTTCCAAGTTGTTGGCCCCTGTGTGACGCGCTTGGTATGTGTTGTGCCCTCTCTGTGCATTGCCAAGTCAAGCACTCTCCCATAGTGATGTTTGCTTTTAAACGGAAAAATAATAATAATTTTTTTTTCTGGTTTCTTTTTATTCGGATCTGTTCGTTTGTTAAGTTTTTGGGAGCAGGCAAATATTTGCCTTTGTCTCAGCTCACAACTTGAACTCACAAGTCAGTTAGTCGCCCAGAAGTCGAAGTTCCACTTCTGGAAACTGTGTAAACATCGGCACACAATATTCATTGTTGTTTATCATCATCATCATGGCTGTCTTTGGGGGCTTTTAGCCTTTAAGCCTGCAGCGAAGTGGCTATCTGTATTTATTTGGTGCAACAGAGTCAACAAGTTTTGCATTTTTGCCTCGAAACGGACTGGCCAAGAATTTGTATTTCCAATTAACATTCCTGAGAAAAAATTCAACAGCAACGACAAAAACGTGTATGTCTTTCAATTCCTTTAGAAAAACTTGAGATATCGTACATGGAAACTGCTAGAGTGTTTATTTTTGTATTTTAAGAGTATTTTTTGTGAGGTCTGGGTAATAAAGTAGGTTAGGTGGATGTGAAAAATCACATCGTATTGGTAAAAGTCAACTTCATTCAAAATGTTCATGTTTGGTAGGTATACTCTAAAAGGTCTGTTTTGTTTACTTTTAAGGGCAATGCAACCATATCGATTGTTTATAAGAATGTCTCACTAAGAAAATTTTGTAAAATCAATAAAAAGGCTTAATGGGATATTCGAGTATGATCACTGATCAGGTTCTAAAAATTGATTTTAACAAACAGTCTTCTTTTCTAAGAATACAAAGTTGTCAACTGTTTACCGGCTTTTATTAAATACCAAAATAATAAGCAAATGTTACAATTCTCTTTGCAAACAAACACCAAGCAGGTCAAAGGCGTAGTCAGGGGGGGGGGGGGGTGGCAGGGGGCAGAGGAAGTTGATTAAAATCGATAAAAATGAATCAAAATATTTTTGAAAGCGAGAAATTGAGAAGCTTGAATTACTTCACGTTAACCACGACAATGTTGGCTATTTTCAGAGTTATTTTAGTGAATCAGAGTTCAGTGTGAAAGCGTCTAGCATCATAAGCGGTCGTTTAATATATAAGAGAACTTCGTCGACATTGTCAATGGATTAGAACAATTATCTATAGAAGGAAACTCTTCAACGAGGAAATGTGCTTTTCAGCTGAACGCTGCCGTCATGCGGACGACCTTCATACTTCATTGTGTGTCTTTCTTTGATATCGAATTATTCTGCCTACTATCAGCCAGTTGTAAACATTTTACAATCAAAGAAGCTCGAATTGCTTGCTTGCTTGCAAAGAACAAATCCATAGAATTATGTATCTCTTTAGCGAAAGATCATCGAACGAATGTTGATTCAGGAATCGAAGAACTGTTGTCGGATTCTAACGCAATTGCAGAGGAACTTGGATTAACACTTCAGAAACCCAGAACTAGCAACCGTCAAAAAAACCGCTGAAACCAGCCTTCATCGAATGACGTTCAATTTTGGAAGATATCAATTCTAATTCCGTACTTGGATTCCCTAATTAATACATTAGAAAGAAGGTTTCCAGAAGAAAAATTGCCTGCATACACTCTGTCCAACATGTTAGAAATGAACATTCAAGAGTTCAAGAGCAAAACAAAGGACTTCACTGAATTCTACAATCTTCAAGGTTTCAATGGGGTCCGAATTGTGGTACGATATCTGGAAAAAAAAACGAAAATTGAGCTCTCACGATCTGCAACAAATTTTGTGATCTCGTGAAGGAGGCGAAAATGTTTCATCAAAATCAAGGAAATTCGTCCGAATTTCACAGTCATAATGATAATGAAAAAAATTTAAAAAATTTAAAAAATAAACAAATTCAAAAGAACAGAAAAATAAGACGAAAAAACTTTCCTTAAAATTGAAAAAAAAGTGTTTTGTAAGTTTGATTGATCGAAACAGAGAAACCGTTAATCGTATTGATGTGAAATTTTCACCAAAATCAAGGAAATTTTATGAGCTTTAATAATTAAGCCTCAAATTAGTTGTATCACTTAAAACCACAAAATAACGGTAGTTTTTATGAAAAAGTTGAAAAATACGTATTTTGGACCTTTTTTTAAAGTGATAAAAAAGATTGAAAAAAAACAATACCTATTTTTATTTTTCCAAAATGTTTTTGTGTAGAAAATTGAATTTTTCAAATCTGTCTTTAGTTTTTTTGTAAGTCAATATTTAGCAGAGTTATTAGGGTCCAAAGTCAAAATTGTGTTTTTGCATGTAAACCCATTTTTTGATTAGAAAAAAAATCGTAGCGATCTGAACCAAACAGTGAATTATAGCCAGCAAAATTTTCAAATTGAATCTTAGATTGGTTGGATTGAAAAAAAATTTCCGCTCATTTTATGACAACTCAAAGTTTATTTTATTTTTCGATTTTGAAATTGAGTGAACATTTTTTACGCTCAAGCAAAAACGACTAACGGTACTTTTTTAACTCAAAATAATTTGAAAAGAAAAAATGATAACCTTTAGAAAACTTTTTATTTCATTTCAATCCGACTTTTTTCTACTGTGATACAGCCTTATAAAAAACAACTCCATTTTTGAGTTTTTTCAAGTGTTCCTTTAATTGTTTTGACTAGTGTATTATGTTATTTTGAATAAATTGAAATTGAACTTTTGAATATTTCGGCAATCCAGAACTCAACTGCCATGAATTGTCAATTTATCTTGGTTTTAAGTGGCAATAATGATGATGCCTTTTAAGCAAATATTTATTTTATTATTATTTTTTAAATACATATGAATTCCATACCACTGCTACCAACTACTCTAAACATTTCTCTATGAAAAATAGGCAGCCGTCGACGAACAGGTATCATTAACATATTTCGTTGCTAAAGAAAAAACGAATAAGGTCAGACAAAAGAGACACTGAGTCTACGACAAATTTAAATGCCGCTTCGATACCTTGTACGATTATAGATGTGTACAAGAAACTTCATTTAAATAACGAGTTGATCTTCGCGGATTTGTTTTACGATCTCTACCCGTTCACTTAGACTTTAAGCTCCGATCAAAATTAAATGCTATCAGCTCCTAATAGTCTCTACAGTGGTGTTTAAGTGAAAAACATTTCTCCTTCCAATTCCATTTTGACCACGAAAATAAAAATTGTCTAAATGTCAATATGAAGTGAAAACAGAAACAACGCTTACACCAATGTATGACCAAAATATCAATCTGTTAACATAAACTCATTAAAAAAAAAATGTGTTGGATCTTGGATGGTGGTTAAAATATCTATCTAAATTTTCTCTGCCGTCCTTTCTCTCTTCTAAAACATGCCGCGAACGCGAAATATTCAGCATGACTTCTTTTTTCAAAGCTATCTTCATGCAGCTCAGACATGATCCCAAGAAATGGCCCAAAGTCACATACATAAATGAGGAGCAGCGCAAGACGGTCGAAGACATCGGAATGAGGTGTAAGACGACGGACGGCTTATAACTAACTGATGGGATTGTTGTTGCGCGGTTAAGTTGAGTGTTTGTTGGAGTTGCTTGGCTGCCTTGGGGCAACGTCAAGGTGAAATTCTTTAGAAATGTGAAACGTTGCATAAAATGATCTCCACAATGGCATTAATGGATAGATACAATCGACAGTAAGACGACGAGCGTTCGACACGGTGGTATGTGCCTCAGGTAAAATGTACGTGAACATCAAAGTGTTGTGTCTCTTTCATGCCAGCAACAGTAAAAACCATTGCCATGGATTTCTTTTCTTTTTTATTTTACTTTATGTTATTGGTTTGAGACTTTGGCTTGAATGTATTCATTACCAACCACACGATCGTTATACATACTTAACCAACTATACCATGGCTATAGATTGAGTTTATCTGAACCGAAACCGAGGAGAAGCTGTTTGCCATGCGATAAACTCCATATGAACGGAAAGAATGCAGACATTGGCATTCCAGGCAATTAATTACCCAAGTGTGCAAACTAACAGTCCATACAAACTTAAAGTAAAAAGATATTCTGTGTTTGCAATGTGTAGAGGGTTCACGAGGAAAGAATATATCGAAGAAAAAGAATTTGCAGCAGCAACATCCAGTAAAAGATATAAATGTATCTTTCACAGCGTGTTATGTACTCGTATGACTACAACTTCATGGAATGTGTGTGATCATGATCACAACCTTAAATCCAGACTTGAGGCAACCAACAATGCATTCTATAGAATAGAAATAATGTAAAAACGATGACTCCACAAAGGCTAGGGAAATTAAAATGGTGATCGTGTTAAAGCAAGTGCGTGTTCTAATGGGAATCATTAGCACCCCACACTTTTGTCTTTTTTCCTGAACATTTTCAAAAAATTATTGACTTTTCTAACCTTTTTGAGGTTGAGCGTGGAAGCAAAGAATCAATGAAACTAAAGATTGATTAAACAGATTTTCAGCCTTTTTTAGCCCTGAAAGAACCTTTTTTCAAAGATTTACATTTTTTCGTTCTTAATTCTGATTGTACTTTCGAAAAAAACACGTTAAACAAACAGTTTTCAAGAACCCCAGCATTTGTAATACATAAAATCGCTGTCTTGAGCAGCTTTAACATTAAAATTAAGGAGTTTTTTGAAACCCCTTGTTTTTGTATCCGAACCTGTTCTCTCTGGAAGGTAAAATCTTAGGCATATGATAACGGCACCAGTCCCAGGACAGATAACTTTTTTTGATTTAATAGGATGAATTCTAAAAGATGGCGATTTTCCGGAGTCTCCGGACGATAGTTCTAGTCTCCGGACGATCTTAAATGGAGTCTCCGGACAGTTCCACTTAAAAAGTTCAATTTTTTTTCATTTCTAATCCATCAGAGGGATGATAATGGAAAGTTTTTATTCTGGATACAAATAAGTACTTTTGGCAAGGAAATTAAGGGGTTTAAAAAGAGTTTAAACATAAAAAAAAATTAAATAAAACTTTGGAGATGTCCGGAGACTAGATTTTCGATATTTTTGGTACCAGTGTCCGGACACTTAAAAAAATGGATCAAAAGAACTCAAAACTCTATTTTTTCTTTAGTTTTTGGAAGTTCATTATATTTGATTAAATGATCTCACAAGATCAACTGTTCTCAGTATATTTTCCCAAAGTCTGCGGTCTGCCACAATTTTTTATTGCTAAGAAAACAGCAGAACAGCAGCGGCTGCTGCTTAAAACACCCATAACTTTCCCGTTATACATTCGACCGACTTGAAACTTCGTATGTTTAGGTGGAAAATGTTACTGATTGTTGTTCTTTGCTAATTCTGTGTTTAGTTTCTCTTTTATTCCTCATAAAGGCAAAATCGTCCATACACTGGGGTGCGTCCGGAGACTGGTGCCTACCTAGTCACCCTACTAGGTATAGGTACTTTTTCTTCTCAACATTCTTAACGACTTTCAGATAGCTTCTCTCTCCTTATAGAAATACCTCAGCCATTAAAAAACAGAAGCCAAATGGCAACGTATATTTTTACAATTGGAGAAAAGGATGAAACCTAAGAAGTGTAAAAGAAGCATTATTTGAAATATTAATAAAAACCGCAACGTGACTGACTGTTGGCCATGGATACAATTTATATCTTATGTAACCTCTTTTTTAATTGGAAAAAATATTTAATGGCAAAGTTCAATTTAGATAATTGAGAGGAGAACTAATTGAACACCAAGAACTACAAAGAAAATACTAAAGACTGACAGGGTGCCGACGATCAGCGTTGAATAACCAACTACGACGACTACCGACGCCGACGTGTAATCTGTTAACGCTCTGGCCAATGCCTGCATCTTCGCATTGATGTCTTTTTAATTAATACACAGACACAGAAACAGTCTTGTATAGATCACTTTACTCGAAGCCTTTCATAAAAAAGAAATTTTAATTGTTCGTTTGTCTCTCAATTAAATTGAGGTTAAATTTTTGGAAAGAAAGTTCCAATTGCCATGAAATACTGTCACGGCAATTAATTTAGCAATTTTACTTTGGATTGCCAGATTGTCAATGGTGCTATGAGAGCTGACAACAATTTTTTTTAGTTAAATGTAAGGGAATGGCTAAATTTCGTCACTTTTGAGATAAACAAATTGAAAAAAAGGTTGCATGAGACAGAGAATGCAGATATTTGACACTTAAAAAAACATAAGGCAAAAAAACCAATTATTGACCAACCGAAGGTGATCGCATCGGAAATTGTAAATTGTAATACCAAACCAATCACTCTTTAACACGCACCAACCCACGACTTCCTTTCATCGGCCATATATGAGTTCGAACCTCCATACAGCCAGCGAGAGCGACAACAAAGCACAAGTGTTCCGCGATGCTGCGCGCCATTGGCATCCATCGCCAGCGGAAAAGGATGTATTTAGTGTTTATTTGTGGTTACTCACATTCATCTCTTTCCGCTCGGGTTCCATTCAAATCCGCTGTAGACGTTTTCTGTGGGAGTTTGAATGGAGTTGGTTATGCTTTCATTTTTTTTTCTTCTCACTCATGAACTCTGGTCTGATGCCATATTTAACACTTATTTGAGTGTAATTTCGTGATTTATGAACGATGTAATGTAACTCTGGTGATTGCAAACAAACACATCCTTTGTACGAGTTCTAATCGTCATGAAAATCACAAAAAAAAAAAACAGCAACCTTTCACAAAATAATATAGCACCCACATAGCATGTTCACATTTCCGCTCCGATAATGTGGAATCACCAAATCGATATTGTTTGAGGTCATTCGCTATATTATGTACAAATACAGAGACAACCTCACTCGAAATTGACAGATTCCATGAGAAAATGAGTCAATCCACAGAGACAACACCTTACATGTTCTGACTGATCATGATCAATAAATTAAACACACCACCGTCACTCATGATCATGCGATCGTTTATGGTCGATTCACACCGACACACAAACGAAAATTCTTTCATCGAAATGTCATCAAATTAAAATTTGACATCGTTTATTCGGGTCACGTTTGACAAGACGTGGAATTTTAAAACTGTCAGATCGAACTGAATAGTGTCATTTATACGATCGTTGTCATCGTTGCGTTCACACAAGGATATGGTTTTTTTGTTTAATTTGTTTAGTTCCAGGATGTACGCAGCGCCATTCGTTTATTGTCGATTAAAATTACACCCACTTTATACCATCATCATTGTTCTTCCATTACAGAATACAGACTGGCCGACCGACACAGGAAGCAATTTTTTCCTGTTTATACAAAAAAATTGTGATGGCGGTGGCGGTGGCGGTGGCGATTGTGGTCGTTCGCGGTACTTATTTGTCAATTTGAATGACAGTCGTGATAGTGGCAACAATTTCCTTTGTTGTCATTTCCTTTTTCTATTTTCAAATTTTGTTTTGTATTCTTTTTGTACCTGTTTGTTATTGTTGTAAAACTGACAAAAATAATTGTATCTAATTGTTTTATAGACGAGTCATAAACATTTAAGTGGATTTTTGGCAGTGTGAGAAAGAGAGAAACTCTGTGCAAAATGTTCTAACCGATTGGAATTTTGTTTGTTTTAGTTTCGTGTAATTGGATTTTCCAATTGAAAGTGGGTGGCGTAGACCGAGTAATTAAACATTTCCTAGAAGAGGAGATAAAATTGAATGCAGTGTAAAAATGTGAAAAAGGTATAGACGCGTCAATATCATAAATCCAATAAATTGAATTCACGTCAATGGTCGATAGAAAACCAATAAAATGTAAATCGCGTCAATGTGATAGGATTAACACGAACTTGAAAATTCTTATCGCCAAAGATGACTGCTTTTATTCATTGGACTATAAAAAGCTTGAGAAATGTTTGCTTGTTTAAGTTTCACACAGGTGTTGTGGGACTGCATTTATTTAGCGGGTGACATCACTGTCTGTTTCTTTTTTCCGATGAATACGTATCAAGCTTTTTTATCTGTCATGACATGTGTTTTAACGTTAAAGACAAGAGGCTAATGAAATAATAAAATTCACTCAGCCATTGGCGTAGTTGGGGATTTTTTCTTGCCTACATTGGTTTCAATTAACTTCCAAAAACAAAATAAATAATTACGGTTCCAGACAAAATTTATGTGTTCAAAAGTGAGCCTCAACCAACCCTGCCTCCGTACTAAAGCTACGCCAATGTTTTCCACGTTTAATGTGGATGATATTTTGACGCCCTGAACTTCGGAAATGCATTTAATCTTCTTGAAGATAAGTTTCAGTCTTTGTGGTGGTGACAGGTGACTGAACTTTAAATAAAAGCGACACTGAGTCGCTGGATCTTGCATAGAACATAAATGAAAATATTAAAAAAACGGAAAAATAGTGATTTGGAGATATGGTATTCTTTTTAAACTTTTTCTAACCACTTCCATTCGCTGTTAAGGCAAATATTATGTGGAAATCCAATCTGGTTAAATATCATATGGTTGCGGATTCGCTTTTTACAAGAATTCCTAATGAAATTAAAACGAATAAAAAGAGAGAAATCTCCGTTAACCAAAAAAAAAAAAAAAACCGTGGTCTATAGTGCGCCAAAATCTCCACAAGAGTAAAATGACAATTCGTTGATTCATTATGACCAGCGCAGCGGTCGGACTTCGCTGTTTTCAGTTTGAAAATATTTTCTTGAGTGAAGTATTTGAAGCTAATAGCGCAAAATTATAGTCCGCTAATGAACAACTTTAGTGTGATACTAGCTTAAAATGACGTTTGAGTCATGTCTGAAACGTCATTTTAAGCTAGTATCACACTAAAATCGTTCATTAGCGGACTATAATTTTGCGCTAATAATTTTTCGACTAAAAATTATTTACCTACTCAGTATAAAATAAACAAGTAACATACATAAAGGTAACTTAAAAGTAACATTAACATGGTTAACTTGAACACCATTTACTGCGATTTTTCCAAATTTGGCTAGAATAGCTTTTCAAAGAAATTATTGTAGAACAAATTAATCAAAAAGTAGCATTACAGCAATGGATGTTGGATGAAATTTGGTTTGAAAGTCTCTAAAGCCCTTTTTAGACGATCAGTTGTCAGTTCAGTTCCCAGACGTCAGTCCGATGTTCAGTAGAGCTTTTATTTTACTTGCTAGCAATCAAAATTTATAAGGAAAACTGAGAACTGAACTGAAAACTGACGGGATTTAGTGTCAGTTGCAGTTAAATTTGCATTTACACGGCAGTTAACTGTTAACTGATAGCTCAACTGAACTAAAACTGAAATGGTCGTCTAAATGGGGAGGGGATCAAAAGGGGCTTAAAATAAATATTGAATATTGACCTTTTTTTCTAATTAAATTCTACTGCGAAATTTTGATTTCACTGCGATTTAACGTGATAACTACTGTGATTTGGGATCTCTCAAGTCCGAACCCTGATTATGACGCCTCGTTAGTGAGTAGATACATTCAGAGGTTCGTCCACATTCTGACATCTTTTTAATGAAACCGTTTAGAGATTCGCAACAATATAATAAAAAAGCTAACACAATTTTTGTGGTACAATTTACGCGGCCTACAAACACCGAAGGGGCAAACGAAAGCGTTTTTGTGCAGGCACTGCATATTATTTAAATATTCTGTATAGAATTTGTTTGAAACAATAACCGAAAATTTTAAAAATGTTTGGTTATTTAAACAAACACAATTGGAAAAGACAAATCATAGTAATGTCAAACTTCAAACAGCTGTTGTGTGCAGGGTGTGTTCGCAAAGAAACGACAGAAATGTCATTCAGAATTAAGGTGTGTTCACAGTGGTTGATAAACTTCCTTAAATGAAAAATCAACGCACTCGAATTTCAAGAGCTCGATTAATTAGTTTTACGAAAAAGGCAGGGTGTTAAGGGTGTATGCACATGCAGCGGCTCTGCTGATTGAAATCCTTATAAGTCTGTGAAACGAAAATTGGTCAGATGTTCTACGAAAATTAATGTTATGTGAGAAATTTGGTTCATGCCTATCGAAGAGCTTACGATGCGTCAAAAATGGACTTGTTGAGAACTCATTTTAGTGAGCATTCAATTTCACGTTTTGTTTCGATAAATTTGCAACCTAGATCGTGCGCTTAGGTCTTCGCTACATTTGACGCTTCAGAACCTAAACGCGTTATATATATTGGTATTTTCAACCCGATATTACAAATATTAAGTTATATTGTTCGTTATAAATGAAACTGCACTATGAATCCCCTTTTATTTATGGACATTTTGCATTGTAGGCTAAATTCCAACGAAAACAAAACACATGAATGCAGTATAATTTCATATTTTTATAAAAATATTAATATTTTTCATTACTGCATAGAAAACAAGACTAGAATAATAAACTTAGTAATTTAAAGGAAACACTGAAAATTAATGTCTTCCACATTCCAATGAAATTCACCACGAACAAAAATCTTCGTGCGTCGTCGTTTATAAAATGCAGTAAATGTAAAATGCCAAAAACAATAGAAAATAGATCTTTTATTTTTCTTCTTTTCGGCAGTTCGTTTCTCTAAAGATTCATAAGACTAAAATTGAAATTAAATCTTAGAACATTTGTCTAGCCTCTGTTTGAACTTGGAAGAGTAAATTTAACAATATAGATTTGCTGATAAACCGTTAGATACTAAGTGTCTCAAGATAACAAAATGTACTGCGTGGCTGAAGCATTCAAAAATTTCACATTTTTTTTCAATTAGCGAAGAATAAGACATGTCAAAGAGTCAAAATTCAATCAGGCGATAAACCATGTTCTAAGGACATGCCAAAGATTAAGATAGTCACTCGGATTAATCGATGTAGATAGCTGCAGTAGAAACGAAAAGTCTCATCATTGTTTTGTTAAAGAGTGTCTTGCAAATTGTGGATTCGTGACATTCCATTATTTTTTTCTTACCCAGGAAGTACCCTCACCAAAAGAAAAATGAAAAAAAATATGTTGTCACATTTTCTTACTCGGCTTAAAGTCACCGCATTCCTGGAAGCCAGGTGAAAAAATTGATGTTTTCTTTTTTCACAAGAAAGAAGTAAAAAAATCCATGCTCTTGCATTCATTAAACGGTTCGCCCCTATATTTTATCTCTATATCCTCACATGAAGATGGTGGTCCTTCAAATGATCGATGTGCATCCAAATCCAAATTATACACAGATAAAGAGATACAGAGCCAGACATTTTTGGTTAAAGTGAAAAGGTTGTGCGCAAACATCTGCTCCTGGGTTATCCGGGCAATAACAAACATGCATGAATTTATTTTCATTTTATAAAGGTAGATATTGGTCCTTTATGTTTTTACCTTTAAGCCGAACGCAACGACCGACAAAAATAAAAACGTGAGCGATTATCAGTCGAATGCACTCAAAAAGAAGACGAAAAAGGATGTTTAATGTTCGTTTTTCGAGTTTAAATTTTATCTGTTTCCATTGAAAATGATACAAAAGAGTCCTTCTTCTACCACTTCTGGTGAGCATTGGTCCTGTTCGTTTTGGACAAAAGATATATGCACATAGGTACTTTCAATCGATAATAATACGCATTTTGTAAATTGTTGTCTTCCTGTGTTGTTTTGTTATTATATTATATTCTGGCTGCAGATGACGCAACGCAAATAAGACGCGCACGCAATTCAACAGCAGGAGTTTCATTAAAACAGATGACGTGGAGAGTAGATTAAAATTTTGCAACAGCGCCAGAAGCGGCACATGCGATACGGTACGGGTGGTAGCTTGTGGAGTCACTAACAGGCAATTCTATAACAAAAAAAGTTTGAACCTTTTTTTTGGTAAAAAAAAAAAAAAACAAGGTTATGTAAGATCCTTGAGGCTTCTAAGGCTTACGGTTTAATTTTGTCTCAAGTGTGTGCTGATTTGATTTGGCATCGGATTACATTCAGGGGATTGATGGATCGATCGGATAGTGTTCAAGGTTTAATTAGGCTGAAGTAAAAGGCTTCCCCAAATGCCCTTTGGCCATCAGTTCATCACAACAACGAAAAAAAAAGTAAGAACCGCAAAAAATGTAAACAATAACCGAGATTGTGGAGGATAAAGCAAACAACAATAACAAAAAACTGTAAATAAACAAAAGTGCGCTTAATGGCAATGTGGGAGGTTAGTTGTTTACAATTTGCAGTTTTTTTGTTCTTCTTGGGAATTATGTGGTTAATGAATGATGAGGTGTTGGAACTTAGATCTGCATCCACCTGGACCGCTGCTACATCGATCGTGAAGACAAAATGGAATCCGTTTGGCCTATACAATCTATATGAATTTTAAGCACCTGACAAATGACTAGCAGCGATTTTGCCTGAAACTGTGGTTAAATAGTAGTAAAAGACAAATGCTCCTCAAACGCACAACACACTTGGAGGTTTTGGACAAGATTCTAAGGATAACTTACAACGATTATAGATGGAGGTCTTATTGAGACGCTTACGACTTTGGAACAGCGACAAAATGCTCTAGGAAACAAACAATAGCTGCATTCATTCAAGAATCATCCCAACCTTTATTCTAAACATCTAGGTATTCTAAAACCAAGGGGTGAACATTGTAGGTAAAGTTTTTCCAACTCTTTTTAAGGGCAAAACATTGAAAAAGGGAGATCCTGTAAACTGCACCAACTACTTAACATCGCCTACAAGATCCTTTCTGCCGTAATATGTGAACGTCTGAAGCCTTTCGTCAACAATCTGATTGGTCTTTATCAATGTGGCTTCAGACTTTGTCTAGTTTTGGCATCCCTGTCAAGCTCGTTCGCTTGTGCAAAATGACGATGGAGAACTCATGCTGCGCCATCAAGGTTGGCAACAATCTTACGGAATCTTTCGATGTCAAAAAAGGTTTCAGACAAGGTGATGCACTGTCATGCGATTTCTTTAACATCGTTCTTGAGAAGGTGCAAAACTCCACCGTCAACACCAGAGGCACTATCTTCCAAAAATCTGTTCAACTTCTCGCGTACGCCGATGATATTGATATAATGGGAAGAACACAGCGTGATGTCAATGCCGCCTTTGACACCCAACACCGACGATAAGAACGTCACAATAGACGCATACAACTTCGAGGTAGTAGAGAAGTTTGTCTATTTAGGCTCCGCTATTAACATGGGCGATAACACCAGCGCGGTGCCGAGATCAGACGAAGAATAACTCTTGCTAATCGCTGTCCCTTTGAGCTAAGAAAGCAATTGAGTGGAAAGGCCCTCATCATCCCAGTCTTGCTGTACGGTGCAGAAGCATAGAGCTTGACAAAATCGGATGAATGTGCCTTAGGCTGTTTCGAGAGGAAAGTTCTTGGGGTCATCTTTAGCCTCGTGTGCATTGATGGGGAATGGCGAAGAAGATACAACAGCGAACTTTACGGATTGTACAACGACATGGACCTAACCAGAAGGGTCAAGATCGAGAGACACAAATGGCTCGGTTATTTAGAGTGGATGGACACCAATGCTCCGGCCCGGAAAGCCTTCGATACTATTCCTGAGAAGAAGGAGAGGAAGACTGCGACTCAGGTGGCGCACACAAGTGGAAGAGGACCTCAATCAACTTGGAGTGCAAAACTGGAGATTAGCTAGAGACCGAGCTCCAACTTTTTTTAAGGGCAAAACATGTTGAAATTTAGATACTAGCGGGTTCTTCCTGATTGCTGACAGCAAAAGTGCTGACGAGCTGGCTAAGAACCCCCATTATGAAACATGTCTGATGTCAGACAGTCATACAAATCTGGGTCATGACAAGTGTTATTTGAAAAGATCTAGATTTTGGGCCATCAAGTACCTACAAATATCTTCCTCAAAAGTCATTAACCCAGTTTCTCAACCACCTACAACTTTTGGTTTTTTTTTTCTTGTTATTTTGCACTTCTCGGTTCTCATAATAATAACTTCTAATCATAATGCCCTTCTTTTGAATCAGAGTGAGCACACGGCCAATTTTTCACAACCCATTCTCTCACAGGCCGACACAATAAAAAGATTCTATGATGTGAATAATTGTAAATGTGGTGTATTCGTACACAATACCAAATTACGCATTTCCGCAATTCGTTGTTTTTGCTTTGCTTTTCTTTTTGTCTGTAATTCTACCAAGAATCTCTTTAAAATTCCTCTCGTTGAATATTTCGCGTCATACAGTGAGGTCGACGTCGACAGTCGTCATTGCCGCACTAAAAACTCTCTGGAAAGGAAATACGAATCTTTTCATAACTTTTTTTATGTTTTGAATTTTGTTTTTATCTTTTTTCCCATTGAACCGAATGCGGGATATATTAAAAAAATGGATCTACGCAAGAGATCAAAAGATCCCCTCTTGAGAATTAAATAAAAATATGCCGTTGTTCGTCATTCACGCGGTGTAACGTGTAACAGGAAGAGTCTCACTTTTTTTTTGAATGCGTCGACCTTACTCATCGGCATTTCACCAGTGTAGTCGTCTTGTTTTCGAACCTATTTTGGCACTTTGGATTGCTGTTTTTGTTTTGTTTCCTCTTTAATTTTTTTTTTCCAAAATAACGCCTCAAAAATTGTACCTATTGAAAATATTCAAAAGGCGCTAATTCATCCAAAAGAGAGAGGCGACGACGAGACCAGTAACTGATATCTATGTTTGGCTTGGCATATCCTGTCTGTCTGCTAACTATGTGTTGATCACTTTGTTGTCTCTCTTTCTCATCTTTTTTTCTAATTTAATTACCATTTCCTGCCGCGGTCTGTTATTGTTAAACGGGAGCTCTTTACCTTTGACTGTGAGAGTACCTTTTTTTTGGGTCTTAAACGAGTGTTAATCAATTTAACACCGACTTACGAGTTATGCGAGCATTTTGAATGTTTGTTGAAGACATTAACGATCTTATGTTAAAAAGCTTTAAATAGGTAGGAACCTTTTGAACCTACATACGATACAAAGATGAAGAAAGAAAGAAAATTAGTGCTGGAACAGGAAATGTGAAATCCTGTCGTTCAGCAGTACTTAGACATTCATTAATTTGTATTATGAGTTCACAGACGCTTATTATAGTCAGCAATTAGTTTATTTATGTCGGGAAGCACTTTGCACGTCGCGTCGTTAGTGACAGGCTTTGATAGTAAAACTACTCTGCAAAGCAATATAATTGTCTAAATATGCTTGGGTGACACATTTCATAATGTAGAGGTTGATGTATCGTTTAAATAACAGGCCAGTCTCGAAGTTTGACGTCTTATCATGGAGAACTTGAGTTATTAGATAAGATTTTTGTTTGCCACGCTTTAGAATTGAAGATTAGACGAGTGGCGCTATAAGCTTCCCATGAGTGATTTGATGATTTCTATTCAAGAATACACGATGGATGTTTATGACGAATTAAGATTGGTTTGCGAATGCAATGAAACATAAAGAACTTTTTACGTTTTCCATGACAAGACAAGAGTTGATTCCTGTCTGAATACGAAATCAATCCCACTTCTGAATGACACAAATGTTCTACAACATTTAAACATCCTTTCAAACTAAATGGTCATAAAAAAAACCTTTAAATGAACATTAAAGACAGAAATGACTAACAACGAACAAAGAAATATCAAGCTTTTACACTTCTAGGAAAAATATATAAAAACAAAGCCACGAAAATGCTCGCTCATGTCGCCTGTTACCTGATATTGCTTTTGATCTAGATGCGATATCGAACCAATTTAATGAATCATTTTTCCAGAATTGTTTATTTAATGTTGGTTAGTGAAACCCATTCGTAATGAACACAAAATGCGTCACACCTTTTGCTTTAGTTTAGTTGAGAACCAAGCACACTCCAAAAAAGATATGACTATAATTGTCAAATCGTAATCTTTTCGATAGCAAAAATCGATAATTCCTTAAAAAAAACAAGTGTCTGACGTACGCAAGTATATTTATGATTTTTTTAAGAGCCTGATAACAGTTTTTGAAATGTATTCGAAAAAAAAAACACTCAAGCATATCAGATAACAAACAGGGTCTACTTAGATATGCTTTTGGTTAAAGTTGAGAAATTAGGGCATATTTACCTCATTTCGTATTTTTGTTGTTGAAAAAAAGGGGTCCCAATTTCAAAATATGATAAGAAAGTGAAGTCATTTACCTCAAACGGCTTTATCTTTGCTTTAGTATGTTTACGAAGTTTGTGGACTCATCCACTTGTATGATAGTTCCAACTTTTTCCACTTATACAAAATAGCAACAACAACATCATTTTCAGTTAGGTAATAGGTAAAAACATCATTACTTAATGTTGCCTAAGAAAATACACCCTTACAAATGAATTTCGTAAAATGGCGCCCAACGAAACAATGATTTCTAATTTCTGCCAAACTGCTTGAAAGCTTGCTTTAGATAATGAAGTTGTAACAGTTGTAGAGTCTTACAAAAAATGCAAAAAGGCATTTACCTCCTTCGTATATTGAAGGTACAGCTTACCTTGAGATAAATATTTAATGAGATGTAAACGTTTTCAGATAACATTGCATCAAGGTTAAATGGTTTCGCTCTATTGGCAAACCAGTTTCAAATGTCATTAAGAACAGCAGATAGTTTTAACATCCAATAAAACCTGTATTCATCGGCAAAATGCTAATTCTTACACTCTTCGAACTGATACGAAAGCCCTGAATAAATTAAAAAGTAGTGGATTTATAAAATTTTATTGATTTTTTTACCTACAGAAGTTTTAACGTCTTCAAACCTCTCTCGTTTATAATAAAGTTCATGTGTGTACAGCAATTACGATTTCTTTTAAACAAGTACCTATCTTACTACCTGTCAAGCTACAAACGTATCGTTCGTAACGAATGTTCCAAAAAACCCTCCTTCCATGACAGATATGTAAGAAATCAACATTAAACAATTACGAATAAGAGGTTCAGGTACCTGACTGCAGTCTGCCTACTTAAAGAAAGTTCGTCAAGTAAAGGAACAACAAATACATATTTTCACCGACCCAAATAATTCCGCGCCTCCCACTGTTTCTTACAGCGACAGCCCCGTTTGTTCGTCGTCGTAGTCCAAAAATCCTATAATGTTCAAGTCTGTATCGCACTGTCTGTTATTTCGTTTGCCCACCATAAACTGCGACTGCATGATTTTTCTTACGTTTGCGACATGCGTATTACAGTGGAAGTCGTAGAAATGTAACTTTGTTAAATAACCTGTGCTTACTTAATTTCTTGTTTATTCTTAAGACAACTTCCTTCTTCAACTCATTTGAATAGTAATTAAGATAATTAAAAATGGGAACCAAAATTCCATCCAGTAACAGAAGTAAAAATTATTATTTTCAACTTACCGGTTGGGCAATTGTGTTGTTTTTTCTGCAATTGTTCAGTTATGAAGAAGAAACAGCTTCACTCCACTTATTTCTTGGCGCTGTCTTATTTTTTCTTTTTAAATTATAAAAAAAAAAAATTAGAAACGAACGAAATCCAGAAACAAAAATAACAAAAAAGAAATTATTTTTGTGTTTTTCTGAAGGACTTCCGGCGAATAACGTTTTGTAGATGGCGCGCTGTGCTGTAGTTCGTTGATAGTGTTGTTGTTGTTGGTATAGTATTGCTGTTGATGACGATATAACGCGGTGGTGGCGCGACGACAAAAAAAAACCGATGTTGCTATTTTGAATTTGCAGCCAGCAGCAAACTTCCGGCGTTAAAGTTAACTGTAGGTGTATTAAGATAGAGAGGTTATCTGTGCTCTGATTTCACGCGATGTATCTCTCAGTTTGGCGAACTACTGTTATGAATATTTTCTTTTTTTTTCCGCTGTGTGAAATATTTTTTGTTGATGCAGATGTTTTCTTATTTTTATTGCTTTTATTTGCGTAGGGTATGCTTTTTTGGAAATCAATATTGATATCATCCACTTTGTTTGTTTATATCTTATTTGCACTCAATTATAATTTTCTCTTTCAATTTTATGGCAACATTCACAATTTGTTAAAAATTCTTTTCACAGAACTCTGGAAGGCGTAAATTTTGCTTATAGTAATGACATTTAACAGATTTCACTTTAAATGCAGATATTTTGAGCGAAGGGACTTTAATATTTTTGAACGAACCAAAACGTATGGTAAAGTCAAAGTAACGTCACCGGAGGACGAAAAGATGAAAATGTATTGAAAAATTGTGAATTTCAAAGATACAAATTCCGTGGTAAGTTAATACGTGTCGACAACTCGCCGTTTGTATCTAGAATGCGAGTTGTGTTCCACGTGAATTTGTTAGGACTGACGAACGAACCGATGATGGTTGCGGTTGGTTGGCATTGGCACAAGCGTTTTCCATTTTTACACCACTGCACTGCAATTGTTTTTGTTTGAAAGAATTTCTATGAACATTGTTTGTGTAGAAGACGGAATCGAACATGGACTTGTTTTTTGTTTGAGTTCGATTAAAAGTATTGTTTGATGGTACAGTGGAGAATGATGTTGGCAAACATGGCCAGAAAATAAGAGTTCGAAATAACGAGAATATGATTTCTTCTTCAGCTATTTTAAGCCAAATATTTCATAAACATGGGAGAAAAAAAATTGAGCAAAAATCTTGTAGTTGTTGCGATGTTCTTCAAAGCGGCTCTCATGAGTTTCATAATTCATACAGCATACTTAATAAAGACAGAATGACGAAGGATTAACCCTTATTCTGTGGACTTAGTGGAAAATTCCTCTTAACTGACGTTTGCTACCTTATAACACCGTGGGGGGTGGTTTAGCGAAAAAATACAAATAAATATGAGAAAACCTATTTCTCTGTCAGTTCATTAAATGGCGCCTTAATCGATTGCCACATATATAGCTAAGACAATAACAAATCGGTTGGTAAGCTTCAGTTTACTATTTCGGGAAGAAATTATTTTAATTAATGAGAATTTTTAGATTATGGAATAACTCTTATTCGACGAGTCAGTTAACCTGTGGAATAAGAGTGGGATATGCTTTTTATTATTTTATTCCAAGTTTTCCCGAGAAACTAGTTTTTGATGAAAAGCGACGTTTTCCTGATCTTTTTATAAATATCCCAAGAACGGTTTAAGAATTTCAAAAATTTTTGTTAAAAAACTGTTATTCAGTATTGCGAAAATCCGTAGTTAGAAAACTACTTATAGTACTGTTTCACTGTCCGCACAGCTCTTGGCCAAAATCCGACAAAGGGTCTTGATACTGTCTTATTATTTAAAAAAAGCAGAGTTTGATGGGAGGGATTCTTCTTCCCACAAGGTAGTCACTTAGGACTCCTTTTATTTATTTTAGCTATTAACGATGTTCCGTTAAGTGTTCGAAGTAGTAAAATTCTTACCTTTGCAGATGATATGAAGATCTTCAAAAATATGAATGAAGATCGCGTTCAACTGCAAGATGATATAAATAAATTTGTTCTAAGGTGTGAAAAGAATAATTTGAATCCTAACCCAAGAAAATGTCAGACAATGACAATTTCCAAAAAGCGTAATCCTACATCTTATGATCCCCAACACATATTATCCCGTGTCTTTAAAGTTAGGGACTTAGGAGTTTTTTTCACATCTAATTTAGATTTTTCAGAACATATTAACAACATCGTCAATAAAGCTAATTCAATGTTAGGGTTTATTAAGCGTTGGTCCAAGGAATTCCTTGACCCTAACGTTTCCTACGCCTTGTACAATAGTTTGGTTCGACGCCATCTCGAATATGCATCACAAGTTTGGTCTCCTTATTATGCGATACATATTGAGAGACTAGAATCAGTTCAATGCAATTTTACACGTTTTGCCTTTAAAGGGCTTCAATGGTTTGACCCCAATAATATCCCTTCTTACGATGATCGACTTGCATTTTTCTAGATGCAAAAACTGTGTCAAAGGAGAACAAATAATGATATGGTTTTCCTTCATCAAATTAATACTGGTGTCACTGATGCTCCAGATATTTTGAGTTCTATCTTCTTTAATTACAGAGGTGGAGATTATATTTTGCGTTCTCATAATTTGATTAAAGTCCCCCAACATAGAACTAACTACGGAATGCATGAGCCACTGACAAGAATGAGTAAGCTATTGAATGCGTATGAAGACTTATTTGACTTTAATATCAATAAAAACAAGCTAAAAATAATTCTTAAAACCAGTGTTCCACGTTCTTAAATGTTTTTTTTTTGTATTTTTTGTATTTTTTGTCTCATTGTAATTTTATTTTCGTTGTGTTTGTTATTGTGTACGTGTTTGTTTGTTTTAGATTAGTCTACTAACATTACAGTGGCGTAGCTACCGCTGTATCAGCTGTAAGATACAGAGCACAAGACGTGTGTAAAAAATTCACTTAAATATTTAAAACGTTTTATTACAAAAAATGTTCCGATGATCATTTTTTACATGCGTCAAATATTTTTTTTCCTCTGTATCTTTTTCTTTTGTTCATGTCCACAATACTACAACTTCAACCTGCACTTTTTTATTCGAGCTGACACAGCCACCAACTCCAACATCACACAGAACCATTTTGGGTTTCTGTCTCCTTTTTGTGTTCAAATTGATTAAATTAAATTGTAAAAAACTATATATTAGTTGAAAATAAAAATATATTAAGTTTTAGTTTTAATTTTCTTTATTTCTAATAACTTTCACAAAAATGTAATTTTACTTTTGGGAGGCGACGCGTTTCGGACTCAGTCCATCATCGGGCGCATACTTGCAATTTAATTTAATCAATCACACAGAAATACAAACCAGGGACCAGCGTTAGATTAAAAAAATACTAAGGTACTTGCATGAACTAACACCTGAAAAATTCGAATACTCCATTCCGAACCCTGTATGTATCTGCAACCAAAAAAAGTCCCGTTAATTGTCTGAGTGAAAACCTTACACCAAATCAATTATTGACCGCAACAAAGAAAGACGAAAGAGACGAATGTAAAAATGTTATAAACATTTTAGAGACCTACGACTTTATTGTGTTGATGTCATTGTTTTCTTCGCTGTTTGATATTATAAGTCCAGTTTCCAAAGCCCTTCAAGATGAGGAAAATGACTTACAAAAAGCAAGTATTTTTCTTCAAAATCTTTTAGACGGTCTAGAAAAAGAAAGAAATCAAAAGAAATTCAGTGATTTACTTAAAAAGTCCAAGGATTAAGCCAACGATTGGGGAGTGACGCCTGTCTTCAAAAATAAAAGGAGGAAAATAACGAAGCGCTTTTTTGATGAGTTGGCAGAAGATCATAAAATTTCTGATCCGGAAATTTAGTTCAGTCAATATTTACTATTCCTGCTTGGACATTTTGATTGGACAAACTCAGCAAAGATTTCAAAGCCTTCATAGTCTTAATAGTATGTTTGAAGTGTTGGAACCGGATAAGCTTTTATCGTTCTCAAATTATGAGATAAATCAAGGATCAAAAAAGCTAGTGGGTACAATACAGACATATCTGGTGATTTCTGCAATCCACTAATTGCTCTAAAAACATGCCTTAAATCCGAAATCCTCAAAATTCATTCCATAAAAGAACTTGCTAAATTATTAGTTATCGAATTTAATGGTCTTGCTTCTAGTTTTTCTGAAGTAATAACAGCATGCTTTCTCTTTTTGACTCTTCCGGTAACCACAGCAACAGCTGAAAGATCTTTTTCCAAGCTGAAAATAATAAAAAATTATCTCAAAACGTCAATGGGACAGAAGAGGTTGTCAGATTTATCACTTTTATCAATAGAAGCAGATAATCTTGAAAAACTGAAATCTTCTTCAGGTATGGAAGATTTAATACATAAATAAATTTGCAGAAAAAGTACTACTTACTACTAGTAGCAAGAAAAGTAGTAATTTGAGAAGAAGTGCAAATATTTTTTTGTTTAAGCTTTATAAAACATGTATCAATATATATGTAGTATGCATTTATGTTAAAGTTCCTATGGCGTAATACATTGAATTAAATTTATCTTTTTTGTTGACGTTAGTATTTTAATTTA
The DNA here is from genome assembly GCA_943590905.1 of Sphaerophoria taeniata. Classification (NCBI taxonomy): domain Eukaryota; kingdom Metazoa; phylum Arthropoda; class Insecta; order Diptera; family Syrphidae; genus Sphaerophoria; species Sphaerophoria taeniata. The sequence continues at coordinate 23,409,843 of OX016540.1, forward strand.
AAAAAAGAGTATAAGGTTATGGCCCAGTTTTGGTAAGAGGTGGTGGGGGCCCCCAAAAAAAAAATTGGATACAGGGCCCCCAAAGGTCTAGCTACGCCACTGACTAACAACTAACACTGCACTAAGTGATGAGACGTTTGTCGTAAGATTTAGCTTGCTATAAGCTCTCTTCGGCATTATCTGATTCTGATAGTGTGAAAAAAAATTAGATTCTAGTACCGTAGTCATTTTTTGAAAAAATAACGGTTTGTATGTATGTTGTTGAAGATGAAGTCCTTAGCTACCTCAAAATAAAAGCTGGCCATGTTGAAGTTTGGTGTAAGGCGTACACATTTGGTTACATTTTTACTGACATTATTGCCCTAATTAACAGTTTAATGCCTGTAGTGTCCGTGGCTTAGTGGTAAGGTGCGTTGGCTGCTAAGCCGAACGTCGTGGGTTCGAATCCTACTCGTGCCCATAGTTTTTATTTCATCTTTCACGGGCACTGCCTCTTGCGAAGAACTGACAAAACTTCCAATAGTATCAATCTGTCATGAAAAAGTGCTTCTCAACTTTGCCGTTCGGAATCGGCGTTAAATTGTTGGTCCCCTCAATTCTTCACACGCACCCAGAGAATTGTTGATGAGAGTAAGCCACTTAGGCCTTGGCTCTTCAAGGCGCCACTCTATTCATTCAACAGTTAAATCCATTCAAAGACAAACGCGATCAAGCTTTGTTCTCCGAGAGAGTGAGAGCCTTGCAAACATTTTTTCAAGAAAATATTTAGAAATTCCATCGTCTTACATAGATCATTTTTGTATATCAAATACCCTTACGACTTTGTCCTAACATGAGGGATCAGAATGAGCCATTGTCGCCTTTCACAAATTGTTTCATATTTAACGAACGTCGCCTTTAACCAACGGTACAGTGGTTCGAGTCGATGTTGATAGTTGACCCGCCGCCGCCGCCGCCAGTGTTAGAACATTTCTCCGATCGGAGCAAATTTGCTCCACTTTTAAGGAAAAATAATAATCTACTCTAGATTTACTCCACTTTGTCCACAAGGAAAATTTTGTTTACCCAAACCACCTGTTATAAGTAATGTATATCTGTATAGCTTTACCTTCTGACTCCTTGAAGAAAATTTAATAAAATAAATTTTTTTTATCCTTGTATGCTTGTTTCCACTGCACTAATCACGAGATTTAGCGAAGTAGATTTAGAATAAATCACAGTTTTTCTCAGATAGGTAGATGAAAACGTAGTATTAAACTAAACGTATCTACTATGTATAATTGAATGTTTTTGATTTTTGATATGTGGATATGGATATGAAGAGAAAATCGCTCAGAGATGATGATCAAACTGAACTTGTTGTCGGAGTTGGTGTCGTGCAATTTTATTCCCGAAAAGAGTTTAGCTTTTCAATGTTATATCGACTGCTATATTTCTTTCGAGGCTGGTTTTTATGAAAATTAAGCGCTGACAGATTTCGTGAAATGTTCGTTTACATTATTTACTCGGTAGAAGTCCCTTTTCGAATCTCTTTGTAACAACATCCAAAAGATCGCATTTCCTCGAACTTTCAAATTTCCTGAATTCAGTTTAAATCTGTTTTGCTGCAAAATAAAAACATTGAACTCTTTTTTGCCAACAACAATATTGAAAATCCTTTCTTCACAATTAGTTTAACAAGAAGACTAAGCATCATCATCCCAGTTATTCCTATTAGTCTCACCAAATTATCTTTCAGCAAATATCTACCAAGCTTATTACTAATTTTCAAGGTCAAACAACACATGTAATTTGAATTCTACGACTATACCGCTTCACAGTAATTAAATTTATAAACAAAACGTGAACGTGAGCACATGCGAGCACATGTTGCATGTCAAGCGGAAATTGCGTATACCTACATTCATTCACCTTCTACCGTTGTTTTCTATTATTTGGAATTTCCCGGAAGCCAAATTTCGATCGGATGTTAGCAAACCTTTTTTTTTGTTGTTGCTTTATACACAGTCAAAAAATGACAATATACGTTAAATGTATGTAGTTATAATCGCATTTGAACAAAATCTTTTTTTGTATTGGTTACAAACAAAACGATTAAAATTCGAAGGTAATGGGAGCATTAGGCTCAGACAGATTATGAGTGCTTTTTGTTTAACCTTTCAAACTCAAACAGATAAAATTAAATATTTAAGCAAGGCACCTATTTGATTTGAGGTAAAGAGACAGACAGAACCTTTAAGCTATAACAAAAATTAAACGATCAGCCTTTAAAAGTGAAAGTCGTTTGTTACAGAAATGGGAATACATTCTTTCAGTATAATTGAATTATTCAAAGGGAAAGGCGCTTAAACCGATTTTAAATTGGTGATTGATTTGATCTGTCTCTTCAAATGCTTGCTACAGAGTCTGGAATGCTCTGTGGATATGAACGATGAGTCATCGCTCCATTACGACCAAATGGATTGATTGTGTTTTTCCGCTTTGTTATAGCCGCATTGAGTGAATGCATAACCTTTTGTTCGGAGATGCTAGGCACGATTTTGTTTTAACATATTTCGTCATTCATCAGATAAATCAAAGTCGTGTTTTGTTATTGTTTAATGATAACTAAGCCGACAAATTCAAGTTCTAAGGCTTCGAATAAATATGTAGTTATTGGATAAGAAAAAACTGGTTATTCGTTCGGTAATATAATACAACGCCCACAATCTCGAATACTTTAGAACTTGTTCTTGACATTGCATTCCATTGAGTTAATAAATCAAAAAATTAAATATTTATTCATTGAGGAATGTGTCAAAGAAGTTAATTTATGCAGACTTTTGTTTAAATATAGACAAAAAAGTGTGGAATGAACAGTTTTATATTTCAGTCATCAGGTTTTTTTTTGCTTTACAAGAATGATGCTGAAGTTGACATAGACAAACAAAGTTTGGCTTGTAAAAAATTAACTTTTCAGTGCCATAACACTAAGAGAATTCAATGTCTTGCGACAACATCAAATCTAACAATGTTTAAATAACAAAATAAAGATGTAAGAGCGAAAAACCACAGACCAATAGAGAAAAATACCAAAAAGCCAAGAGACCAAACAGCAAAACCATCATAAGATCAAAAAGCGAAAAAACCAAAAAGCCTCGGGTTTGTGGTGTTAACAGCTTTACATAAGTTCGCTGGTCCGAATGCTATCCCCGCTATTATTCTGAAGAGGTATTGTTCCACGCTGGAAAACCCCTTGCGTAAGCGGCTCCCGGAAATTACGCCATAGGAAATTACGCCAGATTTTTTTTTGGAAAAAAAGCCAAAACAATTTTCATACAAAATCTGGCGTTTTTTCCTAGGAAAAAAGTGCAAAATTTTTCTGGGAATATTTCCGATTTTCTGGCATTTTTTCCAAAAAAAATTCTGGTGCTTTTTCCATTTTATAAAATGGAAAAAAAGGCAGAAAAAAAAAATTTGGAAAGTATCTGGCGTTTTTTCCTTTTTTTTGTTTTGGAAAAAGAGCCAGAAAAAATTCTGGCGTTTTTTCCTTTTTTTGCTTTGAAAAAAGAGCCAGAAAAAAATCTGGCGTTTTTTCCTTTTTTTTTGGAAAAAGAGCCAGAAAACGGTTTTTACATAAATTTGGTAAACAAATAACAGTTATGTTGAGTATTGTTTTTTGTGGTATCACGTAAAAAACAATTAGCTGTGATCTGGAATAAGCGATTGTGTACCTACTTACTAGGGGAGGGAAGGGGGTCAACAAATTAACGGCCGGGGGGGGGGGGCGCGTCGCGGTGCGCGCTTGCTCCGGGGCCGGGCGTTGCACCGCGTCGCGAGTCCGGCTGCCATCGGCGGCGCGCCGGGTAGCGGGTTCGCGCGGTGCGGGGCGCGGCGCGGCGGTGCGCAGCGGGGTGTGGCGGTTTGAGGTGGGGTGCGTCGCGTATCGCGACGCCCCCCCCCGCGTGGCGCGCCGCCGATGGTAGCCGGACTCGCGACGCGGTGCAACGCCCGGCCCCGGCGCAAGCGCGCCCCGCGACGCCCCCCCCCCCCCCGGCCGTTAATTTGTTGACCCCCTCCCCTCCCCTAGTAAGTAGGTACACAATCGCTTATTCCAGATCACAGCTAGTTGTATTTTTACTTACTTTTATTCATTTTTTTTGTTAGAATTGAAAAAAACTTTTCTGGCCTTTTTTTCCAAAATGAAATGAGGAAATTAGACCAGAAATTATTTATTAATTTTCAGGTTCTTTTTCCAAAATGAAATGTGGAAATTAAGCCAGAATGTAATATTTTCTGGCCTAATTTCCATTTCATTTTCCGACTTTTTTTCCATAGCTGTCTGGCACAATTTCCAATGTTTCTGCTGTTTTTTCCAAATTATTTTCTGGTGCTTTTTCCAATTTTAACCAAAAGAAATATTCTGGCGTTTTTTCCAAAAAAAAAATCTGGCGTAATTTCCTATGGCGTAATTTCCGGGAGCCAGCTTTTCCATCTATCTCTTCTTCTGGGATCGTGTTGGAAAACAGCATTTGTCCAGCCAATCCCAAAAAAGGCGAATCTTCTTCTCCCTATAATTATCGTCCGATTACGTCCCTTCTTTTTAAGGTCATGGAAACGCTGATAAGCTTTCAGCTCAAGAAATATCTCGAAAACCGAAAGCTTCTTAATGACCGGCTTTCGCAGCAACAGGTCCACTCGTGATCTGATGGTTTATCTCACCGAACGGTGGAACAAATCTTTACATCGTTTTGGAGAAAGTATGTAAGATTGTTGCACTTGATATTTCAAAGGCATTTGATATAAAGTCTGGCATCTTGCTTTTTTATCGAAAATGCTTGCTTTGGGTATCGATGAATCCCTTCGTCGTTGGATTATAAACTTTCTTTCGAACCATTTAATACAATTTGTATTGGACGGTTTCAAGCCTGAAACCTACAAAATAAATGGTGGTGTGCCCCAGGGCTCCGTTTTGTCTCCGACCCTCTTTCTCATTTTCATAAATGATATCTTGTCTGTTACTTCTAATCCAATAAATTGTTTAGCTTCTCATAACCGTTTCCAGACTCACACCCCTTCTCTTCGGATGTGGAACCGCAACGGCAAAATATGATAAGCTCATTAAACTCTGACTTAAACAGCATTGTACAATAGGGAATTAAAAACCGCATATTGTTTAATGCTTCGAAAACTCAATGATGTCTTGTATCGTTGAAGTGAGATATACCCCCCTTGTCACAGTCCATAACTGGCATTTGCATCATTGAAACCGAACATCTCGAGATTCTCGGTATGTGCATCACTGACCACCGCTTGTGGAACGAGCACATACGTGATGTCGCCAAAAATGCCGCAAGATGTTTGGGTTTCTTAAGACGGTGCAAGAAATTTTTCTCCCCGTCTGATCTGGCTATTATCTATAAGACTTATATCCGTCCAAAAATTGTGTACAATTCCCATCTTGGGCTGGTGCTCCAGTTACATACTTAAGCCCCTTCGATAGTAAACAAAGAAGAGCCGGAAGAATTATTGGTGAAAGAAATATCACTGATTCATTCACTCCCTTAGGCCACCGTTGTAATGTTTCGTGTCTCTCTCTGTTTTACCGTTACTTCTACGGTAAGTGCTCTAGAGAAATAGCCAGTTGCATTCCTCCCCTTAAACAATTCAATCGTAATACCCTCGCTTCCAGGAATGCCCATCAGTTTACCCTCGAGCCCAACTTCGGACGTATTTTCCAGTATAGAGAATAATTGTTTAGCCGTACTACGCGAATGTGAAATTCTCTTCCATACTCTGTCTTTCCCAATCATTACAAATTACAATGTTCAAGACCAATATGTACACAGTACACCGATACCTCCTTTCCAACCCCTTCCTTTCTTTCTAATGCACTCACTGTGTATCTGGCATTGTTTTACAGCATCATCTCCGAGAGCTTGGCCTCGCTCGAAAATTCCATCTGATAAGGAAGTGTCAAAAAAGGACCCAATTCCAAATTTTTTTCACTATCGCGAATAAATATTGAAAATACATTTTCCTACATATGTACCTACACATCCTAGAGTTATTGTGAGTTTTTAAACTGAAAGTTGAAAGTATGTCGCTCATTTGATGAAAACTTATCCACACCTACGCTTTATCTTGATAAATAAGAAGTTAAAGACAAACACACCTACATGTCGCGTCGGGAGGTCGCGATCGACAAGATATTTTAAATTGTTACCTTAATTACCAAAACGTGCGGAACGTACACTTTTCCAATCCTCTATTTTTCACATCACAACCGAGGAAGTTTATTTAACGATAAATAAATTATCGAATAGGGTCTCTCTCATTTTTAAAAGAAAAAAACGTATCAGGTAGTGAAGATATGTCTGGCTATACTTTATAGGGTAGCTGCACCAATGTCGAGCCTTAAAACTTTGAATGATTGATCAATGGGTATTGACTAGTTCATCTACCCTACCTTTTATCTCTCTCCAAATGAAAGAAAATCACATAAATCTTGAACAGAGAAATTTTAAAATAAACACAACTTTGTCTGAAAGCAGCAACAATAACAAGGCGGTAAGGTAACGAAAAATTTCTATTGTTACACTCACGATCGAATGCAAAAATTTGTCAATCAATTTGAAATGCCCATGCACGATCCCGATTCAAAGGTATCGTCTGAAAAGAACGAGAAATAATCGAAATACGAATAATGCCTAATCCTAAACAAACATCCTCTGGAACAGGACTCATTGATTGAACAGCCAAGGCACTGATCGGACACACAACGAAGATCGTTGTTTTCACTTATATCTTTAATCCTCACCTTTTCAAGAATAAAACTATTTACCATATGCATAGGGCCATCATGCACGAATGAAAGTGAATCCTTTTAAGGAGCTTAGGCAAAGCATTCGATTACCAACCACCACCAAAAACACACTGTTGTTTTTGAAGCAAACAGGAAATCGACTATTTTCAAAGACCGATACAGCTGCAATATGCAATTCAGAAAACGGATTATTGAAAAAAAAGAATTTAAATTTCAATCGTAGATAAGAGAAGCGCTTCAGCTGCCCGAAGGTCCTTATAGATAAGAACTCTGTCAAGGTGTATCCTCGTCCTTCAATTAGGGAATACTCGTAAGTAAATAAAAGGAGTTCTTCATTTTACAATTTTCATCAATTACGAAGAAGATAATCGTTTTCCTAGAAAAGTAATCTATAGTCAAGTGCATATCCTTGGGCGTCGGGAGCCTATAATTAAATTTCTTATCAGCACTTTTGGTATTGGGTAGCACAGGACAAACAGATAGTAACCGAAAAATTAGTGAAAACTTGAAAGGAAATATCCAGCAGCCGTTAACATATGGACCGAAATAGGTAAAGGACAATTCGCTGCGGCGACAACACACATCCTTATCAGTGTTGCCTATTTTCTTGTTTTCTTTCTGTCGATTTCGATGATTGAACATTCATATCATCATAGTCTTGAGTGCTATGTATTTTCCTTGAAAGTGGCAACGCTGGTACCCCTCTTAAGCGATTAAGAAAGATTGATTTTCTCAAACGGTATCCTTAGATGCACTCATTATATTGATCTTGTAACGGTTCTCAATATAGAAACACACATCCTGCTCCTGAAATTCTACAAAATTTTACCAATACGCATGCTGTTTTCTCTAGAAACATTTTGATCTAAAAAAATGTGACACTGTCAAGAGGATAGTTTAGCAATTTTTCATTGCCCTGCGTTTCTAAATTCATTCAGGGTAGATTTTACATTTTAAAGATAAAATCGACAAATCTCAACTTTGTTTTCGGGCCAATTAGTTGTAATTTTTCAAGAACGAGTACGAGTATTATTTTCGAGAACCTTAATTACTACAGGCTGTACCTACCTAGAGGATTTGAGAGAAGGATACATTTTCTTTGAGGTTTGGCGGTCTATTTTCAAAACGATTATTAAAATTTCGGAGTAAGGAATTGAGTGATTGAATGTCAAAAAACTAATTGATACTTAGTTGGCTTAAATTTGGAATAAATTGTTTCCGCTTCCGGATTAGGCTACATTTTTTAAGTAATAGCAATTTTTGTTTGCTTGCGAATTTCCGACAAACCCTTATTAGGCTTTAATGACAGGACTTGGTTTAATGTCTAGGTCAAATATTTGAAAAGAAGGCAACAAAAAATAAGATAACCATTTAATTGAGTTATTGTGGCACAAAGATGAAACAGATGTCAATCAATCGTTCAGTAGTGGCATACGCGACTTTTGACTTTCCTACGAAGGAACCAAGCGTCTTAGCTTCAAATCGTTTTAAATCACTATCGTAAATTAAAATTGCTTTGTTGTTTTTTTTTTTTTTCACTGCATCCTAGACTCAACTCCTGAACATTTTAAGCTAATTCTACCAACCAAATGGACTTGCTTTTCTTTTCTCTTCAATCCACCACTCTGTAAGCAGAAATTTATGACTCTGAAACATTTACAAGACAGGGACAATCGAATACAAGATCACCCATTTAATTATTTCAGGGTATACGATGCCCTTAAACTCGTAGCAAGCATTCGAAGTGTTCCGATTTTCTCGAAAACGGTTAAAATGATTACCATACAAAATTCGGTGTATGTGAAGAAATCTTACTTTTCCCCAAACATTTTCAATTTCTAATGAAATCAAAGTCAAAAAAAAGCACATACGATGGATTGGAAAATGGTGCCGTAACATAACGCTCCAGCTCTATCTCGTTTATGATAAAACAGACAACAGCCGTTCAGTTGGTCCATAATGCCGACTGTTGAAATGTGGCCTGATGATCTATTTTGTCATCGTTATGTTATGACGATCGACTGACGTTCTGTCACTGCAAGCGTTGAACAAATTTAAACTCATTTTTCTAGAAGATTGGTACAAAATTTTAATTTTCGATAGATCGTTCACCCCTAGTCCCCCAAATTTTGTATAAAAAATTCATAGACAAAAGCAACAGTAGATATTTGAAATAACTCATTCTCCTATTTTTCATAGGAAGGGATAAATGCCATTTGATCTTACCACCATAAAACTAATAGTGATCCCAAAACTACCAAAGCTGATGGCTGATTGGAACCCTTGCTTTCACATGATGCCTATTCAATAAATTAATTTTCCACATTTGAAATAAAAATAAATTTGTTAATGCCCAGGCCCAGCAAAATCCATCTTCATATCTCATCAGTCATCACTATGACCGCCTTAAATCATTTTCTATTTTCAACGCTCAGGAAATTTGTCTAATACAAACATATGCGGGAAGAAAGGGAATTCATTATGTTTTTTGACGTTAATGTTGACATTAACTTTTAACAGTTTCGAAAAATTAAAAAAAATATTATATGTTTACAGTAATCCAAAGATAATTTGCAGTTTGTATGATTTCAGCAGAAAGGCCACGGTCTCAAGTGACGAGCAAATGGATTCTTTCCGATATAACAACTCCAAGTTGATTGAGGTCATCTTCCACTTGTGTGAGCCACCTGAGTAGCAGTCTTCCTCTCCTTTTACGTCCCTCGGGAATAGTGTCGAAGGATTTCCGGACCGGAGCATTGGTATCGCTCTAAATAGCCGAGCCATCTAAGTCTCTGGACCTTGACCCTTCTGGCTAGGTCCATGTCATTGTACAACCCGTACAGTTCAATACACATGGGGTCAAAGATGACCCGAATAACATTCCTCTCGAAACAGCCTAAGGCACATTCATCCGATTTTGTCAAGGTCCATGCTTCTGCACCATACAGCAGGACTGGGATGATGAGGTTGTTATATAGTTTTAGCTAAACTGCTCGAGAGGGGGCTTCACTCAATTGTGACGTTCTGTCCGAGCCGTCGCGTCGCGTCGTCGGTATTGGGTGTTCTTCCTCTAAGACAGTATATACTTCGTTTTTTCCTCATTTATCGCTAAACCCATTTTTGCCACTTCAAGCCGCGTTTTATTATCCTCACTAACCCATATGGGTTACCCCGTGATGATAAAACGATCTGGGTTAAAAAGGTAGAAGTTTAAGCTATTGTAATGTGTATACACTTTATTTATCTCATACGCTCTGTATCTCCTTCTATTGTAATGTCTAATACTAATGTGTATACTTTATTATCTCTTACTCTCTGTATCTCTTTCTATATTTAATGTACACACTTTTCATTACTCTCTTTACTTACTCTGTATCTCTTGTTTATTTAATGTACATACTCTCTTTACTTAATATCGTTTAATTGTAGAAGTAAACACTCGTGAGGGGCAATAATTAATTAAGATTAAGAGAAACTTTTTGTTTAGCATTAAGAACGTTAGCCCCTACAAAAATCCCAGTATTTTCTCTCGAACTTTCAGCTTCCCCAAGAACTAATAGGAACCAATAGTAGTTTCTAGAACCCATCATTTTTGATATAAATAGCCGTTTGGTGGCGAGGCGAATTAATTGATTGTGAACTGCGATAAGTAAAGTACACTGTGTTTGAAAAGTTATAATTGAAAGTGTTGAATAAATAAGTTTGTGAGTGATTTGAATAAAGTGAATTTGTGTTTTATTTAAAAAGTGAATAAGTTTTAATTGTCGGACCAAGCCGAATATTACATTGGTGTCAGAAGTGGGATTAAAACTTATTGAGAATAAAACAGTGAACAGTGATTAAACTATTTTGTGTGAAATAGTGAAGTTAAAAATGATAAGTAAAGTTTTGAAAGACTTAACTGTCGCTGAGCTAAAGGCCGAATTAAGCAAACGTGGCTTAAGTGCGGCAGGATATAAAATCGAACTTGTAAAACGGCTACAAGAATATCTGGAAGAACAAAATGAAGACCCAGATACGTTTGCTGTCGAAGTGGAAGCAAAATCGGAAGAGGTAAATGCAACTGCCGACTTATCTACCATGATGACACTTCTTCTAGCCAAATTTGAAGAGAATCAAAAGAAGCAAGAAACTCAAAACAAGAATGTTCTGGAGCAACTAGAAACTCAAAGAAACGAGCAGAAGACCGAGCAAGAGAATGTCCTCAAACAACTGGAAACACAAAAGAATGATGTTCTGGAACAACTACAAGATCGGTTTGATGGACAGAAAAATCTGCTAGAAGGCAGGTTTGCGGACTTCGAAGACAGAATCAATGAGCGTGTCGAAAAACAAAATTCAACGACTAATGCACGTTTCAAGAAAATAGACGACCAGATCGAAACCATTACAAGCGAACTAGAAAAAGTGCGAAAGATGAAAGCTCGAGAAACTTCTGGTGAGTGCTCAAGAAAGAGAGAAGTGAATCCTCCAAGCTTTGATGGTCAGATACCGTGGTCAATCTACAAGAAACAGTTTGAAGCAGCAGCGTTAACAAACGGCTGGGACGATGACGAAAAATACATTGCTCTTACGCTTGCCTTGAGAGGAGCAGCTGCTGAACTGCTACAAACCATCCCAGCAGAGAAGAACGGTGACTACAAAGTTCTGGTAAACGCAATCGAACAGCGGTTTGGGGATAGCCACATGACAGAAGTCTTCCGAGTACAACTAAACAACAGGGCACAGAAAAGAGGTGAAACTCTGCAGCAGCTTCAGGCAGATATCGAGCGATTAGTCCACCTGGCATACCCAACAGCTGGCAACGAGATAATAAATCAACTTGCTGTTGAAGCCTTTGTGAGAGCTGTGGGCGATATAAATCTCCAAAGGGCTATTCGCACTGCCGGAAAGCAAACACTACCAAAAGCATTGGCTTTCGCTCTAACAATGGAAGCCGCAGAACAAGCATCCCAAAACGTGCATCGCGTGAGAGAATTGGAAGTCCAAGAATGCTCTTGTCAGAAGGCTACTCTGGAAAGGAGTCAGCGAGACGGACAAGCACGATGCTGGAACTGCAACAAGACTGGGCATCTTCAACGACAGTGCAGATTACCGCGAAGACGAACCTCATGCCAACACTGTGGAAACAGAACTTACTCAATAAGTCAAAGTAACTCCAACAACGTTGCTTCCGAAGCTGTTTCCCACCCGGGAAACGAATAAGAACCAACTTCGAGGGGCAGAAGCTGATTTCTGGTATCGATGGCCCCAGAAACGACATCCATGTTTCTCAAACGAAACGTGACAACAAGAGCCTGACCGTGGAAGCAAGTATAAACGGCAACAAATGTGTGGCTACCATCGACACCGGTGCCACGGCGTCCATTGTACGGCAGGACCTCGTTAAGAAGACATGGCTCCACAACACCAACAGCTATCGTCTAAGGACTGCAACTGGAGAAGCCGCAAAAGTTTATGGTGAGGTACGTCTTAAGATCCGGATGGCAGAGCTGGAATTCTCTCACCTGTTCCTGGTAGCAGATATATGCGACGAGTGCATTGTCGGTGTCGATTTCATGAAAGATCACGGAGTGATATTGGACATCGGGAACCAAGTCCTGAAATATCGAAACATCGAGATTCCGATGATCTATGGGATTCACTCATATGAGACCTCGCTATCTGTGAAAACCGTCATCAAAGAAGATCTGACTTTGCCTGCTTCTTCAGAAGTATTCGTGTGGACGAAATTGAAGGGTAAGCCTGGAAGCCAACGATATCTCATGGTCGAACCAGCATCTGTAAAGTCCTCCCAAAACGTCACCATTGGGAAGACTCTTGTTAGACCTGTAAAGAACATGGTTCCCGTACGAATACTGAACATCAAGCCGTACGAAGTTAAGCTTAGAAAAGGTGAGATTGTCGGACAATGCGAAACTGTATCAGCGATAACAAGGATCAGCGAAGAAGAGCCAAGGCAAACATTGAAGTCCAAAGAGCTGAACTCCATAAAGACGAACATTCTCAAGTCCTCTAATCTTGGCCACCAACAACGAAGAACTGCAGAAGGTCTCCTCGAAGAATTTGCAGACATCTTTTCGTCATCGCAAGGGAAATATGGCAGAACACAACTGGTCCAACATCGAATCAACACGGGAGATGCAAAGCCGATCCGTCAACCTGCAAGACGCCTTCCACTAGCCAAACAAGGTGAGGTTGAAGAACTGATAACCACCATGAAAGAAGAGGGTCTTATCGAAAACTCAAAAAGCCCTTGGGCGTCTCCAGTGGTCCTGGTAAAGAAGAAAGACGGATCAACCCGCTTTTGCGTGGACTATCGAAGGTTGAACGATGTGACCAAGAAAGATAGCTACCCTCTGCCTAGGATCAGCGATACTCTGGACGCAATGGAAGGAGCACAATGGTTCTCAACTTTGGACCTGAAAAGTGGATACTGGCAAGTAGAAATCCATCCTGAAGACAAAGAGAAGACAGCGTTCTCGACAGGAAACGGATTGTGGCAGTTCAAAGTGATGCCTTTTGGACTGTGCAATGCTCCAGCGACTTTTGAGCGCCTTATGGAATGCGTCCTGCAAGGACTCACTTGGAAATCTTGCCTGGTCTATTTGGATGACGTCATCGTATACGGGAAAACATTTGACGAACATTGTACAAATCTGAGAGCCGTGTTTCAAAGACTTCGAGAAGCCCACCTCAAGCTCAATCCAGAAAAGTGTTCACTCTTCAAAACCGAAGTGAAATACCTGGGACATATCATCTCATCCCAAGGAGTTAAGACGGATCCTGATAAGGTTGACACCGTGAAGAATTGGCCAACACCACAGGACAAACATCAACTCCGAAGCTTTCTGGGTCTAGCCACCTACTATAGGCGCTTCGTCAAGAATTTTGCTGAGATCGCCAAGAGTCTTCATCAGCTAACGGAAAAGGGAAAGCAGTTTAAATGGTCAGGTGAGTGCGAGCGCAGCTTTCAAGAGCTCAAGCAACGATTGTGTAATGCACCAGTGCTGACCTACCCGACTCCAGGAAAACCGTTCATCATTGATGCTGATGCCAGCAATGTCGGGATTGGTGCTGTATTGTCACAGGTACATGATGGCGAAGAAAAGGTGGTTGCCTATTACAGCAAGGTACTCTCAAAGTCGGAAAGAAACTATTGTGTGACCAGAAGAGAACTTCTTGCACTGATTTTGGCAACAAAGCACTTCCATAAGTATCTCTATGGACAGAAGTTTCTTCTCCGAACCGACCATGGAGCACTAAACTGGCTTTTGAATTTCAAGAATCCAGAGGGTCAAGTGGCGAGATGGATTGAGAGGCTGCAGACGTACGATTATGAAATTCAACATCGGAAGGGGAAGCTTCACTCAAATGCTGATGCACTGTCTCGGAGACCATGTAAGCAAGACTGTAAGCATTGCAGACGCCAAGAAGAAAAAGAAGTGGTTACTGTTCAACGAACCAGAACCGATCCCATTTATGGCTGGAGCAACGACGAGTTGAGGAAGGCTCAACAAGAGGACCCAGATATTGAACCCATCCTCGCATGCAAGGAACACCAGGAAAAACCAGAATAGGCCGATATCTCCGACAGAAGTCCGGCTCTAAAGGCCTATTGGGCACAGTGGGACTCATTTCATGTCCAAGAGGGTGTCCTTCGACGTAAATGGGAATCAGCAGATGGAAAGTCCTATGTAATGCAGCTAGTCTTACCGAGATCGAAGATTGTGGACGTTCTGCGAGAGATGCATGATGGAGTTTCGGGAGGCCATCTAGGAGTAAACAAGTCGCTAGAAAAGGTTCGACAACGATTCTATTGGCTACATGCAAGGGAAGATGTCGAGAAGTGGTGCCGAAAATGTGATACCTGTGCTGCCACCAAAGGCCCGAACAAAAAGAATCACAGCCAAATGCAGCAGTATAATGTCGGATCACCCTTTGAAAGGATTGCAATAGACGTGGCGGGTCCATTTCCGGAAACAAATAATGGAAATCGTTATATTCTGGTCGTCATGGATTACTTCAGCAAGTGGCCTGAAGTATACGCCATACCGAATCAAGAAGCCAAAACAGTCGCAGACCAAATTGTGTTCAACTGGGTGAGCAGATTCGGTGTTCCATTAGAACTGCATTCCGACCAGGGAAGGAACTTTGAATCAAACATATTCCAGGAAGTTTGTGGGCTTCTTCACATTAAGAAGACAAGAACAACACCACTCCACCCACAATCTGATGGCATGGTCGAACGGTTCAACCGAACCCTGAAGGAACATCTTTGCAAAGTTGTGGACGACAACCAGCGAGATTGGGATCGACACATTCCACTGTTTTTGATGGCGTATCGAAGTGCAAGACATAGCTCAACTGGCCATACACCGTCTGAGATTTTAATGGGAAGGAACATCAGACTGCCGAGCGAAATCAAATTTGGATGTCCCACGTCGGAACCGCAAGCCGAGGATGTTTACTTGGATGATCTCAGGGAAAGACTCCTTCAGATCCACGACGATACCAGGTCAAAAATTAAGATGTTCAGTGACCGAATGAAGACACGCTACGATATACGAGCGACAACAACAGAGTTCCAAGCAGGAGATCGAGTGTGGCTTTACAATCCCCATCGACAAAAGGGGTTGTCACCGAAACTTCAACGGGACTGGGAAGGCCCATATACAGTGATTAGCAAAATCAACGACGTCGTGTACCGGATACAAAAAGGAGTCAGAGGTAAACTTAAAGTCGTACATCGCGACCGACTACATCGCTACAGTGGTGATGAAGATGATGGATTTGTTCGGGACGATCAATCCTAAGGAGGGGGCAATGTAATGTGTATACACTTTATTTATCTCATACGCTCTGTATCTCCTTCTATTGTAATGTCTAATACTAATGTGTATACTTTATTATCTCTTACTCTCTGTATCTCTTTCTATATTTAATGTACACACTTTTCATTACTCTCTTTACTTACTCTGTATCTCTTGTTTATTTAATGTACATACTCTCTTTACTTAATATCGTTTAATTGTAGAAGTAAACACTCGTGAGGGGCAATAATTAATTAAGATTAAGAGAAACTTTTTGTTTAGCATTAAGAACGTTAGCCCCTACAAAAATCCCAGTATTTTCTCTCGAACTTTCAGCTTCCCCAAGAACTAATAGGAACCAATAGTAGTTTCTAGAACCCATCATTTTTGATATAAATAGCCGTTTGGTGGCGAGGCGAATTAATTGATTGTGAACTGCGATAAGTAAAGTACACTGTGTTTGAAAAGTTATAATTGAAAGTGTTGAATAAATAAGTTTGTGAGTGATTTGAATAAAGTGAATTTGTGTTTTATTTAAAAAGTGAATAAGTTTTAATTGTCGGACCAAGCCGAATATTACACTATGTTTTTATCCGAGACGCAACCCTCAGCTAAATTTTATTTTGCTTTTCCGCAAAAAACTTGTTTTTATTAATTAATTGGATTGACTCACATCCTATGGCTTTATAAAACTGTGGCTAAGAGTGGAATACGCGTTATTTTTTATTAATACGGCTGATATTACTAAATCTTTCTACAATAAATTATTTTTTGTCTCACACTCGTCATCTATCCGCAATCTTTAGAACATAGTTGTTGAGTTACAAAATAAACCCCGATAGCTATCGGGGTCCCAGGTTGTTGTTGGTTTGTGTACAAAAAATAAACCCATATGGGTTACTGAGGATAATAAAACGTGGCTTCTGTATCAATTCTCACAAAGCGCCATTGACATCACGCTGTGTTCTTCCCATTATATCAATATCGTCGGCGTACGCGAGAAGTTGAACATATTTTTGGAAGATAGTACCTCTGGTGTTGACGGTGGAGATTTGCACTATCTTCTCAAGAACGATGTTAAAGAAGTCGCATGACAGTGCATCGCCTTGTCTGAATACTTTTTTGACATCGAAAGATCCCGTAAGCTCGTTGCCAACCTTGATGGAGCAGCGTGAGATCTTCTTCGTCAGTTTGCACAAGCGAACGTGCTTGGCAGGGATACTAAAACTAGACATAGCTTTATACAGTTCGTCTCTATAGATGCTGTCATACGCGGCCTTAAAATCGATGAAAAGGTGGTGGGTATCGATTTGGAGTTCATAGGTTTTTTCCAGGATTTGCCGCAAAGCGAAAATTTTGTCGATGGTTAACTTTCCTGGTCTGAAGCCACATTGATAAGGACCAATCAGATTGTAGACGAGAGGCTTCAGACGTTCACTACACATATTACGGCAGAGAGGATCTTGTAGGCGATGTTAAGTAGGCTGATTCCTCTGTAGTTGGTGCAGTTTAGAGGATCTCCCTTTTTGCAGGATCGGGCAAACAATGCTGAGGTTCCATTAATCGGGCAAACATTCTTTCGACCATATCTTACAGATGATTTGGTGCATGCTCCTATGTAGATCGTTGCCTGCTGCTTGGAACAGCTCGGCAGCTAGTCCATCTGCTCCAGCGACTTTGTTGGATTTCAGCACAAAATTTCTCTTAATGCCCTTTGCAACGTATTCGAAAATGTTTACAATTTTTTGAAGTTTTTTTGCGACAATAGGCAAAAAATATTTCTCAAAAAAAAAAAAGATTTACTGAATTTCTGATAAAATAACAAATAAATCAACATTCAAGGGGTCTTTGCTTGTGATCATTTATCATTATAGAGACCAAAGCGATTTAAGGATCTACAACTAACCCTAGATTTTTTTCAAGTTACACTACGAAATCGCCATATGCCACTCACAACATACCCACCATTCGGTTTTGACGGCAACACCTCCATTGAACCGAGTGTGTGAGCTATCGAAATTGATTATTCCTGCTACAATCTCAAATGTTCAATTCAAAAACTGACCCGGACCCTTTGTGGACAGCTGCTTCATTCAAAAAATAAATACCATGATATCTGTAAGAAAATATCTGTCCGATTCAAATTACTTTCATTATTAGTTGAGACGCGTTTCGAGCTCGTGGCAGACATACAACTTAAACAATCGTCAAAATAAACTAACTGACCCTCTAACTGAATTTTCAGAAATTGTTATTTAAACAGGGGGTACCCCAGAAGCCCGAGTCCGAGTTCCGAATATCCTTGTTGGTGTCAAATTTCCGTGAACCCTGAACAAGATCGAGACATTCACATAAATCTTAGTCTAAACTAACGTATCCTTTTCAAACACATTCATAAAACAAAACCATTAAGGGTTTGAAGCCGAACAAATAGATTTTATTAAAATGTTGAAAAAAGTATGAGGGTGTCCAGACTAGCTATTAAGCGTTGTCAACAACGTGCAAGGATTTCGAAGGGTTGTCAAACATTCCTTCTTGGTGTAGTTTTTGTCTGTCGATGGATGACAAAAACAAACAGGAACTGCTGCATAGGTTATTAAAAGGTTATCCTTATCATCAAATCGAAATACTATTTTCATACATAAACACGAACGACAAACGACGCACGGACGCACAGACGTGTGCCATGCCGGATGTTATTTTTGACGAATTGAAATTCAACATGACCTACATGACGACTCTTATCCTGTTAATCGTTCTTTTGTTCTGTCTGTAGGGGCTGATTTTGGTATTTAAAAAAAGGAAATTATTTCTGTGCACACCAACACCAGTCACCCGCATTGAAATTACCATTCCGATTCCATTGTGCGCAGAGCTCTGCACAGCAATTGTATTACATCACCTTGGTTGCGCCCAATACGAGTATCCTGTGTATGTATGTTTGCTTCCCTTCCGGGTCTCGTAGGAGTTCATTGACTTGCTCGTCGCGTCAAGTCGTGCGTCACACGAGAACTTCAATATCCTTAAGATAGATTTTGGGTGTTTTTCTTTTTTTTTTTAATGGAGGGAGGAATATACATGCATACTAACTTATTTATATTTTCATAGTTGAAACAATTTCATCAAAAATTTAGTGTGTCGTGTATTTTCGTTTCTATAACAATTTTATTTTTAGACCGAACTTTCTTTTTCACATTTATATTGGAAAATTGTTCAGATGGTTTGTGTAAGACTTATAGGTATATGCGTACGGTGACCATATTTCTGGGAGCAAAACCCGGGACAAAAAATAAACAAATTGAAAACGTAGAAAAAACAACGTATTTTTGAAGTTTACTCCTTTAGAATCGATTCATATAGGTATAGAACTAGAGCCCGGTATGAAAAATGTACCTATGGGAGTAAAATAAAATGTTGAGAAAAAGCGTTACCAAAAAAGTAAGGGGTTAGGCATATTTTAACTCTTTATAATTTAATTTTTAATTTTTAAAAAGATAGTCTGGAGGCTTAGAAAGGTTATTTTTAAACGCAGTAAAAGGGGTTGAGAGGGTTGCAAGGAGTTCAAATACTAGGTCAAAATTTGTATAATTCTTGGTAAGGCTAGAAGTTTGAAAGTTATGGTAATGGATTTTGATAAAACATAAATAAATACGACATTCAAAGTTTTAAAAAATTTTACGCTGAAGGGGGTTAAAACAGAGGATGAAAGTTTTTGTGCCATGTCGTCACTATTTTATAAACAGCAAATCGCACAAAGATTGCAACCTAGAACTGTGAAATATTCGCACATGGTAAAGAATTTCATGCTCTTCAATTTATGTTACTTTTATTTTAATGGTTACTAATACTTGTAATATTTGTATGTTCAAATACGGGACTAATAACGTAACCCGGGACACTTGTAGGTCCCGGGTTTCCTTAAAAAGAAACCGGGACGGGCTATTGAAATACGGGACAGTCCCGGGAAAAACGGGACGGATGGTCAGCGTATATATGCGTCACTGGGTCGCTTGTCCCTGCATGAGGAGTTTGTTATGTTCATGAGAAACAAATTCCCTTCTTGTATGAGTATGTTACGTAGTTGAGTTTCGAACTAGAATCTAGAAATAAGACATTTTATTTAATCGGTAAAGTGAAAACCCTACCTTATTGGGGACAACATGCGTTAGAAGTAATTCGCACATTTCCATGCCATAATACATGAACCTGAAAGTGAGTAATCATAATCTTATCACCCTCGAAACTGCTTACAGGCTTACAGACAGTCGAGTACGACAGTGACCACTTTGGCTGTAATCCAGCTTGTGGAATTGGATGAATACGTTCCAATGCATTCTTACAAGTATAGTAGAATGCGCTGGTAGCGTTTCACCCAAGTCCTATAGCAAGAGAACTTCGTTCGAGTAAAATAGCCCCACCAAAAAACAGAAACTTGACAAATACAGAAATCGACCAACACCTTGAACAGATGGACAATATAATAAAACAGACAATGGAAATGGAACGGACAATACCGGAGTACAAGGAACGCGACATCTAGAGTAACACGACTACAGACGCACTACACAGACAGAAAAGCGGACTACTGAAAAGACTTAAAAACTTGTACAGATGAATTACAGACCCGACCGACCTAGAAATTATAGGACACTGAAGTCGTCAATTAAAAACGTCAACACCCTGATCAAGGAAAACTACAGCTTATCTATTAATTTGTATTGTGACAAGACAATTGTTAATTCTAGCGACCCGAGTATTTTTAATTAATAAGATTTTTAGGTCCAAGAATCAGAACGAACTTCCAGCTCCAGAGGACAGTAGAGAACGCAAATTGATCCTGGAGGAAGCCGTCTTGGACGATGACTTCTTTGTGATTGAAGATCCGCAGGAGAAAGTGGAGACAGTTGGTGCTGCTTTCCAGCAAGTGTAAGGTGAATGCTTGCACTCGCCCGAAGCACGACCTGGAAAACAGAGCTTAACTTCATCACTTCTACCTAAGGAACTTCTCAGCAATCGCTATAATAGCCGAACGAACGGGTCCAAGTCCCTTGCTTATCACGAAGGTAGAACTCCAGCTCATCTTCGAAGAAGAAGAAGCTAGCAGGTGTCGATGGTTATGGTATATCCAACATTGTAATGAGACACTTACAGATTGAGGCAATAACATCTACACCACTCTGTTCAACAACGCGCTGAATAATGCATATTATCCAGTATATTGGAAGATAGCTGTGGTGCATTCTCTCCCGAAAAATGGAAAGGACAACTCCAATCTTTCAAATCTTCGGTCGAGAAGGTAATCAATAGGGCTCTAGCTAAGTGAGCTGCGGACAATAATAATTCAGGATAATCAATTCGGGCTCAAGGCAGGACATGATACCATAATTCATGCCGCGTCTAAGCTCGTTGCTGACATCCAAAGGAACAAGTCGAAGAAACAATGCACGGGTACTGTTCTGGTGGATTTAGAGAAGGCGTTCTAACCGTACGCGTACGGTTAGAAGAGTTGTTCCTAAAACTCACTAGACTAGGCATCAATAAACCATTATTGTATATATAATGTCTTATGATATGCTCAACAGTAGAAAGTTTGTTGTCAAAAGTGGCAATGTAACTTCTACCACCACCTTTGAAATTAAAATCGGTCTTCAACAGGAAGCGGTAAGTTCACCGATCTTCTTCAGCATTTACACCAGCGATCTTATAGGCAGCTTAACTAACGCAATTGCGTATGCCAACGAACTGATTGCGTACAGAACGGCTCGAAAGGTTGAAGTTATTAGAATTCCCTTGCAGCGTGACTTCGAGAAGATTCAGCGATACTGCGACGAATTGCAACTGAAAATAAATGTCCAAAAGTCGGATGGCTAAGGCTTCGCGAGATACGTACAAGAATTAGCGCAAGATTGTCATTGTTGATCCTCACAGACAGGCATTGACGAAACAAAAGTGTAGTGAAGTACCTTGGTATCTCATTGGACCAGTATTTGTATTTCGACAGATAAAAGACGCTGCTCTGGCTAAGGCCAGAGGAGCCTTCTGACGAAACGGGCGTTTTAAAGCAGTGGGCTGTAATTTTCTACATGGCCCTCATTCTCATGGTTGTCCAGTACATGAACCTGGAACTTGTTCTCATAATTTCAAACCAATTGAGACTCAAAACAATGAGAATCATGGAGAACGAAGTTAGTAAGACCTTTTTTGAAACGACTTAAAATCAAAAAGGGGATTAAGGTCTTTAATTACTTTTCAAGTAGAACTTATTATTCAGCGACATTAAAGAAACCATTCGAAAAAAATTCCTTATAAATTTTTTGTATTTCAACGTTGTAGCTTGTATAGTAATTCATTTTCATCGTCCGAAGGGACACCGGGTACAACTAAAAATCAGCACAAAAGCTGATCAAATATAAAAGTCACACCGACATCCGTTCGCTATAATCAAAAATGGGTAACGTTCACAATGATTACATATGTGAAACACCCTTTTGTAAACTCTTTTCTTTCCAAAAAACAAACGATATAATTTACACTTTACCGAACCAGAAAGGACGTCAGTTGATTCAGTACACAAAGGAGTCAATGGTAGGCAATTTCTATTCATCAGCCGCCATAGGAGAAGGCACATAGCACAATACACATCCGCAGCAAGGCAGCGTTAGGGTTAGATTCAGTTTCAGCCTCCTGTTGCAAAAGCAAAAGCAAATATTTAAACCAACCAACCCTCTGCAACAATAATAAATTTATTATCCTTCAGCCTTGCATATTTTTTTTCTTTTTAAATTTACTCATTTCCTTTTCCAATAGTTCAATTTTGTTTTTGTAATTGGAAATTGCTGGTTGTCGATTAAACGTTGGCCTGGGCAACAAATTTCGATTATTCGAAACATGTTGTTAGTTGTTTTCATGTTCACTACACCACATGACATTTTTTTACAATAAACAAAAAGAGCCCTGACCCCTGAATAGAATCCCTGAATTGGAAATATCGGGAAAAAAGGAAGTGCCACAAACACAAAGCAAGTGAGAAAAAATCGCTGTCAAGAAATCCTCAGAACATTGTACTTTTCGGTACCTACTGGGGTTATACGTGATTTTAATGTTGGTTTTAGGAACTAGAAATTGAAAGGATTTCACTTCCTTTCATAGTTTTTGTTGTTTTTGCTTTTGTTTTGTTGTTTTGTTTGCAGAATGGTGTTCCGGGCGAGGAAACGCAGATTAAACATTCACAGCATGATGGCAATTAAAAGAGGATTCGAAAAGGATCGCAAGTGAATTTATGATGTGTGACTTTTCAACTAAGGGTCTTTGTGGCTTGCCGACAACACATTCATTTTTATTTGTTGTTTGCAATAATGACGTTCCTACGTCCGGTTCAGTTAATTCGCCAGGAAATCGATGTAGATGATGACTATTTTGAGGTTAGTTTTTGTTCACTTTGGACTTTGAGACTCTAACAAAGCTAATTCCATGCAAATACTGGACCACGTACGATTCAAAATGTTCTCAAAAAAACGTACTTTCACTTCCTTAATCTTAAGTTCGTGTAAAAGAAGGTATAAGCATCATTACTCCCAATTAACTTAACAAAAGCTTGCTCAACTCCACATTACTCAAAATAGTTCTTATCTTAATGTTATTCTTACGGTACCTACTGTAAATTAAGAAATTTTGATTCTGTACCTTCACCATCTAATATAATTTAATTTCCGGTTCATGTGCTGTGCGGTTTAGGTAGGGTAAGTTCTTGGATGCACACATGAGCACTTATATGTGCATCGGAAGTTGTTTTCCTCAATAATTCATCTTTTCAATGAGATTATATTAATGCGGATGTGGAAGCGCGCATTTTCATTATTCCAACAATTACATACCGTTAACGATTACCTAGAATCCGAAGTGTAAACGTCATCTGGAGAATTAAGATTCGAATTACTTAAAATGTGTCAACATACTACCGCTAATTTATTTTGAACAGAAATCTGGGGTGTCAGAAATTATGATGATCCGTCAAACGTCAAACAGAAAATCCCAACCCAATGTTTATTTTCCCGGTTTATCCAGAGTCTTTGGCGCACTCCTTCCACCAATGAATTCAATATTGAATAGCAAAGGTGACATCTGTCAACATTAATATGAATGCACCGGTAAAACCAAATCGTTTATTTCAACGTCGCGTCTTGCCTACACATGTTCCAAAACATACAATAAGGTGTGACAGGATATTGCTGTAAAATTGTTTTCAATTTATCTTGCAATTTCGACTACCTGTTGCCGGGAAACGGACTTCCTTCTTTCTCTACAAACTACAAAGTCTGAATATATGTACTTTCCACTAAGAACTGTGTGATTTTTTTATTTTTTATTTTGTTCGTGTCTTCGTGTCAGGACATGACATGTATCCTGTCCTTTGATTGAGGCGTAAATAGAAGGATATTATTCCGTATAATCGGTTTTGTATATTGGCTGCATTTCCGTTTATTGTTTTTATTTTTTTGTTGGTTGTTTGAACAATAGATCTTTTCCAGTAGGCGTAGGCGCATCTTTTTTTGGCAAAATATGTGCCATCATTTCCTTGTTCTGTAATCTGTTATGAACAGATTAAGGAGGAAGAAATACTTACCTTGGAATGTTTCGTATTAAAGTGCATGAGAACATTTGTGTTCAACTTTTAAAAATTATTTGAGCATTATGCTGATGGCTGGACCTGTGTCGTTCTCGAATCAAGCTTAAGCGTTCTCATCAGGGCTTTTCCGACGATGGTGAAGCAGTACGACTTCTCCACCGATAACTTCGGAAACATAAAAGTTTCAAGAGCAGGACACCTTTTTATAACTGATGTCTATAGAAGCTGCCATACGTGGCTTCGAAATCAATGAGGACGTCGACGTGGTAGGTGTCGTTTTGAAGTTATTTTACTGTTACCGAAATCTACCGTAAAATTAGACTGTTCACGGCAGTTGACAGACAAGAACTTGTAGGTGAGGTTTGGAGGGAGACATGTCAACTTAAGCTTCGAAAGCACTTTATTCACCTAAGTTGATTGGAAATAATATACCGCTATAAGGTATCTAGAAGTGTTCTCTCCAATCCTCAGTATTAACTGTAATTTTACAAAGATCTTTCTATGTTGTGTTCTACAAGTCTCGTTTTCGGTCCAATCGATCTCGCACTTCTTTCGGAGAACCTATGATCATAATTTCTTTACTTGCACGTAGAGCTTATCTTCGGCAAAGCTGCCAATGGTTCTTAACAATTACCTCTCTTGCGATTACAGCCTTTTGATATCAAATCTTCATGTGTTGCCCTTGACTGGAATATCGGTAGAGCTTTAGCTTTGACTTTTCGTAACGGAGGGACATCTTCAATGCAAAGAAAGTGTCGTGGTGGTTAATATCACAAGTTGTTAGCTTACCGCATATCATTACATAGCGAATTTCTTGGATGAAATGTTATTTCTACAATTCTACCCAGCGTTAGTGTATGACCTGCTGTAAGTGGGCGTGGGGCCCAACTTTCTACACGCAGGTACGCTTCTGTGTGTCTACATCAGTATCAAAGTCCATTCGCATGGTAGAATTACTCATATGCGGTCTCTCACTCACCTCGACACACGATCCCAACTTGGTTAGACTCTAATATAGGTGGGGAGTCGGATCCTCTCTGCCGTAATATGTGAATGTCTGAAGCCTTTCGTCAACAATCTGATTGGGGATTATCAATGTGACTTCAGACCAGGAAAGTCAACCATCGACCAAATTTTCACTTTGCGGCAGATCCTGGAAAAAACCTATGAACTCCAAATCGTTACCCACCACCTTTTCATCGTTTTTAAGGCCGCGTATGAAAGCATCTACAGAGACGAACTGTATAAAGCTATATCTAGTATCTCGTCATTCTACCAAGCTCGTTCGCTTGTGCAAAATGGAGAACTCACGCTGCACAGTCAAGGTTGGAAACGAGCTTACGGAATCTTTCGATGTCAAAAAAGGATTCAGACAAGGCGATGCACAGTCATGCGATTTCTTTAACATCGTTCTTAAGAACCGTCAACACCAGACGCACTTTCTTCCAAAAGTCTGGTCAACTTGTCGCGTACGCCGATGATATTCAGCAGAACACCAGCGTGATGTCAATGGCGCCATTGTGAGAATTGAGACAGAAGCAGCAAAAATGGGTTTAGCGGTAAATGAGGAAAAAACGAAGTATATGCTGTCTTCGAGGAAGGACACCCAACACCGACGGCTCGGACAGAACGTCACAATAATAGAGGCATACCACTTCGAGGTAGTAGAGGAGTTTGTCTACCTAGGCTCCGCTATTAACACGGGCAATAACACCAGCGCCGAGATCAGATGAAGAATAACTCTTGCTAATCGCTGTTTCCTTGAGCTAAGAAAGCAATTGAGTGAAGCCCCCTCTCGAGCAACTAAGGTAAAACTGTACAACACCCTCATCATCCCAGTCCTGTTGTATGGTGCAGAAGCATGGACCTTGACAAAATCGGACGAATGTGCCTTAGGCTGTTTCAAGAGGAAAGTTCTTCGGGTCATCTTCGGCGCCCTGCATGCATTGATGGGAAATTGAGAACAAGATTCAACAGCGAACTTTACGGGTTGTACAACGACACGGATCTAGCCAGAAGGGTCAAGGTCCAGAGACTCAGATGGCTCGGCATTAAGAGCGGATGGACGTAGAAGGAGAGGAAGACCGCGACTCAGGTGGCGCACACAAGTGGAAGAGGACCTCAATCAACTTGGAGTGCAAAACTGGGGACAGCTAGCTATAGGGACCGAGCTGGCTGTCGGAGACTGTTGATTGACGCCCAAGTCCACAACGGACTGTAGCGCCACCTTAAGTAAGTAAGTAAGTCAGTCGAACAAACTTCTCGTTATAGACCTCGTCTTTGAGATATTCAATCTCATCCTGACTGTAACTTGAGGACACCGTTGGCTCATTCCTATGTCATCTACTAAAAAAGAAGGTTTCCCTTAACAGGACGCCTCACCCCTCACTCTCCCTCTCTCTGCTACTACGAACAACCTTGTCCCACTTACGTCAAACATTTTCAATTAATTTCAAATTATAATCTTCGTGC
Organism: Sphaerophoria taeniata; assembly: GCA_943590905.1. Classification (NCBI taxonomy): domain Eukaryota; kingdom Metazoa; phylum Arthropoda; class Insecta; order Diptera; family Syrphidae; genus Sphaerophoria; species Sphaerophoria taeniata. The sequence goes on from OX016540.1 coordinate 23,436,559, forward strand.
ATATTTCATCTACCTCCCTTCCTGGCGTTGTCCAACAATTACAAACAATTTCCGAAATACCCCAAATTCCTAATATAACCCTGCCACCTGTCCTAATCACATCCCATTATTGATTGAATGTATTTTTGCCTCCATGAATAGCACAAACTCCTTGCAGCTAGCTAAACCATTATGTACGCACTAAACGTATCCATGCGTACGTCTTCGTCGTCGGTCGTCGAGGAGATTCCCAAAAATAACAATAAGGACTTCGAAGACTACGTCACTAGCATTTCTAAAAATACATATTTTCGAAACATTAGGTACATTGATTTTGTTTGAAACATAAAATTTCATCAATGAAACAAAAAATAAAATCAAGTGAAAAAATCATGAATGGAACGCTCTCCCTCCCTCCATTAATGCACCTAATAATAGCTTCCGCTTCTGCCAAATAAAATAGATCCGTTCCACACATAGATACACATAACTTCTTCTTTGTCGTCTGAGTCTGTTCTAAAATGCCGGCCGAAACTTTTTCCCACGATTTAAGGATGAAATGGGAGGAATGGCACCAAGTATACAGCATCTGCTGGTGTTAACGGTCTTTGTGTCGCATAGCGGTCGGTGTCACCTTCACCGTCCAAGCTCAATTCGCACGCACGCACTCATATAACCTCACAATTGAAGAACTCCAATTTCAATTCAATGCGCATGATTTTGTCTGGAAGCGTTAAATTAGGATTGGAGCTCTCTTTCTTTTCATTCATGAAAAACAGGATCAAATACCCAGGAGCATGACCAACATTGAATATTGGTTGGGAGATGAAAATATACGACTGAGCGAAATCTTGCCGCGTCAGAATCAGAAGTCAAGCATTTGAAGTTGGGTATGTCCTTTGTGCTTATGGCACTTATAAACGTCGTTGAGGACGTCAGCAAAGCACGAAGGGGATGTACGTTCGTCGGTTGGTTGTTCAAAATGACGTCACGTTTGTTTGAGTAGTGCGTTTTCGGAAATCATTGCCGATGGAGTAGAGGTTCCATTGAGAATAATGTTTCACCTAGGGCTGCATTAATATGGAGCTTGACGTAAGTGGTTTTTTTGAAGTGTAAGCACCAATTTGAAGGATATGCTAGAATGAAGGTGCGCGGTTGATTTTTTTTTCGTGAATCATAAAGAGGGTGGCATTATGATTATGAACGCGTCATAGGAATAGGAGTTTGATATTTTAAGAGCAGGAAATACATTTGAATGAAGTCTTTCTAAAAAAAGGAATATTTATTTGAGGTAATTAAGTTTCTTATTGAATGAGAAAAATAATCACAACAACAAAGATTAGATTGAAGTAGGTTAAAATTTAACATGGAAGTGTTTTCATTCACTGAACATGTTGTGACCTATTTTGACATTCTTGAATCAGTCAGTCATTCTTGACACAGTTGAATCGCTAGCTAATTGGTTTTATTTGATTCTCTCATACTGTATTGATGAATCAGTACCTTTTTCACGTAAAAAAGATTTCACCTCTTCACCGCCTTGGTATAACAGAGAGCTCCGTAGTTTAAGGAACAAACGTAATAAGCTTTGGAAGATGTTTCTACAGTCTAAATCTGACGCCGACTACAATAATTATCTTCGGGCTTATAATGCTTTCTCCGAATTGAATGAATATCTTTATAAGCTCTACCTTAACCAAATGGAAAACAACGTTCTCTCTGATGCGAGGAGTTTCTTCAAATTCATAAATGTTAAACGGAAATCCGATGGGTTTCCACCGTCTTTAAGTTTCCGAAATATTTCTTCTTCAGATCCGACGACAATAACTAATCTTTTTGCCGAATACTTCAGCCAATCTTATACCGAACACCATCATGACCCCGATCCTTGCTACTTTCGTTATTTAGAAGGTTGCACTCAGACCTCTCTTTCATCATTTACAATAACTGAGGAAATGGTTCTTGCCAAAATTGAAAGCCTTAAAGAAAACTTTAGTCCCGGGCCCGATGGCATCCCATCTGTTGTTATAAAAAAATGTATGCATGCTTTATCAAAGCCCCTAGCTACTCTGTTTAGACTTTCTCTTTCTAAAGGTATATTTCCCCAGATATGGAAAGATTCTTATATATTTCCGATCCATAAACAAGGCAATAAAACCGAAGTTAATAATTATAGACCAATTGCTAAACTTTCTTGTATCCCTAAACTTTTTGAAAGCTTAGTTTACGATTCAGTTTATTTTCATTGTAAACCAATATTCTCTCCCGATCAACATGGATTTCTTAAAGGAAGGTCCACCACGACCAACTTAATTGAATTTGTATCAAATGTTTTATCAGCCCTCGAAAATGGCCATGAAGTTGATGTTGTATACACTGACTACAGCAAAGCCTTTGATAAAATATCTCACAAGATAATCTATCTCAAACTCAAAGCTCTTGGTTTTCCACCAATTTTTATAAACTGGATAAGCTCCTACCTTGAGAATAGAACTTATAGAGTCATCTTCCGTAATTCTGTCTCCAGTCCAATTCATGCTACTTCTGGGGTTCCACAAGGTAGTCACCTAGGTCCCCTTCTCTTTGTCTTATCTGTAAATGATGTTTGTTTTATATTAAAACATTCAGATATCCTAATGTTCGCCGATGACAAGAAATTTTTTAAAATTATCTCAACTCCAGCGGATTCCTCATTGTTACAAAACGACCTGAATATCTTCTCTGCTTGGTGCTCTCATAACTTCCTTGAATTAAATATAAATAAATGTAAGCAAATTACCTTCTCGCGGAAGCAAAACCCAACTCATAGAATATACTGTTTGGTTAATGACGCCATTAACAAAGTCGATTCTGTAAGAGATCTCGGTTTAATGTTTGATAAAGACATGAATTTCCATTCCCACTTCGACCAAATTATTAATAAAGCTAATAGGTCTCTTGGTTTTATTAAGCGATGGTCTAAGGAATTTTCGAATCCCTATGTCACAAAATCCCTTTACGTTTCCTTAGTCCGACCTCATCTTGAATACGCATGCCAAGTTTGGTCCCCTTTTTATGAACTCCATTTACTTCGAATTGAAAGCGTTCAAAAACGTTTCATTCGATTTGCCCTTCGAGGCATCCAATGGGAAGATCCTTCCAACTTGCCTTCTTACACCGACCGACTAAAGCTGATAGGCTTGCAACCCCTAAGTACAAGACGGAAAATCGCCGATTTATTGTTTGCTCAGCAATTGTTATTGGGCAATATAGATTCTCCGACACTCCTGAGTAAAATCCAACTCAACACTAACCCTCGGAACGTGCGTTCTGTCTCTCTTTTTTATATTCCTCATCACCGCACAAACTACGGGTACTTTGAACCAATGTCCAGAATTCTTCGTCACTGTAATGCTGCAACTTCTGTATTTGATTTCAACATCTCTAAATCCCAACTAAAAAATACCCTTTACTTTTACCCGCTTCCTTGAGACCCTACCCCTCGACCTCCTTAACTTTAGTTAGTTATAAGAAGAAAAATAAAAAAGAAAAAATTAAATTGTTTTGGTTCTTGTCCAATAAAGAACTTTTAAGTGCGCCTAAGGGCCCACACGATTTAACTTTTGAAATCGATAACAAGAACCAAAAAAAAAAAAACATATTTTTAAGTTAGTGTTAATTTTAAGTTAAGTCAAAGCTTGGATTAAGCTAAATAAAATAAAATAAAAATAAAATAAAATTCTTAGATTTTGTTTGACATTTGGTGACATTCCGCAATTAAAAAGACAAGTCGCGTTATTGAAAAAAATCAAGTACCCACGTTTAACAGCCATACTCAACCTTTTTTTATAATAGGCCACATTGATAATTTTGTAACGCTACCCCGGGCCACAAGAAATGTGCATAGTAGTAGTAGTAGAAATAGCGGCCACAAGCAGTCTAGCTCGGTGACCCAATTAGCACTGGGCTGCGCCGTTTTGATGCCATAAAAACTCATTTAACCTATAAAATTAAAAGAGGGATTATATAAAATTCTGAGTTTTTGTTTTGAGTTCGCTAGCTAGCTGGCGATCTCAAGTTCGAAGAGGAACTGTAACAATCTGTTTAAAATACGCCTCAAATCCACTTTGTTGCACTTAGAAAGGAGATCAAATCTTTGATCTTCAGTTCGGAAAGCTCATTAAGGTCATTGAAGCAGGACTTTCTTACTGATTTGGCTCTCGTTTTGGATAGGGCAGGACACTTACACAAGAAGTGAAGAACAGTTTCCTTTTCTCGCTGGCCCCCACAACTATGACAGAAAGTATTGTGAGGAATGCCCAGCTAAAATGCGTGTTTCCCAACAGGCCAGTGACTGTCCGGTGCATGTTGCAACGACCCTGGCCATGTCTTGCGTAGTTCTGCTAATAAGGTTATTAGTGCAGGATTTATTGTAGGTCTAGGTGGGTCATACCTTTCTAGATAAGATACAGTTGGTTAGGCTACTCCACCTGTGGTTTGATTCAGCGAGAAAAATTGAGAAGATCATGCTCTTCAAAGCACCAAGAGGAATGTTGACTCTTTCCGCGAGTGAGCTATGAAGAGCTGATTCTTGCCTTGCCAGCTCGTCAGCCCGTTCATTGCCCTCAAAACCACTATGACCCGGAATCCAGACAAGAGTGACCCTGAGTCCAATGTTCATGCCTGCTAGCTCACTTCGGCATTGTTGAACTAATTTGGAGGATGATGTGGATGAGCCTAACGCTTGTATAGACACTTGACTGTCCGAAAAGATAGCTGTATTACGGTTTTAATTTGGATCTAGTTTTAGTAATTTGCATGCAATATAGCTATCTTTTCGCGAGTAATCGGTTTTAGTCGAAAAGATGTCCATTCAAAATGTAAATAAATAGACTCCAATTCAATTTCGCAATGGCAAGAAAAGTAAGGAATACTCAGCGATATCTGTTTTTCATTTAGTTGTTCAAACCTTTCCTGCCGTAGAAAGGAGCAGACACACGATGTCCACTTTACCACTGCTGTACGTTCTAGTGTTGCTTCCATTTTGAAAACTCAAAAGGATTTTTCTCACGTTTTTCTGCAGTCACTCGATATTTTAAGAATTTATTAAACCACGCCGCGGGCCAAGTTCTATAAGCTCGCGGGCCGCAGGTTGAGTACCTGGTTTATCAAAAATCAAAGAGGGGTTTTACAATCCCTTGGGTGTAACCTATATGCAGTCTCTATAGATTATGACGTCAAATTGTGTTCGATGACTTCAATACACAAATCGGTAAGGCAAATATATCATTACGGATTAAGTGGCAAGCACATGCCTCCACAAAGTTTCAATATTAAGCTGATCCCGACTTTTCGAGAAGCAAATGTTGACATGCGTGTAGATGGATAAGAGCTTAAAGATTAACACGTAGTCTGCATTGGCCATAATCGATGGCAACATCTCATCCTCAAGCCAATCACCAATCTAGTAATTTTCTTTCGGTCGGCAAATTATGTCATGTTTCCTCATTTCATCATTGAACGCCGCTTACGCAGCATAGAAAGTAAGCAACAAGTGGCGTAGATAGCTTTTCGCTATGGGGGGGGGGTGGATCTAGTTCGCTCATTTTTACTTCCGACATCTATACTAATAAAGCTGAAGAGTTTGTTTGTTTGTTTGAACGCGCTTATCTCAGAAACTACTGGTTTCAATTGTAAAATTCTTTTGAGTTGGATATTACATTAATCGAGGAAGGATTTACATAGGATACATAACAGTAAGCTACGACCAATAAGAGCGAAGAATCAGTGGAAAATGTGGAAAAAACGGCAAGAAAGTATTAATTTTTTGTTTGTTTGAACGCGCTGATCTCAGGAACTGCTAAATCAAATTGAAAAATTCTCTTTGTGTTGAATAGTCCATTTATTGAGGAAAGCTTTAAGCTATACAAAGTTACGCTGCAAATAATAAGAGCAAAGCATCAGTGAAATGTCTTACTAAAACGGGGAAAATAATACATATTTGAAGCAGTGGCGTAGCTAGGCCTTTGGGGGCCCTGTATCCAATTTTTTTTTCAAGATTTCAGTTTACAAGATTATCTGCTTCTATTGATAAAAGTGATAAATCTGACAACCTCTTCTGTCCCATTGAAGTTCTGAGATAATTTTTTATTATTTTCAGCTTGGAAAAAGATCTTTCAGCTGTTGCTGTGCTTACCGGAAGAGTCAAAAAGAGAAAACATGCTGTTATTACTTCAGAAAAACTAGAAGCAAGACTATTAAATTCGATGACTAATAATTTAGCAAGTTCTTTTATGGAATGAATTTTGAGGATTTCGGATTTAAGGAATGTTTTTAGAGCAATTAGTTGATTGCAGAAATCACCAGATATGTCTGTATTGAACTTTTCCACTTGCTTTTTTGATCCTTGGTTTATGTCATCATTTGAGAACGATAAAAGCTTATCCGGTTCCAACACTTCAAACATACTACTAAGACTATGAAGGCTTTGAAATCTTTGCTGAGTTTGTCCAATCAAAATGTCCAAGCAGGAATAGTAAATATTGACTTTGAAGTAAATTTCCGGATCAGAAATTCTATGATCTTCTGCCAACTCATCAAAAAAGCGCTTCGTTATTTTCCTCATTTTATTTTTGAAGACAGTCGTAACCCCCCAATCGTGCGTTGGCTAAATTCTTGGACTTTTTAAATAAATCACTGAATTTCTTTTGATTTCTTTCTTTTCCTCATCTTGAAGGGCTTTGGACACTGGACTTATAACATCAAACAGCGAAGAAAAAAATGACATCAACACAATAAAGTAGGACATGAAAAAAAGAAAAAGATACACAGGAAAACAAATATTTGACGCATGTAAAAAATGATCATCGGAACATTTTTTTGTAATAAAACTTCATTATATTGTAATGTGTATACACTTTATTTATCTCATACGCTCTGTATCTCCTTCTATTGTAATGTCTAATACTAATGTGTATACTTTATTATCTCTTACTCTCTGTATCTCTTTCTATATTTAATGTACACACTTTTCTTACTCTCTTTACTTACTCTGTATCTCTTTCTATATTTAATGTACACACTTTTCATTACTCTCTTTACTTACTCTGTATCTCTTGTTTATTTAATGTACATACTCTCTTTACTTAATATCGTTTAATTGTAGTAGTAAACACTCGTGAGGGGCAATAATTAATTAAGATTAAGAGAAACTTTTTGTTTAGCATTAAGAACGTTAGCCCCTACAAAAATCCCAGTATTTTCTCTCGAACTTTCAGCTTCCCCAAGAACCAATAGGAGCCAATAGTAGTTTCTAGAACCCATTATTTTTGATATAAATAGCCGTTTGGTGGCGAGGCGAATTAATGAATTGTGAACTGCGATAAAGAAAAGTACTCTGTGTTTTGCAAAGTTATAATTGAAAGTGTTGAATAAATAAGTTTGTGAGTGATTTGAATAAAGTGAATTTGTGTTTTATTTAAAAAGTGAATAAGTTTTAATTGTTGGACCAAGCCGAATATTACATTGGTGTCAGAAGTGGGATTAAAACTTATTGGGAATAAAACAGTGAACAGTGATTAAAATATTTTGTTTGAAATAGTGAAGTTAAAAAAAAAAAAATGAGTAAAGTTTTGAAAGACTTAACTGTCTCTGAGCTAAAGGCCGAATTAAGCAAACGTGGCTTAAGTGGGGCAGGATGTAAAATCGAACTCGTAAAACGGCTACAGGAATATCTGGAAGAACAAAATGAAGACCCAGATACGTTTGCTTTCGAAGTGGAAGCAAAATCGAAAGAGGTAAATGCAACTGCCGACTTATCTACCATGATGACACTTTTTCTAGCCAAATTTGAAGAGAATCAAAAGAATGTTCGGGAGCAACTAGAAACTCAAAACAAGAATGTTCTGGAGCAACTAGAAACTCAAAGAAATGACCAAAAGCAAGAACAGCAGAATATTCTAGAGCGGTTTGACGAACAGAGAAACCTCTTAGAGGGCAGGTTTACGGACTTCGAAGAGAGAATCACTACTCTCGACGAGCGCGTCGAAAAACAAAATGCACGTTTCGAGAAAATGGACGAACAAATCGAAACCATCACAAATGAACTAGAAAAAGTGCGAAAGATGAAAGCTCGAGAACCTTCTGGTGAATGCTCAAGAAAGAGAGAAGTGAATCCTCCAAGCTTTGATGGTCAGATTCCGTGGTCAATCTACAAGAAACAGTTTGAAGCAGCAGCGTTAACAAACGGCTGGGACGATGACGAAAAATATATTGCTCTTAGACTTGCCTTGAGAGGAGCAGCTGCCGAACTGCTACAAACCATCCCAGCAGAGAAGAGTGGTGACTTCAAAGTTCTGGTAAACGCCATTGAACAGCGGTTTGGGGATAGCCACATGGCAGAAGTCTTCCGAGTTCAACTAAACAACAGGGCACAGAAAAGAGGTGAAACTCTGCAGCAGCTTCAGGCAGATATCGAGCGATTGGTTCACCTGGCATACCCAACAGCTGACAACGAGATAATAAATCAACTTGCTGTTGAAGCCTTTGTGAGAGCTGTGGGCGATATAAATCTCCAAAGGGCTATTCGCACTGCCGGAAAACAAACACTACCAGAAGCATTGGCTTTCGCTCTAACAATGGAAGCCGCAGAACAAGCTTCCCAAAACGTGCATCGCGTGAGAGAATTGGAAGTCCAAGAATGCTCTTGTCAGAAGGCTACTCTGGAAAGGAGTCAGCGAGACGGACAAGCACGATGCTGGAACTGCAACAAGACTGGGCATCTTCAACGACAGTGCAGATTACCGCGAAGACGAACCTCATGCCAACACTGTGGAAACAGAACTTACTCAATAAGTCAAAGCTGTTTCCCACCCGGGAAACGAATAAGAACCAACTTCGAGGGGCAGAAGCTGGTTTCTGGTATCGATGGCCCCAGAAACACCATCCAGGTTTCTCAAACGAAACGTGACGACAAGAGCCTGACCGTGGAAGCAAGTATAAACGGCAACAAATGTGTGGCTACCATCGACACCGGTGCCACGGCGTCCATTGTACGGCAGGACCTCGTTAAGAAGACATGGCTCCACAACACCAATAGCTATCGTCTAAGGACTGCAACTGGAGAAGCCGCAAAAGTCTATGGTGAGGTACGTCTTAAGATCCGGATGGCAGAGCTGGAATTCTCTCACCTGTTCCTGGTAGCAGATATATGCGACGAGTGCATTGTCGGCGTCGATTTCATGAAAGATCACGGAGTGATATTGGACATCGGGAACCAAGTCCTGAAATATCGAAACATCGAGATTCCGATGATCTATGGGATTCACTCGTATGAGACCTCGCTATCTGTGAAAACCGTCATTAAAGAAGATCTGACTTTGCCTGCTTCTTCAGAAGTATTCGTGTGGACGAAATTGAAGGGTAAGCCTGGAAGCCATCGATATCTCATGGTCGAACCAGCATCTGTAAAGTCCTCCCAAAACGTCACCATTGGGAAGACTCTTGTTAGACCTGTAAAGAACATGGTTCCCGTACGAATACTGAACATCAAGCCGTACGAAGTTAAGCTTAGAAAAGGTGAGATTGTCGGACAATGCGAATCTGTATCAGCTATAACAAGGATCAGCGAAGAAGAGACAAGGCAAACATTGAAGTCCAAAGAGCTGAACTCCATAAAGACGAACATTCTCAAGTCCTCTAATCTTGGCCACCAACAACGAAGAACTGCAGAAGGTCTCCTCGAAGAATTTGCAGACATCTTTTCGTCATCGCAAGGGAAATATGGCAGAACACAACTGGTTCAACATCGAATCAACACCGGGGATGCAAAGCCGATCCGTCAACCTGCAAGACGCCTTCCACTAGCCAAACAAGGTGAGGTTGAAGAACTGATAACCACCATGAAAGAAGAGGGTCTGATCGAAAACTCTAAAAGCCCTTGGGCGTCTCCAGTGGTCCTGGTAAAGAAGAAAGACGGATCAACCCGCTTTTGCGTAGACTATCGAAGGTTGAATGATGTGACCAAGAAGGATAGCTACCCTCTGCCTAGGATCAGTGATACTCTGGACGCTATGGAAGGAGCACAATGGTTCTCAACGTTGGACCTGAAAAGTGGATACTGGCAAGTAGAAATCCATCCTGAAGATAAAGAGAAGACAGCGTTCTCGACAGGAAACGGACTGTGGCAGTTCAAAGTGATGCCTTTTGGACTGTGCAATGCTCCAGCGACTTTTGAGCGCCTTATGGAATGTGTCCTGCAAGGACTCACATGGAAGTCTTGCCTGGTCTATTTGGATGACGTCATCGTATACGGGAAAACATTTGACGAACATTGCACAAATCTGAGAGCCGTGTTTCAAAGACTTCGAGAAGCCCACCTCAAGCTCAATCCAGAAAAGTGTTCACTCTTCAAAACCGAAGTGAAATACCTGGGACATATCATCTCATCCCAAGGAGTTAAGACGGATCCTGATAAGGTTGACACCGTGAAGAATTGGCCAACACCACAGGACAAACACCAACTCCGAAGCTTTCTGGGTCTAGCCACCTACTATAGGCGCTTTGTCAAAAACTTTGCTGAGATCGCCAAGAGTCTACATCAGCTAACGGAAAAGGGAAAGCAGTTTAAATGGTCAGGTGAGTGCGAGCGCAGCTTTCAAGAGCTCAAGCAACGCTTGTGTAATGCACCAGTGCTGACCTATCCGACTCCCGGAAAACCGTTCATCATTGACGCTGATGCCAGCAATGTCGGGATTGGTGCCGTACTATCAGAAGTACATAATGGTGAAGAAAAGGTAATTGCCTATTACAGCAAGGTACTCTCAAAGTCAGAAAGAAACTATTGTGTGACCAGAAGAGAACTTCTTGCACTGATCTTGTCAACAAAGCACTTCCATAAGTATCTCTATGGACAGAAGTTTCTTCTCCGAACCGACCATGGAGCACTAAACTGGCTTTTGAATTTCAAGAATCCAGAGGGTCAAGTGGCGAGATGGATTGAGAGGCTGCAGACGTACGATTATGAAATTCAACATCGGAAGGGGAAGCTTCACTCAAATGCTGATGCACTGTCTCGGAGACCATGTAAGCAAGACTGTAAGCATTGCAGACGCCAAGAAGAAAAAGAAGTGGTTACTTTCCAACGAACCAGAACCGATCCCATTTATGGCTGGAGCGACGAGATGAGGAAGGCTCAACAAAAGGACCCAGATATTGAACCCATCCTCGCATGCAAGGAACACCAGGAAAAACCAGAATGGGCTGATATCTCTGACAGAAGTCCGGCTCTGAAGGTCTATTGGGCACAGTGGGACTCGTTGCATGTCCAAGAAGGTGTCCTTCGACGTAAGTGGGAATCAGCAGATGGAAAGTCCTATGTAATGCAGCTAGTCTTACCGAGATCGAAGATTATGGACGTTCTGCGAGAGATGCATGATGGAGTTTCGGGAGGCCATCTAGGAGTAAACAAGACGCTAGAAAAGGTTCGACAACGATTCTATTGGCTACATGCAAGGGAGGATGTCGAGAAGTGGTGCCGAAAATGTGATACCTGTGCTGCCACCAAAGGCCCGAACAAAAAGAATCACAGCCAAATGCAGCAGTATAATGTCGGATCACCCTTTGAAAGGATTGCAATAGACGTGGCGGGTCCATTTCCGGAAACAAATAATGGAAATCGTTATATTCTGGTCGTCATGGATTACTTCAGCAAGTGGCCTGAAGCATACGCCATACCGAATCAAGAAGCCAAAACAGTTGCAGACCAAATTGTGTTCAACTGGGTGAGCAGATTCGGTGTTCCATTAGAACTGCATTCCGACCAGGGAAGGAATTTTGAATCAAACATATTCCAGGAAGTTTGTGGGCTTCTTCACATCAAGAAGACAAGAACAACACCACTCCACCCACAATCTGATGGCATGGTCGAACGGTTCAACCGAACCCTTAAGGAACATCTTTGCAAAGTTGTGGACGACAACCAGCGAGATTGGGACCGACACATTCCACTGTTTTTGATGGCGTATCGAAGTGCAAGACATAGCTCAACTGGCCATACACCGTCTGAGATTTTGATGGGAAGGAACATCAGATTGCCGAGTGAAATTAAATTTGGATGTCCCACGTCGGAACCGCAAGCCGAGGATGACTACTTGGATGACCTCAGAGAAAGACTCCTTCAGATCCACGACGATACTAGGTCAAAAATAAAGATGTTCAGTGACCGAATGAAGACACGCTACGATATACGAGCGGCAACAACAGAGTTCCAAGCAGGAGATCGAGTGTGGCTTTACAATCCCCATCGACAAAAAGGGTTGTCACCGAAACTTCAACGGGACTGGGAAGGTCCATATACAGTGATTAGCAAAATCAACGACGTCGTGTACCGGATACAAAAAGGAGTCAGAGGTAAACTTAAAGTCGTACATCGCGACCGACTACATCGCTACAGTGGTGATGAAGATGATGGATTTGTTCGGGACGATCAATCCTAAGGAGGGGGCAATGTAATGTGTATACACTTTATTTATCTCATACGCTCTGTATCTCCTTCTATTGTAATGTCTAATACTAATGTGTATACTTTATTATCTCTTACTCTCTGTATCTCTTTCTATATTTAATGTACACACTTTTCTTACTCTCTTTACTTACTCTGTATCTCTTTCTATATTTAATGTACACACTTTTCATTACTCTCTTTACTTACTCTGTATCTCTTGTTTATTTAATGTACATACTCTCTTTACTTAATATCGTTTAATTGTAGTAGTAAACACTCGTGAGGGGCAATAATTAATTAAGATTAAGAGAAACTTTTTGTTTAGCATTAAGAACGTTAGCCCCTACAAAAATCCCAGTATTTTCTCTCGAACTTTCAGCTTCCCCAAGAACCAATAGGAGCCAATAGTAGTTTCTAGAACCCATTATTTTTGATATAAATAGCCGTTTGGTGGCGAGGCGAATTAATGAATTGTGAACTGCGATAAAGAAAAGTACTCTGTGTTTGCAAAGTTATAATTGAAAGTGTTGAATAAATAAGTTTGTGAGTGATTTGAATAAAGTGAATTTGTGTTTTATTTAAAAAGTGAATAAGTTTTAATTGTCGGACCAAGCCGAATATTACAATATATTTAAGTGAATTTTTTATACACGGCTTGTGCTCTGTATCTTTGGGGGCCCCTATATCTCGGGGGCCCTGTTACATGGATACAGCTGATACAGCGGTAGCTACGCCACTGATTTGAAGGCTTCGAGTTAAGAAGAATTTTGACTTAGGGAGAGTCAACTAATATACAATTTTAAAATAACTTCGCAACCAAATCTGTGCGCATTATCTACAAGTCATGACGCACCTCTGGTCGGAGAACCAGGGAGAGACGGACGAAGTCGCGGGCAACTGCTAGTATAGAATATATGAAAGTTTTTAGATGTCTGTCTGTCTTTCTGTAAACGCACCTGCAGCCTTAAGCACTGGTCCGATTGACTTAAAACTTGAAAATTAGAGGTTTGAGTGAATTCGCGTGGGTCTTTTTTGGATTTTTTTTTGTTTTTTAAGATCAAAATTCAAATAAAAAAGCCACCATAAAATTTTTTTGGCCAAAAACCAAAAGTTTCAATTTTCTCAAAAACGAGTTTTTTTAAACTTCCTCCAAAACGGTACCTCTCATAGAATCGTTGTTTTTTTGTTATAAGATTTTTTCGAAAAACAAAATCCTGATCAGTGTAGGTACTTGTTTTCTGAAAGTACGTATAAATTTCCCAAACAATATTTTGTTTTCAAAAAAATTTTAAGAACTTTCTTGTATTTTTTTTAAACCTTTTTAATCTTTTTTTTTCAAAATTCTATATTTCGAAATCGGACCAATAGTTAAAATCGAAATTCACTAATAAAATGTAAATTTACATATTCCTGAATACTGCATAAAAATTAATTTAAAAAAAACACTCCAAATAACTCGCAAAATTACGACGAATGATTGTTTATCTGCCGCTTGTATAAGGAATGCTTTATGTAATAGGTATTAGCGCATTTTGCTTTCTGGTTAAAATGAATTAGTGTGAGTTATCGTTACCGTTAGGATTCCCGTTAACTTAACCGCAGTTGTGCGAACAAAGAAATCTAAATAATTTTCAATTTCTGTGTCGGTGTGGGCTTTTGTGCTATTTGATGGAAAGCTGGATGGAAGCTCTTTTTCTTGCACATTTATCTATTATCAATTGGTGAGAGACGTTTTTAAAAATCGATATAAAAAAGAAATTCAAAATATTAGGTAATTTGCCGAAATAATAATTTCTTTCAGATGAAGTTGACTTTGTGTTTTCCCCGTAGACTGTAGGTATAGAATGTACAATTTACAATGCCTCTAGGAATCCTGTGAGTACTAATAAGACTTGATTCACGTAGGAAGTAGGTACTAAATTTCAGAGTGCGTTTCTTTAACTTATTTGGCATGACTGGTTATGTTGAACAATTATGCATCCCAATGATGGGGGGATATATCCCCCTGACCCCCCCCCCCCTACCTACGCCACTGAGCAACACCACAATGCAACAGGCGAAACGCAAAATGTCTGTCAGTCAAACGAAAATATATCTTTCTTTTTTCAGCACGTAAAGGGTGTTTTTTTTTGGAGGTATAGAACTTTAAATTATTGCAATAAAACAACGGTAGACTTTACATAACCCCACAGAAAATAGTCTAGCGGTGTTAGATCACAAGATCTTGGAGGCCAATTCACAGGTCCAAAACATGAAACTAGGCGGTCACCAAACGTGTCTTTCAATAAATCGATTGTGGCACAAGCTGTGTGACATGTTGCGCCGTCTTGTTGGAACCACAGCTCCTGGAAATCATGATTGTTCAATTCAGGAATGAAAAAGTTAGTAATCATGGCTCTATACCGATCACCATTGACTGGCCATCATCGTTTTTGAAGAAGTACGGACCAATGATTCCACCAGCCCATAAAGCGCACCAAACAGTCAGTTTTTCTGGATGTAACGATGTTCCGACATATACTTGAGGATTAGCTTCACTCCAAATGCAGCAGTTTTGTTTGTTGACGTAGCCATTCAACCAGAAGTGCGCTTCATCGCTAAACAAAATTCGCTTATGAAAATCGGGAACAACGGCCATCTCGTTTTGGGCCCATTTGACGAATCTACGCCTTGCTTGATGATCGTTTTGCTTCAATTCTTGCACGAGTTGGATTTTGTAAGCACGCAAACCAAGATGCTTCTGCAAAATCATCCATAAAGTGGATGGACACAGATCCAATTCCTGTGCTCGATGGCGGATGGACTCATTCGGGACTTCCTCAATGCTACGCTCTACAGTAGGCGTCTCTGGGGATGCGAGTTATCAATTAGAGTGAACGTGGTGCAAAAACGTTCCATGGTTAATCGAATTAACTGCTCTAATGGAAGATTTTGTCGACGATAAAATGGACGTAGTGCGCGATACGTATTCCGCACAGAACCATTATTTTCGAAATGATGACTTGCCAAACCAAACTCAGAATAAATCACTTGACAGCTGTTAAATCGGTCGCCGTCTTGAAAAGTAATGCCAACTTAAAGTTCTATACCTCGAAAAAAAAGCACCCGTTACATGATGACAGGATTTTGATCCGCTCGAAAAATCCAGACTGCGATGACCGGATCATGGACTGGATGTTGGATTGTTGTTCTCATTGGATTATCTGACTACAGGCCGATAGTCCTCCCAATACCAAACTTATATAAAAAAAACAGCACTGTGCACGGTCTCAAGATGGCACTACAATCGATTTCCAGGTCGCGGGTACTGGCTAAATAGAAATACAGTGGTCCTGTCATCGGAAATGTTCAATGCAGATGAAAGAGTCTAAGTATATATCGGACCGAAAAAAAGAGTTTTTATCGCAACAAAAGATCAGCGCTAGATTCTCAACTAAAAAATCTCGAGGAATTCTTTACTAAAAGCAACAGCCGGTCTTTAAAAAAAAACCTATGCAATAGACTTCAGGTTCCATAACCGGAACCCAAGACTCTACAAAACAGGAAAGCAAACCTATGGACACCAATCACATCCGATCGGAGATGGACTCGAAACATCTGGTGGAAAATATTCAAATTGATTCAAGCTCTGAAAAAGCCCAACAAATTTCAAGAGGAAACCTGTGATCTTTTCATCGATTTCAAAGCCGTACGTCACGTCATTAACTTTCCTTCTTTCCATAAATACTCCGTACCATTCCATCAATCTACTTTCATAATTATCAAAACATTCAAAACCCAACTGTCATTATTAAGCAGCATCTGTTCCAGACGTCATAAAGCAACCACCACGCCTAATAATATACCTTGTCCTAAAATTACCTTCAACCGTAATGCCGCCTGAAAATATACAAATATTTAATTCATGCCAACAATCAAACTCACAAATTTCCCTCACCACGACTCTACTAATCCAATCGGACGCACTTTCTGCATCATTCAAAGATTTTTTTGTTTTTGTTTAAAATTTCCCAGAATCTCCATTCATTGCTTCAGCGCTTCAGCATTCTACGCACAGACTCACTTTTTTCGTCTTCTTCTCAGCTCAAAAATACACAAGAAAAGAAGCAAAAAAAAACATTAAAGTAGAAACAACTTCCAACATTAGCATCATTCAAAATGTAGAAGAACAAAAAAGAGGAAAATAATAATTTCCCCTTCCAATGACGTCAAGCCGAATGAATGGTTGCGCACAACATGACCATGTTGACGAAGGTGTGGAGGCCCCCTTACCATTTGTTTTCACCCATTCCACTGCTTGTCGACAAGTTGCAGAATTTAATAAAAGAAAACAACAAAAAAATGACAATAATTCGCTCAGAGTGAACAGCACAACCACTTGTTTGTCAAGTCATTCTGACTCAGTCACACTGCTGATGATAAAAAGAGACAAGCAGATGTTCGGCTCAATGAATGGAACAACCTGCTCGGTGGTTTCTTGTATCCGTCTCGCTTGCACTCATCAGTAACTCAGCGAAAAATAAATTATCAGTTTTTTTTTTTTTGCTTGTACCTTCACAAGGAAACGTAAAGTGACAAACACAGTCGATGTCGAGTTAAGAGGAATATGAAATCATAAAAACGAATTTATTCCACTTCCAATCAGATCAGATAATGTCGAAATTGAAATTTCCTCCTGTTTTGTGTTTCAAATTAAATCGAAAGAACAATAATTCGACCATCATTTTCGAATTAGAAAACCCAGTTAAATAACAGTTATCAAATGTGTGAAAATCCCCAACAAAAAAATCAAGTGTTTTTTTTCTTTCTGTTTGTTCGTAATTGATTATTCCTGTGTAAATGTTGAGAAGTGAGAAATTGCAAATGAAAAATTACAGTTATTCATTGTGAACATGGAAATTTTGATGAAAAACGAGAAGAAAAGCTTGAAAAAGATAAAATAAAATTGAGAAGAAAAAAATCGTTTTAAAGTTAAAGTGTTGTTGAAAAACGGGGGCGGTGAGGTGTACGAGGTGTACCCGACGTGTAACTACGAAGACGAACCGAATAACGCGACAAACGGTCGGATGGTCGGTCAATTGGCTGGTGGCGAATACATACATATCACGAATTAAAAAAAAAAATCGTGTCTGTCTTCTTGTTTGTTTTTCCTCTCTTACTACATTCGCAAATCGCAAGTCAAACAACTCACCTTGCAGCTTACTTTAGCGAGCGCCCGAGCGGGCTGTGTTAAAAAATCTTGTTTTGTCGTTTTTTCAAAAGTTGTTTCACCCTCCCCCGAATGTGCCTCAAGAGGTTGCGGCGGAGTTTTTGTTTAAATTGTTATCTGCTCGTCGTGTGTCTAATTGGGAAAAAGTGAAAAGAGAAAATTCTCTTCTTGTTGCCAGTGAACCGTGATTCCATGTCTAGCTGGAGTCTCATCAAAAAATTCGCTCAAAATTTGTTAATTTTCCATAAAATAAAATTACGGTCGAAAAGTACCGAGAAAAACGATAAATTAATACAAAAAAGAGCAGAGAAAAAGTAAAAGTTAGTATTCTTTGTTTTCTTTTCTTGTTCGTCGTTTGCTTGGTTTGTCGTTGCCGTTCGCCTGTGCGCTAAACTTGCCTCGCAGTCGTAGCTGTCGTTTTGGAGTCTTGACGTTGTCGTTTATACCAAAAAAAACTACAAGACAAGGTCTCCCTTTGGAGCTCCTCCTTTGTGTGAAATCCGAGATGGCGTTTCTTACCTTTCCTATGTTAAGAATTCAAACATAAAAAGAGAGCGATTAAAAAAACAAAAAAACGTCCCAGATTGTCCCTTCATTCTGAAAATAAAGTACCTATCCCACATACAAAACAAAAACATCTCCCAAAAGCTGCGTTGGCTTAATGCATTTGTCCGGTGTCGATGTCGAAAAGTGGGAGAAGAAGTGCCTCTTCTTCCCTCGAATAGCAGCAGCAGCAGAAACGCACACCTACCACCACAAGAAGTAGGAAGACGACGACCGACGCCACCGCCGCGCAGCGCAGCCACTGACAAGACTTGCCGGCCCGTCTACAATCTTGTCCGGTTTTTCTTTTTGTTGGCAGAAACTCAACTATACTCATCGTCATCATGTCGTCGTCCAATGCAATGAACTACAAGGTTCCGTCTACGTCGAAAATCTCTGTGGATAAACTGCTACGAGTTGGCTATTACGAGCTAGAGAAGACTATTGGCAAGGGCAATTTTGCTGTAGTTAAATTGGCTTCGAATATTGTTACCAAGACGAAGGTGAGTTTTTTTTTCGTTTACTTTTTTATCAATTTTTAGTGTTCAATAAATTTTCGTAAGCCCTTGTGGGCAGCGGTGTTTTGATCCTTCGTCCGAGAGGGATATTTTGTTGTTTGTGACGAGAATTCTTTTTTTCTGTGATAGAAAATGACCTTGACGCATTTATTGGTAGTGTTAATGAACGATGTTATTTTGGCCTTGATATGGAGGTCTTCAAGGCTACATTATGTGAATTGAAAGCAAGTAAATTGGATGATGAAGAGTGAACGACGTCTACCTACAACGTGGGCAGTGCTTTTAAGAAATTTCTCAAAAGTGATGTTTGAAAGAAATTTTTGGGCAACCACCTACATGTGTAGGTCTTTTTTTCTGCAAAGTCAAAAATGGCTCAAATTTTGAATCTGAAATGGTTATGTTCCAAAGGTAGATACGTGCATTCAAGAGGATACAAGCGTTCACAGAAACCTCTGTCTATCAACTCCTACTCTCCACCTCCCCGCGGTGAACATCGGGTGCCCAGCCCAGTAGCTTCAACCGAAGATTGGGTTCCAACCCCAGTGGGAAGTTGTTGGCGGAAGCAAAGAGAGAGAGAGAGGGAGGAGGTATGCGTCCACTGAGGCTTGCCTCCTTTTCAACAGGCGGCAGCGGAAGAACTCCCAAGATGGAATCAACGGTGGCGTCTACAGTTCCAGTTAGGATGAACTACTTAGTGAACACCTTATAGGGCTCCAACGACATATTCGCAGCCCAGGCCTACAAGGAGCGGTTTGACCGGCTCTTCGTCTTAGAGTTTAACTAAAGACCTGGCCCTCCAGGTTGGGGGTCGTGCGTCGGGGTGACTGCCCGGCCACATAAAGAAAACATGGTTCCGAAACACCAACAAGCCTCGGATACGGACGGAATTAAAGATGACGACCCACGCAAACGATTTTCGGTTTTTTACTTAGAATTTTAGGTCCCTTAACAGACCACGTGCAGCCGAAAAACTAGCGGAAGCCCTTGACTGCTATAAAGCAGATATAACTGCCATCCAAGAAATGCTATGGGATGGTCCGGGCCTTCTTAAAATGAACAACTGCGATATTTACTACGGCGACTGCTACCGGGAACAAAATCAGCGTCTATTTGGATGTGGATTTGTAGTCGGGACTCGACTCAGGAGGAAGGTGTTGAGTTTCAACTCAGTGAATGAGCGCATCACGACAATCTGCATCAAGGCTAAATTCACCAACATCAGCCTCATCTGCGCTCACGCCCCCACTGAGGAAAAGGATGAAGACACCAAAGACAGGTTCTACGAGCTCCTCGACAAGGTCTATGAGCAATGCCCTAGCTACGACATTCAAATCGTCCTTGGAGATTTTAATGCTAAGCTGGGTAGAGAAGATATCTTTGGTAGAATAATGGGAAGGTATAGCCTACACGACACCACCTCCGATAACGGATTTAGGCTAATCGACTTCGCTAAGGGACGAGACGTAATGGTAGCAAGTACGCGTTTCCCACATCTCGATATCCACAAGGGGACATGAAAATCTGCTGATCAATCAACCGTCAACCAGATCGATCACATTACGATCAACGCACGACACTTCTCAAGCATGCAAGATGTCCGCACATTCCGAGGTGCTAACATCGACTCGGACCTTTACCTTGTTGTAGCCAAGGTTCGAATGCGGATATCCCGATCAAGGCCAACACGCGAAAATGCTAGGAAGAAATTCGACGTCAAACGGCTACAATAGCAAGAGATTGTTAGATCCTTTTCCGATCGTGTCTCCGAAAATCTCCTCAGAAGTCCTTTGCGGCCAACACAAAATATAGAGAACATGTGGCAACACTGCCAAGCAGCCATCGGAGATGCCGCCTCTGAAGTGCTAGGGTTTGACGATGAGTGCCGGCGAGCACATGCAGCTAAACAAGAGGCATCCAAAACCAAAGCGGCGCTGTAAAGAAGGACACGAGCAGCTCGTGAGCTCTACGAGCAGAAAAGGAGAGAGGAGCACAA
Source organism: Sphaerophoria taeniata (assembly GCA_943590905.1). Taxonomy (NCBI): domain Eukaryota; kingdom Metazoa; phylum Arthropoda; class Insecta; order Diptera; family Syrphidae; genus Sphaerophoria; species Sphaerophoria taeniata. The sequence continues at coordinate 23,457,282 of OX016540.1, forward strand.
ACTTCTCAGAAAGAGAAAACGGAGCATGAGAAGCGCGCGATCGAGGAGATAGAGGGATGTCATAATAGGAACGAGGTTCGAAAGTTTTACAAAAACGTAAAACAAACCACCAGGGCTTATACACCCCGAACCGAAGGCTGTAGAGTCTTTCATGGGAACATCGCAGTGGAACCACAGTCAGTGCTGAGGATATAGAAAGACCACTTTTCCAAGCTGTATAATGGCGATGACGAGCAAAATTCCACCAGAACTACAGAACCATTCAATTTGGGTGAAGCAGGCCAAAAATTCCACCCACCCGACATTGACGAAGTGAAGATGGCGAAATCTAAATTAAAGTCGAACAAAGCTGCTGGAGCAGACGGAATAGCCGCTGAACTATACAAGGCAGCTGGAGATTAGGAGCATGCACCAGCTCATCTGCAAAATTTGGTCGGTGGCAAGCATGCCCGACGAATGGAACCTCAGCATCATATGCCCGATGCTCAAGAAAGGAGATCTCCTGAACTGCACCAACTACAGAGGTATAAGTCTCCTTAAGATCTTGTCTGCCGTGCTGTGTGAACGTTTGAAGCCCTTCGTCAACAACCTGATAGGTCCTTATCAGTGTGGCTTCAGACCCGGAAAGTCCACCATCGATCAAATATTCACTGTACGGCAGATCCTTTTCCAAGACCCAGGAACTTCAAATCGATACCTACCACCTTTTCATCGATTTCAAGGCTGCGCATGACAGCGTCTAAAGAGACCAATTATATAGAGCAATGTCTAGTTTTGGCATCCCAGAAAAACTCGCCCGTCTGTGTAAGATGACCATGGAAAACTCATCATGGTCGGAAAATAACCTAACGGACGCATTTGATGTCAAAAAAGGTTTTAGACAAGGCGATGTGCTGTCATGCCATTTCTTCAACATCATTCTTGAAAAGATTGTGCAAAACTCCAACGTCAACACCAGAGGCACAATCTTTCAAAAGTCCGTCCAGCTGCTAGGATACGCAGACGACATTGACACAGTGTGATGTCAGTGGAACGTTTGTGAGTCTTGAGACGGAGGCCAGGAAGATGGGTCTAGCGGTTAACGAGGGCAAGACCAAGTAAATGCTGTTAACAAGAAAAGACAACCAACATCATCGTCTTGGAGTAAACGTCAGCATAGATGGATTTAACTTCGAGGTAGTTAAGGACTTCGTCTACCTAGAATCCGCTATAAACTCAGACAACAACACCAGCGCTGAAATCAAACGCTCTTGCCAATCGCTGCTTCCTTGGACTTAGAAGGCAATTGAGTAGTAAAGTCCTCTCCTGAGCATCTAAAGTGACAGTCAACAAAACACTGACCTAGCCAGAACAGTTAAGGTCCAACGACTTAAATGGTTGGGTCATGTAGAACGAATGGAAAATAATTTTCGTAGAGTCATCGAATCCAACCCGGAAGGACGTAGCAGAAAAGGAAGACCGCGTGGAGCACACAGGTAGTAGAGGACCTGACCTAACTTGGCATGCGAAACTGGAGACAGCTTGCTAGGGGCCGAGCTTGCTGGAGACGGTTGTTGGATGAAGCCTTGGTCCGACCTGTACTGTAGCGCCACCATAAAGAAGGAAGGTATTCAAATTAGACCCGAGAACGAAAGGCCCTTTTTATAACTGAACTCACGGAATCATAACTGCTCTAAGTATTGACTGTCTTATAAAGATACACCCGCTGGCCCAAAACTTCGCGGGCGTTTTGATTTCCGCCATCCTACAATTTTTGTCATCCTCATCATATTCGCTTCACTTCAATTATTATCGTCTCCGGAATCGTTCTTTTATAAAAACGGAGCCAAGCGTCAACTATTCTCCTTTTCACTCGAGCGCAGCAAAGAGTTCAAAGTGCTTTTGGCTAAACAACGAAGCCCCAGCAAGTTTAACGTCTTATACAGAAGTAGTTTCGTAGTAGGTTCTGCGGGTTTTAATCAGGGGCCAGTGTATTTCTTCTTCCTTGTTGTAATCGGCTGCTACTCTTGGTATTGGTAATTAAAGGTTCGAACTCGTACTTCTCGACCTTATTAGTTGTTCCTCCTCTGCTAATTCAAAAGACTACCGAACTCGAAAACAAACATTTTCATCAATCACCATGAATTGTTATCAAAAGCAAAATAAAGACCGCTTTGTTTTCTTCTTGCCACAAGTTTTTTCCTTGTAAATACAACAACGATATCTTCATATGTACAAGTAGATATACGAACATAAATACACACATCAAACACGTATCATAAAATTGTGAATTTCGCACTTTCATTTCAACCACCCCCCAATCCGATTCGTTGACGTCATGCTTAACTCAAACTGAAATCATTAATGGTTCGTGACGCCGAAGAAGGTGTTTGGTTAAGAAATTCGTATAAAATATCTTTGACAAATGTGCGTCAGCGTTCTTGTTTTTTTGCCCTTCTTGTACCCTAATCTCCTTTCTCTTCAAAGGTGTAAGCTGCGGCGGCGGTGAAATTGGAGTATTACAATGACGTATGTGAAGAACTTTGTTTTCCTGTTGACATTTTATTCGTCAAGTCCATTACCGATGCAAATCCTCGTGGAATTTGTTTAACATGAATTTTTATTAAATGATTACACATTTCCATGGAATAATCGTTCACAACACCGAGACGTTACTTCCGGTTTTTCGCAATTTCTATCTTTCTGCTTAAACTCCCACTAACATGATTTCGATTGTGGTGTGCCTTAAACTACGGGTCGATGTGTAAAGGTTAAAGAAAGGGAAACAAGAAATATAATCCCGTGACGTAAATACCTAAGCTATTTTGGTGGAAGACTGTGATGTGCTTTTTGTTTCCAGGCCGAGTTTTCGTTCGTCGGTCTAGCCAAGGTCTATTGAAGAAAACACGAAACTTCAATGGTAGGTCTTTCTGAACCTAATAACAAATTCTTAATTGGAATCACTTAATAACTATAATTACGATATTGAAAATAATTCAGTTTTTGCTTTATTTCTCTCAAATTTGGTAGAACGGGTATCCGCTGGTGCCCCTTCCGGTGCACGGATCTAGTTCACGTTTCCGCTTGTCGGCTAAAAACACACCAAATCAGAAAAAACATTTGTTCTTCCCCGGACACAAGTCTATTGCTCTAATGAGGCAACACACACCGAAAAAGACACGACACGATAAAAAGTCTTGTCCGCTCGTCGGTTGCAGTAAAAACATGGGGTTGTATAGGAGCAAAACACACCAAAGAAGACAAAAAGTCAGGGACAAAATGTCAATGCCTAAAATTACACACCGTCTTATGAAGTAAAACACACTACGGTGAACAAGACAAACAAACAGAAATCGACAAAACAAACGTGTCAATTGTATAGGTTGTATAGGAGCAACACACACCGAAGCGGACAAAGACAAGACATTTTGTCTTTGTCGGCCTCGGTGTGGATTAGAAAGACAAAAAGACGCCTTGTCTGATTTGGTGTGTTTTTAGCCTTACCTGCTGCCTTTATCGGTGGTAGGGCTTCCGCTACTGGGCTTTAGTTCCTGTTTAAGTTTGTCTGGTTGTTTGCCGCCTTTATCAGTAATTCTTTACTCGACCCGTATATTTTCGGGGGATCAGCAGGTACGTTTAAGGCCCCTGGTAGCACTCGGCACGTCAGGCAATAGCTTTGGTCGATCAGCAAGTTTATTTAAGGCCCCTGGTGGCACTCAAAACAAATTTTCTTCAATATAGAAAACCCTTACCACTGGTGGGAGAAACTTTAATAAAGAAATGGTTGCACTGATGGGGGAAGCTTTAATAAAGAAATGGCGGTCGGCGGCGAAAATGACCAAAAACGATTCGAACCCAAAAGTTGAAATGACAACAAAAGTAGTAACGAAAGGTAGTGGTAGTGGTGATTTTACTACGAAAGTACTGACCCTCATAAGAATTTTACTACTAACAATGAGTGTGAATTATAGGAATGCGAATGTTAAACTTTCCTGTGATTCGATTTAATTTGCTTATGTCATATATTCTATGAAGCAATGAATGGTATTGATGATGTATGCAAGCACTTGATGGGTACATGAGTCATAAAAGGTATTTTTGCTCAAGGCCAAATGGATATACAGTGCCGGTAAAAAAAATAGCACCACTGGTACAAGATTCATTTTAACTTCTTTGTATGAGTGAAGAGAAAAATATTTATAGCCTCTTCTGTAATATATTATTGCTTGAACTGTCAGCTCTTTCTACTGTGTACCTTTGGCATCAAAATGATAACGGTTTTATTTTTACGAGGCCATATTGGAAACATTTGCATTTTTTGGCCGGTAAAAATAATAGCACCGATCGCAGATTTCGTTGAAAAAAAATCTTTTTGCTCTTTATATTTCAAGGTAAGGCGGTGAAGTGTTTAAATTTGTTTATGTGTAATTAGTTCCTTTATTTAAATCACAAAATTTACAGTTATTCAAAGACAATGGGCCGTGGAAAGCATTGTACCAACGAAAAACGTGAAATAATCAAAAACATGATCGCCGAAGGTAAAACTTATGCAGAAGTTCGGCGTTTTGTTGGCTGTTCCAACAAAATGATTAGGAATGCAATAATATTCACACCTAAAACCGAAACTCGTGGACGAAAACCAGTTATGACCACACCTCTCATCAGGCGCCTTGTCCGCGAAAGTAAAAAATATCCCTTTAAGCCTGCAACTGAGCTCAAAAAAGAGCTGAATATTACAGCCTGCGTGGAAACCGTTCGACACCGATTGAGAGAACATGATTTATCTGCCTGTAGTCCCAGAAAAGTCCCGCTTTTAAGTGCAAAGCATGCTAAAAAGCGTTTAACATTTGCAAGGCAGCATTTGAATTGGGAAGCAAAGAAATGGCGCAACGTTCTATGGACAGACGAGAGTAAGATCGTATTGTCTGGCGGTAAAGGATCTCGTTCGTACGTTAGAAGACCTCCGAAAGCGGAATTTAATCCAAAATACACTACCAAAGTAGTGAAGCACGGAGGTTCGAGCATAATGGTGTGGGCTTGTTTTTCCTACCATGGGGTCGGCCCAATATATTGGATTAAACCCATTATGGATCAACACGTTTACGTCAATATACTCGAACAAGTTATGCTCCCTTATGCAGAGGAAGAGATGCCGCTTTTGTGGGTCTTTCAACAAGACAATGACCCTAAGCACACCAGTAAGAAAGCTAAAAAATGGTTTGTAGATCATTCAATAAATGTGATGGAGTGGCCAGCGCAGTCGCCTGACCTCAACCCCATTGAAAATTTGTGGGCTGATGTGAAGAAGGCGGTATCTGAAACTAAACCAACTGGTAACGAAGCACTCTGGGCTGCGGTGAAGGTTTCTTGGGAGAATATTCCGGTGGAAAGGTGCCAAAATTTGGTAAATTCAATGACCAGACGTTGTGAGGCAGTAATAGCCAACAAAGGCTATGCAACGAAGTACTAATTTGGTGGACTACGTCTAAATAATAAAATCATTATAGATTTTTTTTTCAATATTTACGATATTTTAGTTTAAATCTGTATGAAAAGGCAGTGGTGCTATTTTTTTTACCGCGTTTTTATTTGAGTTTTTGAAGAAAATATTTTTTTTTTTTTTAAGTTGATGAATAAAAGTTGAAATTCTTTTTTGAATATGATGTTTTCATTTAATGTCAGCTTTTACCATATTCACAGTTTCCCTTAAAATATTAGCATAAGCTTTATTTTTAAAAGGAATTGCGTTCTCGCTTTGGTGCTATTTTTTTTTACCGCAGCATGCCACCGACACGTCTCATGTCTCATGTCTCCCTTACTAGTATTAACTAGACTATGCTCTGTCTAGCTAGTGAATAGCCAGATGCGTTCCTCCATTTAAGATATTCAATCGTTATTCTTGCGCCTTCCAGGAATCGTCATCAATATAACTTTCTCTTTACCACATTCGGTCTTTCCTAGTCATTACTGTTTTCGAATTGTTTCGTTTAAAAATTTAGAATTCTATACCGTGCAACCTCCTCCAACAAGCAGAAATTCACAAAAAACATTTCGCACTTCAACAACCAATTACCTACTTACTTAAGGTGGTGCTACAGTCCGCGGTGGACTAGGGCCTCAACCAACAAACCTCGACAGCCAGCTCGGTTTCTAGCTAGCTGTCTCCAGATACGCACGCCGCCGCCGAGTTAGTCATCTTCAACTTGAACGCGCCACTTGAGGCTTGGTCTTCCTGTACTTTACGGGCCGGAGCATTGGTGTCCATCCTCTCCACGTGACCAAGCCATCTGAGTCTTTGGACTTTCACTCTTTTAGCTAGGTTAGTGTCGCTGTACAGCCCGTACAGTTCGTGATTAAATCTTCTCCATTCACCGTTTATGCATACGACTATAGATCTTCCGTAGAACTTTTCTCCCGAACCGGCCTTGGGTGCTCTCATCCGTTTTTGACAAGGTTCATGCTTCTGCACCATATAGCAGGGCGGGGATGATGAGGGTCTTATAGAGCGTCACCTTAGTTGTTCGGTAGAGGGCTTTACATTTGAGTGCTTTCTTAGCCCGAAGAAACAGCGATTAGCAAGAGTTATTCTCTGATCTCGGCGTTGATGTCACTGTACGTGTTGATAGCAGGTCCAAAGTAGACAAAGTCCTTTACTACCTCGAAATTATATGCGTCTATCGTGATGTATCGTCCAAGACGTCGGTGTTGGGTGTCCTTTCTCGATGACAGCATATACTTTGTTTTGCCCTCACTGACCGCTAAACCCATTTTTTTAGCCTCTGTCTGTATACTCGCAAAAGCCCCATTGACATCGCGCTGCGTTCTCTCAATGATATCAATGTCATCAACGTAAGCGAGTAGTTGCACAGACTTCTGGAAGATAGTGCCTCTAGAGTTGACGCAGGAGTTCTGCACTATTCGTTTCAGTATGATGTTAAAGAAGTCGCATGACAGTGCATCGCCTTTTCTAAAACTTTTTTTGACATCGAAGGCGTTCGGTGAGGTCGTTACCGACTTTAATTAGTCAGCGTGAGTTCTCCATATTGTCATCCTGCTCAGACAAATATGAGTCAAAACTGGACATGGCTTTATACAGTTCTTCGATTTGGAGTTCTTGAGTTTTTTTCCAGGATCTGTCGTAATGTGAATATTTGATCGATGGTGGACTTTCCTGGCCTAAAGCCACACTGATATGGACCTTTCTGTTTGTTGGCAAACGGCTTCAGGCGTTCACATAGACTGCAGAAAAGATCTTAAAGGTGATCGCAATGTTTAGGAGGCTGATGCTTCTGTTGTTCGTGCAGTTTAGAGGGTCTCCTTTTTCAGGATCAGGCAAACAATGCTGAGGTTCCATTCATCGTGCATGCTCTCTTCCGACCATATTCTGCAGATGAGTTGGTGCATGCTCCTTACCAAGTCATCGCCGGCCGGCTGCTTTGAAGAATTCGGCAGTGATGCCGTTAGCTCCCGCGGTTTGTTGTTTTTAAGCTTAGATATTGCTATCTTCACTTCTTCAAGGTCGGGTTGACGGAAATCTTGGCTTGCTTCGTCTTCATTGAATGATTCACTCTGCCTGACAGCCGAATTTGATTCGTCACCGCCGTTGTACAGTCTGCAGAAGTGGTCCTTCCGTATCAACAGCCAATTGTATCCAAAAATAAATTTTCGTAAACTCTTTGAAACGCCTAAGAAAAAATGTCCGTTCTTTTATTTGTTTTACAAACATTATGAAACTTCGACTTTGATGAAGATGCATTTCTCCCACTATCTTCGGCCCAATTGCCCATTGATGAGGTATCAAAACTGAACTACTATTTATTCGAGCAAATTGACGTTTCAGAAACATGTGATTCCACCCAATCGACAAAGTCATGTTTTTTTGTCGTCGACAGATACAAAAATCTCTGAAATGTATTGGCAAAAAAGCCTACAACCATTCAAAACGCTCTCATTTCATTCTTCATTGTCGAACAAATCATAAGCATAAACTGTCACTTATCATTTTTTCTTAGACAATTCCAACACTGCAATTGAAAAGCATGTCTGTCTACTGTTTTCAAAAGCAAGAAATAAAGTCTTCTCCAAACTCGTAAACAATTTCTTTACTTTTTATCTATTCATTCAAATATGCAAAAAATTTGTTTTGACGAGTCATTATGTTTGTTATAAAAATGCCACACCAACAACAAAGTTGAAAAAAACAAAAAAAAAACAAACAAACAATAACAAATTAACACCGGATACTTGTTTATCAAGCTAAGCATAGCAGAGCAATTTTGTCAAATACCCGCCTGATAAATGGTTTGTATTTTTGTGTTTGCTGTTTCCTTCATTACTTTGTATACCAGAGTCACTTCTCATTCCCTTGGAAACATTATTGTTTTATCGTCTGAGCAAATCCTATTGCCGGTCCGTGCAACACCGGATCTAACCAGATCCAAACTTTATGTTACGTTGAATCATCGATCGATCGGTAGTAAAAAAAGTTGTTCAATAAATTAATAAATTACTAAAATTACAACAACTACAAGGAGATTAAGTCAAATCAAGTTAGAAATTAAAATGAAAGAATAAAAATTGTTTATGACAAATAATTATTGTAGAATCGATATTATTGTTGTTTTGAGATATTGAAATGTTAGAGCTTCATTGACGCCAAAGCTTGAAATTCCTTAAATTTTCCATAAGTTTATTACTAAGTGGCTGCAGAGCTTAGTTCCTTTCTTTTATTTGTTTTTGTTTAATCTGCATGTGGATGTTATGATACTGGTAGAGGCACAGTGTGGAACCAAAGTATTCGAACGCGAGTATTAATTTTGTAGTTTATAGAACACGGTTTCCGATTTACTTAGGTACTTATTTACTTATGGTGGCGCTACAGTCCAGGTCGGACCAGGATCTCATCCAACAAGCGTCTACAGCCAGCTCGGTCCCTAGCAAGCTGTCTCCAGTTTCGCATACGCCAAGTGAGTTCAGGACCTCTACCACTTGCGTGCTCCACCTGAGTGCTCTTTCTCTTCTGCGACGTCCTTCTTGGTTAGATTCGAAAACTCTACGGGCCGGAGCATTGTTTTCCATTCGCTCTACTTGCCCCAGCCATCTATGTCGTTGTCGTTGGACATTTACTTTCCTAGCAAGGTAAGTGTCGCTGAACAGCTCGTACAGTTCTTGATTGAATCTTCGTTTCCATTCTCCATTTATGCAGACAGGACCAAAAATCACTCGAAGAATTTTTCTTTCGATGCAGCTCAAAGCGTTTTCATCGGATATTGTGATGGTCATGTCTCTGCACCATACATTAGGACCGGGATGATAAGGGTTTTGTAGAGTGACACTTTAGTTGACTTTACTACTCAATTGTCTTCTAAGTCTAAAGAAGCAGCGATTGGCATGAGTGATTCTTCGTTTGATTTCAGCGCTGGTGTTGTCTGAGCTTATAGCGGATTCCAGGTAGACGAAGTCCTTAACTACTTCGAAGTTAAATCTGTCTATGCTCCAAGACGTCGATGTTGGTTCTCCTTTCTTGTTGACAGCATTAACTTGTCCTCGCTTACCGCTAGACCAATCTTCCTGGCCTCCGTCTCAAGACTCACGAACGCTCCACTGACATCACGCTGTGTTCTTCCAATTATGTCAATGTCGTCTGCGTATCCTAGTAGGTTAGGTTAGGTTAAAGTGGCTGTCATGGATGTTAAGAGACACACTTAGGCCAATCAAAGGCCCATTGTGATACCACATGAATCTAAGAAGGCTATTCTTCGAAGCTCATTGAAACCAATTAGAGTTCCTTACGAAACGTAGAAGATTATTTAAGTTAATGTGTTCGAGATCGTTTAGATCATTGTAGAAGTATTCCCCTAAGTGGGTCCTACGTTTATGAGCAAGAGCAGGACAGGTGCAGAGGAGGTGAAGAACTGTCTCCTCCTCCTCCTCCTCATCCATACAGATTCTGCAGAAGTCATTAGAAAATACGCCCAGTCGCGCAGCGTGTCTTCCAATTAGACAGTGTCCGGTAATGACACCAATTAAGGAGCTTATATGCAATCTGCTTAGAGATATCAGGCATCTGGACCTCTTTAAGTCCAAATTTGGCCAAATGTTTTTCGTTGCCTGACAGGTGGTTATGTTATTCCACCTGATGTTAGTTCTCTTTAGCATCTTGTTGTAGCAAAAGTTTACATGTAGCGATTGGTATACCAACATTAGCCATTTGTGGCTTAATGGGTAATGTTGTACCATGTTTGGCGAGTTCGTCGGCTTTGCAGTTTCCTGGAATGTCTCTATGGCCCGGCACCCAGTGAAGGTGAATGTTAAACTGTTGTGCCATCTCCATTAGAGACGATCGACAGTTTTGGACCGTGATCGAGTTTGTAGAGACAGAGTCCAGGGATTTTATAGCTGCCTGACTGTCTGAGAAGATCCGGATATCAGATGTGGATACCACGTTTTCTCTGAGCCAGGACAGCACCTCCTTAATCGCCAAAAGTTCTGCCTGGAACACGCTACAATGATTTGGAAGGCTGAATGAGAGACTTAGTTTTAGTCGTTCGGAGTACACACCTCCACCAACCCCATCATTAGTTTTCGATCCATCAGTATAGAAGTGGATTGCCTCGTCTTCCAGGAATGTTTTATTTTCCCAGAAGGATCGGGAAGGGATAGAAGTTTGAAAGTTTCTATCGAACTGTAGTTGAGGAATGGTGTAGTCTGTGTGCTTAGGAATTGATTCTAAATAGTTAAGAATAACAGAGTGGCCAATGTTGTTGTTAGTCCTATCCTAGTATCCTAGTAGCTGGACGGACTTTTGAAAGATTGTGCCTCTGGTGTTGACGTTGGAGTTTTGCACAATCATTTCCAGAATGATGTTGATGAAATCGCATGACAGCGCATCGCCTTGTCTAAAACGGTTATTGACATCAAATGCGTCCGTTAGGTTTCTTTTCCGACCATGATGGAGCAGCGTGAGTTTTTCATTGTCATCTTACACAGACGGACGAGTTTTTCTGGAATGCAAAAACTAGACGCCACAGACGCTGTCATACGCGGCCTTGAAATCGATGAAAAGGTGGTAGGTATCAATATGAAGTTCCTGGGTCTTCTTCAAGATCTGCCGTAGGGTGAATATTTGATAGATGTTGGACCTATCAGGTTGTTGACGAAAGGCTTCAAACGTTCACACAGCATGGCAGACAAGATCTTGTAGGCGATTTTAAGGAGACTTATACTTCTGTAGTTGGTGCAGTTCAGGGGTTCTCCTTTCTTGAAGATTCCGATTTATAAATTCTTGTTGCCGATTTCTTGTTTCCTATATTCCAATTCCAGTTTCACACACTTTTTTAATGTCCATAAATTCTTGGTGTCAAATGAATGTTACTTCCGTCCGAAGAAAAAAATTCAAAGAAGCTTTCTATACCATCCCGGCAGGAATTTCAAACTAACAGTTTTTTTGTCGCGTGTTATATGAATATTTCAGATTATTTATAAATATAAATTGTGTTTAAAACATGGTCCGAAAATTTTTATTGACGGCTATAACCACCGTTACTGTTATTAGTATTCACCAATATAGCTTCTGAGATGCTCTTGAAAGACACGTTTTTCCATTCAAACTTTCGGCGATCATAAATTAAGGTATTAACTTTTATTTGGTCTTTGGTGTTGCCATGATTCATCTTCAAATATTTGGTTGAAGATGTTTTGCCAAAGTGTGTGACCTTATCTGACTCCAACTAATGGTAAAATGCTAATCAACAGAAGTTGTGATTTTTCTGGTTCCATTTTAAATCATTTAACCTGGAATTGTTAAATACTAGGCGCCGCACCGCGGCGTGTTAATTGAAATTTATGGCATATGTTGAAATGCAAAGAAATCAAAAATTTAAATTTTCGAAAATCAGCTTGATCTCATTTTTCGTGTGTCACTTTTCGAAGCCACACGTGTTGATAACAAGCCTTTCGTCATTCAACTCCCTCACCAATCAACAGAAAAAATAAATTTACAACATCGATGACGATATAAAAATAAATCATTGCACTTAATTTACTACATTGTTGTTAAACAAAGAAACAGAAATTGAAAGAAAAGTTTAAACAGTGCACTGAACAGTACAGTCTTTATTATTTTATTTCAATACTTCAATAGTACCATCCTTATCTGAGAATTTGTTTATAAAAAAAAAACTCTCACAAACAGAGATATGTCTTGCAGCGTCTAGCAGACCGAAGACAACTTTCAAGATTAGAAGCGTGTGAATGTGGGAATTCTGTTTCAAAACACGAATTGATTATCTCGCGATTGGCAGAAAAATAACACAAAATTTCACTTACAACTGTGTGAGTGTGAGTGCGTGTAATGTGACAGAGTGAAAATAGAAAATCTATCGCTTTTTTGGCTTATCGATAAAACACCCGTTTCATCAATATTTACTTCGCAGTGCCACCACCTGACAACAAAAATGTTGTTGTCATAATACACTTGAAGCCTCTGAAGTGCACAATAATGTTGTTTTTCTTGCTCGTTTGTAATTATAATTGTATTTAGGTTGATTTTATTTTGAGGAAATGAACTGGATAGTGTGTATTGGGTTAAGTAGTTGAAATTTGGATCTGTGTTGGGTTGTTCTTTAAAATTTTGTTGAGAGAAATTTTAGAAAGAATTACGATTATATGAATGTATCAAAGGGCACAGCCGTGCACAGCCAATTTCTCTAGGCACTTGACACCTTTTTCTAGAAGTACCTAACTTAAGAAATGTTTGACTTCCTTTTTAGGAAGGTACTTGAAGAAACGTTTCAGTTAGTTAGTTTTAATTCAATTCACAGATCATCAGAGCTTTAAAGCACTGTCAATATCATTTACCACAGAAACTGAATTGCGATCTGAGTAGGGGAGAGTGGGGCCAAATGTAACGCTATTTACTAAAATCGATGGTCCTCCTACAACTTTGAAAATAAGTGAACCAAACGTTTTTTAAATTAAAGCGCCATGTCTTAGCTGCAATATCCATTAAATTTTTTTTAGCAAGATCTAGAAGCAATGTGTAAAGATGAAGCTTTCAACTTGCCCCGCATATGTGGCAAAATGTAACATATACCGGGATATAAAAAATAAAAATTAAAATAACTCTTCCTACTTATCCCAGAAAATATTGTTCGTTGGTTGTGGGCTGTTGGTGTTGGTTCCTCCAAAATCAATGGCATCTTGACTATTGTCTCGTCGACAAGATTTTCTACTGCTGCATCCGGATCATCTGTATTCAGAGGATCGGTGACAAGAGCTGATAGAAAATCGTGATCGTAAAAAATGTTTTCGTTTAGAGCAGCCATTCCGTTTCTTTACACCATTTCTTATATGAACTGGCTTAAGTGCTGAAGGTAGAGCCTTTCTAACGATTAATGGGATGTCGTGGATTGATATAATTTGTCCAGAGTTGTCCCTCTTGAAAAAAAGAGATCCTCTAAACTGCGCCAACTACAGACGAATCCCATCGCCTACAAGATCCTCTCTGCCGTAATTTACGAACGTCTGAAGCCTTTCGTCAACAACCTGATTGGTCCTTATAAATGAAAATGTGGCTTCAGACCTGGAAAGCCAACAATCGACCAAATTTTAATTTTGCGGCAAATCCTGGTGAAAACCTATGAACTCCAATCGATACCATCGATTTTAGGGCCGCGTACGACAGCATCTTCAGAGGCGAACTGTATAAAGCTATGTCTAGTTTTGGCATCCTTGCCAAGCTCGTTCGCTTGTGCAAAATGACGATGGAAAACTCACGCTGCTCCATCAAGGTTGGCAACGAGCTTACGGAATCTTTCGATATTAAAAAAGTATTCAGACAAGGCGATGCACTATCATGCGATTTCTTTAACATCGTTCTTGAGAAGATATAGCAAAACTCTACCGTCAACACCATAGGCACTATCTCCCAAAAGTCTGTTCAACTTCTCGCGTACGCCGATGATATTGATATAATGGGAAGAACACAGCGTGATGTCAATGGTGCCTCTGTGAGAATTGAGACAGAAGCGGCAAAAATGGGTTTAGCGGTAAATTAGGGGAAAACGAAGTATATGCTGTCTTCGAGGAAGGACACCCAACACCGACGGCTCGGACAGAACGTCACAATAGACGCATACAACTTCGAGGTAGTAGAGGAGTTTGTCTACCTAGGTTCCGCTATTAACACGGGCAATAACACCAGCGCCGAGATCAGACGAAGAATAACTCTTGCTAATTGCTGTTTCTTTGGGCTAAGAAAGCAATTGAGTGGAAAACCTCTCTCACGAGCAACTAAAGTAAAACTGTATAATATCCTCATCATCCCAGTCATGCTGTATGGTGCAGAAGCATGGATCTTGACAAAATCGGCTGTTTCGAGAGGAATGTTCTTCAGGTCATCTTTGGCCCCGTGTGCATTGATGGGTAATGGAGACGAAGAAGAACAGCGAACTTTACTGGTCGTACAACGACATGGACCTAGCCAGAAGAGTCAAGGTCCATAGACTCAGATGGCTCGGTCATTAAGAGTGGATGAACAGGAATGCTCCGGCCCGGAAAGCGTTCGACACTATTCCCGAGGGGCGTAAAAGGAGAGGAAGACCGCGACTCAGGTGGCGCACACAAGGGGAAGAGCACTCAATCAACTTTGAGTGCAAATCTGGAGACAGCTTACTAAAGGCCGAGCTGGCTGGCGGAGACTGTTCATTGAGGCCCAAGTCCACAACGAACTGTAGCGCCACCTTAAGTACCAGTTAGTTAGTTTTGAAAAAAAAGCGTTCGATAAAGTTTTAAAAAATCGTGGGAGCCGTTTGTGAGAAAATTTAATCTTTTGGTTTTTGACCAAAAAACTTGTATGGTGGCTACCCTAAATTTTGATCTTAAAAAAAAAAATAAAAGAAAAAACGACCCACGCGAATTCGCTCAAACCTCTAATTTTTAAGTTTGAAGTCAATCGGAGCAGTCAGTGGTTAAGGCTGTAGGTGCGTTTATAGACAAACAGACAGCCAGACGGCTGTCGACTTCTTTATAATCGTAACGTCATATTTCATCAAAATCTCAACTTTTTTTTACGAATTCAATACTTGCCATATATTCTATTTTTGGACCCCTCTAATATAACTTCTCCCGCTGACGTCCAATTTTTAATATTTTAGCTGTTACTTCTTACCTCTGTTACTTTTAACCCCCACTCTCACGTCAGCAGGTTTGAAGAAACAGACAACCCTAATAACTACAGTCTGATTTAGCAGACGCCACTGATACTATAAGTAGTTACTTAGCTTAGAAAAAAAAACGTTAGTGAAATGTAGCGATTTATTTTTCAACATAGTCCCCTTAAGACTCGATACAATTGAGCGGTGCACTTTAACCCGCGATCTTTGAAATGCCTGCTGTCTCAGCTATATCGATCGATCAGCGGAAGGTCTGCCAAGCCAATTTTTGTCTCGTTACCCCCCGTGTTAGACGTATTCGGGGCACCTGGAATGGCTCATGGAAAACCGTGCAATCACGTTGAAACTCGTTAAACCAATTACTGACGGTGGCTATCGTAAAAGAAGAGTCACGAGTCACCGTAAAAAGCATCCGAATGGTCGGTCTATGTCTGTGATGATTTCGCAGCGCGATTTCCCTTTCTAAAATAGGAATCGAATCACCGAGCGATATTGCTCTTTTTCCATTTTTCCAAAATCCGCGGATACTCCTCGTTTCTCACGCGGTCAAGATAAAACTCGGAGTCCGATCGGGCTGAAAGTCCGACAGCATACGCCTATGGAAATCTAATTTGCCCTGGCACCCTAAGACGGTGAGCTTAAGTGCTTATCGGGCCATCTCCGTAACTAAAGTCTGAAGAATCAAACGCCTCGCTACAGTACCTACTACTAAAACCTGACCTGAAACAGCAGATTTCACTATTTAAGAACAGAAGCCTTTGGTTTGGTTTCTCTCATTGGCGATTTATAGGTAAACAAAGTCTCATAACCTATCCCCAAAAATCAGTTTGTAGATCAATTGTTGTACAGCGTGTACACGAGTCCATAGTCCCTTCGTCGTTAAGGACCGCAAAAACGAGAATTTGGGCTGCTGTAGCTGAGCCTGCTACAATTCCTCACAAAATGGCCAATGCCTATTGACCGCTTTAGACGTTTTTCCTGTGAAGGACCGATGTTGTGCCAATATTTCAAGTGATCTACAGAACGAAACCATCAGCAAAGTCTTGGAAAATTGACAGAATGCTCTAATTCGAAGCCAAAATTATTTGAATATTAAAAAAAGAAGAGATCTTTAAAAGTCACCCTGTTTTGAATACGTAATCTAGAGATGATATCAACGTCCACTCCTAGCTCGTAGGTACCCGCGAACCTTATCAATTTTGTTATCATTCTGACTGTTTGTTAAATTGATTAAACTTAATTAGCAAGGAATTCTGAGCGCAATACAACCACACAAAAAAGAGCAAGCAACAAATTAAATGCGAGAGCAAAACTATAGGCATAGTGTGGACGTGTGGTGCTGCATAAATAACACCAGAGCACATATGAATATGAAATTTGTTCGCTCTACTGTATCGCATCCATTGTGAATTGTTGTGACTTTTGCTGTTTACACAGAGAATTGAGATTTGAGATTGTGAATGTATGTTGTTGATTGAAGTCACGTGCAATTGTTTAGTGAACTGAAACTGAATGAAGATGAAGAGCAAACAACAATATCAATTTGTTGGGATATCAATATGGCTGGTTAGACGTGGAAAAAAAAACTATTCTAAAGTTGCACAGTGAAGTATAAAATATGTAGATCGCATGATCTTACTGGCGCATGATCTGTGTGGGTGGAAATGTCAAAATGTTTATAAAATCAATATGCCTAGTGTGTTCGTAAGGTTTTGTTTTTTTGAGCAGATGTTTGAACAGCCCAACGAAATCATAAATCAATATTTGCTTTGTGATTAAACTTAAGATGTCGGGAGTGTTTTTCTATAAACGTCTTTTCAAAACATGAACTAGTAACCTACCGAACAATTTTGTTCGAATTTAACTTTGGCATTCATTTTGCCTTATTCGAAAACACATTGACGGTTTAGAAAACATGACTGAAAGAAAACATTGATATTTGACATTTACTTGTCTTTAAAAGAGTCAGACTGCGTCTTGCAATTGACATCCTCTTTATCGGTCTCCTTACAATTAATGATTTGTTTTTGTGAGATCATGTACTTAGGGTAAACAGCCTATCAAATGCGATTAGAGAAGTGACACTACACGTTTTTCTTATCAGAATCATTATTCAAACGCACACCACGAGATAGAAAGATATGAATCAAAAACGATTAAGTCAAGAGTGGAGGAAAAGGAAGATAACAAGTTTCAAACAAATTGGAGAGTATACATAAAAAAAAACAAAAAAAAAACAAGAGAATCCATTGTGAAAAAAGATGTAAATATAATTGACTCATCCGCTTTCGCTCATATTAATTTGGGACCAAAGGCTTTCTATTACAAAAGGTAGTTAGTTGATTGTTCGGAAAAAATGTTTTTTCAAACTTCAAAGTCGGTTAAATAGAATCGTTAACATAAGAGCCAAGTAAAAAGAAAACGTCATGAAATACATAGTTTTGGTACAGTTTAAGCACAGCAGTGCAAAATATAACGAGATCGATATAGATAAATTTGAAAGCATAAAAACCCCTAAACGACTGGACTGATTTTGATGAAATTCCTCAAACTAATGGACTCGAAATACGTTGTTCTGTACACAATTGAATACAGTTGGACCAAAATTAATAAACTTCGTTCTGTGGACTTTTGTAATTGCTACGCGAAACGTCTGATATTTTAAGTGAGAACAAAAATTCCCATCAGTTAATACTTCGTCTTTTAAGTAGCTGTCTTATATTTTTGCATATCGTTATTCCATTTTTCCAAGCCCTTGATGATGTAATTGGGCCATAGCTTGTGACTAACGTCACAAATTTCCTCCATTAAATTTCCATTACACGAACCGTCCGTTAAAATAAAATCATACCAACTGACTGTTGAGACCGTTGAGAAATTCAAATTCGAACTTTCAATAGATTCAAATTTAATTCATTTGCTTCCTTACAATTCACAATGTGTTATTACACAGTTTTTTAATTCTCCGTTGCCGAGTACGAAGCAAGTGTACTAGAAGAAAGAAACGATGTCGGGAGGCCAAGTGCTGTACTAACTGTACGAGCTAGTAGCTTTAGAACGCGTATCTTTTAGGGTAGCCCTTGTGCACGTCTGATCTGAATTCCACTTCCAACTTTGAATTCTAATTGTTTCCTTCCTTGATCCACATCTTCTTAGTGTACCACAAACATAGGCCGCTCTCCCGACAACCGCCTCCGATCATTCTCTAGTCTTTCGCTAAGGAGAGTAGGTCTCTGGACCTTGGTGATGAACGATATTCTCATCAAACTCAAAAACAGTGGTGTAAGGATTATAGCATATGCCGATGATTATACCTGACCACTGTAAGCGAAAAATTAGAAAACGCATTAACCGCGTCCAGTTACTGGACCAAGAGGTGCGGTCTTAGAGTAAACACTCTTAAATCAGAACTGATACTCTTCACCAATAGAATGAAGATACCTTCTTTTGTAATTCCAAAGATTGATGGCACCCCCCTTAAGATCACAGACAGAGTGAGATATCTCGGAATAATCTTAGATAAGAAGCTCGACTTGAGTCCAAGCATTCAAGAAAGATAAAGGGTGTCCCAAAATTAACGCAAGATTTGAATTAAATAGAAAACGCCGTTTTTAGTCTTTTGATAGTTATATTTTTATTGACTCGTAAAGTACATAGGATAAGGTTATGTATGGAATAACACATCGGACAAATGGCCTCCACGGCTTTGCATGCACATGCGCACTCTTTTGTTGAAATTTTCCATGACCATTCTGCATAAATGTGGCTGAATTTCGTTGATGCAGCGTTGAATCTCCTCCTTTAATGCACGGGTGGTTGTGGGCTTGTTGACATAGATTTGTGATTTCAAATAACCCCATAAAAAGAAGTCTAATGGTGTTAAATCACACGATCTAGGAGGCCAATTTTGATCACCGAAACGAGAGAGTACACGACCTGCAGTAATTGAATTGTTTCACGGGCTGTATGACATGTGGCACCGTCTTGTTGAAACCACATATTGGACACATCAATATCATCCAATTTTGGCAGAAAGAACTGTGTAATCATGTCGCGATATCGAGCACCAGTAACAGTCACTGCTTGACCAGCATCATTTTCAAAAAAATATGGCCCAATTATGCACGTTGTTCTATCGTGTAACGCTCCATTTTTAATAACCCTATACTGTTAGCTGTCAAATTGCTTTTTTTTCAGGGTTGCCAACACTTCACTGCACAAATGGCGGCAAATTCAAATCTTGCGTTAATTTTGGGACACCCTTTATAAGAAAGCCATGATTGCACTCTACTCGTGCAATAGGATTCCTGAAAGAAATTGGGGACCAAATCCTAAAATAATCATGTGGATGTACACCGCCATTATTAGACCCATTCTAACTTATGGCAGTTTGGTTTGGTGGCAAGCTCTGGAAAAATCCACGAACTTAAAAACCCTTACCAAAGTACAAAGAATGGCATGCATTAGCACTACTGGCGTGATGAGGACAACCCCAACTGCGAGTCTTGAAGCGATCCTTAACCTCACCCCCTTAGATCTATTTGTACAAGAATCGGCAGCAAACAGCGCTCTTCGACTTAGTCAAACCTGGAGAACTAGTCAAAATAGCGATTTTTACAAAATAAGTCGGCAACAACGTTTGTACAGATTACATGACCCCTTACCTAGACTTCAATAAAACCTTTATTACTAGCTTCCCCAATAGACAAGACTGGGAAAATAGTGTTCCTTACACTAATGGAACGAATTTTACCATCGATGGTTTGAAAATTATCACTGGGGTAGGGGCAAGTTTCTTCTCAGAAAACCTTAATCTTGTCTGTTCATTCAAGCTCACCGACCATAGCAGTGTCTTCCAAGCCTAGAACTTGGCAGTGAAAAACGCTACTAAACAAATATCCATGATGGCGATGTTACATGCTGATATTACCTTTTTCATTGATAGGCAAGCAGCAATAAAAGCGATTTCTGCCAATCAAATCAAGTCAAAGCTTGTTTCTTGCTGTCGCGAAGAGCTACTCTCAACTCTGCTGGGTTGCCGGTCACAGTGGTGTGCCGGAAAACGAAAAAGTGGATGAGCTTGCAAAAGAAGGCTCGGTACTTGATCCCTCTCACATCGACCACAACATCAGTATCCCTCCATGCGATTTAAAACGAAATATTAGTAACAATATCATTCAAAAAGCAAATGATAGATGGAAACTCCTTGAAACCTGTGGTAACAGAAAGGAAACTCTGACCGATTTACGACAAGAAACCCAGCCGATGTCCTCAGTCGCTAGTGCTGCTATTTGTCTGTAGTTCGTATCATTCATGTGCGAAGTACTGTAATGTCATTGTCAATGTCAATTACGACAAGAAAAAATCCGATAGGATACTATTTCTTAAAAAAAACTTCCCTGAGATCCCTGATAACGTGATTACTGGACATAATCTACTTGACTACCACAAAACGAAGATGGGGCTAAGCCTAGACGACATATGTATGCAGAGGCTGCGGCAATGAAGAAGAGCATGAAGATACCGCTCACTTCCTCTGCCACTGTCCAGCACTCTGCAAAACTAAGAACATTTTTTTAGGCAACTATTTCTTCAACGAACTACATAGAAGGGCTATCCTAACTCCCAGGCAATCGCCTACTGAACTTTGTCAAGTCATCTAAATATCTCGACCAACCATAGATTTCATAGGTTAAAATACTTTTTCAGGAGGTACAATACTTCAGGGTATCACAAAGGATCTACATTGATCTAAGTGTGACGGTAGCAACACCAACTGTCAGCCCAAATAACCTAAACTAACCTAGGGAGAGTATTAAATTGTATTACTTGGTAAAGACTTATATAAAATAGCTTGTTATTGTAGATCGTAAAAAGCCCATTGGAGTTTATATTTTTTAACCCAAGTCTTATTTGCTCTCTTTGGCATCGATCCTGGAGACCTATGAGCCTACCTCAGGCTTGAACAAAAAACATCACACCAACAGTTTTATCCTCAAATGCTTAAACTGTTTGCAATTTAATGGCATAATATCGGTACTTGGCAGTTAAGTATCCACGAAAAAAGTAGAAAGGTTCAAATCCGAGGGTTTAATTGACATTGCCAAGACGGCTGGTTACACGTAAGAAAATCGTAGCTTAGAAAACTAATTTTGGTTATGGCATTGTCCTATTCTGCTGTGCGCCATACACTTAACAAGAAGATGAAATTGAGCCTCGTCAGAAAAGACGATTTTATACCCAAAATCGCTGTCAAGCCAAACTGTGAAGCTGAGCTACTTGAACCTTGTCATTCAATAATCCGAGATCAGTGCGTAGAATTCTTCACCCTTATCACAGGCCCCGACGTGGTAGATTCGTACTACGAATCCCGAAAAAAGTATCATAGGTCCCGTCGTAATAAAATTATTTGCTACGAAATTCGGAGTTCGTAAAATCGACATCACAAGCCCCGAACGAATAGGAAGATTGATAGTTTTTTCTACGAATATTTTTTTTGATCGGAGCTGTGCTTTGAAGACTAACGGGCTCCAAATGCTTCTTTAACCTTCCCGATATCTTCTTTAGAATAAGGACCACACATGGGAATAATTTTTTTTTTCATTCCTATTAAAAAACCGCTGAATCATTTCGCTGAAAACTATCAGTTCTCAATCAAGAAATTTCGCGTCGATAATCGAGCAGAAAAAAATCTCAACCACATGCATACACAATACACATTCAGGAACATCATGATAAAAAGGGTTGGTTGGAATTCCAGTGAGAAAAACCGGGATTCACAGAATCGGCCCCATTACAACTTCCTCGTGGAAAAAAGTCCCGAAATTGTCGAAGAATTAACAAAAGCATCAAAAGGGGGAAGTGAACGCCTATTGGGACCAAGTGATATCAGACCTAAATAACATAGGTCCACCCGCATAGGATGCAAACAGTTGGAGAAGATGCATATTTTTTCAACTGAAACCGTCTAAAAGTATTCCTATTTTTTGAAGGTTTAGGCGATTGGCTAGATTGGAAGGCGTGTTTTTTAAGAAAACTAGTACATAATTAATGAAAAAGAAATTTAAGCTTCAGGTGGTCACAATAAAATGCACACTTTTTCAGACCTAGAAAAACTGTAATTAAAATTACTGTCCTGGGCACGTCAACAAATGGCATCCAACATCCAAAAAACTTGAAGAATCAAATGAATGAATGCATCTTTTAACGTTTTCTTTTATATTTTTGATGCACGTTTTCGCTGCCGATTTCCTTAAATAATAACAACAACTGCAACTGCTATTCAATCCATTTTTAGTTCAAATAACAACTTCAAATCCGCTTTGCTAAAACTTCGTAGATATTTAATTTGTTTTGAATTTCATATTTTCAAGTACGTCAATTGATTCCGAAATTCGGAATATTGATTTGTGTGTGGCAATCGCAATGCCTTTATTTTTTTCTTTCGGGCCTTATGATTATAATTTGTTCGTATTCTTAGCGGAGCTTTACGTTCGGTACTTTGCTACGAGGAACTCTGTGATAGGGTTGCTTATCAGGATATCAGGCTTTCCAACGTTTTTCAAGGGTAAAGTCGAAGTTAGGTACGATTTCGAGTCAGAAACAGCGGGCAGTGTTAAAGTAACCTATGATTTCATCGGAACCAATCATATCCAAGCACGGCCTGGATGAAAAAGATTTTTGGTACCGTCAGAGCGGGTGACTTTGACCAGGGCGGGTGACTTTGGCCACTGAATGGATACTTTTTAGAAAAATTGTTAAAATATGAAGGAGTGGTTTGATTTTTTCCTAACTTCTTTGTAAATTCGTATAATTGAATGGACTAAAAAATGATCATACTAGCCTTATTTAATTAACATTAGGAAAAAAAATATACCAATTTTTATTTTTATTAAAAATGTTCACAAAAAAATCACCTGAATGTTGGATATTTTCAACATGTTGCAGAAGCATGATTGCAAAATGACTTTGACTCCGATATATGTATTGTTTTTCAAATTGAATCCTCCTAATTTTACCCTCGTAACTATTTTATAAACAATAAATTTTTTTTTTTTATAATAAATGCCAAATGGGAGGGTGACTTTGGCCGGGTGGCCAAAGTCACCCTCTTAAATTTTGTATTAGGTTTTGTTTGATAAATTGTAAGCAATATAGTTTATTGCTCTACCATATGTGTGTGTTGGTTAATTAGAAAACTGCAGCTGGACGATCGCCAGATTTAGGTAGCCCAATTGGCCAGGGAAGGATTGGGCAAGTTCATTTTTAGAAAGGCACACAGACCAAATAACATCGCGAGTGTGCCAAAATATAACTCCAGCAAGAGCAGCAATATCTGTTTCAACAATATCCGACTTTTTTAACACTTTGGAAATCAGTTTGGAAGGTATACCACCTGAAAACATCAGTAATTACGACGAAACCAATTTCTCAGACGATCCAGGAGCCAGAAAAGCCATTTTTTTCTAGAGGTGTTAAATATCCAGAGCAAGTTATGGCCCATTCTAAAAGTTCAACTTCGATAATATAATTGTGGCACAGCAACTGGAACATTGTTACCCTTATACGTTGTTTATAAAGGCAAAAATGTTTATAACAACTGGATGGAAGGTGGTCCACCTGGATGCCGATATAATGCTACGTCTCATGGTTGGTTTGACATCAAAAGTGTTTTCCGATTGGTTCCAAACTGTCTATCTCCCTCACGCCCGGAAGTTAATTGGTCCAAAGGCAATCATTGGTGACAATCTTGCGAGCCATTTTTCAGAAGAAGTTATCAAACTAGCTGAAGAAAATGATGTTAAATTTATTTCACTTCCCCCCAATTGCACTCATATAGCACAACCACTAGATGTAGCCTTCTTTCGACCTTTGAAGGCATTGTGGAAGAAAAACCTTACAAACTACAAGTTGGCAAACCCGAAAAACAAAACAGTGCCCAAAGAATTTAATATCTGGCTTCCGTGCAACGGGAATATCCATGTGATAGGCAAAAAATTATATCAAAATTGGAAAAAACCGATCTAAACACGCCTGAAGAAAATATGATAACCCTAAGCGAGTCAGTTTTGGATTATATGAAGAGCCTTCGGACCCCAGATATCTCAACCAGGAAGCCTAGAAAGAAAAAGGTTAACACTAAACCTGGCGCTAGTATCACTATGGTAGCCTTCACAACATTGCCGAACGTCTTAACACAGGCTTCCAGTATACAAGGAAATGAAGATTTCACTGAAAAAATGTATACGGATGAGCCTGGTCCATCAAACATATGTCGCAACCGGAAGTCAAGGCGCCGCGCCGCAAGGTAAGGGTCATTGTAATGTTCAAGAATTCAAAACCAATGTTCACCGGCATCTCCTTTTACATCCCCTATCCTTTCCCTAATGCTCGCACTGTGCTCTTGGCATATAAAGGGTAATGAAAAAACCCCTTGAGTGCGCGTTTATTATAAAAAAAAAGGTATACCTATTTAACTATTTCATTGAATGAAATAGGTAAATTAACTAGGTATGTGTATTATCAGGTCATCGTTTCGTCAGAGTCCTCAACGAATAATAAACCTTAAACTCAATGAAGTCCTTATCTTTGGATGACTCAGATAGTATTAACCTCGATGAATGGCAAGAACAACAAATCATGAGTGACGAAGATACAACGGCCAACGAGGATATTTCTATCAGTGTTGGTGACTATTTTTTGGTCAGGTTTGCAGTAAAAAAAAAGTAACATTTTACGTTGGATGTATCTTAAATATATACAACGATGAGTTAACAGTCTCCTTCTTACGAAGAGGTGCTAGGCAGAGCTTTATACATATATCCAGAAAGACAAGATGTTGCACAGGTTAACAAAAGTGATCTGGAGAAAAAACTTCCTGTTCCAGCAATGGATCGCCGAGAAACACTGTTTTTTTCAATATCTTTTCATGGATATCAAAACTTAAAATAAAATTAACATAATTATATTTTTTTTTCTAACTGTTAAAAATCGGAAATGTAGTGTAAACTACTGTTAAAATACCTACATATAGTGAAACACTCTGCTCTTTCATTTGGGATTGGTGAAATTGACTTGCTGCTAGTAGTTTTTTAGAAAATTAAGAAAAAGTCCTCCCGGCCAAAGTCACCCGCTATGGAGGGTGACTTTGGCCACCCATATTTTAGCTTCTGTATTGGAAACTGTTCTATCAATTTGTTCAAGACTTAGCATACTTAAAGAGTGAGCGAAGTAGGTAAAAATGTTAAAGTTTTCATAAAAAACAAAAAATTGTTGCAAAAGTTATTCACATTTCAATCTGAAAAGTAGCCAAAGTCACCCGCTCTGACGGTAGTCAAATTCGTATTTTTATGCCAATTAAAATCGTTCGCTTACATATTATAACGCTAGATTAATTATGGAATTTTTTTAAAACAAACAAAAATACAGGCAGCATAAATGAAATTGACAACGAACAACTCATTTGCAAAAATTCAACAAAACATATTTTTTCTGCTCGACGAAAACATATATGTAAATATTTTTTTGTCATCATTGTTAAAACAATTGTGACAATATTTGTTTGTCTGGAAATTGTTTTCTATTATAGTTAAGTCTGCCTTTCGGTACAAATGTTTAATCTCCTATGTAAAAATGGCTTAATGGTGTATGCACTCGTAGACATCACAGATTAATGTGTCTATGAATCTACTGTTTGTAATATTATAACGACAGCAAGTGTTTTAAATCAAAGGCCAGTTATCAGTTGAGCTTAGAAGTTGTCTAAGGAAATGATAAACGAGAACACTAAGGAACAGAGATAGATCGTTGGTTTTACTTGCTTATCATAACACAGTCGAACCCGCTTGAGAGAAACACATCGGGATTGAGGAATCATAATGACAATGACGTGTTCGAGGTTTCGTTGCTGCTTTATACTTGCCGTATGATTATTTTTAACTCGAACTAACCCTACTAAACATTTGTTTAGATGCATGAACATAACGATTCTTAAATAAGATTTAGTAGAAGGGGCTATAATTTATCATGCAGTCCAATACCAGTAATAGAATTAAACGTTCATTCTTGAAATTCAGTTGATGCTACAGTTGTTGCTGGGGTACGATCCCCTAAGAAAAAATTTGTTCCCCCCATACAAATACGATGGACGAAATTCTCTTTCATTTTGTTATTTGTTCATAAGAGTGTCTCCCGCACTTCGTCGTTGATAAAAGAAAAGAAAAATAAACATCATTGGCCGTGGACGGTTATTAAGTAAATTAGACCTGCAAATCCGATTTTCTAATTTATCCAAATGATTGTTATAAAACGTTCAAAGATGTTTTTTTGTTCGCTTTCGAAGTCTATTCGTTTGTTTTCTGTATTTTCTTCTCGTTAAGTTCAAAGAGTTATTTTGTGGCTTCTTAATATCCATTTTGATTTTGAGATTTGTTCCATTTATTGCACGCATTGTTTGTAGTTGCTCCAATTGGATCCTTGGGCTTTTCGGATTGTGAGCCACCCTGCACATTTTTTTTTCAATATTCTTCGACGCACTGCCACCTTGTGTGAATCAATTCTTTCAATGTTATCCTTCCAAACTTTGCATTGCCTTACTTACTTAAGGTGTCGCTACAGTCCGGTGTGGACTTGGGCCTCATTCAACATGCTCCGCCAGCCAGTTCGGTCTCTAGCTAGCTGTCTCCAGTTTTGCACTACAAGTTGATTGAGCTCCTCTTCCACTTGTGTACGCCACCATTCCGTAAGGTCATTGCCAACCTTGATGGAGCAGCATGAGTTCTCTCTCCATCGTCATTTTGCACAAGCGAACGAGCTTGGCAGGGATGCCAAAACTAGACATAGCTTTATACAGTTTGCCTCTGTAGATGCTGTCATACACGGCCTTAAAATCGATGAAGAGGTGGTGGGTATCGATTTGGAGTTCATAGGTTTTTTCCAGGATCTGCCGCAACGTGAAAATTTGGTCGGTGGTTGACTTTCCTGGCCTGAAGCCACATAGATACGGACCAATCAGATTGTTGACGAAAGGCTTCAGACATTCACATATTACGGCAGAGAGGATCTTGTAGGCGATGTTAAGTAGACTGATTCCTCTGTGGTTGGCGCAGTTTAGAGAATCTCCCTTTTTCAGGATCGGACAAACAATACTGAGGTTCCATTAATCGGGCATACATTCTTCCGACCATATCTTACAGATGATTTGGTGCATGCTCCTATCTAGATCGTCGCCTGCTGCTTTGAACAGCTCGGCAGCTAGACCATCAGCTCCAGCGGCTTTGTTGGATTTCAGCTGTAATATTGCTGTTTTCACTTCTTCTAGGCCGGGTTCACGGAATTGTTGGCTATCATCGTGTTCGATAAAAGGCTCCTGTCTGACGGCGGGGTTTTGTTCGTCGTCGCCGTTATACAGTCTACAGAAGTGGTATTTCCATATCCCTAGCATTGACTGCGATTCTACTATGATGTTCCCTTGTTTATCTCTGCAGGCATCGGTTTTTGCTCGATGACCTTGAGCCAGCTGTTTTACCTTCCGATAAAACCTCCGAACTTAATTCCTGCTGTTGGCTCTCTCAACATCTTCGATCTGACGCTTCTCATACTCTCCCTTTTTTCTCCTGAGAAGCCGCGGTGTTCCTCTCTCCTCTTTTGCTCGTAGAGCTCACGTAGAGCTCTTTTCCTTCTATGCAGCGCCGCTTTGTATGCCTCCTGCTTGGCTGCATGTGCCTGCCTGCATTCTTTGTCAAATCAAGCGTTTCGTTTTGGTGGCTGTGTGAAACTTGATGTTGGCGGCATTGCACTCCTTAAGAGGTTACTTGACACTCGATCAGAGAAGGATCTGACGATCTCTTGCGATTGTAGCCGTCCGACGTCGAATTTTCTTGCAGCATTTCCTTGTTTTGGTCGTTGTCGGGATATTCGTAGCACTACCTTTGCTAAGACGAGGTAGTGGTTCGAGTCGATGTTGGCTCCTCGGAAAGTTCGAACATCTAGTTTGATAATTGCCTTAAAACAATTAATTTCGCTGTCAAGGTTCCTCTGCACGTCATGTTCTTCCTTTAAACCAGAAATTTATCAATTTCACTTTGAAATCCAATGTCCCTAAATCTAATTACAATATGATTTGCAAAGACGACTCTTCGAAACAAAATTGCCAACGTAATGACTTCCTTCGAAGGAAAATAGAAATTTCAACTCTCCAAATAAACCAAGTCAAGCCAAGCCAGCCCCTTGAAAAATAATGACAACCCATATCGAACCTCCCACTCGCCCACACTCCTTCATTCAAATTCACACCATCTTCTGCAAAAACCAATTCAAAAAACTATTTCCTCCTTAGACTCGATATAGACTTGACAAATCCATTCCAGCACTCATAAATGAAAATATCGTTTTCAGTCATCCTGTACAGAGAATGTCCTCGTTTTTCCCTATTTTCGGTGTCCTTAAAAATACAAATGCATAAATGTAGGTTCACATTGAAATAGCTTGTTGTAGACAAAGAAGGACAATCACAAAACCGTGTCCTGCACAAAAAGAAAATAATTTGCCTACCACAAAAGTGTTTTTTCTTCGTCCCCTCGGCGACGACATCTCCTTGGTTAGGCAGGCAGTTGTTTGTTCGAAGCAAATATTCATATCCGACTTTTTTAACACTTTGGAAATCAGTTTGGAAGGTATACCACCTGAAAACATCAGTAATTACGACGAAACCAATTTCTCAGACGATCCAGGAGCCAGAAAAGCCATTTTTTTCTAGAGGTGTTAAATATCCAGAGCAAGTTATGGCCCATTCTAAAAGTTCAACTTCGATAATATAATTGTGGCACAGCAACTGGAACATTGTTACCCTTATACGTTGTTTATAAAGGCAAAAATGTTTATAACAACTGGATGGAAGGTGGTCCACCTGGATGCCGATATAATGCTACGTCTCATGGTTGGTTTGACATCAAAAGTGTTTTCCGATTGGTTCCAAACTGTCTATCTCCCTCACGCCCGGAAGTTAATTGGTCCAAAGGCAATCATTGGTGACAATCTTGCGAGCCATTTTTCAGAAGAAGTTATCAAACTAGCTGAAGAAAATGATGTTAAATTTATTTCACTTCCCCCCAATTGCACTCATATAGCACAACCACTAGATGTAGCCTTCTTTCGACCTTTGAAGGCATTGTGGAAGAAAAACCTTACAAACTACAAGTTGGCAAACCCGAAAAACAAAACAGTGCCCAAAGAATTTAATATCTGGCTTCCGTGCAACGGGAATATCCATGTGATAGGCAAAAAATTATATCAAAATTGGAAAAAACCGATCTAAACACGCCTGAAGAAAATATGATAACCCTAAGCGAGTCAGTTTTGGATTATATGAAGAGCCTTCGGACCCCAGATATCTCAACCAGGAAGCCTAGAAAGAAAAAGGTTAACACTAAACCTGGCGCTAGTATCACTATGGTAGCCTTCACAACATTGCCGAACGTCTTAACACAGGCTTCCAGTATACAAGGAAATGAAGATTTCACTGAAAAAATGTATACGGATGAGCCTGGTCCATCAAACATATGTCGCAACCGGAAGTCAAGGCGCCGCGCCGCAAGGTAAGGGTCATTGTAATGTTCAAGAATTCAAAACCAATGTTCACCGGCATCTCCTTTTACATCCCCTATCCTTTCCCTAATGCTCGCACTGTGCTCTTGGCATATAAAGGAAGTTGTTTGTTCGAAGCAAATATTCATAACCAAGTCGAAGTCGAAAATGAAAACAAAAACAAAGACAACACCCCAGAAGCATATCGCACTCCAATTGCGGTGTAGAGTGGTGTTAGTAAAAATTTTTAGTTCCTAGTTACACTATGCACATTCCAAGGAATATTGATTAAACGAAACGACTCCTACGAGGACGACGACGTCAGTTCAACTTAGTAACACGTTTGATTACGTATAGTAAACAAGGGGGCAATTCGCAAAACAAGTCACATTCTCCTTGAAAGTCGAAGGACTTCAAACCCCCCAGTGAGCGACATCGACGACGATAAACACAAAATAAAGGACACATCATCAGAAGAAAGCAAACAAAAAAAAACAACACCCAGTGTGTAACCTTTCAATAAAAAAAAAAAAAAAAACACAAAAAAAAATGAACAGTCAAAAAATTACAAAAAAAATATCCAGTACGGCAATACTCTGCGAATTGACACGTTTAAAGTTTCAACAAAAATATCTCGAATGCAGTCAAGTCAAATTGATTCCCGATAATTTTGTTCCTTTCGGTGATGATGGCGATGATGAAGAAAATAATATTCCTGCGACTATTCGTGAACTTGAAGACTTAAAGATCACGTTGGCCAGCGAACTGGATGAACAAAAGCAGTCGGCCAAACGTGAGATCGAGAACATGTGGATTTTTGTGAATGGATTACGAGACGATGTGTTCTCTGCCGAACGATTGAATCAATTTTCAATGCAATCGATAAGGGAGAAAATTCTGAAGATAAACGCAATCTGTGTAAAATGAAAGAAAATAACGAGGACAAATTGCAACAAATTCAGAATAAAATTTGCACACTCGAAATTGATGACAAGAAATTGCTTTTGATGTGACTTTTCTTTGTTCTTAAGTTTTCAATATTTTTGTAACCTAAAAAAAAATCGAATAAAAGTAATGTAGTACCTATTTACATATGTATGTATGTGTATACATATGAATGTGTGTACATATGTATGTGTGTATGTATGTACCTTATTAGTCCTTTTAAAATATTTTGTTGTTGTTTCTATGTTCAATTTATTTGACAGTTATTTTTTGATTGCCAAGTACAGACAATTTAAGGCAAGTATTGCATGAGAACTCGAGATTCTAACATCATATCATCATAGTCTTGTTGTGGTGGTGATCTAGTTTTTCATAACGTCAGGTGGTAGTTCGAACTTGCGATACATATTTTCTTCAACAAAGCAAAGTGGCTAAGTCACTTTTGGAATGTCGAGATTCTAAGTCTTTCTGGAACAATGTTCGAATTTTGGGAGGGCGCACCAAGTCATCAACCTTAAACATAAGTGTTGACACACTTGCAACATATTTCAAAAATTTACTTTTGCCAGATCCAGACCAGCACTTCCTAAGTTTCGCCCTGCAAAACGTTTCAGTAACTGAGTTAGACGCCCCTTTTACAATGGTCGAACTGTCAGCATCGCTTCAAAAAATGAAGAATAATAAAACTGCGGGTTTTGATGGAATTCCAATCGAATTTTATAAGAACGCAACCCATGAATTTCTTGAATTTCTTTTGGAATTACTAAACAAAATGTTTAATGAAGAGGTGTTCCCAAATTGTTTTCGCTTAGCAAATACCTATATATCCAATTTTTAAGAAAGGTGACCAGAGTTTACCTGAAAACTATAGAGGGATTTCTGTTCTCTGCTCGTTAAGAAAACTTTTCGCCCAAATGATGTACGCTAGGCTGGTGACTTGGGTTGAAGAACATAACAAAATAAGTTGTTTTCACTTTTTCAGGCAGGTTTTCGAGCAGGCCTCTCCACAGTTGACCAAATTTTTGCTCTTACGAGTATCGCTAGCAGATATATTGAAAAAAAGAAGCCTTTGTATGCGCTCTTCGTAGATTTCAAAGCGGCCTTTGATACCGTTAATAGAAGATCACTTTTGTATAAGCTAGCAGCTGTAGGTTTGTCAACTAAATTTATTCGAGTTTACGAGCAGCTTTTACTAAATATGTCGGCAGTTGTTTGTAATGGTAAAACCAAATCCAAACCGTTTAACTCTGAAACAGGTGTACCACAAGGCTGCGTTCTGAGTCCGTTGATGTTTGCTCTATATATCAACGATGTTGAAGAGCATTTACCAGGGGGCGTAAGTTATGGTAATTTAGCAGTGAAGCTCTTGCTATACGCTGACGACCTTGTGGTTTTCTCTGATAACCCAATAACACTGCAGCTTCAGATTAACAAACTGAAACAGTATTGCGACACATGGGATCTTAAAATCAATACTCTTAAATCTAAGATAATGATTTTTAGATCTCGAAATCGTTCTATTAATAACGAACGGAACTGGACATTAAATGGTGAGAACATTGAAGTAGTTAGTGAATTTAAGTATCTGGGTTATATTATTTCTCACAATTTAAATATAAAAGCACATATAAAAGAGAAACTTCTAGTTGCCAAATCTGCTATCAAATCAATGTGGTCACAATTTTTCTCAAACAAGCTCGTCGACCCAAAGTCAAAATTCAAGGTTTTCGAAGCAACGGTTAAAAGTTGCTTTTGCTACGGCTCTGAGGTGTATGGATACCAAATGCTGGAAGAGGTTGAAGTTATTGAAAGATATTTCTTCAAACGAATATTTCGGCTTCCGCCTAGCACTGCAAACTACGCCATTTACGTTGAGTCAGGGATCCCTCAGATATTCACACAAAATTTGAAGGCTTTGTACTTTTTTGTACTTTTTACACATTGTGTTTCGATGTAGTTCAGGCTTAACGCTGATTTTATAACTAAAGTTATTCACAGATCTGATAGCAATTTTCAGAAGCAAATTTTGCTTATCTCACTGCATTGTAGGTATTCCCCTTTTAGAAACTGGAGCGAACTTGCAGCGGCAAATAACATATCGATGCACCTTGATGTCGACAACAAAGAGGATTGGCGAAATATCTTTTACGAATGTATCTCTGCCGTAGACGAGCAAATGTACAAACAGAATCTTGAAAGGGCTAGATTATCAGCTTCTAGGGCTACGTATAGCCAACTTAATTTATCCTTGGGTGAAAATAATTATTTCAGAGAGGATCTTTTTGTCTCGGAAATGAGTTTAATTTTTAAAGTTCGGACTGAAACTCTGGATCTTAATTACAGGCCACATAGAACAGACATTAACCTCATTTGTTCGCTCTGCAATCTGAACCAAAATGAAGACTTTACCATTTTGTAGCACTTTGTCCTATTTTACAGGAAATACGGCGTCTTTACTTCAATAAAAACTTCTTGTCTGCTACGGAATGTTTCGGTATCTTGAACGGTGAATATGGTTGGAAGTTGCTGGCCCGCTACGTTTATCATGCAAAAAATTACAGGGACACATATATAAGCATGTTTTGAAGCATTAACATCAATAATGTCCAGTACTTACTTGCATTTAAAAAAAAAAAATTCTTTGTTTTAGCTAAACTAAAAGCCCGATATCGTTATCACTTTTAACTCAATTTTTTTAACTTAATTTTCTGAAATTCTTTGGTATTGCATTTCTTAACCACACATGTATATTTATTGAAACTGATTGTCATTCTATTCAATTCCCTTTGTCAATCAATTATATGACTTTTATATATTGCTATATTATAGTTAACCACTGTTAAAAATGTTTTCGTTTATATTAATTTTTTTTTGTATGCTTAAATGTAAATACATACTATTTGTCATTAGCATTTTTATATATATTTTTTTTCTCTCAAAGTGTAAAATTCTAGTACACATCCGGCAGACGGCTATAATGCCATGCTTGTAATTTTTATTTGTTATTATCATGTAATTTTTCTATTTTATAAATTGTTAAATAAAAGTCATCTATCTATCTATCTATCTCTATCTATCTATTTTCTTCAACGGCAGACAAATATGACAAATATTTTATAACGTATTTAGAGTACCTTAAATTCCCTTTCCTTTTTCTCGGAGTCACTAGGGCGTATACGTACCTTTTTTGTTAGCGAATGAGATTTTTAGAGCTATCGGAAATTTAAAAAAAAAAAAATCAAAAAAATGCATGAATTCTTTATGTGAATTGGAAGTACGGTCAACCTTCTTTATGTAAACACTGGCCGCGTCTGCAGCTTATTCAAATTTTGGCATAGTTTAACATTTCTGCCGTAATTTCACGAATAAATGCTTCAACGCTGGTTTCCAGTGCGTCAATCGAAGCGGGCTTGTCGCTTTAGAGATGAGCCTTAACACAGTCCCACAAAAAATAGGTAGTCTTTACTTTTGAGGCGTTAGATTGTGCGATCATGGCGGCCCATTAACAAACCCAAACGTTAAATACATTTTTCACGGAACTCGACTCTCAATTGGTTCATTGTTACGAGTGATGTGTGCCATGTAGAATGTGGCACCGTCTTGCTCAAACCACTCGCCATTTCGCGCAAAAATGAAATTGTTAATATTGCACGGTAGCAAAATTTTCCACGTAGTGGAGTAACAGAGGCCCAATCGCTGCGAACGTTGCGGTCAATACTTAAACAAGCCAATACAGCTGCGATAGTTTCCGTTCGCACTCTACGTAAACGTGTTGGTGGCTTAATGTCCAAAAATGCTCATTTGGTTCGAAATTTAGTCAAAGTAGTCTGAAAAGCCGCATCATAAGGGTTTTTTTTTTATAATTTGAACACACTAAAGGGGCTTTTATATCCTTATTTTGCCAAAGACACAGAGTGAGCGTATTAGGAATTAAGGAAGGGGATAGAAAGTAAGTGTCGGTGTTCATTGGTATTGAATTCCTCAAAATTGCAATGATTGGGAAAGACTGAGTGTGGAAGGAAGTTCCACATTCACGTAGTACTAAAGAACGATTCTCTATACTTAAGAGTACGCCCGAAGTTGGGCTCAAGGGTGAACTGATGGACATTCCTGGAAGTGCGGGTATTACCGTGGAATTGTTTGAGGGGAGGAATGGAACTGTGGCTATTTCACTAGAGCGATTACCGTAAAAGTAACGAATGAACAGAGAGACACGAAACGTTACGACCGACGGACGGTGGTCTAACGAGGTGAATGAGTTGGTTATGTCTCTGTCACCAATCATTCTTAGGGCTCTTTTTTTGTATACCTTCCAAGAGGCTTAAGTATGTAGCTGGAGCACCAGCCCAGAGATGAGAATTGTACTCAAGCTTTGGACGGATATAAGTAAATAAATAGAGTGGCGTGACAGCTCATGAAGAGCCAAGGCCTAAGTGGGTTACTCTCATCAACAATTCTCTAAGTGCGTGTGGAGAATTGAGGGGACCTACAATTTAATGCCGATTCCGAACGGCAAAGTTGAGAAGCACTTTTTCATGACAGATTGATACTCTTGGAAGATTTGTCAGGTATTCGCAAGAGGCAGTACCCGTGAAAGATGAAATAAAAACTTGGCCTGAGTAGGACTCGAACCAACGACGTTCTGCTTAGCAGCCAACACACTTACCAACTAAGCTACGCGCAACTGCTGGACGGATATAAGTCTTATAATAGATAATAGCCAGATCAGATGGGGAGAAAAATTCCTTGCACCGCCTTAAGAAACCTAAACATCTTGCGGCATTTTTGGCGACGACGCACGTCGCATATGTGCTCGTTCCATAAGAGGTGGTCAGTACTGCACATACCCAGAATTTCGAGATTTTCGGTCTCATTGATGCAAATGCCACTCATGGTCAGTGGCAGGGGAGGTATATCTCGCTTTAACGATACAAGAAAACATTGAGTTTTCGAAGCATTACACTCTACGCGATTTTGTATTCCCCATTGTACAATGCCTTTAAAATCAGAGTTTAATGAGCTTATCATATTTTACCGTTGCAGTTCTACATCCGAAAGGGAAGGTTGTGAGTCTCGAAACGAATAAGAAAAGCTAAGGGTACTATCGTCAGCGAAACAATTGATTGGATTAAAAGTTACGGACAAGAGATCATTAATAAAAATGAGAAAGAGTGCCGGAGACAAAACGGAGCCCTGGGGCACACCAGCATTTATATTGCGGGTTTCAGACTTGAAAAAAAGTTTTCGAATCCAACGAAGGAGGGTTTCATCCATACCGGAAGCACGCATTTCCGATAAAAGAGCAAGTTGCCAGACTTTATCAAATGCCTTTGAAATATCAAGTGAAACAATCTTACTTTCTCCAAAACGATGTAAAGATTTGTTCCACTGTTCGGTGAGATAGACCATCAGATCACCAGTGGATCTGTTGCTGCGAAACCTGTACTGCCGGTCATTAAGAAGCTTTCGGTCTTCGAGATATTTCTTAAGCTGATAGTGTATCAGCGTTGGCTGAACAAATGCTGTTTTGCAACTGCTCGGAACGAGCCCAGAAGAATAGAATAGATGGAAAAGCTTACGCAAGGATTTTGCGAGCGTGGAAGAACACCTCTTCAGAATAATAGCGGGGATACCATCCGGACCAACGGATTTATGTTTATTGAGATCTTTAAAGACTCTCGCCACAACACAGGTGCGGAAGAAGATTTGTCCCATGGAATCTTTGACGTGCTCAAGAACTGGAGGAGTCATGACACTCTCTGGCAGCAAAGAGTTGGAAGCGAACTGAAGGACTGAGGAAGAAGAAGAAGAATTCTTCATACCGTTTACAACAGACCAACAATTCTTTCTGCCTTTGGGACATTGCAGTGTTTTTTGCTTAATGTGGGTATTGCAGGCCTTCTTGGCTTGTTTAAACTTATTCCGGTTTTCCACGGTTGGATCTGCTCTAAAAAACCGGAAACTTACTATTTACAGCTAGAATCAAACCATGATTTTTCTTTGGGTTTGATACTTTTTAACTAGTGATGGCGATGGGTATAATCGAATGATTTCAATAATCGAGAAAATAGTATTCCAATGATGTGAATAATCGAATGATCATTCGAATGATCATTCGAATTACGAAATCGAATGAAAATGGTGAAAACATTTAAGTTTACAGTGCACAATGAGCTATTTTACATTTATAATAATATTGACGCTGACGGTCATTCGTCAATAGACCTGCCTTGGAAAATACCCTCTCAGAGGGTAGGTACCGACCTGGGTTTATTGTTCAATTTCATTTTAGAAACATTTTTAAAAATAGCCTGTTATTCTTCTTAGCTATAAACAATGTTCCGTGTTCTAATCATTTTTTAAACACTAATTCGCAAGAATTTCTACCAATCATGTACATATAGTAAAAGTTTTCAGACCAAAGCTATGATTAAAAAAAAAAAAAATAATAAAAGCAAAGAATCTCCAAATACAATTTTTTGTTTGCCTTTAAAAAAGTAACCAAAAATCATAAACAAAATTCCATTCCAAAGATTTGCAAATTCAACTAGAAATAAAATCGTAATTCGAATTAAAACTTAAAATAATCATCATTCGATTTGTTTTCATGCGAATACTAATAATCGATTCTTTTCATTCGAGTACTATTTTCATTCGAGTACTATTTTCATTCAATTACTATTTTCATTCGAATGATTTTTCATTCGAATACTAATAAAATCGATTATTTGCATTCGAATGATAATAATGGTCATTCGAATACTAATAATCGTCATTCGATTTTTTTTCATTTGAGATTTTAATTTAATTAATTAATTTAATTTAAGTAGTTGTAGCAGGTTTGAGAAACCATTCGAATGATCTCGAATGATTGCCAAAATCGATTATAATCGATTATATCATTCGAATGATCCCATCACTATTTCAACCCTATTCGGGATAAATGTTCTCATTCACATCCAACACGTAATGGTGAATAAATTTGTCATCGTTCTCAGCAGCTTGGCTTGTCTCATTCGACAACTTGGTGTATTTTACAGGTCCTCGTCCTTAACCGTACGAAATTCAAACGGTACCAGAGTTGAAGCCAGGTGACTTCATTTGGCGTCGTTTTTTTTTCAGTGAATAGGCTCTCGGAAAACTGGATGAAAGTCCGATTAACATGAAATCATTTTCATAAAGTTGTATATGAATCACCTTTAAGTGGTATAACTACTAACATTGACATCATTTAAGAGAAAATTCCTGCAGTCATCGCAATTTAAACAAAACGCTTTAATGCACTAGTACGGAAAATAAAAGTTTCGTTAAAAATTCGATTGTAAAAGTTAAAAGCAGTTAACATCTTAAAAACTCTCATAAAGACTCCTTGTAGGTTTTTATAGACATCAGGGGTCAGAACTTGGCAGATGTACCTAAATTGTTCGTTTGATTCTTGGTATTTTGTTTAATTTAACTTAATGCTGCAATATGTTAAAAAAACGTCATTCGTTCAAATTCTTATCGATTGCAAATCATTAAAACGGCTTAAATGACAACCAGAAACGTTAACAGCCGACTTCTGACTTACTTACTGATGTCATTTCAATATGACTCAAAACACAATTCTAAAAAAAAATGCTTCCGACTGTCGTCACTTATTGCTTTTTACTGACTTAAATAAAATGTCATTGACACATTCAACAATAAAACCAAACTATGTCTTACAGCACAACCAGCGCGCGTCAGTCGTCTCGTTGAATAAACAAACAAAATTTCACTCAAATCAAATAAATTAAACATTGACACCACAATAAATGGTCGATTTATTTATTTTCCAGGTGGCAATAAAAATAATCGACAAAACATGCCTAAACGAGGAATATTTAGCGAAGACATTTCGCGAAATTGCAATACTCAAAGAAATGCATCATCCGCACATCACACGTTTGTACGAAGTTATGGAATCTCAAACAATGATCTATCTTGTGACCGAACATGCAGCCGGTGGGGAGATATTCGATCATTTGGTTGAAAATGGCCGAATGAAGGAACCGGAAGCGGCAAGGGTGTTCACTCAATTAGTGTCCGCTGTGCAATATTGCCATTCGAGAGGAGTGGTGCATCGTGATCTCAAAGCAGAGAATGTCCTGCTTGATAAGGATATGAATATAAAGGTGCGTATTCCTGTGAACTTGGAAACCGATATCAAATTCACATTTTTATTTATTTTTGAATAGCTTGCTGATTTTGGATTCAGCAATCGATATAGTGAAGGCACACCATTGAAGACATGGTGTGGTTCGCCGCCGTATGCTGCCCCGGAAGTATTCCAAGGTCTTGAGTATGACGGACCTAAGGCAGATATTTGGAGTTTGGGTGTGGTACTTTATGCATTGGTATGTGGAGCATTACCGTTCGATGGCAAAACACTGCTGGATTTGAAGAGCAAAGTTGTGCTGGGGAAGTTTCGAATTCCGTATTTTATGTCGCAAGGTAAGAGGAAAACATAATATTTCAAATGATTTGGACTTGCTTTTAAAACTATTTTCCCACCCTCTTGATATTTCTTATATTTGTATGTTTTCGGTCTGCATTCATTCGGTTTTTAAGCGATCGTTATAGAGGCGAACTCAGATTTTTTCGGACGGAAGTAACAGATCTTTGCTGGCAATAGGAATTTATTGAGATTTCCTTAAAGTTTGGAAAAATGGAACAAAATTACAAGTAAGCGTGAAATAGAAATTAGTAAAAAATTGTTAAAAGGAAACAGGAAACCAGAGACGGTTGGGAACCGAAAACCTGAAAAATGAAAGCAGCAGTTCGTTTGAGTTTTTTTTTTAAATTGAAACCGGCAACGGAAATTCGAGAGATAGCCAACGGCAGGAATGAAGTTCGGAGGTTTTATCCCAAGGTAAAACAGCTGGCTCAAAGTCATCGGGCAAGAACCGATGCCTGCAGAGATAAACAAGGGAACATCATAGTGGAATCGCAGTCAATGCTGGGGATTTGGGAAGAATACTTCTGTAGACTGTACAACGGCGATGACAAACAAAATCCCGCCGTCGGTCGGTCGTCAGGCAGAAGTCTTTCATCCAACACGATGATAGCTAACAATTCTGTGAACCCGACCTAGAAAAAGTGAAAAGGGCAATATCACGGCTGAAACCCAACAAAGCCGCTGGAGCAGATGGCCTAGCTGCTGAGCTGTTCAAAGCAGCAGGCGACGATCTAGATAAGAGCATGCACCAAATCATCTTAAAGATATGTTCGGACGAGTGCCTGCCCGATGAATGGAACCTCAGAATTGTTTGCCCGATTGTGAAAAAGAGAAATCCACTAAACTGCGCCAACAACGTCTGAAGCCTTTTGTCAATAATCTGATTGGTCCTTATCAATGTGGCTTCAGACCAGGAAAGTGAACAATCGACCAAATTTTCACTTTGCGGCAGATCCTGGAAAAAACCTATGAACTCCAAATCGATACCCACCACCTCTTCATCGATTTTAAGGCCGCGTATGACAGCATCTTTAGAGAAGAACTGTATCCCTGCCAAGCTCGTTCGCTTGGGCAAAATGCCGATGGAGAACTCACGCTGCTCCATCAAGGTTGGCAACGAGCTTACGTAATCTTTCGACGTCAAAAAAGGATTCAGACAAGGCGATACACTGCCATGCGATTTCTCTATAACATCGTTCTTGGAGGAGGCATTATATTAAAAAAAAATTCTTCAACTTCTAGCGTACGCCGATGATATGGGAAGAACACAGCGTGATGTCAATGGCGCCTTTCTGAGAATTGAGACAGAAGCGGCGACAATGGGTTTAGCGGTAAATGACGGAAAAACGAAGTATATGCTGTCTTCGGGGAAGGATACCCAACACCGACACGGCTCTGACAGAACGTCACAATAGACGCACACAACTTCGAGGTGGTAGGGGAGTTTGTCTACCTAGGCTCCGCTACTAACACGGGCAATAACACCAGCGCTGGGATCAGACGAAGAATAAGTCTTGCTAATCGCTGGGTCTTTGGGCTAAGAAAGCAATTGAGTGGAAAAGCCCTCTCTCGATCAACTAAGGTAAAATTGTATAACACCCTCATCATCCCAGTCCTGCTGTATGGTGCAAAAGCATGGACCTTGACAAAATCGGATGAATGTGCCTTAGGCTGTTTCGAGAGGAAAGTTCTTCGGGTCATCTTTGGCCCCGTGTGCATTAAGGGGAATGGCGAAGAAGATACAACAGCGAACTTTACGGGCTGTACAACGACATGGACCTAGCCAGAAGGGTCAAGGTCCAGAGACTCAGATGGCTCGGTCACTTAGAGCGGATGGACACCAATGCTCCAGCCCGGAAAGCTTTCGACACTATTCCCGAGGGACGTTGAAAAAGAGGGAGACCGCGACTCAGGTGGCGCACACACGTGGAAGAGGACCTCATTAAACTTGGAGTGCAAAACTGGAGACAGCTAGCTAGGGACCGAGCTGGCTTGCGGAGACTGTTGATTAAGACCCAAGTCCACAACGGACTGTAGCGCCACCTTAAGTAAATAAGTAACGGAAATTCGACTGGGTTTTTGGAACTTAAAACGAAGCATGCACGTAAAAAAAAACACACTCAGTAAACAAATTTCATTTCCATATCCATCCAGAGCCCTAAAATTAAAACGCCATTACACGACCCACCGATCTAATTTATTCGTTTGTCTTTACTCTAAATCATGCTATCCTAACCTGCATGTTATTATTTCCACCGTCTAACCATGAACATGATGTAAACATAAGATGGAAATCTTAGAACCATCCAAGTCGTTAGTTAACATATTTTATTGCTCTTCTTTTTAAACCCAAAAAAATGAGGTTAATTGAGTGAACCACATAATAGCTACCTAACTTTTCTTGCGCCGTTGTTTAGCCCTTGAGCAAGTCTAACTGTCAAGTAACTTCTCTCTTGTTTGATCTACTTTCTCGCAAATCAAAAAAAAAAAAACTTAACCATCATTTTTTTTCACTTTTCATTACAGATTGTGAAAACCTCATACGCAACATGCTCGTCGTTGAACCAGATCGACGCTACACTCTCCGACAAATCATCAAACATCGTTGGCTAAGCGAATGGTCTGGTGACATTGATCGATCGATAAACACCTCCACGCCAAACATCAGCAATCGCAATCAATCGATCATCGAAGCGACAACAAATCTCGATTCGATTGTAATGACACACATGTTGCAATTGCCTGGATTAACAGCTGATATGATTGCCCAGTCGGTGCATGAGAATCGCTTTGATAAAATCTATGCCATATACAACCTCCTTAATGATAAACTTCAAGAAAAACGAAGAGAACAGCAAAGACTGCAACATCATGCCAATTTGGCCTATTCTAGGTGAGTTCCTCCGAAAAGAATCCGTTTTCACAATTGAACCAACCCCCAATCTTGGCTACGGTACTGTCAAACTTAATTACTGTGTGCCAGCATGTGGGTATATCTAGTTTTGCCTGTCTCTAACCAATGCCACTGACCAGTGTGACACTATTTCTTCCGGTGACAAAACTTTTGTTTAGTCCCAAGTAACAACCCAGAAGAACAGAACCGAGTAGGTATGTGTGCTTTTTGGTTGGTTGCTCGTCGTCTTCGTGTCGGTCGGTGAATTGCAAGAGAATAGGAATAATATTGTTATCTAAGCTAAAGGTCATCTGCCATCGAAATAGCTCTTTAGAAGGGGCTCACTTCGCAATGTTGTTGAACAGCTTACACTATGGCTGCAGATAAACTGTTACTTTGTGATGGTAATGAATGGTAACGCGCATAATTTCAAATGAACTTTTGCTTTGACAAAACTAATTATTCAGTCCTTCACTTTTGTGTTGGGAACTATTTTCAACGGTTTTGTTTTTGACCGGAAACCATAATAATGTCCACTTTTGTTTGCATATATTTTGTATAGGTCGCGAAAAACAAGCATTACGACGGGGGTTGTCGACAGATCGGAGCCGATGAAGCAGGAGTCCGCCGATCGATTAAGCCCACTGACAAATGCCT
This sequence comes from Sphaerophoria taeniata, assembly GCA_943590905.1. Lineage (NCBI taxonomy): Eukaryota > Metazoa > Arthropoda > Insecta > Diptera > Syrphidae > Sphaerophoria > Sphaerophoria taeniata. The sequence goes on from OX016540.1 coordinate 23,499,991, forward strand.
CATGCCCGAGTGCCGGACTCTTGGGCTGGACTGATGTCTCAGTGGATTTGGAGAAGTTTGGTGAATTGGAATTAGAATGTCTGACACGTCCAAATGAGGTTTGTCTTTGTTTTTGTTCTTCATAGAATTTATTTAAAAACAATATTCTCATTCCAGCAACAAGTAAACAATCAAAATCAATTGAGCGCCAACAACTCGGCCGCAAATGGCAGCAATACCAGACGACATACAGTCGGGCCGGGCGATGTTGCCCACGAGCAAGCGCTAGCCAATCCGAATGCCATTAATCCAATCAATTTCAAGGGACCGGAGAACGATGCCGGCCCTTATCTGCCAATGAATTTGCCCATGCTCCAAAATCAGCCACTGCACAATCTAACGATTAAGGATCAGCATTTATTGAAACCACCAACGGTCATGGGTGCCAGTGAGTTCAAATTATAATTTTGTTAAATTTTAGAAATGAACCTAGATGTTATTTTTCTTTAAAGCTGGTGCATTTGGAAGACGTGCTTCAGATGGTGGAGCTAATCTTCGAATATATTATCCATCGTCGATGAATAATGTCCAACAGACACAAACACAAACACAAATGGAAGGCTATTTCACAAACACTAGCATTGCCGGTGGCATCGATCATGTGACGGGAAATCAAATTGTTTGTGATCAACAACAGTTGCAGCTGCAACAGCAGCAACAACAACAACAACAACAGCAGCAACAAGCTCATCTGAATATGATGGGTGAAGCGATGATGGGTCATTCGAATACGCCGGAACACAATGAGGAGTCGAGTGATGAAATACAAAGGTGGGTGGGAGTAAAATCAGGATGACAGTATACTAAACAAAGTGCAATATTTTTGTTTACGTTCGCTAAGATTCATGGAAGGAGAACATGTACCATGAGTCCAGTTACAGTGATACTGGACTGGATTGGACTTCACGTCTTATATTACCTAAAACTCAAATTCATTACGACGAAAATGTATTACCTTCTCACTAACCTAAGATGTGCTGCAGTTTGGCGCGGAGCCTTGTCCGACAAGCTTCTCGAGCCAACTCTAACCAGGATTGGCTCTCTTTTATCTCTTTTTTTATGTTAGTCGAGGTTTTCTTCAAATGGTTAAGTCATATGGACTGAAATTGATGACTTTTTGGTCCATAACCTCTAAGTCGTTGTACCTTGACCTTCAGGCTAGGTCGATGTCGCTTTACATCCCCTATGATCCTTGGTGAAATCGTTGCCTCTATGTATCACGAACAACACAGTTCCCATCTTTTGAACCAATTTTCTCGCTTTCGTCTACACACTCACAATCATAACGACGTTGCTTATACGAGCTCCTAGGTTGGATGGCGGTATTCGTTGTAGAAGCAGAGTCATTATTCATGACGCTGCTAACACTAGGGAGACTACCACTAGGATCAGTCTTGAGAGGTTTACTCTCTTTATTAGTGGAAGGATCATTATTCACGATCTTTCCACTACCGACCTGAGGAGGCGCTGGCGCTGTCGCCACAGATACATCCTGTACCGCACTAGAGGAGGGGGCTATGGCTAGCCACAACACAATCCCTTCTCCGGTGTTTGGCACAGGAGTAACGACAGGCGACGTTGCCGCCGAACTGCCGCCCGGTGTAAATGAAGTACTGGTCTTAATCTGAGGGTTTTTGTTTGGTTTTGGTTTGGCATTGAGTTCCCACGAGTAAGCGAAGTAAAGGGGGGGGGGGGGGTCCATTTGCGCAGAGATTCGCATACACAGAAAAGGCTAGCTAATCCCGAGGTTGCCTGGTATCCGGATACTCCGCTAATAACTGAGCTATTTTTAAAAATTGGGCCCTCATCGTGGCTAATCATCGGCACTGGTCGTATAAAACATTAGATCCAGCCCAATTGGGAAGTTGAGGGGGAGGATATGTTTTGGAGTAGAAGAGACGAACAGCAATTAAGCCATAAGCGTCCCAGGGAAGGAAACTAGGTGTTGACAAACAGTGTTACACTATACAGTCAAGGGATTAGGAGACATCAGTCAGCATAACAGCACAAAGCCGACGAGGAGGGGATAGGGATTGGGAAGGGTGGGACGAGCGACCTTTGCTTTCAGGACTCTTCTGGAGAAATAATTCCCGAGAATCATTGACCTTACTCAGCTTCTACAACTCGACAAGTTCGACGCTCAGGTAGAAGTGGTTATCCCGTAGTTGGACGGACTTTTTCTGATGTTGACGTGTGAGTTCTGTGCAATTTTCCAACAGTGCTTTTGGCACCAAAAGCATCAGTGTAGTAGTAGTAGAAATGGCGGCCACGAGCAGTCTAGCTCGGTGACCCAATAAGCGCTGGATTGGGCCGTTTTGATACCTTAAAAACTCGTTTGACCTTTAAAATTAAAAAAAAGGGATTATATAAATTTCTGAGTTTTTGTTTTGAGTTCGCTAGCTGGCGATCTCAAGTTCGAAGAGGAACTGAAACAATTTGTTGCATTTAGAAAGAAGATACAATCTTTGATCGTCAGTTCGGAAAGCTCATTAAGGTAATTGAAGAAGGACTTTCCCAATGATTTGGCTCTCGTTTTGGCTAGTGAAAGACACTTACACAGGAAGTGAAGAACAGTTTCCTTTTCTCGCTGGTCCCCTACAACAGAAAATTTTGTGGGGAATGCCCAGCTTAGATGCGTGTTCCCCAACAGGCCAGTATCCGGTGCATATTGCAACGACCCTGGCTATGTCTTGCCTGGGTCTGCAAATAAGTTTATAAGTAAGGGATTTATTGTAGGTGGGCCATATCCTTCTAGATATGATAAAGTTAGTTAGGCTGCTCCACCGGGGACCTCGGCAACAATGATGTCATCGTCGGCCATGACTTTGTCATCATTATTGTCGCAGTCTGCTCCCCGACTCTGCAGGACCTTAATCTTGGCATTTCTAATGCCGAACCGTAGCTTAAATTCAGCCTTCTCGAGGGCCCCCAAGCTTTCCTCGCTAATCTTCAAAAAAAAAAAGACCGCGGATCAGCTCCTGTCAGCTTGGCTTGATGCTCACGAGGGGCAACCAAATGCGAGCCTTCGGCTGTCTGGGGATATCCTTAGCTGGGATAAGCTTAAGTCTCAAGCCTTTCCAGTCATTGCTTATCTTAGCAATGCAGGATCTAAGGAAATCCCACGTCATCGCATTTAATAACCCTGTGTCCCCCGAGCACCTAGCCAGAGTCAAAAATAGGCTAGGGACCTTCGCTTACCGAGATTATGTAGGGAAACACCATCTCCGAGAGCTTGGCCTCGATGGAACCCCACACAGCCAGCAAACCTCAGCTATTTGTGGAGAGCTCATCCACAACCGATACTTGGAGGTCATCTCTGGACAACCTCACTTAAAGTACGCGGTTGCGCCGCTCTGGAAGATGATGCCTTCTCATCTTTTTTGCTCATTGATGCATTTGGATTCGGATTTTAAGAGGTTCGACGGTCTTTTCACGAGACCGATTTCTTTTATCGGCCTTCTTTTGAGAAGCCAAAGACTGTTGTATTCATCAACAATCTTTAAGTACATGATCTTGTCCTCGCAATCCTTCTCCAGCACAATTCCAGCCTTCTCATTCTCAGCAATCTTGCCAAGAATGAAAGAGGCCAGACGACTTTTTATTTTTTCCTTTAACAGCATTGCTATGACTGGCACTGCTGGTAGAGGGATTTGGACTTAGAGTTTGCGGTCGAGGCACAGGAGTACTATGGCTGGTACTCTCTGCACTTCCAGGTTTTGCGGTTTGCGCCACAATGGTTTCCTGACTAGAGGCCAAAAGTTCATCCTCAGAGTCGGCGGATGGTCCTATGTCCGTCATGTCTTGGCCGTCCTGGAAAAAAGTTTGGGAATCGAACCCTCCTAGTGGGTGCCGGGCGGTCATGATCACCACAGTTTTTCTTGTGCGATGTCAAGAAGGGGATCAGCTAAGGTCAGGTTGAATTGTGGAGGCGTTACTAAGTGAGTTGAGTTTATTAGTCAGCAGCGTTAAAATTTGTTTTGACAGCTGTCTATTTTTTTATTCAGCTGAGAGCTGAATGTTTTTTAGGTGTGTTTGTTTTGACATCCTTGCAATTCGTAAGGGGTTTTGACGAGTTTTATTAAAAACTACTAGTTTATGAAGAGAAGAAAATGTGGTTTTGATATAGGTTTTGGCTTTTACTGAGTTTTTGATTTAGTGTGAAAAGCCTATTAGGTATCCATAACAAACTGGTAGGGAAGCAAAACGTTGCTGTCATACGTCGTGTCGCTTGATCGATGCCGAAATGTAAAATGGTCCTGACTTTTTTCCTGTATCTACTTTAGAGTGCCAACATTTTCTGCTTCATTTTCTCGACATTCTAACTAAAATTACATTTTTCTTCTAGGTACATGCAAGCTCGAGGTTGTTCAAAACGCCACACAGTCGGGTGCACCGATGACATATCGAATCCTCATCATTCCGAAGCAATGGGAATGGAGCAACAAAACTTATCGCATTCCCCAGCCCCACAATCGGGTGGGGGCGGCCGCACGAGACGAACAGGTCTTCTCACTGTCATGGACCGTCCGCCAGGTATGAAGAGCAAAAATTAAGTTTATTGTAAGCTAGAATGTTCCTCATGAATTCGCATGGTGTTTTGCACGATGACAACCTTAAAATATCTTTAAAACGAATTTATTTGTTTTCAAAATTTTTATTTTGTATTTTGTTTGTTTCTTTTTGTTTTCTTTTCGGTTATTCTTTTTGTAACACCTTTGATTTGTGATTGGATGTGTGGTAACCAAACAAACAAACAAAAACTTCCTCATCCTTATGCCTTTAACCAAATCCATTTGCGACTAACCTGATCCTCTTCCTTATTTCCAATTGTCCATTTCTATTGGCATTTTGAATGTCTCAACCTTTTCCAAATACAACTGTCAAACGTTTCTCAGTGATTAGTCCAGAACTGATCAGAGAAGTTGAATCGCGAATGAATCGCAATTATCTGCCGCCGGCTCTGAAAATGCAATGTTCGAGCGGTGGACTTAGTCAGAGTCCTCCGGCGACGACGGGCACTCAATGTGGCTCAAGTCTGTCTGGTTCCACCTCTGCATTGGCACCAACGTCTCCAGCTGCAGGGGCAAGTCTGAGCAATAGACGCTTTGCCAGGGCTTGCAAATTGTTGCCTACTGTCCAAGAAGTTGGTAAGTTTTTGATTTTTCTTATGTTTTTCTTTTGTTTTAATTTTTTTAAATTTATGTTTAATATTTGTTTTGTTTATTAAATTTGATTTCTTATTAAAAAAAAAATTGTTCGGTGTTGTTGCGTTGTGCCTTTTGAGCCGAATTTAAGTCACGAAAGTGTGATCTGTGGTTCGTTTCCATACTAAGCTTGTAGCGTGTAAACTCTTCACTAAATGTTAAACAAAAAAGTCAAAACTTTGCAGTGAGGTTTTTAAGTTTTTTGTTTTACTTTCTTCAAATCTATAGGTCGCTTTAGTCCTGTGCGGCGAGCATCAGAAGGATCCAAAGCACAATTCCAAGGACCCTTGCAAGAGTGTCAGTATCTACAAAAAGGTATTGCACAGCGCAACTTTTTAGTTGCTCCAAGCCCACCGCTTTTAGAGAACTCAATTAGCTTGCCTGGTAAGATTTTGCGTAAAATTGGATGTCTTATGATTTTGTTTTTGTTTTTGTTTTTTTTTTTTAAGTAAAATATAGTTGAGTAGCATTTTTGAGCCTGAATTTGAATGACATTTAAGGTTTTGTAGGAAGAACAAAAAAGCAACTTTGACTGTTTCTAGTATTAAGTTATGTTTTTTAGCCGCACCACAGCAATTTTTTTAGTTCTGCCTTAGAAAACATTTTTAAATTATTCTTTTTTCTTAAGCATTTTATTATTTTTGTTCGATTATAACCGCCACTTGGTTGATCAAGCTTCAATTTTTATAAAAACTACGAATAAGATAGTAGCGTATGCCGACGATCTGGTGCTGATGTCCTCGGGGTTTTGCTCGACAGTACTCATTTAAAACATGGAAACAGCTCTTAAAAAAGTTAGCAATATCAATATGGGCCACTAGAAACGAACGAAAACAAGACTGAACTGATGTTGTTCACTAACAGATATAAAATACGCTCCTTTCCTCTACCAAGATTAAATGGACAACCACTTGCTTTATCCAAAGAAGCTAAGTTATCCTAGACACCAAGTTAAATTGGAAATGTAACATAGAAGAAAGAGTAAAGAAAGCTAGTATCGCCTTCTACTCTTGTAATAAAACCTTTGGTAAAAATGGGGACAAAGACCTAATATGATCCTCTGGATTTAGACGGCGCTAGTTCGTCCCATTCTGACATACGGATCAATTGTTTTGGTGGCCTGCCCTAGACAAAAAATATAACATTGATAAGCTAAAGAGAGTTCAAAAAACTGCCTGCATTGGTACTACGGGAGCAATTAGATCTTGCCCTACTGATGCACTCACAGTCATTCTGAATCTTTTTCCCATCGACCTTCACATTCACGAAACAGTCTCCTGTAGTGCTTTAAGACTGAGAGAATCGGGTATGTGGACTGCAAAGTCTTTCGGTCATAGTAAAATTCTAAATCTTTTAACCAAAGAAATAAAACTAGAACGTTACCAACCTTAAGCTTTGGTAAGCAATTTAAGGATCAAATTCCAACTAGGCAAAATTGGAAAATTGATAGCTATATAAAGGATTTTGACATCACAGTTCCAAGATGGAACTCGGTGTTGGGGCTGGTGTCTTTTCCAAAGAACTGGGTATTAAACCAACAGCATTCTGACTAAGTCCAGAATCGTTAGAGATTGCAAGCAAAAGCTCGCAAGTTTCAACGACAATATAAAAATTAATCTAGTCTGGGTACCAGAGCAGAGCGACATTCAAGTAAATGAAATCGCTGATGAATTGGCCATGACGAGATCAAGCCTTCAAATATCCCTAGCTGAGGAAGTAAGGATTCCCTTAGGAGTCATGAAAACGGATATTCAAAACCATTTTCTCAAAAGATCTAACGTAGGATGGAAAAATCTCACAAACTGCAATATCTTGAGACAGATATGGCCTACTTACGACGAGAAAAGTACCAAGGAACTTCTGAATAAATCTAGGTAAGACACTGGCAGGATTAGTGTCCGACCGAAGGTCGATTTTCCGCCGAAGTCGAAGCCGAATATTTAATAAGCCGAAGCCGAAGGTTTAATAAAGCGAAGAATTCTCATTTTGAATAAAATAAAAGTACAAACGATGTGACAAAATGTGTATGGCAATTCAAAGAATTCAAAAATGGAAATTTTTTCCGCGCCTACTACGATTTTACACTAATAAACACAAACACAAACGCAAATTCTAACCTACCTACCTACCTAGGGTTAAAAGCATCAAACCCAAGGAAAAGTCATGGTTTGATTCTAGCTGTAAAGAGGTTATCAGGGAAAAAGAAATAAGTTTCCGGTGTTCTAGAGCCGATCCAACCGAGGAAAACCGGAACCAGTTTAAACAAGCCAGGAAGGCCTGCGATGTCCATATTCGACGAACCAATTTTTTGCATGACCAAAAATTAAGGCAAAAAATACTGCTATGTCCCAAAGGCCTTTTGTAAAAAAATATGAAGAATTCTTCTTCTTCCTCGGTCCCTACCCTCGTTGACAATGACACTCCAGTTGTTAGCTCTCTCGCGAAAGCTAACCCTTTTGCTAGTCAGTTCGCCTCCAACTCTTCGCTACCAGAGAGTTACATGACTCCTCCAGTTCTTGAGCGCGTCAATGATTCCATGGGACTAATCTTCTACCGCACTCGTGCTGTGGCGTGACTCCTTAAAGATCTTAACATACATAAGTCCACTGGTCCGTATGGTATCCCCGCTATTATTCTGAAGAGGTATTCTTCCACGCTGGCAAAACCCTTGCGTAAGCTTTTCCATCAATCCTATTCTTCTGGGCTTGTTTCGAGCAGTTGGAAAACAGCATTTGTCCAGCCAATTCCAAAAAAAAGCGAATCTTCTTCTCCCTCCAATTATCGTCCGATTGCACTTACGTCTCTTCTTTCTATGGTCATGGAAACGCTGATAAACTATCAGCTCAAGAAATTTCTCGAAGACCGAAAGCTAATTAATGACTGGCAGCAACAGGTCCACTGGTGATCTGACGGTTTATCTCACCGAACAGTGGAACAAATCATTACATCGTTTTGGAGAAAGTAAGATTGTTCCACTTGATATTTCAAAGGCATTTGATAAAGTCTGGGATCTTGCTCTTTTATCGAGTTAATGCTTCGAAAACTCAATGCTGTCTTGTATCGTAAAAGCGATACTTATCCACTTTGCCACTGTTCATGAGTGGCACTTGCATCAATTAGACCGAACATCTCGAGATTCTCGGTGTGTGCATTACTGACCACTTCTTGTGGAACATATGCGATGTCGCCAAAAATACCGCAAGATGTTTAGGTTTCTTAAGGCGGTGCAAGGAATTTTTCTCCTCGTCTGATCTATAAGACTTATATCCGTCCAAAGCTTGAGTACAATGCTCTTCTTTGGGTTCGTGCTCCAGCTACATACTTTAGTCTCTTGGACGGTATACAAAAAAGAGCCCTAAGAATGATTGGTGATAGAGACATCACTGACTCATTCACCCCTTTAGACCACCTTCGTAACGTTGCGTGTCTCTCCCTGTTCTATCGTTACTTCTACGGTAATTGCTCTAGTGAAATAGCCAGTTGCATAACTCCCCTCAAACAATTCAATCGTAATACCCGCGCTTCCAGGAATGCTCATCAGTTCACTCTTGAGCCCAACTTCGGACGTACTCTTAAGTATAGAGAATCGTTCTTTAGCCGTACTACGCGAATGTGGAACTCCCTTTCCCGATCATTGTAACGTGCAGGAGACCAATGTACACCGACACCTTCTTTCCTTCCCTTTTCCTCGTTCCTAAAGCACTCACTGTGTCGCTGGCATAAAAAGGGAATAAAAACCCCTTGAGTAGGTGCAAATTAAAAAACAAAAAACATTAGAAAATAGTAAGAGAGAGACTTTTTAGGAAGAATTAAGTGCATGACTCGAACGCACTTGCTTTTATACCAGAGCTCACCGAAACCATGGGCTTGAATTCCAAGAAGCACATAATCCTCAAATGTGGCGACTCGGAGCTAAGACAGATCCACGATAATTGTGAAAATGAAGAGAATAAAAAGCAGTTGTTGGTTTAGTTTATTATAATTTCTTTTGTTGTTCTAACGTAAGCTACCCCTCAATGTTCGAAACGTCAAACATCATCGACTCATATTCGAAGAGTAAAACGTCATCGATGCTGTTTGACGTTTGCGACGGAGAGTTCTTTCTTTTTTTCTTTCTTTTGTACCGGCAAGAACCATTGTTAAAATAAAACTTAGACTTTAATAAAATAAAACTAAATAAAACTAAAAGAAAATTAGACTTTAATAAGTTTCGAACTTGCGCTTTTGTTTCTTAAGATAAGCCTTTATTTAAGGAAGCATACTTTCCTCATTAAGAATATTTATTTGTTTGTGAGTAAAATCAATTGAATTGAGTTCTTTCAGCCTAATAACTTTTTAAATCAGAAACCAAACATACTCTTTCTTCAAAAATCTCTCATTAACGTTTTTTTTTCTGTATAGGTTCACCAATCCATGGTCGGCAAATCATCAATGTTATACAAAATCGTGGACAAAGCATCGAAGTACCTCAGGACGCAATGATGAATCTGATGCCCGCTCTAAATCGTCTTGTCAAAGAGCACCGCATCAGTGGCGAAATTGCCAAGAATATAGTCTCCTCGGGCCTAGTTCCGTTAGAATTGGCGCAATATTTAGGTTTAATAGCACATTCCAATCAGCCATGCAGCATAATGCAACAACAAATGTACAGCTACAGTGTCAATCCACTAACTGGACCATCAACAAGCAATACATCAACTAATGTCAATGTGACGCCAATTGGATCGGGTATGCAATTTTCAAAGCACATTGCGAATCCGGCACTGAGTTTTTGTGCCACGTCAGCACAAAACAATCCCAGTTTGGTTGGCCAGTTCAGCAGCATTAATCTGGCCGGAGGAGGTGGTGGCGCTAGTTGTGGCCAAAGCAATTGCGGCTGTCAATCACCGGTGTATAACAGTTTTAGTGCGTGTTCATCGCCGAATCCGTACATGTTCAATGCACCGATTGCAACTTCGCCAATGCACCAAATCACAAAAGGCTTCAGTGTGCTGACGACAAGTGGAGGCGGTGGTTCGATTACAAGGGGAACATCGGCGGCTATTGAGAATGCCTCAAACCAGCCCCTGGACTTGTCAATGGATGTGTGTTCGTCGGAAACGATGGCTCCAGAGATGTTTGTATGCCCCACTCAACCGCAACCGGGCGGGACCTGGTTCATGCCGGCATCCTACTACGACTTGAAGCCACTCAACTTGTCACCCGCACAACCGGTTCGTATTGTTCCGACGCCACCCGCTTCGCCAAATCTCTGCATAATCCAGGAGGAGAATGCCAACGGCCACATTAGCGATACAATCTCGGCTGGCCTGCCATACGGTGCTATGGGTCTGGCCGGCAATGAAGAACTTGCAGCATGCCAGCCATCACATCCGCAAATTTGTCTCACAGATGTCCAGGGCAGTGAGATCACACTTGTTGCTTTATCGTCGGAGAACAGTCGGGACAGCGACTGTGACTCGTTGGAGCCGAATACGCCATCGCTGGCATTGCAAGGTCTCATCATAACCGAACCGTCAAACGACATGCCCTCAATCACTCGTGGCGTCGGTCGTAAGGCAAGCCTAGAGAGCGAAAACAATTCAAGACTAGACACGGAACCGTCATCGTCGGCCTGCGGTGCTACAAGTGGTTCGAACCGACGAGGTAGTGATAAGTCACTTGGATTTAGCGACGATAGCCTCAGCAATGACTCCAACAATCTTTCACCATGCCAGGAACCCTCAGCCAGTTCGGGGTTTAAGAGTGATTCGCATTCGGAGATTGGCGATCAAACCGAGGGCCGCATGAGTCCCGATTCAATCTGTGACTCTCGAATGTCAGACGAGTGCTACGAATTGCCACTGCCACACGAATGCTCCAATCTCGATTCAACGCGCATTCTGCAGTTGGTAAAACAAACAATCGATTCTACAATGCCGCCGAAGGGATTCGTTCTCAACAAATCGAATGTATCGGCCGATGGGAGCGAAGGAGTCAGTGCAAAATCAAGTACTTCATCATCGGGAACAGGTATGAGTTTGAGTTCGACTGGATCGGGGGGTGATTCTGATTTTCCAGTGGACATATCAAATTTGAGTCTAGAATATTCGGGGGGCTTACAGATTGAGCTGCAAGTGTGCGAGGGTAGGAATAAGGATAACAAAGGAATTAAACTGAGAAGGATATCGGGCGATCAGTTTGAGTATGGCAAATTGTGTCAGCAGCTTATTAGCACTTTGAATGTGTAAATTGGGAGTTGTTGGCGAACTTCGCTGTTTAATTACGACGCGACGGTTTGACAACGGCAGAATAGACCAGGGGTCGTTTAGCTACAATTTTGGGCTTTGAAGTACTACGCCACCTCGGGTTCGCCAATCGTCAGGATTGTCATCACGTATTTCATTAAACCACTCGCGTCCGTGAATAAAATCCAATTTAAACATCTGTCATCGACTGCAGTCAAAGTTACTATTATTAGGAAATCAGCAATTTGCTTATGAGTTATGACTAAGGCTGCGCGTACGGTAGTGCGAGAAAGCGATGTGATGTGAGAAGCGTAGCGAGAAGCGTTCCGATGCGAGATAGTGCGCACAGTAAAAGCTAGTTTGTGTGGAAGTAGATAATGTTCACTGCGACGTATACTTTACCAAAATAAAAACTAAATAATATTATCGATTTGCTTGATCTGAAACGGAAATGGCTCTTGAAGCTTGTAAAGGGTTTTTCAATAAGTGCGGTTAGATGTGATTCGAAGCCCAGTCAGCGAACAAACGGCGTTGTCTTTGGTCATGAACTTTGAGCTCCTGGGTCAGTTGGATCTTGTACGGGTATAGGCCCAAGTCCAAGTTGAAGTCTGCGAAAGGCCGAGTTCTTGTGCACGGCGAGAAATAGACTTCCTCGGGTTCTGCTGTACACTTTCACGGACCGCGGCGGTGTTCTTGGCCGATCTTCCGTTCCTTGAACGTACGGGTGTTGGCTGATTGTTTACTGAACCGGTCGTCTCAAATTTGGCCACCTAACGTTGAAGAGTCGACTGTGAAGGGCCACCACGCGTAAAATGGGCGCATTGCTCGCGACGTTTGCGTTAACGAACACTCATTTTGATAGTAAAGTTTTATCATTTGAACGTTCTGCTCAATCGTGTAACTTGCCATGATGATTTGGCATAAACAACTGAATAATAAACAAAAGATTTGACAGATGTCACCAAAACAAAATGGCCGCCACGGCGGGGGTGCCAAAATCTACCCTTGTCAATTGAAAAACACTACACTGGAGGGGAATATCTGATAAAATCCACCCGACAATTTGTCGTCAGAATTAAAAAGTTTTCCAATAAGAGCCTTAAAAAATTCTCTATTTCTGTGAAAGTACGTTCGATGTATGGAACTCGATTTCTTTTGCATGGCCACCACGGGCACGCTTGCAGAAGTCCGGACGCTGAACCCAATTTTCGACGGTTTTCAAGCATAAATCGGCCGATACTGCTGCAATTTCACGTTTGATATTCGTACGAAATTCATCAATCGTCGCTTGCTTGTTGGCATAGATCATAGACTTGACGTAGCCCCTCAGGAAATATTCTAACGGCGTCAAATTGCACGACCGAGGCGGCCAAGCGACTGGACCATTTCGTGAGATAACACGTTCTCCAAACTTGGTTTCCAATAAATTGATTGTGACATTCGCTGTGTGGCTTGTGGCGCCGTCTCGTTGGAATCACATGTCCTTCAAGTCCATATCATCCAATTGGGGCCAAAAATATTCGGTTCTCATTGAACGGTAGCGATCCCCATTCACAGTAACGTGTCGGTCTTGATCATCATGGATGAAGTACGACCCAATGACGCCGCCGCCGCCGCCGGCACACACCAAACCGTAATGCAATGATGACTCATGGAGTACGTGTGGATTGCTGCTTGACCAATACTGCATATTTTGTTTATTGACGAAGCCATTCAGCCAGAAATGCGCCTCATCGCTGAATATGATTTTTCGATGAAAAGCTGAATCATTTTCAAGTTGCTCAGTCCAATTCACGAACATACGACACTTCTGGTGGTCAAGCAGCTTCAGTTCTTGCGTCAATTTAATCTTGTTAGGATGTAGACCAAGATCTTTTCGCAAAATTCGCCACAACGTCGTCACAGACATGCCCAACGCTTGAGAATGAGAGACACATTTGGGCTTTCTGCAACTGAAGCCTCAGCGGCAGCAATATTCTCAACACTAGGGGCACTTCTTTGTCTCACTGGCACGGGAACATTTTGTACTTTTTCGTGGATTCAAATTCCACTAGACGCTCAATTGTTGATCTGCTAGGACGATTGTGACGACCATTAATTGGACGTAGCGCTCTTAACATTGAGGCCACTGACTCCGAATTTCGGTAGTAAATTTTAATACTTTCGACTCGTTGTTTACTCGTATATCTTTCCATCATGAAACGGCAAACCTTATTGAAGAGAAATGTCAAAAGAGCACACACAGCAAATGGGACAATAATTAACAAATTTTCTATTTTTCAATTTATTTTTTATTGACATTGACATTACAGTACTTCGTACATGAATGATACGAACTACAGACACATAGCAGCACTGGCGACTGAATTCAACCGTCAACATCAAATTTGAAAAAAAACTTCTCGCTACAACTCGCTTCAACCATTGAATAAGAAGTACGGGAAGCGGTGTAAGCTACACTTACACACGTACAGTATACGTGAGTGAAACAACAAACATTTCTGATGATGTCAAATTTTGGGACCTCAGCTGTCAAATTTTGGGACCTCAGCTGTCAAATTTTGGGACCTCAGCTGTCAAACTGGGCCTGTGTTGTCATTTTGCTGAGCTGCAATTGGTCAAATGTTGTTTTGTAGTTTCATCTGTCAAAAAACAAAAACTCGAGTTTAGGAGCGCATTTATTTTAGTTGGTGATCGTTAGGCGCTACACAATTTCTTGTGCTTTTTAACACTTGATCAAGTTGTTCATAGAATGCGCTTTCGAATACGACCCGAAAAAAAGACAATAAATATGATGAATTAAGGATGAAAAATGAAGAAAATGTAACGAAAAATAATAATAAAAATCGTGCATGTACACCTTAAACGTTAAAGCACCATGTAGTCCAAAAAAAGAATTGAAATTGAAAAATAAAATTGAAGCACAATCGATATAATCTTGATTCAATCATATTTCGCTTGGCGCCCCTGAGATTAACCAGCCCTGTTGTAATGCGTTTGTGTTTGTGAAACTCACACTACTTAGAAAAATGCTTCACTTCTTTTTCATAAGACCCCTTCCTGTACTTCTTATTCAATGGTACGCACGCTCAATGTGAATATTTTTCTCGCATACAAACGTTTCTTGCATCCCATCGCTCTCTCGCAATACTGTAGGCGCAGCCTAACCCTTGAACTGCCTCGCCTGATATCATCGATTGTCCTTAAGGTTTTTTTTTTAAAAGCCCGGGAAAGGGTAGCTTAATGACAGGTTTGCAACTTCGAAATACAAAACGTATTCAATCAATCTTTTGTAGCTCCGAAACTACAATTTTGCATAAAACTTATAATTATTCGAATTCAACTAAATAATGTATGTATTTGTGTACGTGTACATGTTTTTACATATACTGACTGAACAATTTGTATATAAATATTTTAGTAGCCTAACACATAACTTTTAAACTCTCTGTCTTCACTAACAGTAATTAATATTAATCAAAAATAAAACAAAATTTTCCTCATGTAATATTTTTATTCTTAAACACCCAAACGTACAGATGGACAATTTTGTACTTGAATTTCGAAAAAAAAAAAATATTTTCGAAGATTTCGACAGTCAATTTTTAATGTAGAATTCCAATCTAAGCAAATAAACTCTGAATTTGAATCATGTACATACTTTTTACTAATTAAATAATACCTACACAGAAAAAAAGACAAAACTAAAAACTAAATCGCGTTAAGAAATATTTTTTATTTAGAAAATTCCTTATATAACTTATCTTCTCGCTTTTTAAATAATAAAAATTAGCTGTTTGTATAGTAGCTTAGCTTAGACAAAACAAAAACATTTTTTATCAAAGAAAACAAAAAATAAAAATTTAATATCTCTTCATAAATGTTTTGATGTCCTTTTATAACTTGTGATCAATGGTAAATAATTATTTTTTTCAATTAAGATAAGAAAGGCGACAAATAGACAAATCCCTATGTCGTTGCTCTAAAATTCGTTTCTCATTCCGGCTATTTAAAAATATAAATAAATAAATTTATTAAATAGTCTCTATTGTTAGGAATATTTAATAAAAAAAATCAATCTTATTGTATTCATTAAAATAAATCAATTCATCATTCCAAATAGAGAAAATTTATTTTTTCGAGTATTCGTTAAGATGCATAGGAAGTAATTTTGAGGAAACCTACAAATCAGCGCCGACAAAACTATTCGTATTCCATTCAATTTTATGTTTTTTTTTTGTTTAGTTAATTCGTTAAGTTATCCAATAAGAAATTGTTTCCAATGGCGCAGTATTGTAAGTTAAACAAAAAGCAAACAAAAAGCAAACAAAAAAGTGAAAAAAATTGCAATAAAACTATCAACGAGTTTAAATGTTTAAACACATTTTGTATGATAACAAAATTAGTTTATAATATTGTTTGTTATTATTAATTTTGTTTGTGTTTTTTGTATTTGAAAAAAAAAATCAATTATGAAACAAGTTACATACACAATTAATATCAATTACAAATTAAGTAAAAACAAGTAGAAAACAAAAGAAAAAAATGTAAAAAATTTAAAAAGACTGCTGTGATTTAAAAATATAAATAAACATAACTATACCAATATAATAAAAAGATGAAAGAAAATTGTGTTTTTTTAGAATTATTAGGATTATGGGTAAGTATAGCCATACTTTGGGATGGGGTTTATACCTACTCCAAGAAAAAATTTTTTTTGCAGTAAAGTCTATGCCCGAATTACGGCTTCCGTGATCGAGTGAGTGAGCCTCAACAGTTATCGAACGAACGAGTAACCCCATTGGGATTATGGCATTCGTTAGGTCACGTATCGTTCGAGAATAAAAAATTGTAGTAGTTTTTATCGAGTCTCGATTATTTTAAAGGAATTTTGAGAGGTTTGACAAATAAAAAAAACAAAACTTGAGCGACATAGCAAAGGCAGGAATATTAATTTTTTTTAAGAGCCGCTTTTTCAATCATCGAACAAAAATAAAAATAACAATTAATATAATAACAATAATTGTTTAATTCGCTAGACCACTCAATTTATGATTTTGTTTATTAATTAATTTATTTTTTTTTATTTCATTTTATCTTTTCCTTTATTATTTCTTTTCTGAGCCTAAAGCAATAATTATAAGTTATAACTTATAACATATTTACTATCATATATTTTCTTGTTTTCTCTTTTAAATTAGGATTTCAATGTTTTTCTCACTTATTTTTGTACAACAGAAAGCAGCTACTTTTACACCAATCAGAATTAAGATGTCCCTTTTCTTCTTCTTTTTCTTTATTTTGTCCGCTATTCTTAACATGTTAGTGTTTTTAAGTATAAAATCTATCCAATCAATACATGTTGGGTGATCTAAGTGTAATTGATACATCATCCACAAACGACAAAAGTTTTAATATAACTAGAGCTATGGTCAACATAATCACGTCACGAAATAATGGTTTTCAGATTTGCCATATCAATGCTCTAAGTTTATTTAAGAAAATCGACGAGTTCAGGGATGTATTTGAGGGTTCAAGGTATGACGCAATCTGTGTGAGTGAGACTTGGTTTAGGAGCAATATTTCTGATGGATTGATCCAACTCAAGGGGTTCAAGGTCTTGAGAAATGACAGAGTGGGTCGAATGGGTGGTGGAGTTTCCATTTACATAAGGGATTCAATTAAACACCGAATTAAATATGCTTCCAGTTCTGAGTCTCCTATTGAATATCTTTGTGTTGAAATAAGTAACAGGAATGAAAGTCTACTTCTTGGGGTTGTCTACCGACCAAACCGTTATCTTGATTGGGCTATGCTCAAAACCTTGCTTGAAGATAATTCCTTTTTCCATACAAATGTTGTTCTTGCAGGAGACTTAAATTGTGATATACTTACTGACAACAGCCTTATAACCATCATGAACACTTTCAACTTGTTTCCAGTAAACTCCATTAATCCCACCCACTTCTCCCAGAACTCAAAAACACTTCTTGACGTGTTTTTTACTAGCAATTCCAGCAGAGTGATCTCTTTTGACCAACTTGACGCTCCTGGTTTCTCCAAACATGACCTTATCCATCTCTCAGTTGATTTTTCTTTGATTAGACCCGTGAGGACCTTTCAATTCCGTGACTTCAAGAATATTGATATTCAATCTCTCGAATCAAACGCCAGAAGAGTGAACAGAGATTCAATTTATCGCTTCCATCTACCTGACGACCAAGTAGAGTTCCTTCAGAGTAATCTGTCCTCCCTGTTTGACACTCACTGCCCCCTTAAAACAATATTTATAAAATATGACGACTGTCCATGGTTTACTCGTGATATTCGTAACAAACTTCAACAAAGGGATTTGGCTTTTTAAAAGTGGAAACGTTTTAATATTCCTGATGATTTCCAGGAATATCGCCGCTTGCGTAACACAGCCGTTCGTCTAATCCGTGTGGCTAAAGTCCAATGGTACCAGCACCGCTTAAATATCTCTCTCGGCGGACGAAAGCTATGGAAAAACTTAAAAGAGGTGGTAAACAGACCAATTAACCTCTGTGTAGGTGAGCTGGATTGTAATGCTATAAATAACTCCTTTATTGCTTCAATTCCCCAACCATCTTTGAACTCCATTCAAAGCTTTTCAGCGGAACAGTTCTCTTCAATGTACAATGGAGCTGCTTTTGGGTTTTCATGTGTTAGCTCTGAAGATGTTGTCGAGAGCTTTATTTCATTGAAATCCAATGCAGTTGGTTTTGATAACCTCCATCCCACCTTTCTAAAAGCCATGCTCCCAATAATCTTGCCACATCTCACTTACGTCTATAATACCATTCTTACAAAGGGAATCTTCCCGTCAAAGTGGAAAGACTCTAAAATTGTACCCATCCCCAAAAATAGTGCCAACACGGAGTTTAGGCCCATTGCAGTCCTTCCTTTCCTATCCAAAGTCCTGGAAAAAATAATGCAGAAACAACTTTCTGGACTTCTCTTGCAAAACGGTCTTCTTGCTTCAAAACAATCCGGGTTTCGCCCTTCCCACAGTAGTACATCAGCACTCTTGGAAGTTGTTGAACGGGTGCGTAAAGCGTTGGATGCCAACAAAGTTTCATTTTTGGTGCTCCTAGATTACTCTAAGGCGTTTGACACTATCAACCACCACATCCTGTGTCAAAAACTTTTAAAAATTTACAAATTTTCTTCTGACGCAGTCAAACTTATTTCCTCTTATCTCGGCCAGAGACGACAAGCGGTTGTACTGGGAAATAAAACTTCAAACTTTATGCCTATATCTAGCGGAGTTCCACAGGGTTCAATCTTGGGTCCATCACTTTTCTCGCTTTACGTGAACGAAGTACCAAAACTTTTACGCCACTGTGATGAGCACCTCTTTGCTGATGACCTCCAGCTAATGAAAAGTTGCCCAGTTGGCATGTTGAAAGATTGTGTTGATGCAATTAATGAGGATCTGTTATTGATTTTAAATTGGTTAGTAAAATGTGGTCTTACTTTAAATCCTCTCAAAAGCAAATGCCTCGTTATTTCTAAAAAGCCCGTGGACTTGGCCGGTTTTCCAGATATTCTTCTTGGAGACTCAAAAATGGAATTCGTGGATACCGCTAAAAATCTTGGTATTTGCTTTAATAGAACCTTAAGCTGGAACGACCATATTAATCAAATTGTTGGGAAAGCTTATGGAGCTCTTCGATTATTGTGGCCAACAAGAATGTTCATCCCATTGGACACTCGAAAAATGCTTGTAAAAACACTTGTAGTACCCATTCTTACATATGGCTGTGAAATTTTTTGTAAGCTTGATAGTGTCAGTCAAAGAAAGATGAATACTGTGTTCAATAACGTTGTGCGCTATATTTTTGGTCTTAGACGCTACGATCATATCTCTCAGTTCTCCAAAAGTATCTATGGCATCTCTTTTGACAACTTACTTAGGCTCCGAACTCTTATTACGCTCTTTAACATCATCTGTACACGTCAACCTTCATATCTGTATGATATGTTCCAGTTCTCGCTTTCAACACGATCAAACCAAATCATTATTCCCCGGTTTTCATGTTTAACGTCTGAGCGACAGTTTTTTATTAATGCTGCTCGTTTGTGGAATTCCCTACCACAACATGTTAGGAGTGCGGACTCAGTAGGGAAATTTAAGAAAAATGTCTTTTCGTACTATTCCTTGTCTTAGTTGGTTTTTCTTGTGCCTGATTGATGTTGGTTTTGCTGCTTTCTGTTCACTTGTCTTATTTAGTTTTGCTCAGACCTTAATTTGTCTTCTTTTCTTATCTTTGTAATGTTTATTATTGACTATTCAAACTGGTATGTATGCATTTTTTTCTACTCATAATTTTTTTAATGAATGACCTTGTCTCTGTCACGTCCTAAATTTAAACTTAATTATAAATAAGGCCGTGTGCGAATTCAGTTAAAAATGGGTTAAAACTTGACGTTTGGTTAAATTTTGACACTTCGCATTATTTGACTAGCTGCTGAGCAGGTTAAAATATGACAGTAGTGGTTAAAAATTCATCCATTTTTATTTTTTAACCACAATTCATCCAATTCGCACACGGCCTAAGACGTAAATCTTAATATTAAGTGGCCATTAAATAAATACAAAATACAAATACAAACTGGCAAATGAACTTATCTGAGTATTCATCGGTCGAATAAATAAGAGCGTTTTTCTTCAAATAAAGTCTACCTGACGATTGAAAAATCCAATATTTTGTTATTTGTCGAATAAACACTATCTGCTTGTTTATCTGACGATTGAAAAATCGGCTCTAAATGAAAAAACACAGTTTGACTGTTAACAGAAAACGAGATTGGTGAATCTTTTGAGAGGAAAATCTTGGCCTTAATAAACTATTGTCTAAGAATTTCATAATAAAATATCTCAAAGAAAAAATTTAATGTTTTTCTTAGAAAGTTCCTCCCATCAGTGAGCTGTTTATGTGTCGAATGAAATTCAGTTCGATAACTGAAGAGAGAATTGAAAATTTTTGTACTAGAAGCTCGATACAGAACTCGATAACGTGAGAGGTAATGCCAAACACACATAATTCAGTAACGTATTATTCGATAACGAATGCCGCTATTCGGCCCCTGATTTTGAATTTTTGACGATTTAAAAAAAGGCTTAGAATTTTGTAAAAAAAAAATATGTTGTGCCAGTTTGTGCTATCTTTGTCCAATCTTGTGCAATTAAAAAAATGCTTATTTCATATTTTTGTTTGATATATTGAATTTTAAAATAAAATAAGGGTTTTTTCAGTCAACTTAAATGGCCCATAAACAGCAAACTTGTGTGCACACAATTGAATATGAAACGTGTGTGCAACATTTCCACAGACACCAAACCGATCGTGACACGCACACTTAAAATCAAAAAGTTTTGATTTTTACTCACACCGTTTCTCACACCAAAAATGGTGCGCATACCAGCCCACAGACGGCAAACATCTCCGCACATATACACCGATGCGCACACAAAAGGCCCGCCGCACAGTGGGGACACTTGTATGGGAGAGCGGAAAAAACTCTGTAAAAACCAAACCACTGAACCGATATTGTTGAAATTTTCAGAACAGATTGCTTAAAGCAAGGAGAATCAACTTCATAAATAACCACGCCCACAAGAAGAGAAAATGGATTTCCACCAAAATCAAAACTTGTTTTTTTCTTAAATTCAACATTGAAAAGGATAAATACAATGGGCCGTATGTAAGTTAAAACGTTTGAAAAAATAAAATAAGAAGCATTCTACTTTTTTTTTATTGAATTGAAATCTTATTTAATATTTGGGTACTCAAAAGGGCCATTTTTAGAAATCTTTCTCAGATCCTTTGTAATGACTGCTTTGTTTATCATTACATTAACAAGTATTTAGCTTAGCTTCTTCACTCATTCACGTTCACGTGAACGTTTTTAGTTAATTAAGAAAATAAGAAAATATGGAAAAATATGCCAAAATGTCAAAAATAGGGCCCACTCTAATCTTCGAAACTACTGGACCTAAAATTCTGAAAAAATTGAGTTATACGTCTATAACATTAATATTACCGGAAAAATAATTAGGTAGATGTCACAGTTATTTATGTAGCATAGAAAATTTTTCAATACACCAATTTCCAATTTCATTTAATTTTAAAACCATTTTTTTTTGAAAAGGTGGTAACCCTATTGACTTCAAATTAAGTACAATCATTCATTAAGTGCATGCAACGACAAAAATATTTTTTTTTGTATTTTTAAGACAAATAATTTTGAAATTATTCAAGAAATCACAACAAAAAAGGTCGAATAAGCAAAAAACTAAACTGTACCCCCTTCTACTCACCGAAAAGGTTGGGCCTAGAATTTCGAAACAAATTTCAGAAAATAGTTTCATATGTATAGATTACAGAAAAACTGAAAAAAACTACAGTAATAATGTAAATAAGCATAATGCCGAATATGTATTATGCTCAAAACAGATGTGCAGAATTTCTGCAAAAATCGAGTGAGTTATGCTCAAAACAGATGTGCAGAATTTCTGCACGCAGCGCTGCATGCAGCGCTCCAAGCAAAACACACGTGCAGAAACTCTGCCAAGTTCTGTCAAGACAAAAACGACACCTGTCAAAATTTGTTTGATTTGGTTGTTTTGTTTGATAAAATTTGAAAACAGTCATCAAGGAAAAAAATTGTTTTCATTTTGCATAGGTATGCTTTTCGAGTACTTTTCGTCCGTGGCTTAGTGGTAAGGTGCGTTGGCTGCTAAGCAGAACGTTGTAGGTCCCCTCAATTCTTCACACGCACCCAGAGAATTGTTGATGAGAGTAAGCCGCTTAGGCCTTGGCTCTTCAAGAGCTGCCGCGCCGGTCTATTTTTATTTTATGCTGTTCGAGTAGGAGAAGGTTTTGTAGACCGCAAAGAAACAAGAGAATAGGAATTACAATTATTAGTGTCTATAATTTCGAAAAGGCACAATGCTTTAGAAAATTGTTTAGAAATTAGAACAAAACAGTTTGTTAATTCGGTTTGCGATTGCAGGCGTCCTTGTTGAGCATGTAGGGTGTTCTGGTCTCGACCTGAGATTCGATAATGGCAAACCAGAGGGCTTGAGCATTGATTGTTCGGTTGGCGCGATGCTCCTTCTTGTAGCGAGAGTAAAGCTTCGATTTTTACAACCCAGACTTCGTGCAATCCGGGATATTTGTGCGGACACATGAGCGACCAATCTCCGTCGGCCTTGACACGTTTCATAAACAAATTAGGAATGCACAGGACTTTGAAATCATAGCACACTGCTTAACTGAATTGAATTTGAAGATACCTTCAATCGAGGCATGGGTACAATACCGTTCGGATAGCAGGGTTGTATGTCTCAATTGCGGCATCGATATCCTCGCCGTGAATTCCAATACACTAGAAGAAGAAATCAAAATAAATACCGAGATGAATTCATAATTATAAAAAAGCATTTTCTTACTATCCTTTATTCAGAAGGCGGTCAAATAAATCTCTCCAACTATCTCCATCCAGGGCCAAATCGAGAATATTTTTATAATTTCAATTTTTCATTGCCAAACTGACAATTTAAAATAACATGTACTGTCAACAGTGTCAACAATCTTTCAATTTAAGTAGTGCCAGATATCAAATATTTCGATTTTTTTTTTTTCAATTATGGCTGCAATGAAACTTGGCAGAAAATTTAGAAACAGAGACATCACGCAGCGCTGTTCTGCATGCAGAATTTGCTCCCATAAGAGCCTGTGTATTTTTGATTTTGCTGCGCAGCAATTCTGCACATCTGTTTTGCCCTTTAAGCTTTATACATGGGCATTGGGTAGGGAGGAGGAAGAGGAAAGGGGATGGACAGCTATAATACTCATGTGAAGTGCCCGGGGGTGTCCATTACCAAGAAATGTTTATTCTTATACCAATCAGAAGACCTAGCAATGTTATAAATTATTGTTTTATTAAATAAAAAGCATAATTATGTTCTACATCGCACTGTTTAAACTTTTTTTCATTTGCAAGAGCCTTCGTATATTTCATAGGGGCCGTCCTTGGCGGCCAGTTCGCAACTGGCTTCCAAAGCTCCAGAGTAGATGGTCTCGAAGCTCTGTTGGTTAAGTACCTGGGCGCCTTAACTCTCGGACGGACGACGCATAATAGAATTCAAAGCATCTGCCAAACCTTGGAATCCAATTCCAATTGCACGATGTCGCATATTCGACTTCTTAGCCCCCGACACTGGATAATAGCTGACATCGATGATTTTGTTGAGATTTTTCGTCACTATTTTGGTGATTTCTTTGAGCTTCTGGAAATCGACAAAAGCATTCAAAGGGATCAACGCCATATTGCAGACAGCGACAGCTATTTCTTCTGGAGCTGAATACTCGACAATTTCTGTGGCGCAAGAATTGCATAGTCGGCATGGTTTGTCGTGAGACTAGCTGCTTTTTCGGCAGCAGATTATCTAGCTCCTGGGTTGTTACGCCAGCATAGAGGCCATTGATTACTTTGAAGGAAATTGCTACAGGATCAACGAAATTCATGTTCAAGTTGTAGCATAGTTTTTGGATTTTGTCAAAATGGATTTCTTCTTTGCGGCCGTCCTGCTTGAAAACGTTAATTTTTTCAGCCTTCATCTAAAAATATTAAAGGGAATTTTGATGTTTTTCTAATATTGTGTTTTTGGATTAATTACCTTTAAAATTCAATTAAACAAGTCAAGTTATCTTCAAAACAAATGTGCAGAATTTGATTTCGAATTCTAAACGTTTGTATTAATTTTCAAACTGACAATTTGAAATAACACGCACTGTCAACAGTGTCAACAGTCTTTCAATATAAGTAGTGCCAGATAGCAATTATTTAGAAATTTTTGTTTTTTTCAATTTTGGCTACAATGAAACTTGGCAGAAAATTTAGACATCACGCAGCGCTATTCTGCATACAGAATTTGCTCCCATAAAGGGCAAAACAGATGTGCAGAATTGCTGCGCAGCAAAATTAAAAATACACAGAACAGCGCTGCGTGATGTCTCTATTTCTAAATTTTCTGCCTAGTTTCATTGCAGCCATAATTGAAAAACAAAATTTTCCAAATAATTGTTATCTGGCACTACTTAAATTGAAAGATTGTTGACACTGTTGACAATTTATTTTTATTTCAATTTGTCATTTCTCATTTATTAGCTTAATTTTAAGAATTGAAATTTCATCGGAAAAACGCATAAACGTACGTCCCGGTCGTGTGGGTGTCAAAGATTTTCAAGTACGTATCAATGCCCTCGAATTTCGCACCCTGGAAGACTACATTAGCCGTCCAATTATAATCCCCTCGAATATTCAATTCCATCGCAACATTATCGATCGTTTCATCGAAGTCTTCAAAAATCAAGACAAATGCTTTGCCTGCATGATAGCCGAACCTAATATCAAAATTCACAATGCCTCGATGAAACATCCGACGCGACGGCCAAATTATACCAGAACATAATCGCTGCATCAATTGCTACTGCCGGCCAATGTGGTGTGTTGAGTGTTTTGCAGTTTGGCTAGATGGTTTGCTGCCCGTAAAATTGAATTCCATTGTATATGTACATATTATGGAGACAGCTTAATAGAAAACAATGATGAATTCTATCGGGATGTCTAGCTGGAAAAGAAGTGCACATGTCCTTTGTGTAGAGCTCCGTTTCATCTGCTTGACGTCAGTTTTATTGAAAAAAGAAACTCGTAATTTTTATTTTAGGAAAAAACGCATTTTATTGGTATGATATTAAAACGAATAAACAAATACATATTACAGGTTTGTCTGTATCTCTTTTTCGAATAAGCTGCTGCACTTGAAACGAAGGGTTGTTATAAAACTGTTGTTTTTTTTTTAAATTCATAGTTGTCTATCATCACAGATTTGCTTAATTTTTGGGGCTTATAAACTATAAACATTTAGGTATACCTATTATTCCAAAAAGTAAATATATTTTTGGTTTCAAAAAAAGATAATTTGAAGGTTTATCATTGAGTTGAACTGTTTGTTACAGATTTGTCTCATAAAATTTTGACAGGTGTCGTTATTGTTTTGACAAAACTTGGCAGAGTTTCTGCACATGTGTTTTGCTTGAAGCGCTGCGTGCAGAAATTCTGCACATCTGTTTTGAGCTTTTAGGGTTCCGTACACAGAGTGTAAACGAAACCCTTATAACATCACTTTATTTTCTGTTCATTCGTCTTTCACAAGCGATTTCTTCGAATCTGCTAGGCCGATTGCAATGAAATCTGTATACAGATGATACAGTTCTAAATGAAATAATTCCATATGGAATTTCCATCTGTATTTCGATATGGATTCTTAATACGTTTACACGATTTGTATAATATTCCATATGGAAAAAGTGAAAGTCCATTATGAAAAATCCATATCGTGTAAAGCACGTTTAAGCCTTTATTTTGATGTTCAATTGTTTAACTGTTGTCGGGGATAAATGTGATTAATAGGTATCGATTAGAAGATGAAGATGGCATAAAAACTTTATGGGCACGAGTAGGACTTGAAATCACGACGCGACGTTCTGCTTAGCAGCCAACACACCTAACCATTAAGCCACGGGCAACGGGCATCTTTCACGGGTACTGCCTGTTGCGAAGAACTGACAAACTTCCATCCATTAATAACTTTGTTTCAGTGGCATTTAAAGCAAAAACATTAAATGTTCGCTATGTTGGACACATTTTGGAACTAAAAATCATTGATAACGAGTGGTTTGCTTCATTTTTGCGACTGCAATAAAAAACCAAACAGCTTTTAGCCATAAGTTCGCTTTGGTGAAAGAAGAAGATATTAAATACATTTTGAAAAATTCTTCAATATCAGGACCACCATAACGGCGACCAATTTTTATCTATAAACTTAATACGTGTTGAGGCTGGTGATGAATTTTAAGTTTTTTCTGTTCCTTTTTTAAATAATGTATGTGTTTGTTAGTTTTTCTTATGTGTAATATGAAGTTTCTCTATCTCGTATATATTTGTTTAAATAAATCAGAACAAAAACATAAAATGTAAAAAAAAGAGCCAAGTTCCCTTATGTGCGAACAACACTGTGTAAAAAGTTAGCCACCAAAAGTAATGAGATCTAAAAGAACGCTAAGTTCTTACATGTAAAAGTGTTATGTTGAATATTTTAAATCATAGAAGATCATACAACAATATTAAAAGAAAATAGAAAATAGCTTGGATGAAAATTTACAAGTTCACTTGGCAAGTTTTCGTTTGAAGCGTGATTAATAACATTTTAAAACTTGAACAGTGAACTTGTAAATTTTCATCCAAGCTATTTTCTATTCTCTTTTAATATTGTTGTATGATCTTCTATGATTTAAAATATTCAACATAACACTTTTACATGTAAGAACTTAGCGTTCTTTTAGATCTCATTACTTTTGGTGGCTAACTTTTTACACAGTGTTGTTCGCACATAAGGGAACTTGGCTCTTTTTTTACATTTTATGTTTTTGTTCTGATTTCACATCTTTTTGCAAAGTTTAAGGTAGGTTAGGTTAGAGTGGCTGTCTAGTCTAGATGTCACATTTATACATCAAGGGTCCATTGTGAAAAGGAAAGTTAATCATGGAGTTAAACAAACCAGAATTCTAAATTTCAACATCCTATGACCATTTTAAGAAAGTGGGTGGCAGCCGCACCCCTTTAATGAAACTGCAATTTTATACTTATTTTTCTCTTTTACTCAACCGAAACCCTATTAGAATTTCGAATTTAAACGTTTTCGACCATTTTAACAAAGTGGGCGGATACCACGCCCCTCAATGGAAATAGATTTTTTTCTCATTTTTTTCATGTTATTCAACCAAAACCTTACAAGAATTCCAAATTTCAACATCCTACGACCGTTTTAAGATAATGGGCGGAAACCACGCCCCTAAATGAAACCAAAATATTTTACTTATATTTTTCCTCATATTCAACCAAAACCCTATTAGATTTCCAAATTTCAAGATCCTACGACCAGTTTTAGAAAGTGGGCGGAAACCACGCCCCCTGAATGAGCAAATTGAAATTTTCGATTTTGCCCTTTGTATACACCCGAAAACCTAACATTGTACCAAATTTCAAGATTCTGCTATTGTTAGAAGTGCTTCATAATTTTGATGATCAGTGAGTCAGTCAGTGAGTCAGTCAGTGAGTCAATTACGGTTTTTGAAATTTTTACTGTTCAATATCTCAGGAAGTAGTGGTTTTACAAAATAATGTTTTTCACAGGGCCTTTGTGCCCATGAAATTAATACGTAATTCAAATTTGAAGCTTCTAACTCTATGGATTCAAAAGTAATGGGAGGTTAAAAATGTGCTTGAGTTCGATCCTGTAAAAAGGGAGTAGTGCTACTAGTAGAACTTGGCTGGGCACTACCGTGCCCTTTGATAAAACTGTCTATGACGTTAAAAAATTTGATTAAATTAATTTCTGGTGCATTTTGCACCCTTCTGGTGCATTGTGCACATACGACTGTTGCATTTAGTACATACCAAGGTGCACCATGCACCATTTGGTTTTTTGCGAAAAAGTATTTTTTACAAAAAGTATTCAGATCATATCGAAAATATAAGTTAGTGCATATTTTCATTACTTATCTTAAGAATGAAATACAAAAATACAAAACAAAAACAGTTTATTTGAAAAAGTTATGGTCATTTAAAAATAGGGTTGTGCATCTATGTCCACGTCACCCTACACAATTATTAGTAACAATATTATGTAATGCAAATAGGGCATTCGTACAGCCATAAACATAAACATAACTTAAACAATATTCCATTCCAAAGACTTGCCAATAAAACGTGAAATAAAATCGTCATTCGAGTTATTTCATTCGATTTAAAATAATCATCATTCGATTTTTTGATTGAAGACTTTTAATTTAAGATTTGAACGTTGAATCGATTATAATTGATTAAATCATTCGAATGCGCACATCACTTCTCAAAACACACCATAAATGTTTTAAGTTTTATCAATATTTCCTTAATATTTAACATCTTAAGCGATTGATACACGAACGTAAAAACCTATAGATAGCGGTTCCGTATTTCCCTTTTAGTGTACGGATTTGAAGAAAGTGAGATAAGTGCCCGTATTTGAAAAAGGAAATTTCCAGACTTCTTAAAGGAAATTTAAAACAATTAAAAATAAATACACGTTAGTGTTATTTTAACAATAATATTTATTTCTGAAGCTTTTGAAAGTAACATTTAATAAT
The DNA here is from genome assembly GCA_943590905.1 of Sphaerophoria taeniata. NCBI lineage: Eukaryota > Metazoa > Arthropoda > Insecta > Diptera > Syrphidae > Sphaerophoria > Sphaerophoria taeniata. The sequence goes on from OX016540.1 coordinate 23,528,743, forward strand.
GTACATACATACAATAATAATTAATTTTGAAAATAAAATAATCGTATACAATTTTAAGTTAAGAAAAATACAAAATTTATTAAAATTTTAATAAACGACTTTTTTTTTGTTGTGTAAGTAATGTTACAAATTTATTCCATAAATACATAAGTCTGATTTGTTTGATTAACAAAAAAATTTAATATTCTGTCTTAGTAAATGCCCGTTTTTCAAAAACAATAAAGGTTGTTCAAACAAAAAATTAGATATCTTGTATAAAACGTATTTATGTACGGCCACTCCTTGCTCATTTTCGAAGAAAAATGGCCCAATGACGCACCAAACAGTGACTCGTTTTGGGTGTATCGGCTTTTCAATGTATGCGTGCGGGTTTTCTGTGCCCCAAATGCGACAATTTTGCTTGTTTACATACCCACCAAGATCAAAATGAGCTTCATTTGAAAAGATGATTTTTTTTGGAAAAATCGGCATCTCTAAGTGATTTTCAAAGTAATGTCGCAATATTATCCCAGCGTTGTTCAAGCGTATACACAACCATATTCGTTCAGTGGAAGGATACCTAATACTAATTATCTGTCAGATCAGACATGAGCTTAGTGTAACCATTCACGAAGTAAACACTAGTTGAAAAAAGAAAAACATAAGATGGCGAACCCTTTATTATTCGATATGTTTTGGAAGATTTTTTTTTTCTGTCCAAAATTTTGGCAAGGGGTTAGCTCATGATATTTTCCTAAATTCATGAAGAAAACGATTTCGGTAAACTCAACACATTTCATAATTTTCGTCTACTGCAAGCCAAACTCGATTCCGAGCTTGTAGGGGAGTCATTGAAGCATTTTAGGTCCGAAATTTTTTACTGTGAACCGATTTGCATGAAATTTTGGAAGTAAAAATGATTTGAACTCCGCCACCACCCTGGGGGTGGTTGCCACCCCTTCTCGGGGGTGATGTTTTTTTTTTAATAACCTCGGATATCGATAGAAGGCCTAATTTTAAGCAAAAAATCATCTGTAAAGGTTTTCAAAAAATCCAATACTTTTCAAGTTATTTGCAATTGAAAGTTCGAAATTTTTTCACGTTTTTCATCGGTTTTTTGCAAATATCTCCAAAAATATACGTTTTATCGAAAATTTTATTAAGAATAAAATTGTAGCAGGTAAAACAATGAACAATTTGTTTTTTTATAAAGTATTCTTAGTGCAATATTAAGCTAGATATTAAAGATCAAAGCCATTTTTTACTTTGTCTGAAATTTAATCGATGTGGTCAATGCCATCTAGCGGCGAGCAGATGCATTTTATGGATTCTAATACAAAAGGGTTTTTATAGTGCTTGAAATAAGCTTTAATATGAGCACTATTAAAAGTATTTTGCACGTTAGATAATTGAGCTGTATTGCAAATAAGGGGAGCATCTAATGTTTTTGCTTTTAAATCAATTGGTTTCTTAAGTGCCATTTCCACCAAAATTAAAGTTAATTGTATTCCGCCTAAAATTAACTTTATTATGAAGAGTTTGATAGATAGTATCAGTTTGGCTGCTTCAGGACACATATTTTTCAAAAAAGTCACGATTAAAAAAAAAAAATTTCAAATTTAAAAAAAAAAACACTTTTTTTTCATAATATCTCAAAAATGACGACAGATACGTATAAAAGTGTTAAGATTAAAAATTTAGGTATTTTTCTGTCAAACAAAAATTGACGGAGATATGATTGTTTAAAGAGCGCGTGGCAGCGCGATCACAGCCTCTCTTAAGCCCTTTAACCCTTCACCGTTTTGAAAAAAAGTTTTTTACTATATATTGCAATGAAGGATGTTGTAGCTCTCTTTATTACCTTTACCTTTATTTTTATAAATTGTGATAGCATGAAAATTGAAGGAGTTATGGTCCAAAAATGTATCATATTTTTTTTCTACTTAGTAACTGAAAATTGCGGAGTGTGAATATTGCGAATTTTCAATTGCCAATAACTTGAAAAGTATTGGATTTTTTGAAAAACTTTACAGATAATTTTTTGCTTAAAATTAGGCCTTATATCGATATCCGAGGTTATTTTGAAAACAAAAATTCACCCCCAAGAAGGGGTTGGTTGCCACCCTCCAGAGTGGTGGCGGAGTTCAAATCATTTTCACTTTTGAAGTTAAGGGTAAGATGAGCCTAATTCCAAAATTTCATGCAAATCGGTTCACAGTAAAAAAATTCGAAGGTCAGGCCGTATTTTTCGCTTCAATGACTCCCCTATTGGTTGCGGAGATATTTTCATCGAAAAATATTCTTTCTATGGGAATAAAATAACCTTAGGTCAAAAAACACAAAAAAAAATTGTTTTTTGATCATAACTTCGTAACCAGACCCCGCATGATAGTTTTGGTTTTCAATGACTGATAGAAGACAAACATACCTTTCTCATGCATCATTTTATATAATTTGTATTTCTTTTCAAGAGGAAACATGGTTAAATATCCAGTCAACATTTTTTCCGGATCCATTTCGATGATAGCTATTACCTATAACTGGCCCCATAAGAGTACGAAACACTAAAAAAAGTGGACAAGTGCGAGATAAACTCGCTCGAGGAGGGTTCCGTATTTGATTATCCGACCCTACTTTCTTTCAGTTTTGAAGGATTTTTTATACAAGGATTAAGATTTGAAACCAAACATTTTCTTGGAAAATAATTTGAATGGTCTTTCTGCCTATTTCCTTCAATGACTTCGAAACTGTGTATCTTAAAAATCTGCTAGCAGCATTTTCGGATCACTTCTATCTACTCTAGGCAAATTTTTTTGTATTTTTTTATATTTTCTCTTTAATAACTTCGAAACTATTTACCTTAAAAACATGAAAACAACATTTTTAGCTTACTACTGAATACTTAAATATGTGTACCAAATTTCATTGGAATCGGCCTAACAGATCCGAAGAAATCGCTTGTGAAAGACGAATGAACAGAAAACGAAAGTAGCGAAGTGATGTTATAAGGGTTTCGTTTACACTCTGTGTACGGAACCCTAATACATATTCGGATTTATGCTTATTTACATCATCACTGTAATGTTTTTTGTATTTTCTGTAACCTACACGTTTTAACTACATTTTGAAATTATTTTGGAAATGCCTGGCCAAGCCCTTTCGAATATGAGGAGGGGGTGAAATTGAGTGTTTTTCATAGTCCTTTTTTGTTGGTTTTTTTTTGAATAACTTCAAAACCATTTGCCTTGAAAATATATCGTTATTTACATTATTAGTGCAATTTTTGTTGCTGTTCTGTAATCTATACGTATGGAACTATTTTTTGAAATTTTTTAGGAAATTCCAGGCCCACCCTTTTTGGTGATGAGGAGGGGGTAAAGTTTGGTTATTTGCATTTTCGGGCTTTTTTGTTGTGTTTTCTTGAATAATTTCAAAACTATTTGTCTTAAAAATACAAAAAAATATGTTTGTCATCGCAGGCAATTAATGAATGTTTGTACTTAATTTGAAGTCAATAGGGTTACCACCTGTTCAAAAAAATGGTTTTAAAATTTAATGAAATTGGAAATTAGTATATTGAAAAATTTTGCATGTTACATAAATAACTGTGACTTCTTATCACTTTTCCGGTAATATTCATATTATAGACCTATATTTCAGTTTTCTTAAAGAATTTTAGGTCCAGTAGTTTCGGAGATTAGGGGGGGGGGGGGAATGGCCTGTTTTTGACATTTTTGCCTATTTTTCCATATTTTCTTATATAACTACAAAACTATTTCTCTTAAAAATATAAAAAGAATATGATTATATTTCTACTTAACACGTTGATATATTGGCCAACTTTTAACTCAATCGGTAAAACGGTTTTGGAGGAAATAAATTGTAAAGTTGAGTCAAAAATTAAAAATTTACTCCAAATATTGAGTCATATCTGTGTTATATGTAACAGTACAGTCTTCTTATTTGCTTTTTTGTAATCTACAGGTTAAGAACTATTCTCAGTATCTTTTTCATAATCTTAGGCCCAGTAGTTTCGGAGATCAGGGGGGAGAATGGTCATTTTTGTATTTTTTTATCTTTTCTCTTTAATAACTTCGAAACTATTTATCTTAAAAACATGAAAACAACATTTTTAGATTACTACTGAATACTTAAATATGTGTACCAAATTTCATTGGAATCGGCCGAACAGATCCGAAGAAATCGCTTGTGAAAGACGAATGAACAGAAAACGAAAGTAGCGAAGTGATGTTATAAGGGTTTCGTTTACACTCTGTGTACGGAACCCTAAAAAAGGGAAGGTAAGACAGTGAGATAAGTGCCCGACCCGTGTTTGAAAAAGGAAATTTCCAGACTTCTTAAAGGAAATTTAAAACAACTAAAAATAAATATACGTTAAAGTGTCGTTATTTTAACAATTATATTTATTTCTGAAGCTTTTGAAAGTAACACTTAGTAATGTACATACATACAATAGTAATTAATTTTGAAAATAACATAATCGTATACAATTTTAAGTTAAGAAAAATACAAAATTTATTAAAATTTTACTAAACGACTTTTTTTTTGTGTAAGTACTGTTACAATTTTATTCCATAAATACCTACATAAGTCTGATTTGTTAGATGAACAAAACAATTTAATATTCTGTCTTAGTAAATGCCAGTTTTTCAAAAACAATAAAGGTTGTTCAAACAAAAAATTAGATATCTTGTATAAAACGTATTTATGTACATAACATGTATATAAGACTTGACAGAAAAAGACGGTGCTGGTTATATTATACTCATTCCCTGATTGTTTTTTCTCATTTGATTTATGATATAATTTTCGATGAAAATCAATCAAAAATATTAAATGCTGGATGACATTATTGTTCGCACATAGATATCGAATAACCGTGTATGGCTGCAAATAAAATTTTGAAAATGTTAGAATTGGATTTTTTTGTAAATTATGGTTTTAATAAATTTCTATACAGAAAAAAATAGATCTAACAATGAAAGTTTATGTTTCAAATATGCAACATAATTTTCCCTCAAACCTTGTAACATGTAGCATGTCGTGTATCATTTACAATAGTAATTGTGGGGTTGGTGTCTATTGTCACGAGTCACGTTCTGGCCAGTTTTCGTTATTATGTTATTCACGCTTCCGAAACTGTCTTCTTACTATGAAAGTAGCAATTATCGTCCATAATTATTGCTTAAACTAACTTTTATATACGAACATAAAAAGAGCCTTTATTGATATTTCATTACTTTTTTTCATACAAAAGAGTTTTTTTTTTATTGTAAGAATAATAGGTGACTTGACATTGCACCTGTATTTGTAGCAGTTCTTGTCATTCAGATTTCCGATACCGATTAGGCGATTACCAAACAGTTTTGTCAATTTTTTCCTCGAGATTGAAGTGTTTCACAAAACGCTTCAAGAACAAATTTTCAAACCTATTGTTTTCAGACAAAGAAAAAAAAAAATCACTCTAGAAAATACTCGAAACAGAATGCTTTCGATATCTGCAATTTTGTTAAAGCTCAAAACATAAATCTACCCTTAGGGCTTTTCGTCCTAATCGTGCCAACCTCTATAATTTTGTATAATTAACTTAACTGCCACCTACATAGTTCTTGAGTTCATTTCGATTTGGAGTAGGTCACATCATTTAGAACAAAAAACTAACCTCACTGAATCTAATTTTCACCTTGCCAACCACGAGTCTCTGTTTCTTTTGCAATTTTATATTCGACTTGAGGGTTGTAAAAGTTGTCGTCGTCAAGTCGGCCATTCGTTACAACAACAATTGTCTGGCTTACGAGTTAATAATTCCTACCAATGTGGGTCGTTGACTGACTTAATGAAATACCTGACCCCATCAACAACTCACCAGCTTATTATTTCACCCTTTCTTCTCGTATTCTGGAAGCCAAGTACAACGCCAACACAATTCCGAGAATTTGTATAAATGCAATACCGAGTCCGACACCAATCAAAATAACAGCGTTCTTATCGATGCGTTCCTTAAGTTTTCCAACACATCCGTCCTAAAAAATGAAGTTACAAGAAAGTGGAACAAAATTTAAATAGAGTTCCTCCGTTTTGAATTGCAAACTTTATAACAACCGCACATACCTGGAAGTACTTATCTTTGCCCAATGGTGGTGCATCAGCACAATTGCCAACAGTTTCATCAATGAGTTCCGGTCGACAGCAACTAGCGCGCAGTGCCTTGTCCCGACTCAGTCCGCGCCAATCTGATGGATTATCAACTCCGCAACACATGAGTTTCCTTTGGATGTTGTCCCAGGCTTTCAGGTCGTCATCGTTGGAGCGTTTTATCGAATCCATCAATGAGTTCTTGAGAATCATTTCGAGGTCTGATTTGAAGACTATCGCTGCAATGCCAACGGCAAGTTCAATTATGAAGATAACCCCAAGCAGGACGGCATACTGTATGGACGATTTTTATTTTTATTTTTTGTAATTTATGATTGATGGTTTTTTTCGTTGTTTACTTACAAGTATGAGGAGTGATGGTGATTCTTTTATGGCACCGAAGCAACCAAGAGATGCGATAAGGAAAATAATTGATCCAGTAACAATAAGAACAATAGGGGGCGCTGTTATTTGCCCCTCGACGAAATGGTTGAACTCATTAACGTCAGCTAGAACTAGGGCCCCGGCTATTAAGATTCCAAGACCCGATAGCTGTGATGGAATGAAATGGCAACACAAATTTTATTATTTCTTGAATATTAAGGAAAATGTGGTTGAGTCAACAGAAAACAGGAACTACTGAACAAAATCGACCGGTGGTCTTGTTCACTAGCCTGACTCAATGATTAGACTTTTCTAAGGTTATTTTTGGAATTTAAATATTAATTATGGTTATTGGGTCAACTGCTTCAAAAATATCAGTGAATCAGAATAATGAAAACCAACGTGTATACAATACACATTTATACGTTTTACAATCACACGAAACATCAGAACGGTGTGTTTTCATTTTAGGAAAAAGTTTGTACCTATTGCGTGTTTTTTTTTATTATTCATAGAAGGAAAGGTCAGCATTCTCACGGAATTAGTCGTGCATTATGTTAATAAAAAAAAAAAATGAATACAATCATGTCCAACTTCAGTCGAAAAGTTATAACTTTAACTTAAGTTTTAAATAGAACAGAAATATTATGTTCAATTGGAGTATTTATAATTATATCGTTTTTTAGTTTGTTTTTATCAAAAAAATAAAACATGCTTGTCTTGAAAACTTAGCTATACAAATATTAACAATATCGTATTTTTACGAGATGGCATTTTCACTGAATAAATTCTTCTGAAACCTTTCAAATGACACATCAAAAGAAAGGTTTTTACGAGCTCTAACAGTAAATATGTAAAACTTTCATTTTCAACGGTTGGCTTTCGAGAAAAACTGAATATCGTATTTACGGGCAAACACTTTCTCACATTTTTCGAATTCTTACAGCTCCAAACTTTTTCAGGTGACTTTCAACATAGTGAAACATAAAATCGAGGATGAGAAAAAAGTTTAAGAACGACTATCGTAGTTATCGTAGTTTTTTTACGAGTGATTTTAAATAAGCTCGAATGTCTATTTTTTTCTAGGCTTGTTAAAAACAATAATAGAGATAAGGTGAAGAGCAAAGGCTTAAGAAACTTGCTCCTCTTTAACAATTCTAAGTCCGTGTGTTGAATTGAGAACAGCTAAAATTGTATGCCAAATCTTCTCTCTTACTTTGGTTTGCGAATCGATATCGTATTTTTCTCGGGAAAATATTTTCCATCAGTTGAACATTTCTGAGGCAATGGCGACTAAGTCCCCGAAGTAGAAGAATGATGGGTGTGATTTTTACCAACTTCAAAAATAAAAAAAGAAAATGGTTGGAGTGTTTTATTCATTTTTTAAATAATTTTTTTTTTTTTAGTAATTCTGTCCGTCCAATTTACTAGAAATATCGAGTTCAGAAAAATATGATTATCAAACATTGCTTAGGCAAATCGCTGCATTAATTTCCTCGTAAATTCAATAACGACAGGAAATGCTTTTTGTGGTTAGGAATTTGAAAGTAGATACAAAAAAACACCGAACAATTTTATAAACATCCTTATTTTTGGCAAAGAATAAAAAGCAATCACACCGAAAATGAATGTTAACTTGCCAAATTCCAGGTCAACCCAGTGGTTGAACAGAAAAGACGTAATGCAGAACCAGTATTTTTCGTTTATCGAGTTTGTCCAAGATCTCGAAATAAAACTGTTTTCGACATGTATCGAAAATAAATGTGTATGTAATGCCTGCTTTCATGCTATTCAAATTCAAATTCATGCACCAAGCGTGTAGCTAGGTATTGAATTTTAGTGTTTAAAATTTCTGGAAAATAATTCATCAATTAAATAAGATTATTAAGAAATTCCTTAAGCCCTTAAAATTTTTTTATCAGTAACCATTTATGAAAAAATTAATATTTATTGACATAATATTTTTTAACTAAAAAAGAAACCAACGTTTTGGTAGTAGTTCCAGGTTCCAACTGAACATAATTGAGAATTGAAATAAAGGTTTATTTCTATTAATTTTAAAACATTATTTTAATAAAAAAAAACCGATGATTATTGCTTTTTTTTCTAGATAGATATTCAGAGCTGCTCATTTGTCATGTTTTTATTTTTAAAATGAACTTCATTCTTATACATGTATTTTGCATTCTCGTCGAATGCAATTAGCACTTTCAATATAATTCAATATACCAAAAAGAAAAAAAATAACTGCCTAATTAAATTTAATTATACTAATACAGTAGTCCCTTGATAACGTGAATTACCGATAATGCGAATTTCTATATAATGTGAATCGCCAAAAATTTTCATTGTCATCTCTATAAAGTGAACTTCGAAATTTTCTTCACTCTGTAATGTGATTTTTTTTTTTGTAAAAGCTTGCACGTTTTCTTGTTGGTGCACGCAATTGTTTTTTTAGTCCTGGATAGTGGATAACTTTTATTTGTCTAGACATATCTTAAGAAAAATTGAATGCAGCTGCAGGCTGGTGAGTTAAGTGAATACATTTTTGTGTTTTGTAGATCAGTTCGAATGTCTTTTTTTGGTTAGTTGCGGTTTACGTGGTCTGTGTTTGTTTATTTTTACTGTGTCCTTTTGTGTAGTAAAAATTAAAAATTGGTGATGGCTCCTAAACAAAAAGCTGACCGAAACGCACTTGATGCTTCAAACCATTTCCAGTTTACTAAAACTAAGAGCAGTAGCAATAGAAAGGTCAAGTCAAACTGTTCAATCAAAAATCACAAGTTTTTTTATGAAGAATTAATTCTACCGATTCTAATGTTTTTTTTTTTGTGAAAGCGTACGAGTACTGAAATTTATTTTTTTTTTTTTAATGAATTCAATAAATGCTTAAACTGAGATTAAAATAATATTTTGTGTTATATTCATTAGTTATAGAGGTTTTTTTAATCATTTTAATTATAGTTGGAAAAAGTTCCAGTAATGTGAATCCCTCTAAAATCCGAAAACGCCTTGTTTTAATTAGTTCACATTATCGAGGGACTACTGTATATCTTATTTTAAGAGTGTCGAGAGAGACTGAATAAAAACATCTTTTTTTTTAACAAAAAAGCTTATATAAAAAAAAACTTAAAAAAACAATTTTAATTGATTAATTTCATAACTTTTCGTTTTAGATTATTTTTGCATTTTATTTAAACAAAACAAAAAACATAAGCTTTTTCTGTTTTATGAAAAATCACTCACAGCAAATATTATGTTAAATCCGAATAGAATGTACTTTATAGTACTCATACCACAATTTCTCATTTTAAAATTCATTTTTATTTTAAACTTAAACTACAGTTTTTATATTTCTTAAAAAAATCTTTCTTTCAACAAAAACTTCCAGAAGTCCGTTCCAAGTCGTGTCACAAGTTCGACTGGACACTGTTGAATTCTTTTTTAATTCAATGAGTTCTTTCTATTCGGCACGAACACCGCTAATGACCCCAAAAAATATGAACACGAAGAAAGTTGTGGAAAGTCCACCATCGAACGCCAGTACATTGGTCAGTAAAGGGGTTGAAAAGAATTGTCAAAGGGTGATAGAGCCTTTAACGTTGGTGGGGTCGAGGGTTTTTTCTATTGCATGAATGGAAAGTTTTGGGGTTCTTTCTGCTTCGGCCCTCTTTCATAAAAGGTACAAACTAGTAAACTGGGTATGGAAATATGTAGTTACTTCGACTTGGAATACTTTTGGACAAACATTAATGCATTAGGACAAATGAGAGTTCAATACATGAAAGTATGTGTTCATTGAACAGCCATAAGCTTCATAAATTATTTGACAGAACTACAAAAAAAGCCAATCAATCAATCTTGAACGTTGTTATTTGTTTTATTGGGTCACTTGGCTTATTCGTATGTCAATCTTCAATTATACTGTTAGAATGTTTAAGAATGCATGAGCTCAAGGCACTTGGAACGAAGAGAAATAAGGGAATGGTCTCCTTGAGGTCTCCTTGAGGATATAGAGTTCTTATATGTGAATACTTATGTCAAAATGTATAAACATAAGAACCAGGAAACAGAAACAATAATCATAGTCGGGGTTTGTTGAAACCTCCCACTTTCCCAAAAGTTTTCAAAGTTAACTTTCAGTATTGGAAAAAAAAATGGAATTTGAAATCGATAAAAACGCATTTTTTTGTTAAAATTAATTCAAACTTGTTTTTTTTTTCAAAACAATCAAAATTATCGATTCGGTTGTATCACAAACCTACCACATGATCAACTCTACACTTTCAGCCTTCAAACTGTTAACATTTAAATTTTAAATTTCAAAGTCATTTTAAATCAATCGACACAATGTAAATCTATTTTTATTTCACAATAAATTTCAGAATTACAACAATAAAAGTGTAACCAATAGGGAACATTTTATTTCGAATAAAATATTATTAGTTACTTGCATTCTGATTAAGCAAAGTAAACTTTAAATATCGAACTTTATTTTGTTTTTCTAATTTGGAAAAAAAGAGTTCGGTAGTGTAAATTTAAAAACAAGAAAATGTTTACCTTGAAAAAAGTACGTATACGCCCTAGTGTACCATTTTGTTTCTGCACTTACAAGATTGAATTAAGCTAGGGCTATGTTAACAATAATAGTCTTTTTAGTTTACAATAAACACTTATTTATGACGTAAAATATATTAGAAAGAATAACAGCAAATCATAAATAGTGATGAAAGTTAAAATAAACAAACCTAAAATATATCTAACTAGCTAACATTCATTAGCTGTGTTTTTTTATTCCTATGATCTGATCCGGATCAGATCAAGAAAATAAAACAGCTTCTACCATCAATTTACTTATTACTTCACATTTGGCAGCTGTTTGAAAGTTATTCATTCTGTCAATTACAAAGAAGTTGCCCTACGATTATTTTGTTGAATGTGAAAAATCATTTTTTCAAAAACATACAGCTTTTGCTATGTAATTGAAAAATATCTTGTTCCCGGATAATAAATGGTGTGAAAGTGGCAGCACAGTTTTTATTGAAAATATACGCCAACATTTCAACTTGTGTGTGGAAGAAGAACTAATTTTTGGATCACAAAAATTGATCCAAGTAAAAAGCAGGATTTCGATTTTTTGTTGCTTCACATATACATAAATCAATGATCTGATCTGGATCATTGTGATAATAAAACGCAGCTACTATTATAAAAGTTTTCACATTTAAGGTCATTGATATCACAACTCAGTAACAAGACCTTTCAGACAGATTTTGATAGACATTGACATTGACATTTTACAGTACTTCGCACATAACTAACTACAGACACATAGCAGCACTGGCGACTGAGGCCATCGGCTGCTGGGGCAGAACAAGAAATTAATACAACCGAGAGAGACAGATAGACACATAGAAACAGAAACCTACGTGGCTCAGAGGAGGAGACTTAGATTTGTATTGTCTCATGTTATCGCCCAGGTGGCCTCAGAAAAGCTGGCGATTTTCGTAGAAAAGAATGCTGCCGAAGCTGGGGCTTGAACCCGTAGCGTTCGGCTTAGAAATCTACAGATTTCGATAGTTTTTCTGAAATCGAAAAAAGTTATTTTTTGATAATAACTCCTAACCGAGTGATACAAACAAATATTAGCTTTCAATGGCTGATTAGAATACTTGTAGGCTCTTATTTTAATGCACAATTATATAACGGTTGTCGAGGAGAATTGTTAGAAATATCGATTTGAAATTGTGGGAAAACGTTTGCGATTAATTTATGTGTTTGGCAATATCCTAGCTACCAGGCATTTGTAACCCCTTTTGTCGAATAGAGATTGCCCAGACCTTTATTTTGATGCATCATTCGATGGGTTTTGGAGGATTTTATTTTTCTGCCCAAAAATGTTGGCAAGGGGTTAGCCCATGATATTTGAAGAATATATGAAGAAAGCGATTTCGCTAAATTCAATATATTTTATAGTTCTTATTATCCTGAGCTTACTGAAAGCCAAACTCATACTCTTATTGGATATTACAATAAGCTAAGGCCAAAAATCAAAAAAAAAAGTTTTTAGATCATAACGCTGTTACCAGACGCCAGACCTCATATAGTTTCGGTTTTCAGTGACTGGTAGAATGCGTGTATCATTTGATATACTACCTGGGAAAATTGAGGGACCTGTGGATTTGAAATCGCGTGAAATTTTCTGAAGGCAGAAATCGAAAAACTCTAAAACCTAGTGCTACATCAATGGCGGATAGAACACAAACAAAAATAAAAATATCATACGAAATCTTCTCTTTTCCGTGATTTGCGAGATTTTTTTCCAAGCATTTTCTATTTGTCCATTCAAAAACTATTCTGGAGCAACATGTGTCAGATGAAAATCCATTTTTTTATTTAATTTTTTTTTGCGTTTTTCCGAGTTTTCTATCAAGAACTAATTTAACATTTTCTATTCGATAACCCATCTGGAACATTTAATTCATAACAAAAATTTAAGTTTTCGATCTGTTCGGTTTTTCCTCCATACCATATTTGAATACAACACTGTGTGAACAATGAATTTCATATATTTTGAACAAACAAACAAACAAACAAAAGTACATCCAGTTTTATATATTCAGGATGAGAATGAGAACCTCGTCTCGCCACCCTACAGAGCAACTCTAGAATAATTATAATTAACAGAGATATTGTTAAAATGCAATGGCCAATGTGATTTGCTTGAATCCAATTGAAATAGAGAACTCAATGTCTGACTTGTAAAGAACCGTTCTGTTTGTAGATAACTCCTTCCCTTATTTCAGCGTCTAGTAAATCCCATTACTTACAGGACGTATAGGCTAGTGCTAGCAACCTAAAGCAAAAGGGCGTTCAGGCTTTGATAGCGCGGCATGCTTGCATTAAGCTCGACCTAGCTCGTCGTGGGGTGGTGTTCTTACTATCGTTGCCATGAACATTTCGCTACGTTTTGACATGCCGTAATTGTTTTCTTCAGAGTAAAATTTAGGTTCAAATATATAGAACCCGAGTTCGTCCTAAGTTGGATAGGTTAATGTCCAGTGAGGTGGTGGGAACGAGATGGAATGTCCCACGGAGGATTTAATCCCACCCACGTATGCATATAAAAATACATCCTTGGCTGAATAGACCTCCAAATGTATCAGCCCCTAATCAATGCCTGCATTGTTTTCCCTTACCTTAATTCATTTCCTTTGCCTCCTCGCTCCGCTTCATTAGCTTAAACTGAAAACATGGTATGTACGATTGACCAAAGAAAAATTTCCATCCAAAATAAATACATCTCAGATCACTGTTTATGCAATTTACATTTCCTTTTATTTAAAAAAAAAAAAAACTACTAAATATGAAGTGGGAAAAAAAACTTAATAATAAGAATAATAAAGTAGATAATGACTAAAATGTTAACCAAGAAAATGTCCAAAAATACAAAATATTTTTAAATCAAATTGTTTTCAGTATCAACAAAATAATCAAAAGGTTTATTCGTATGAATAGGTTTTAATATTTCTAATCTATTTTATGAGATTTACAACTTTGTACAACATAATGTACCTTTAATCGCATTTGTTTCTTTGGGTATTTTTTTTTTCTAATTTATTTCTGGTTGGGTGTGGAAAAATGCAGAAAAAAAAGTAAACAATAAATACCCGTTGCTTCTCGATTCGGTTCGAGCGAATGCTCTCGCTGTGCTCTCGCTCAACGTTAGTTCAAATAATTTCCATACAATTTCTTATGATATTATTGTTCATTGAACTTTGACTTACCCCGTTATCCTTAGGAGAGGTGCACCGTTCCTGAGGTTTTTGGAGATAATCTATGAAATGGCTGTAAATTTAAGTACTGTAATTAAATTGAACCTTTTATTTATGACACACATTAACAAGGGCATTTACTATTTCTCTCTCTTCTATTTTCGATTTTTCTTTTTTTTCTCTTTTATTTTATTTACCTTATTATTTTTTCTGTTTTTTTTTTACTTTTACTCTTTCTTACTTTTTTTTCTTCTTTATTACACTTAGATTTAAATTGATACAAGAAAAAAACTTAATTATAATTACTAAATACAGTTATGAATAACCTAATAATACTTTATTTTCATTATAACTTTTCAATGTTAATCTGAATCCGGACACAGGCAGGGGGTCATGTCATGTGTTACACGGAATGCGGGCTCGGGAGCTTCGTGTGGAGGTGGAGGAGGAGGATTTCTTCTGTTTTTTTTTGTGTTTTAAGGGGACAGAAATGAGTTTTCCTTGCACTTTTTCCAGCTTTACTTTTTTTTGTAAAAAGCCCCAAGCTCAACAACGATCGGCCTTTTATACCTCGAAGCCAACCAAAGCCGCGTCATCACTTTCGAATTTCGAAAATGAGAGAGAGATTGAATTAATGGTTGCTTAGGTGCTTCGTCAAGCGCCTATTCAGTTAAATATTTTAACTTAAAATCTTTTTCTGGGTTATTAAAAATCATTTTGGATTTTTTAATGAATAGGTGTAGTGTAAAATCGAGGTTTTGATTAAAATCCCTCAAGAAAAACGTTGCGGAAATTCTTCCATCTTGAAAAGATGGCGGAAAATAAATATGTGTGTTAGAGCGTTAATCACTCCTCTTATGCCAAGAAGCTGAATTCGTTCTCTATGCTCTAAAAAAAACGCTGACATTATAATCTCTCAATCTTCCACAGAACCACATTTCACCAATACCATCCACACTAGCAGTCCCAAAGCGATGTGCAGTGTGTCGATCACTTATCGTTGCAAACCTAATTTTTAAATTAAATCCACCTATTTCGTCTAAAACTACCTTTTTTTCCTACTTTAAACAAAAATGCACGTACGGCGGCGTATACGTACTATTTTTTCCTTTATAATTCTATAAACCAGTTACCTATTTTAAATTTCGTTTCCCACAGACTATTTCACAGAAATCGATTTCGTTCGAAAACTAATTTCTGAACAATCGTACCCAGAATTCCATACAGCTGTCCCCCTTATTTGCTGACTTTTTCGTAAGATTGTCCCAAAAATTTGTTTTGTTTTTACTAAGGCTATATCTACAGTGAAAATTTTATGAAAACGCGTTGATTATTGAACGGATTAAGAGTCCCTACCGGACAAACAAATCAATACACCTTTAATTCCATGCATTCCTTGAAGTCCTTCGTGCTCTTGCAGAGTTTTCCGAGTTTCCAATAAAAATGTTTCCACTTTTCCATTTGAAAATCAGTGCACCTACAATTTCTTGCAATTTTCCCATCAAAACCATTACGTTTTCCGAATTTGTCATCAAGAGCTTTCTATTTTTCCATTCGAAAACCAATTTTAAAACATAAAATTCCAAGCAAAAAATCAAATTTCCGACCTTTGTTTGTTTTTTCCAGTTTTCCCACTCTTTCATGAAGTTTTTCCAATTTTTTTTTTCACAGGAACCATCACCGAATACAACAGTATTAACCATAAAAATTTCCCAAATATCTGTTTAGTCTATTCGGAATACATCTTGACATTTATAAAGAGATAAAAAATGTTGTTGGGGATTTATCTTTTTGTTGAGTTTCAGTTATTCTTAAAAAAAACTTCATTCAGCATAAAAATTCATAATGCTTAGTTTCATCAAACACAGCTCCGAAGATAGTTTCTTGAAAACGTTGAGGCCTATTGAAAATAGAAGAATTTGTTTTTCTTTCACCAAAAATGCTTAAACGCTGCATTGCAATGCTTTGACTGTATTCCATAAAATGAACAAAGCAAACGATAATTATTGGATTTCATATGTCGTTTTTGTTTTTTGTTTTAATTGTTTTTCTGAATTTCTTAAAGCAAACAAAAATTGGTCGAGCACAAGATGGCCATAAAGTTAGCTTGGCGTTATTGAACAGTAAAAAAATATGTTCGATCACATTGGACTTGCATGGGACCAATTCTTCTCTATTATACGTAGGTAGAGCTATTCATAGGGTTTAGTTCAACGGAAGTTCATTTCCTCCATGAAATAATCCGGATGCCGAGCCCGAGGTTTACACATTATTTTTTTTTTTTAAATTTAATTTTGATTACATTTGAAGTTATCAAATCAAGATAAAGTCATACGCTCTTGGTAATTCAATTTGTTTGTTTTCCGATATTTATTTTCCATACCTATAGGGCTTTGCATTCAGAGTCCTTCACAAATATTATAACTGAGTGGTGACATAATCAAATACATAAATTCTTCAACCAACTCCAAGTCTGTTGATTTTTTTTTATCGCCCCTAAAAAACGATTTGATCTTTACTACTTTCGATTCAATCATTACAGCACCGAGTGGCACAACACAACCAACCATCGGTTGTGAAGGAAACTATCGATTCATATTCCTAAACTCAGTGGAAGCACGCAGTACAAAAAAAAAAAAAACACCATACTAACAATAACACGGTTAACTATTGGGCTCACCAGGAAGTCGATAACCCCTAAAGAGCCTGACCACCTGACCTGACATAGAACTACATAGACCACCTCAATTACAACACGCTTTTAAATGGGACATTTCGGAGTAGAGGATGTTAAAATAAATAAAATACTGACGTTTATGTATTCTCATTTTTGTTTTTACTGGGACTATGGCAAATGATTCTTATTTTTCTTCGTGGTGTTACGAAAATATATTTTTGAATTCCGGTCACACAAATTATTCCTTAAAAAAACAAACAGTCAGTCAGTTGGTGGTAATTAGATTCTGAGGAAATGTTTGCTGGATGTTGAGGTTTCTGCTAAGCAGTGACCTAACCTCTGACCTTTGGATCCATCGACGGAATAACCTTACTGACTAACTCCTGCGTTGGTCTTTTTGTTCAGAAAATGTCAATTAATGGCGTGATGCCGAGGTAGTTAACATTTAATTCCGCGAGGTAGGGTAAACGCAGTGGGTGTTTCACTTTTTTATTTCTTCACTGAAATAAACAGCAGTAATGACATCATTAACATTTCTCTCAGTTTGATGTTCTAAGTTGACGAATATTAAGACCTCGTTGTTTGCAATTATTGAATGGAAGTAAAACGTTTTCACACGTAATTATCACTTAGAAATGCAAGAAATTTTGAATTCAAAACGGGTTTGATTGGCCGTCTGCGCAGTAATGTTGGGTATAACTACCAATAGAAAATCAAAAATGATGTAAGCTGCTAAAAACTGCCATAACCAAATAATTAAAAAATTTACAGCGTGTATACATACATATAAAGGGTCCGCCAAATAACTTTTTTTTATTTGAAAGTACAATCCTTCCGGTTAACAATGAAAAATAATTTAATTCAAATCGGTCCAATTTTAAAGCACATAATCGATTGTGTGCAGCTGTATTTAACCAATGGCTTCACGAATATTGTCCTTTAAGGCGTCAATTGTCTCTGGCTTGTCGGCGTAGCACTTATCTTTTACGGCACCCCACAAATAATAGTCCAATCGCAGCTTCATCTGAAAAGATGATTTTTTTGGCAAAATCGGCATCTTCTCTAAGCTGACGGTGTTTCTCTTCTTCCAAAATCCGTACGTATACACAACCATATTTGTTCAGCGGAATGATAAAACTAATTCAGACATGAGCTAAGTGTTATAATTCACGAAATAAGCACTAGTTGAAAAAAAAACGTTAGATGGCGGACCCTTTACAATTAAATAAATACAATAATTAAATATAATGCAAATTTATAGTTTGAAATTCCCATAGTTTATTATCTGGTAGTCTGTAACTGATTGATTTCAAAAAGAATATTATTTGAACGAAGAATTAATTTTCTTCGTTCTCCACGATTCTCAGCATTTGGTGTCTCCTAAATTTTCTGTTTTTGAAAAAGGGCGTGGCCTATCTCAGGATTGTTAGAAAACCCTTAATTCTCATAACTTTGAGTTACGAAAATGATTAAATTGTCATGAAAAAAGGTAGGATATTTTGCAGTGAAATGGAATTCGGTCAAAGTACTGCGGGAATGTACTTTATGGTCAAATGGCTTTCCGGGATTTAAGTTTCCGGTCTTTCGACCCCAACCCGTTTGCCATAACTTATTAGAAATAGACTAGCTAGCCACCTAAGACCTTTACTGTTTATTTTGTACGTTAACGACTTACCTTAAAATTTTCAAACGCATTGACTCACTTGACGACTGTTTACTCCTACAAGATGATCTAAATAGTTATCGCGAATGGTGTTTTATAAATAAGCTTTTACTTAACATAGACAAATGTAAATCAATGTGTTTTACACGCAAACAAAATGTTTTGACTTTCAATTATCGATTAGACTCTTCTTATTTGACTAAACTCTCTACTTTCTCTGACCTAGGTATTATTCTTGACTCAAAATTAACTTTTACAAATCATTACTAAAAATATAAAATAGAGTGGCATGAAAGCTCTTTAAGAGCCAAGGCCTAAGTGGCTTACTCTCATCAATAATTCTCTGAGTACGTGTGAAGAATTGAGAGGACCTACAATTTAACGCCGATTCCGAACGGCAAAGTTGAGAAGCACTTTTTCATGACAGATTGATACTCTTGAAAGATTTTTCAGGTCTTCGCAAGAGGCAGCGCCCGTGAAAGATGAAATAAAAACTTGGCCTAAGTAGGACTCGAACCAACGACGTTCTGCTTAGCAGCCAACGCACTTACCAACTAAGCTACGGGCAACTAATCATTACTATATTATTAAAAAAGCAAATAAGACACTCGGATTTATAAAACGGTTTTCACATGACTTTCGCGACCCTTATATCCTTAAACTTCTTTACATTTCATTTGTAAGACCAATATTGGAATATGGCTGCATAATATGTATTGGCTCCCTATAATTCAGACCATATAAACAGAATAGAAAGAGTACAAAGAAGATTCATGCGCTTCTGCCTCCGTTTCTTCCCATGGTCGAATAGGCTCGAACTTCCACCGTACAATCATAGGCTCACGCTCATAAATCTTCCATCGCTTTTTAAATACAGAGAGTACATTCAGCTGTGCTTTATTATAAAATTAATCAATGGGTCAGTCATATCACCATCAATTTTGGAACAATTTAACTTTAGTTATAGCCGTACAAGTATTAGAAGACAAGTTCCTTTACGTCCTATATCAAGCAGATCGAACTATGGCAAAAACAGTCCCATCAACCAATTGATTTCAGTTTACGAGTAGATATTACTTTTTGGTATATTCCGTAAGCGATGATTTTAAAAGGGGAGACGGACATAATCCCGAAAATCAAAATCCCGAAAACCCACAATTCCGAAAACCCAAAATCCCGAAAACCGACAATCCCGAAAACCCACAATCCCGAAAACCCAAAATCCCGAAAACCCACAATCCCGAAAACCCACAATCCCGAAAACCCAAAATCCAGAAAACCCAAAATCCAGAAAACCCAAAATCCCGAATGGGCAAAATCCAGAAATTTGATTAAATTTCTGAAATTTATTTAAAAATAAGAAAGAATAAAGGACTCAACATTTTCTTTAAGACCATCATTATACGAGTATAAGAAAATTGAAATAAAAAATATATTCCGTTACTTTCCCTTCTAATGTTTAGAAATGAAAACCAGTTTTTTTCTGCACTTCAAATTCACCTTTATACAAATCAAATTCACCCTTTTACAAATCAAATTCACCCTGTACTTATAATGAAGATAGTATGTATTTGTAAAAATAAAATCACAAAAGATCGTTTTTATTTAAGACAAAAAGTACCAATTTTATTGAATCCATTTTTATTCAAACATTATGGTTAATAATATAACAAATCTTCTCCTGCAGCTGCAGCGGGTAACTTTGCATACATATTCATGTGATAATTGTGATAATTTTCGGAAGTTACCGTCTCGACAGCAGTGTCTATTATGTCAACCAAACTTTGGTTATTTGTTGGATCGGCTAATAAGTTTCTTGCATGAAGCTTAATTTTCGAGCAAACTTCTTCTATTGGATTTAGCATTGGGGAGTACGGTGGTAAAAAATGAAGCGTATGAGTTGTTTGATCAACAAGGTTTTGAACTTCTTCCGTTTTGTGAATACTTACATTATCAAGTATTAACCACACATGGCTTAAATGTTGTCTCTGTAGCTCTTCAAATAATCCACACAAAAAATTACAAAATACATAGGTATTCACCGCAGAGTGTTCAACTATTTTGTGGTGGACTTTCCCTCTCATATTGATAGCCATAATCAATGACACATTACAGGGTGAATTTGATTTGTAAAAGGGTGAATTTGATTTGTAAAAGGGTGGATTTGATTTGTAAAAGGGCGAATTTGAAGTAAAAAAAACTGTAACATAAACATTCTTCTTAACATAAGAAGAGAATCTAACGGACTTTATTTTCTAAGGTTTTTTTTATTGGTGACCTTCAAAAAAAAAAAAATGGTAGGTTGTCTTTGCAATTCCCGATCTTATATAAAAAACAGTTTGATTTGATGCTATTATGCTTCTGCAAAGCATTTCGAAATCGAAATCCCGAAAAATTATATAAAATGAAAAATTTGCGCAAATTTTTCGGGATTTCGGGATTTTGGGTTTTCGGGATTTTGGGTTTTCGGGATTTTGGGTTTTCGGGATTTTGGGTTTTCGGGATTGCGGGTTTTCGGGATTTAGGGTTTTGGGATTTTGGGTTTTCGGGATTTTGGGTTTTCGGGATTTTGGGCTTTCGGGATTTTGGGCTTTCTGGATTTTGATTTTCGGGATTTTGACCCCAACCCTTTTAAAAGTAAAACATTTAAAGTAGATTTTTTCAATACTTCAGTTTAGCTTTTAAATCTAAGAATAGATGTAATATTATGGCTGCTTAGAAATCATCTTTTTATTTCTTCATTAAAAACAATAAACCTCTCATAATTATTATTTTCCATTTCCCGAATCTTTAACGCTTTTACACAATTATTTTCCTCATACCATTGATTGCCAATTCATTCATTCACATCTAAAGCTATGTGCCTGGTGCCAGTATCTACCTGTCTGGCATTGATAAGCTAAACAAGACCAAATCAATTTCCATATGACGTCGTCGACCGAATGAATATAAATACACAACTTAAAATGCGCAAAAGAACATTGACCGTGGTTAACAGCTTTGTGTCTGAAAACTCTTCATCCTCATCTTCACCTAGTGATAATCTTTCATTAGCAATTTCATAATTCAAAGCTTAAATACCATAAAACAAGTTATTCTGATAATACTTCAAGCCTTCCATGAGGCAGAGTAATGTAAACATTAACACAGAAGAGTCATCAGCATTTTAAAAGCTTTTTCTGGAGACCTTTGCTAAAGCTAGTTCTTTTTTTTCTGTATATGACAAAATATTATTATTGATCATGTACCGAATAAATGTCTTCAAGATTAATCAATCCGGTTTAAGATGTTCAGTCGTCTTCAGTTATAATCTTGTCTTAAACACCCTTCTTCTCATATAGTTAAAAGGGTGTTTCTATAAACATTATTGAGTCATGTGTAACGGTTTTTTTCCTAAAGCTAAGAATAGATCGATAGCAAAACATCCTTCGTTAACATTATGTTGTGTTGAGTAGGTTCAAGAAATGCTATATGCAAATATTGAAATTCTAGCGTTGCCGTCTTTTATAGCTTATTCACACCGCGCGTTTCGCGCGTTCAAAAACGTGACAGCCCTGTTTTGTAAAACACAAGTTTTTTTGTGAAAACCAGTCAAATCCGAAAAATTGAAAGCATTCAGCGATCTGTTCAAATCCATTCAAGAACAATACTTGTTTCTCGTTCTCTCCAATAGAAAAAGTATATAAAGCTTATAGGCAAAATTTATTTTGACAGCTTGGTTTCCTACCTCCCTTTCTCGAATCTGTTAGCAATCCGTTAATAAAATGGCAGGCATGACTATGAGAGTTGATAATGAGGTTGCCAGAAAAAAACTTAAGAAGAAGGAAAAGGCATGAAATATCTAGGGGAGATTTGTTGACTGACTGGTATTATCTAAAAAAGAGCCGTACCATCGCCATTTTTCAAAGAAGCAGTTCTTTTTTTTACATAAATTGGTGTTGTTTACAAACAGGGTTTCGACATGAAATTATGGATAGTACTTCTGGAGGAAAACGTCTGGCATCCCTAAGTTGATATCAAAAATCAGTAGTGTCGAACTAGAATCTCTCTCAAAATAATGAGCGGTGTGAATATATTTCGGGTTTTTGAAAACTTTTTGTCGGAAACTCAGCTATGCGTCTGGCTTGAAAGGTCTATTAAGAGAAACTGTGTTTTTCAACTACATAGTTAAATTTTTGTTTGACAAATTCTTTGCTATCAACTTCGATTTACAAGCACCTTTAGGATGTATGTATATGTAACAGAATTGCCACTGTAATAAAATATTCGTCAATGGCAGTTATTTTCAAAACTGTTTTATGATTTTTGGTAAACATTCTTTAAATAATTGTCATCTTGGAACCATTTTGGGACAATAACATTTTGTCGAAAACATTTTGGTTAAATGAAAACAATTTCAACTACGACCGGCCGGGTGTATAAAAGACGGGTTCTCTATTTTAATCAAACAATTTGTTTATCAAAGTCAAAACTATGCAAGGCAAAGTAAATAAAAAATTTAAATCTTTTGAATAAACAATAAAATTAAAATAAAATGAAACAAGAAGTCGTGTGACTGTCATCTCTACACCAGTACCGCCGCGTACGACGTTTATTATTATTTCGAATATTGCAAAGCTTTTCTAGCACAAGAATATTATGGTCAGTTGTTAAGAATCGTTTCAAGCAGCATGAAGTGAAGATCTTTTCTCGGCACTGATAACACATTTTTTGTTCGTAATTTTATTTATTTATTCGAATTAAGTTTGGATTTTACGTGTGAGACATCTTGAATTATAATGAGCGACAGTGAAAAACTTCAAAACAAAGGTACCTGTTATGAAATATGTAGAATTAAGTAATTTTTTTTTTATTTAATAAAAATAATATAAAAATGTGACCGGGGATGTACTGTGATTTGTGGTATTATTTAATTAATTTTAGTACAAGCTTTGCTTAGAGTCTTGTTTAAAACACGTTATTCGAATAACAAGTAAAAGCTTCAACTACGTAAACAGACAAATTAGTTACTTCTTTGTTGGTGCAGTTCTGAGAAATGTACAATTGTACATGTTGTGACTATATTTTTTGCATAAATCAACAATAAGAGTTGGAAAAACTAAGAAGATACGTTTTCATTGTTCAGCATTTGCTAGAAGAGGGTTGCCATTGCTGGCGTTCTGATGTATCTACATCTATATTCGATGCTTCTATTTTGTATTCAAAACATGTTCAGAATTGCAGATACTTTTTGCACTTTTTGTTGGGAGTGAAGTTATCTTCGATTCCTATTGCGGATTAAGCAAATATAAAGGAATACAACAGATCGTCGAAAATGTTTGCTATCGACCTCAAGAATCAAGTGAAAATTTAACTCATTAGAGACTAGACTTTTTTTTGATTATCATCTTTATGACGACAATCGAGAAAAAAGAACCAACTTGACCATCCAAATTTAAAGGTCTCTCTTATAAGTGGAGGAATATTTGAAGCTTTTGGACCTTCTCAAGCAAATAATTATGCATACAAAGCCGGTAGTCTCCAAAAATATCACTTCAGTTTTCACTTACCGTATTGGTAGTTTCGGACATTAGCTTATTGGCATTAGTGCTTCAATACTCGCGTAACTTCGGTACTTCATATTTACCCAAAAGAAAAGAGGAAAACTCAAGGCGAATTGGAATACGGCGCGCAAAATATCGATTGTCACATGGACTGTGTCGCATATCCCGTATGAATCAGAGATCATATAAGGTTTCCCTGACCAAAACATTGGTTTTAACCTCAATTTCGATAGAAAATGTTTAGATGGTGCCACCTCTGCACAATACGCACTAAACTGTCACTTACTGTTGGTTGTTTTTGACTGTACCTACAGACTTTCTCTCACGATTTTGGAAACTGACTGTCAGTGTGAAAATATTCTATGACTCAAAAAGAAACCACTAGATTTCTCTAAATAAAGCCAAATATGAATAGCTGTTGTAATATTAGTAAGACATTTTTCTTTCTTTTTTTTGCAGGTCCATTTTTTGGCATTCGCCATGTGCAGACTCTGCTTCTATTTCTTTGTTTCGTAGTGAACTTCATTGATCGGCTCAAGACTTCAGTTGCAATTTTGGCCATGACAGATGCTGCTTCAGCAAATCCAACCTTTCAAGTAAATCTATTCACTTTTCCCACCAAATAAGTCAACTCTCTAAACACATTTTCTTATAGGAATTCAATTGGGACAAAACACAAAAGGGATACATCCTCAGTAGTTTCTACTGGGGCATGATACTAACACAGTTTCTCGGCAGTTATATGTGTCGAAAGTTCGGTGCCAAAATCACAATCTTCATATCAACATTCGGATCGGCTTGCTTCACTCTAATAACTCCAATATTAATACCATTCGGTGGATGGCAAATGTACACACTGATCTCGGTTATTCAAGGAATGTTTCAAGGCCTGTTCACACCGTGCATCCACGAGCACATAGCCAAATGGGCACCAGTTGAAGAGCGAATTCGTCTGGGAGCATTCAGCCATTCGGGCATCGAAATGGGAACTATTCTGGCAATGGGAGTGCCAGGCTTCATAGCTCAATCAAAGCTAGGCTGGCCGGGTATATCGTATGTCTCGGGAGGACTGAGCATTGCTTGGTGCATAGTTTGGGTTCTGTTTGCCGATAACAGCCCGAGTAATTCTAGATTCATACGTTTGGATGAGAAAATGTTCATTCTCAATTCACAGCAAAAGGTTGGTGACGATCAAAAGGCTATTCCGATTCCATGGAAAGCAATTTTCACTTCGATTCCGTTTTGGTCACTTATTTGCATCGAAAGTGCCCAGGCGCTTGGTTTCAAGACAATTCAAAATGAGATTCCATCCTATTTGCATGGTATTTTGCGATTGGACATCAAATCGAATTCCTTGTTTTCCGCACTGCCGTACTTGGTCATGTTTGGCATTACCAATTTGTTCCTCTTCCTGTCAGACTTTATAACAAACAAGAAGATTCTAAGCTTGACCGCTCTGCGGAGGACGATAAGTACAATTTCAACATGGATTCCAGCTACGACACTTATTCTGGTTGGATTTTTGGACGAGAAACAGAAGACTCTGGCAATAGTCCTGATGACAGCGACTGTGGGAGTAAATGGTGGTGAAGTCATCGGAAGCGGACTGAATGCAATCGATCTGTCACCGAACCACGCGGCAACTCTGATTGGTATCATTACGACTGCATCAAGTGTTGTGTTTATGGTGACGCCACTGTTTGTCGGAGTTATAGTGGGTGATGGGGTAAGTTTGCCGTTCAAAATTGAATACAGTTTTCATTTCATGTGTGTTTTTTTTTAGACTGATCGTTCGGAGTGGCAAATTGTATTTGCCATTACTGCCATGATTCTATTTTTCGGCAATTTACAGTACATTTTCTTTGGAAAGACCAAAACCCAACCGTGGAATGATGAGAATTTCTTGGTAAACAAAAATAAACTGGAAGATGGGCCGGCAAACGAAGGAAAGCCGGCAGCGAAGAAAGAACCAGTGGAGAGTTATATTAATTACGGATACTCCTATTGTACTTAAGATAAATAAGACTTTTTTATAACCAAATTATGGACAGTGTTGTCAATTTTGAATTCCTTTCATATTTGCATTAGGAGTGGCAACAGATTTTCCAAACAAATTGTCATCATTGTCAGACAAAATGTTTGCATATATGCGTACGGTGACGTGAAATAACGCCCAACGAAATAAGACCCCACCTTAAATGCGGCTTTATTTCCATGAAGAAATCGAAATAACACCCGACAGGCCTTATTTCAATTGCATTGTGGAAATAAGGCCACATTTTACATGGAAATAAGGCCGCATTTCCAGAAGATAAAAATAATGGCCGACTATTGTGGGTGATAAGTGTCGAATTTCATTTTGCGACTACTGACCCACTATGCTGGTTCATTTGTCCAGAAATCTAATTCAGGGTTTCCGACCTTCGCAATTAAAATAAGTTTATTACATTTTCAAGGTTTTTTCTGTGCATAAAACTGAAACATGCCGCATGCTTTAAGTCTATGTGACGTTAAGAAACCATTGTCCAATGCAAACGTTCTTCTGCATTCCGGGATGTCAAAGTTCTGTGAGAATTAATTACGGCATTCTACAAGCACACTATACTTGAAGCCAATTTCATCGTATTGCAACTATCTATCACCTGAAGTAACCAAGCTGTTTCAATTACATTAAAAGCTGCATCAGAAAGATGGATGGACACAAGTGGAAAAAATTTTGCCCAAAAGAGAATCAATTTGGGGTGTGAAAATAAAAAAAAATTCGCGCGAATTTTTTTATTTTCACACCCCAAATTGATTCTCTTTTGGGCAAAAATTTTTCCGCTCGCTCCGCTCGCAAATATATCAAATCGATCTTGAATTTTTCGTATCGGCCTCATCTTCAGTCGAAATTCAAAAAGATGCTGAAAATGAATAGCGAATTGAAATTCTTGCAAAAAAATTTCTTTGCATTATAGGATGTGTAGTAGTTGCTTTTTCAAATAAAAGGAAACCTCAACAGCTTTGAAAAATGAATTGCTCTGACCATTTTGTCGACGGCTAATGAAGTAACGTGGTCCTAATTATTTGTAAGATTTTTTTTGTAGTGTAGTATACATACAGGAATTAACGGTTTTTATTTATTTTTTTAGCATGAACATTCGTTGTTTCACTTTTTTTTTTATTTGGACTTTTGTCCCATTAAAAGTAAAACCTAGTTGGGACTATTGACCCACCATAGTGGATTAATAATCCTTAAATCGAAGTCGGCACTAAAATGACCCTCCATAGTAGATCAGAAGTTCCGTAAACAATTTTCGTGAATTCTGATCTCGGAACGAGTTTCCCTGCGCGAACTTTCTAATCAAAACAGAAAAACCGAAATAAGGCCCCACGGGCATTATTTCTAAGTTGCAATGGAAATAAGACCGCAACCCTTGTAGGGATCTTATTTCCATAAGAAATGGAAATAAATCCCTATGGGGCCTTATTTCGTCGGGCGTTATTTCACGTCACCTATGCGTACGATGTTGCCAATGGTGCAGTGCATTAACGCCCATGGAATTAACGCCCGCGGGTGTTAATTCCAAAAACAAAAGGAATTTACCCCCGCGGGTGTTAAATCCTTTTTGAATTGGCAATAAGGCCCACCATAAAAAAGAACTAACGCCCGCGGGTGTTAATGCCATTTGAAATTGACACTAACACCCGCGAGTGTTATTTTCTTTTGGAAGAGATCTTTTCAACCTCGGATGTGAACACTTGCGCTGGCATCCTCTAGACACCTTGGCCACGTGAGTAGAAACAAATTAAACATCACAAATGAAAAATTTTACATTTCTAACTTCGTTCGATTATACTTTTGGTCATTCAAGACATATTCGGTTTGTGAATTAAACTTTTTTTTTATTCAAAAACCGAATAAATCTTTGGGATGTCAAAGTTCGGTGAGGATACGGCATTCTACAAGCACACTATACTTGAAGCCAATTTCATCTTATTGTATCTATCTGTCACCTAAAATAACCAAGCTATTTCATTTACATTGAAAGATGGATGGACACAAGCGGAAAAAATTTTTGCCAAAAGAGAATCAATTTGGGGTGTGAAAATAAAAAAAATTCGCGCGAATTTTTTTATTTTCACACCCCAAATTGATTCTCTTTTGGCCAAAATTTTTTCCGCTCGCTTCGCTCGGGATCAAATAAAATCCATCTTGAATTTTTTGTATCGCCTTCAACCTCAGTCGAAATGATGCTGAAAATGAATCATTGAAATGCTTGCAAAAATGTAGAACCACTCTTTTTCCAAATAAAATTAAACCTAAACAGCTCTGACAATTTTGTCGACAGCTAATAAAGAAACGTGGTCCTTTTTATTTCAATGTGTACTTATACAATACATACATACAAGAATTTAAGTTTTTTGATTTTGGGACTTTTGTCCCATAAAAAGTAAAATTTAATTGGGACTACTGACTGGCCATAGTGGGTTAATAATCCCTAAGACTATTTCGGTACTTTTGAGTCTCTAGAGTGGCTCAGAAGTTCCGAAAACCCTTTTCGGGACTTCTGACTTCGAGACGAGTTTCCCTGCGACAAGTTTCTAAGCAAAACAGAAAAAACAAAATAAGGCCCCACGGGCATTATTTCTAGGTGGCAATGGTCATAAGAACGCAACCCTTGTAAGGGTCTTATTTCCATAAGAAATGGAAATAAGGCTCCATGCGGCTTTATTTCGTCGGATGTTATTTCAAGTCACCATTTGTTTCACGTGTGGGTTTTATTTCCAATTAAAATTGGAATTAAAGCCCACCAAAAAAAGGAATTAACCCCCGCGGGTGTTAATTCCAAATCAAAAAACGAATTAACACCCGCGGGAGTAAATTCCTTTTGTTATTGGAATTAACACCCGCGGGCGTTAATTCAATGGGCGTTAATGCACTGCACCGTTGCCAATATTTGGACAGAAGAATAAAATAATTTTAAGAGCCATCGAGTGGCATATACAAATAAAGACCGTATCAAGCTGTTTTTGAAACTCTTAAGTAAAATTTAATCCGCTTCTTGGTAACCGAAATATTCGTAATATCGTTTTTTTACGGTCACAGTTTTTTATTTAATAGAGGGTAGATTTGATTTGATACAGGGTAGAGGTAAGAAGTTAAAGGGTAGAGGGAAGTGGGTAGAGGGGATGACGGTAGAGGTTAGACAGTGCAGGGTAGTGGGTAGAAGGCATAAAGTAGAGGGTAGAGGTTAGATGGTGGAGGGTAGAGTAGAGGGTAGATGGTAGAGGGTAAATGGTAGAGGGGTAGATATTGGAGGGTAGTTGATAGAGTGTATAGGGTAGATAGAAGAGGGTAGAGGGTAGATGGTTGAGGTTAGAGGGTAGATAGTGAGGGGTAGAGTGTTGAAGGTAGAGAGTTGAGGGTAGTGGGTAGAGGCTAGAAGGTTGAAAGTAGTGGGTAGAGGGTTGAGGATAGAGAGTAGAATGTAAAGGGGAAAGGGTAACGGGTAGCGGTAGAGAGTAGGGAAAAGAGGGGAGACTGTAGAGGGTAAGGGGTAGAGGGTAGAGTGTTGAGGGTTGAGCGTAGAGTGTAGAGGGTAAGGGATAGATAGTAGAGGGTAGAAGGTTGAGGGTAGAGAGTAGAGAGTAGAGGATAGAGGATTAGGGGTAGAGGGTAGATGTAAGATTGTAGAGCAGGGGCGAACGCAGAACAAAATTTCGGGGGGGGGGGGGGGTTTCAAAAAATATATAGGTATTAAAGGGTTATGGCACTGTTAGTCAGCCCTTTAACTTTATTTTTGTGTTTGCGTGGTCTTTAAAAATTAGTTATTTAATTGTTGGTCTGTTGGACGTGAAACTTATTTTTCCGATTTGTTGATATTTGCAGATAAGGAAAAAATATTGCTATTTGTTACCTAAAACAAAGGAGAATGGGCAAAAATGTATGGAAGCTGGCCTACGAACCAATAACAATATGCTATATATCAATGGAAAGGTTTTTCTGTCTTCTTTAACTTTTTCTATGGCAGTAAGTCCCAAATTGCTGTGTGGAAAAAGTCATTGCACAATAAAGTCATTCACAAGTAATAAGTGATTTCTTATTTTCACCTTGACCTTTGACCCAATAACGACATGATGTATATCAATTGAAAGGTTTGTGGACTTTAACTTTTGTCTTGGCAAGAAGTCCCAAATCACTGTGCGGAAAAAGTTATTGCACAATTAAGAGATTCAAGGATAAAAATAAGTTATGTTTTGTTTTCTTTTGTAAAGCTTTTCTTTTATGATGAAAGCAAGAAAACACTTTTTTTTTCTATGACTTAATTGTGCAATAACTTTTTCCCCTCAGTGATTTGGGACTTCTTGCCAAGACAAAAGTTAAAGTCCACAAAAAAACCTTTCAATTGATATACATCATGTCGTTATTGGGTCAAAGGTCAAGGTGAAAACAAGAAATCACTTATTACTTGTGAATGACTTTATTGTGCAATAACTTTTTCCACACAGCGATTTGGGACTTACTGCCATAGAAAAAGTTGAAGTAAACAGAAAAACCTTTCCATTGATAATATAGCATGTTGTTATTGGTTCGTAGGCCAAAATGCCCATTCTCCTTTATTAACTATAATTCAAATAGAAGTTGGATTCTCTTATAGTCGGCCCCTTAAATTCCAGTAGTCGGCCACGGAAGTTGACAGTAGTCAGCTCCCTTTAGTTAATTAATTATTTGTAATCTATAAGCCGTTGTTAAATCTTAAATGTATTAACAAACTTTTTTTTAAAAAAATATTTATTTCTAAATAAATAAAAGACAACATACAACAAATAATTAATTGAAAACAATCTTGTTTTTCAGTCAAATATGTATATTATTCAAAATGATTCAAGACCATTTCCAACACTTAAAAAAAGTACGTCTTCGAAACTTGTTTGAAATTTAGTTTAGTGATTACTTGATATAAATATACATTTTTAATTTTAAACATTACCACCATCATAGTTATTTAAAATTAACAATAAATTTGATTTTAATAAATATCTACTAACATTGAAATCAATCATGTCGCAAACAGTATTTGTTTCTCTTAAACACCTGGTTAATGGTTCATTGGCAGCATACACAGTTCTGTGATACGTGATTTTTTTTTGTAATCGATTTTCCAGTCCTTTAAATGCGCCCACGGATTGTTTAGTATGTGTTGTATTGGGTAAAAGAGCGTAAAAGATGATTCCGTTAATACTCTGCGCATTCCATTGAGACGAGGGATTTGTGGCCATCGACTTAAAGCAGTTCTAAGCTTATTATATTACTTTCCATAATCCGTTCGTTGAAACTATATTGGCCACATATTAGAAAAACGTCTCGGATTGTATCCACCTACTTTCAGATCTGCCTAAGAAGTAAGACCATTTATCCGGCACACTTTTTGCAACAGCTTGGAGGAGGGAGCACATAGGGAAACACAAGCAAAGGTGTCGTCACTGAAGAGAAAAAGTACCTATACAGTGATCGCCTCATATTCGTTTCCATGTTGAACAGTATAAAGATTTTTCCAACCTCTTGGCGACTCCTGGTTTTAGAGATAGGCTGAATGATGTTTCATCTCCATTCAGAATCTTGAGGGGTCTTCTAAAATACCGGCTACGTCAATCTCTTCTAAATACTCATACGTCCAGGTCGCTCGTCCTCTGCTGTTCTGAGTCCCGCAGTTCATAATGTAATGTGACATCTTGAGAAGGCTTAGTAATACGTTTTCCCTTGTAGGCTATCTTTGAAAAGCAGTCCTACGTTTGTCCTCACGATGGACGTTTGTCACCAAGAGGTCTGTGGGTTTCTGAGGAAAGACACACTTGGCAAGGTATATGAGCCACTTAACAAGCTTTTGTTCTTCGGCTAAACTAAAGACAGTTTCCTGTCCTATTTTCTTGTAGTCTACCTCGAGGGACCTCGTATGCTTCTCTGATCGGCCAATTATGCTGTTATTTTTACTAATACGTTCGAGGTACCTACTTGAGGAATTCGCGTTTTGCTTTCTGTTCGGAACTACCCATTTTAAGAGTGCTGGAAGTTAAGATATTTTTTGAAACTAAGCTTTTGTTATTATTTGCCTACACTACCTATTTATGTTGTTAAAGAAACAAATCATTTGCTAATCTATTAATCATAAAAGGCTGACACAAGAGTACTTGTCTTCTAAAGTCGGCCCTTAAGCGGCTACAGAAAATACATTTTAAAAAAACCTTTTTTTTGCGGCAATCAAGAGAGAATACAATTTCCATTAAAACTGCATTTTCAGGTAAAAAAAATTAAGAAATAGAAGGTTTCAGCCTTGTAGGGCAACGACGCAACATGATCGTTTGCATTATTCCCTACACGGCGAATACAAAATTGGCGAACATCATTTCGTAATTCGTACGTGTTGATTCTTTAAGGTGTGTGTGAGGATGTCAAAAAGAGAAGCTAAGCCACTTCGCTAATGGTTATTTTGTTATTTCATAGAAAAAATGAGATTTGCTTGGGACTATCTCCCTAAATATGAACAAGGAAACCTACGAAAATGAGAAAATCGAAAATGTTTGGCAACAGCGAACCATCTACCTATTATCACGAATTAAAGGCGAGCTCGAGCATGTTCGTCGTTTAGGGCTTCCTTTAAGTATGTGTGATTTGGTGTGGCTATGATGAAGGTTTTTTTTTCGTAGATTTTGCTCGCAACGCCCGTTAGATTCGAAACGACCGATTCAATTTGCAAGCAGATAAGTGA
Source organism: Sphaerophoria taeniata (assembly GCA_943590905.1). Classification (NCBI taxonomy): domain Eukaryota; kingdom Metazoa; phylum Arthropoda; class Insecta; order Diptera; family Syrphidae; genus Sphaerophoria; species Sphaerophoria taeniata. Next base: position 23,561,670 of record OX016540.1, read on the forward strand.
ATTTTTGTATATTTTCGTCATAGCTTCCGTTATTTGGGACCCACTAATTTCAACAGATTCATTAAAATTTTTCGTTAACATAGTTTGAGAATTTGAGTTGGAAATTTATTTTGTACCATTTCTGTTTTTTTTTTTTCTTTTGAACAATAATGGATATCAATGTATTTTTTAACTGCGCAATTTCTCATATTTCGGGAGGGGGGGGGGGTTTAACCCCCAAAACCCCTACCTGCGTTCGCCCCTGTTGTAGAGGGTAGAATATAGAGGGTAGAGGGTAGCGGGTAGAGGGTAGCGGGTAGAGGGTACCGTCTAGAGGGAGTGTATGAACAGAAATCGAAATGATCTTATTAGGGTTTCATTTTAACATCTATATGCAGAATCCTAAAAATTACATGGGACGTTAGATGCATAGGTTTTTCGCCACTACCCCGCTACCCGCTACCCTGGTACGCCACTACCAACATCTTTTTTACCCTTCTACTTCTGAAGCCTATCAAGTGATACCCTAATATTCTCAGAGTCGTATTAATATAGTTTTTTCGATTGGGTTCCAAAGTATAGGTATGTCGTTTTGACAATCTGCAGTTTTTCAGATTTTCAAATAACTGCTACTTATTATTATCGTTTACAGACGTATATATAGCAAAAACGGTTTATGCTGGTCTTGTCTTGTTTTAAGTATCGAACACTTCACTTGTAATTTTGCACCCAGGCTCAAAAACAGCCAATACCGGCCTGCTTTTCCCATCGCTGTCGAGCAGCACTTTAAGATAAAAAAGTAAACAAATCCACACACGCACATTACAAAAGTTCGACTTGACGATTCTCCAAGAAACTATGAAACATTTTGGCACGCTGTCGTTGCGCTTCAACTCAGTCCACGAGAGACCTTCAACTCGAATACTTCTTATCAGCTTTAAAACAGACTGTTTGCTTAAGTTCAGGATTAAATAAAAGAAATACAATAAATTGAAGGAGAATTTGCGTATTTTTAGTAACTTAGTTTTAATTTCGATCCTTTAACGCAAACTCATTGGGTGACAGTCATCGCGTACGTGCTCAAAATACCAAACGATTTTTGATTTCGGCCCCACGGGCATTATTTCTAGGTTGCAATGGTCATAAGAACGCAACCCTTGTAAGGGTCTTATTTCCATAAGAAATGGAAATAAGGCTCCATGCGGCTTTATTTCGTCGGATGTTATTTCAAGTCACCATTTGTTTCACGTGTGGGTTTTATTTCCAATTAAAATTGGAATTAAAGCCCACCAAAAAAAGGAATTAACCCCCGCGGGTGTTAATTCCAAATCAAAAAACGAATTAACACCCGCGGGAGTAAATTCCTTTTGTTATTGGAATTAACACCCGCGGGCGTTAATTCAATGGGCGTTAATGCACTGCACCGTTGCCAATATTTGGACAGAAGAATAAAATAATTTTAAGAGCCATCGAGTGGCATATACAAATAAAGACCGTATCAAGCTGTTTTTGAAACTCTTAAGTAAAATTTAATCCGCTTCTTGGTAACCGAAATATTCGTAATATCGTTTTTTTACGGTCACAGTTTTTTATTTAATAGAGGGTAGATTTGATTTGATACAGGGTAGAGGTAAGAAGTTAAAGGGTAGAGGGAAGTGGGTAGAGGGGATGACGGTAGAGGTTAGACAGTGCAGGGTAGTGGGTAGAAGGCATAAAGTAGAGGGTAGAGGTTAGATGGTGGAGGGTAGAGTAGAGGGTAGATGGTAGAGGGTAAATGGTAGAGGGGTAGATATTGGAGGGTAGTTGATAGAGTGTATAGGGTAGATAGAAGAGGGTAGAGGGTAGATGGTTGAGGTTAGAGAGTAGATAGTGAGGGGTAGAGTGTTGAAGGTAGAGAGTTGAGGGTAGTGGGTAGAGGCTAGAAGGTTGAAAGTAGTGGGTAGAGGGTTGAGGATAGAGAGTAGAATGTAAAGGGGAAAGGGTAACGGGTAGCGGTAGAGAGTAGGGAAAAGAGGGGAGACTGTAGAGGGTAAGGGGTAGAGGGTAGAGTGTAGAGGGTTGAGCGTAGAGTGTAGAGGGTAAGGGATAGATAGTAGAGGGTAGAAGGTTGAGGGTAGAGAGTAGAGAGTAGAGGATAGAGGATTAGGGGTAGAGGGTAGATGTAAGATTGTAGAGCAGGGGCGAACGCAGAACAAAATTTCGGGGGGGGGGGGTTTCAAAAAATATATAGGTATTAAAGGGTTATGGCACTGTTAGTCAGCCCTTTAACTTTATTTTTGTGTTTGCGTGGTCTTTAAAAATTAGTTATTTAATTGTTGGTCTGTTGGACGTGAAACTTATTTTTCCGATTTGTTGATATTTGCAGATAAGGAAAAAATATTGCTATTTGTTACCTAAAACAAAGGAGAATGGGCAAAAATGTATGGAAGCTGGCCTACGAACCAATAAAAATATGCTATATATCAATGGAAAGGTTTTTCTGTCTTCTTTAACTTTTTCTATGGCAGTAAGTCCCAAATTGCTGTGTGGAAAAAGTCATTGCACAATAAAGTCATTCACAAGTAATAAGTGATTTCTTATTTTCACCTTGACCTTTGACCCAATAACGACATGATGTATATCAATTGAAAGGTTTGTGGACTTTAACTTTTGTCTTGGCAAGAAGTCCCAAATCACTGTGGGGAAAAAGTTATTGCACAATTAAGAGATTCAAGGATAAAAATAAGTTATGTTTTGTTTTCTTTTGTAAAGCTTTTCTTTTATGATGAAAGCAAGAAAACACTTTTTTTTTCTATGACTTAATTGTGCAATAACTTTTTCCCCTCAGTGATTTGGGACTTCTTGCCAAGACAAAAGTTAAAGTCCACAAAAAAACCTTTCAATTGATATACATCATGTCGTTATTGGGTCAAAGGTCAAGGTGAAAACAAGAAATCACTTATTACTTGTGAATGACTTTATTGTGCAATAACTTTTTCCACACAGCGATTTGGGACTTACTGCCATAGAAAAAGTTGAAGTAAACAGAAAAACCTTTCCATTGATAATATAGCATGTTGTTATTGGTTCGTAGGCCAAAATGCCCATTCTCCTTTATTAACTATAATTCAAATAGAAGTTGGATTCTCTTATAGTCGGCCCCTTAAATTCCAGTAGTCGGCCACGGAAGTTGACAGTAGTCAGCTCCCTTTAGTTAATTAATTATTTGTAATCTATAAGCCGTTGTTAAATCTTAAATGTATTAACAAACTTTTTTTTTAAAAAAATATTTATTTCTAAATAAATAAAAGACAACATACAACAAATAATTAATTGAAAACAATCTTGTTTTTCAGTCAAATATGTATATTATTCAAAATGATTCAAGACCATTTCCAACACTTAAAAAAAGTACGTCTTCGAAACTTGTTTGAAATTTAGTTTAGTGATTACTTGATATAAATATACATTTTTAATTTTAAACATTACCACCATCATAGTTATTTAAAATTAACAATAAATTTGATTTTAATAAATATCTACTAACATTGAAATCAATCATGTCGCAAACAGTATTTGTTTCTCTTAAACACCTGGTTAATGGTTCATTGGCAGCATACACAGTTCTGTGATACGTGATTTTTTTTTTGTAATCGATTTTCCAGTCCTTTAAATGCGCCCACGGATTGTTTAGTATGTGTTGTATTGGGTAAAAGAGCGTAAAAGATGATTCCGTTAATACTCTGCGCATTCCATTGAGACGAGGGATTTGTGGCCATCGACTTAAAGCAGTTCTAAGCTTATTATATTACTTTCCATAATCCGTTCGTTGAAACTATATTGGCCACATATTAGAAAAACGTCTCGGATTGTATCCACCTACTTTCAGATCTGCCTAAGAAGTAAGACCATTTATCCGGCACACTTTTTGCAACAGCTTGGAGGAGGGAGCACATAGGGAAACACAAGCAAAGGTGTCGTCACTGAAGAGAAAAAGTACCTATACAGTGATCGCCTCATATTCGTTTCCATGTTGTACAGTATAAAGATTTTTCCAACCTCTTGGCGACTCCTGGTTTTAGAGATAGGCTGAATGATGTTTCATCTCCATTCAGAATCTTGAGGGGTCTTCTAAAATACCGGCTACGTCAATCTCTTCTAAATACTCATACGTCCAGGTCGCTCGTCCTCTGCTGTTCTGAGTCCCGCAGTTCATAATGTAATGTGACATCTTGAGAAGGCTTAGTAATACGTTTTCCCTTGTAGGCTATCTTTCAAAAGCAGTCCTACGTTTGTCCTCACGATGGACGTTTGTCACCAAGAGGTCTGTGGGTTTCTGAGGAAAGACACACTTGGCAAGGTATATGAGCCACTTAACAAGCTTTTGTTCTTCGGCTAAACTAAAGACAGTTTCCTGTCCTATTTTCTTGTAGTCTACCTCGAGGGACCTCGTATGCTTCTCTGATCGGCCAATTATGCTGTTATTTTTACTAATACGTTCGAGGTACCTACTTGAGGAATTCGCGTTTTGCTTTCTGTTCGGAACTACCCATTTTAAGAGTGCTGGAAGTTAAGATATTTTTTGAAACTAAGCTTTTGTTATTATTTGCCTACACTACCTATTTATGTTGTTAAAGAAACAAATCATTTGCTAATCTATTAATCATAAAAGGCTGACACAAGAGTACTTGTCTTCTAAAGTCGGCCCTTAAGCGGCTACAGAAAATACATTTTAAAAAAACCTTTTTTTTTGCGGCAATCAAGAGAGAATACAATTTCCATTAAAACTGCATTTTCAGGTAAAAAAATTAAGAAATAGAAGGTTTCAGCCTTGTAGGGCAACGACGCAACATGATCGTTTACATTATTCCCTACACGGCGAATACAAAATTGGCGAACATCATTTCGTAATTCGTACGTGTTGATTCTTTAAGGTGTGTGTGAGGATGTCAAAAAGAGAAGCTAAGCCACTTCGCTAATGGTTATTTTGTTATTTCATAGAAAAAATGAGATTTGCTTGGGACTATCTCCCTAAATATGAACAAGGAAACCTACGAAAATGAGAAAATCGAAAATGTTTGGCAACAGCGAACCATCTACCTATTATCACGAATTAAAGGCGAGCTCGAGCATGTTCGTCGTTTAGGGCTTCCTTTAAGTATGTGTGATTTGGTGTGGCTATGATGAAGGTTTTTTTTTCGTAGATTTTGCTCGCAACGCCCGTTAGATTCGAAACGACCGATTCAATTTGCAAGCAGATAAGTGAATTTTTGTATATTTTCGTCATAGCTTCCGTTATTTGGGACCCACTAATTTCAACAGATTCATTAAAATTTTTCGTTAACATAGTTTGAGAATTTGAGTTGGAAATTTATTTTGTACCATTTCTGTTTTTTTTTTTTCTTTTGAACAATAATGGATATCAATGTATTTTTTAACTGCGCAATTTCTCATATTTCGGGAGGGGGGGGGGGTTTAACCCCCAAAACCCCTACCTGCGTTCGCCCCTGTTGTAGAGGGTAGAATATAGAGGGTAGAGGGTAGCGGGTAGAGGGTAGCGGGTAGAGGGTAGCGGGTAGAGGGTACCGTCTAGAGGGAGTGTATGAACAGAAATCGAAATGATCTTATTAGGGTTTCATTTTAACATCTATATGCAGAATCCTAAAAATTACATGGGACGTTAGATGCATAGGTTTTTCGCCACTACCCCGCTACCCGCTACCCTGGTACGCCACTACCAACATCTTTTTTACCCTTCTACTTCTGAAGCCTATCAAGTGATACCCTAATATTCTCAGAGTCGTATTAATATAGTTTTTTCGATTGGGTTCCAAAGTATAGGTATGTCGTTTTGACAATCTGCAGTTTTTCAGATTTTCAAATAACTGCTACTTATTATTATCGTTTACAGACGTATATATAGCAAAAACGGTTTATGCTGGTCTTGTCTTGTTTTAAGTATCGAACACTTCACTTGTAATTTTGCACCCAGGCTCAAAAACAGCCAATACCGGCCTGCTTTTCCCATCGCTGTCGAGCAGCACTTTAAGATAAAAAAGTAAACAAATCCACACACGCACATTACAAAAGTTCGACTTGACGATTCTCCAAGAAACTATGAAACATTTTGGCACGCTGTCGTTGCGCTTCAACTCAGTCCACGAGAGACCTTCAACTCGAATACTTCTTATCAGCTTTAAAACAGACTGTTTGCTTAAGTTCAGGATTAAATAAAAGAAATACAATAAATTGAAGGAGAATTTGCGTATTTTTAGTAACTTAGTTTTAATTTCGATCCTTTAACGCAAACTCATTGGGTGACAGTCATCGCGTACGTGCTCAAAATACCAAACGATTTTTGATTTCGGCCAGGCAATCTTCAGCGACTATTTATGACGCAAAGATTTATTTTTTTCTGTTTAATTTATTTTAAGAACAAAAGTTTGAAAATAAACGTTAATCGGTTGGCCTTGTAAGGACTGTGATATGTGACTCTGACTATTGAAGAAAGAAATCTCATCGCACTTATGAATTAAGTCTGTCTGTGATTTTGTGTGCCTACCAATTCGGAATTAAATATTTTGTTGTATTAACAACATAAGTTAAAATTATAAGAAAAACAGAAAAATATGTTGAAAAATAATATTTTGCTTGTGATAATAACGGTTTTTGTCATAAACTCAACAAAAGGATTTGTGTTTTCGCCAAAACCGAACTATGTCCTGAGAGAGCCAGAGTTGAATTTTGTTCAGCAAAAATATCGGAGTTCATATTTTGGATTTTCTATTTTGATGAGAGAGTCGAGGTGAGTCTTTGCAGACGAATAAGTTGGTTATAATGCTTTTAAGGGGCCGGATATCCATCAGTTTGGAGAACTGTCTACTGAAGGATTTGTTCATATTTTACGCGTGAATACGACTTTAATCCAAGACTTCTATCTCGATTAGGACCAAATACACAAAGAAATTCACCGACATCCAAAAATTATCTACAAACCTATTTGGTTTAAGTTGAGTTCATAGTTCCTAAATATAAGTAGGAGATTATCAGAAATTGATGAAAAAAGTCATGAAAACACAGCGGACTGTCTTTTACTTTATTAGAACTCTCAATAAGTGGGATCGCAAACAAATTCGGCTCAAGGAGAGTCAACACTCCAACTCCACAGCATAAAAAGTACCTTGCGACCAAAAACAGGAGAGACAGTGAGTGTTAATTAAATGTTTGCAACAGAGTTAAAAAATTTTATCAGAAAAGGGACGCAGTTGCTTGTTGATGTTATCAAAACTTTATTCTAAGGTTTTTAAGAGGAAAATAAGTGGTTTAATGAAAATTTAATCGGAATCCGAAAAAAATAGTTTTCGAGAAGTTATTTTTTTTAAGTTCGTGTGATCGTGGTCCGATTTGTTGTTTTTGAAATAAAATAAAAAGCATTTTTATTCGTTGGTTATCAAATCGCATAACTCGAGAACAGAAGAGTTTAGCGATAGTAAATGATTAATGTTTTGTTTTCGGAAATTGAATTAACTTTAAATTTGTGCTTCCAATTTTTTGTCTGGCTGCAAAATTACAAGAATGAGAGAAAAATATAGCAATGCTTTGAACAAATTATGACTTTGATGAGAAGGAATAGTAAGAAGTTTAAAATAATAAATCAAAGATCTTCCAATAGAGACTTTAAGCAACATTTATCAGAAGCAGTCACTAATTTAATCTGTGGTGTGAAACGACCAAGGCAAATATAAATTCAACAACACGTGTAAGTGATAAAATTGTTTTATTAAGACGGAAGTTCTTTTCTGGCAACGTTCCGCTAGCATTGTCCGCTCTACGGTGGACATAATTTACTTCAGGTAAATTAACTTATGTAGTGAGTGTTGAAAGTCGAACGTGTGGGTGGGAATCAGATTCGTTCCTATAAAGTTTCGATTTCATCCTTCACTTGCCTCTTGTGATCACCTGACAAAACTTCCAAGAGTATCAATCCGTAAACAAGAAATGCTTCTTACCTAAGCCGTCTAGAATTAGGCATTAAATTGTGAATTTTTAAAGAGTGTAAAAGCCACTTAAGAACTGTTCACGTGAGAACGACCAACGAATGACGAATTAATGAAAAAAATGATATTTTAGATACGTTTAAAGAAATATTTTCACAACACATCCACCCTCCAAACGAACAAAATGTTAGCGCATATTGACCAGTTGACCTCAAAGATCATTCTTGTTTATGGGTGTTTGTGGTGATTCGTTCGTAAGGAATTAATAGCTCTGATGTCAAAGAAATTTCAAAATCCACGAATATTCGTTCATTCGTTGGTCGTTGTCGTGCTCACATGGCCCTATAGGTTTTACTCTCCTAGAGTTGAAGGGCGCCATCCACCCTATATTTTCTGCAGATGCATGAATAAACAAAATCCACAAACCAATCTACATGCGTACCAATTAAGTCGTATGGATTTGGGGTATTCGCCTATTTTTGACATATCATACGCGACGCACGGTGACAGAGATTTGAAGTAATCTACATCTACACTAATATATAAAGCTGAAGAGTTTGTTTGTTTGAACGCGGTAATCTCAGGAACTACTGGTTCGAATGGTATAATTCTTTTTGTGTTGGATGGTGCCTTAATTGACTTAGACATTAGGCTACTTAACATTAAGCTGTGACCAATAGCAGCGAAGAATCTGTTTAAAATGGGGAAAAAAACGGCAAAAAATATACATTTTTCTGCGTTTTAACGCACTTATCTCAGGAAGTACTGTTTCGAATGGTATAATTCTTTTTGTGTTGGATGGTCCATTAATTGAGGAAGACTTGAGGCTATTTAACATTAAGCTGTGACCAATAGCAGCGAAGAATCTGTGGAAAATATGGAAAAAACGGCAAAAAATATACATTTTTCTGCGTTTTAACGCGCTTATCTCAAGAACTGCTTTATGAAATTGAACAATTTTTTAAATGTTGAACGGTCCATTTATCAAGAAAGGCTTGAAGCTATATAAAATTTAGCTGCGACCAATAGGAGCGAAGAATTTTTGTAAAATGTGGAAAAAACGGCAAACAATACAATTTAATACAATATAAAGCTGAAGAGATTGTTCGTTTGAACGCGGTAATCTCAGGAACTACTATTTCGAATTGTAAAATTCTTTTTGTGTTGGATAGTCCATTAATCGATGAAGGCTTCAAAATAAAATAAATAAATAGATTGGCGCGAGAGCTCTTGAAGAGCCAACGCCTAAGTGGCTTACTCTAATCAACAATTCTCTGAGTGCGTGTGAAGAATTGAGGGGACCTACAATTTAACGCCGATTCCGAACGGCAAAGTTGAGAAGCATTTTTTCATTACAGATTGATACTCTTGGAAGATTTGTCAGGTCTTCGCAAGAGGCAGTACCCGTGAAAGATGAAATAAAAACTTGGCCTGAGTAGGACTCGAACCAACGACGTTCTGCTTAGCAGCCAACGCACTTACCAACTAAGCTACGGGCAACTGCTTAAGGCTTTATTCTACTTAAAATTAAGCTGCGACCAATAGTAGCGAAGAATCTGTGGAAATGTGAGAACTGAGATTTTTGTCTGAGATCTCTGAGATGAAATTATTTTGGATTCGATTTCTCACTCAGCTACTTGACGTGGCTGACATATGTGCAGCAACAATTAGTAAGGTAACCATTAAATCTCAATGATAACTGAGAATTATGTTCCACCAAATGTTTTTGCCTCAGTCAAGGTGACATTGAGATCTCAGTGAGATGTTGTTAGGTGAAACTGGCCTAATAACTGCTCAAATTAGAATTTTGAGAGTTCAATTGATTTGTGAATGTGATTGATTGCACTATTTGTGCAGATTATTTTATGTACTTCTTAACTAAAAAATATGCTCAGTTTAAAGAAAAAAAAATTTAGGGTAGACTGGGTACGGTTGAAACAAAGGACGGTTGAAACAAATCAAATTTTCCAGGAACAGTAGGCGATACGCGAACGTTTGTCAAGAGCAAACGAAGCGAAAACATAGTGCTACAATCGTAAGTTTTCTTTTGCACGCTGCGCGTGGCAATCGTATGAGAGAGCACTTTTTTTTATATTGGCAACCAAAAGTAAGAATTTATGTGCCGTTTTCTTTTTCAATAACTGAATTTCTATTTATGTAAGAATATTGTGTATTTGCTTATGTTATAAATGAAAAACACTTAACGTATCGCAGTGAATTGTTTCAACGTGTTTTTAATGTGACAATAGTTATATACAATTTTGTATTTATAGAAGGGTTGGGGACGGTTGAAACAATTTTTTTGGGTACGGTTGAAACATAATATTTACGTAGGAGCTCATATGTTTGCCACAATTGCGACTCGGAATTTTCCGAATAATTAATTTTTTGTTTAAAAAACCACGATGAAATAACGTTTTTGTTCAGTCTATTTTGAAATTATTATTTGTTTAAGTTTGTTTTGTTTTGTAAAGATGGATTATTTAAAATAAATAATTTTCGTTTTGTTTTGTTTTATCAATTGTTGATTTTTTTGTGTTATGTTTGTTTTTAATAAATTATTATTAATAAAAAATTAATCACCTAATGGAATATGTGATAAACATTGTAAAACAATGTCAAAAATAAGAAATATGTTTATTATTTCATTCTGTTTCAACTGACCCCAGTCGCTGTTTCAACCGTCCTTGGTATGGGTACGGTTGCAACAAAAAAGATGTCTTTTTAAATTCCATATTTTTCATAAAATAATGCACGTAGGACTCAGAAGTTACTTTTCAGTTGTAGATGAAAACCCGCTTTTTTATTGAACATATCCACTTCATCGTTCGGTTTACAGAAATCAAAGTTATGGACAATAAAAGCGAAATTGTCTCAACCGTACCCAGTCTACCCTACTTAACGAAAAAAACGATGCAGAAGTAAGAGAGACATTAGAATTAGGGAGAGTTTACCCAAGGGAATGCTTTAAGTATGAACAACTGAAGGGAATCATAAAAAATGCTCAAATTTTTCAAGTTCAAGAGAATTACGACCTAGGGAGAGTTGACTGCAATGCAATTTTACAATAACTTCCGAACAAAATTCCCACGCGCGCATGATGCACAAGTCGAGATGATACTCTGGCCGGTGGACGAGGGAGAGGCGGACGAAGTCGCGGGCAACTGCTAGTTTAAAGTAAAGTCGTTTTCTATTGGTCTTTTTTTGACGTTTCTTCTTCTACCTCCAATGGAACGGGTTATGATGTATGTGTCATTCTTCGGACGATTCTGTTTTTAAAACAGAAGAGTTCTGCTCTTCTCAGAAGCATTCCGCCTGTCAAAGTCAGTCCAATGGAACGGTTTCAGAAGACTTCTGGACTCTTCCGAACGCTTCTAGAAAACGACATAAGGAAGCGCATAAGCGCGTACGATATCGTTCGTTTTTATCTAGTCAAAACACCAAATCGGGGGACCATCTTCTACCATAATAAGACTACTTGTTTTGTACGTATATTAAGTAAACATTTTTGAAACAGCAAATTTTGTTTGAAAGATTTGAAATTGATTCATAAAAATGCAATTTAGACACTCTTATCAGTTAAGGCAAAATTTTTAAATAAATGTTTACGAATTCATTAAATTATCAAAAAAAAAAAAAGAAAAAACATTCAAAAATTCTTTCAATGGAACTCAAGGCATTTTTAGCTAGGGTTTTGATGATATCGTAAATTTGGAGGCTGAACTGGCGGGGTTAGTTAATTTTTTTGCTGGTTTAAGTGAAATTAAAATCGAATTTGTCATCACTCTATTTTATGTAGTTTCGTTTTTTTTTTATCTTTAACTTCTTGTGAAAATATTTTTGGTCTTTGATATAATAAAGCTTTCGTCTTTCTATCCATCCGTTTGTGGGATTGAACTTTATGGTAAGATAATTGTTCCTTCTTTGTAAGCGGGCTATTTTAGTCAATTATCTTTGGATATTGGATACAAATATAACCACTCAATTGATTGAAATTTGTTGGATCCTAGTCAGCGTTACCACTTTATAACTATCGAACATCTACATCTACAATCTACTTTGATTTTTGAACTTTTTGAAATGACCCGAAGAACATTCCTCTCGATACAGCCTAAGGCACATTCATCCGATTTTGTCAAGGTCCGAGCTTCTGACTGGGATGATGAGGGTGTTATACAGTTTTACCTTAGTTGCTCGAGAGAGGGCTCAATGGCTTTCTTAGCCCAAAGAAACAGCGATTAGCAAGAGTTATTCTTCGACTAATCTCGGCACTGGTGTTATTGCCCGTGTTAATAGCGGATCCTAGGTAGACAAACTCCTCTACTACCTCGAAGCTGTATGCGTCTATTGTGAAGTTCTGTCCCAGCCGTCGGTGTGAGGTGTCCTTGCTTGAAGACAGCATATACTTCATTTTCTCTTCATTTACCGCTAAACCCATTTTTGCCTCTTCTGTCTCAATCCTCACAAAGGCGCCATTGACATCACGCTGTGTTCTTCCCATTATATCAATATCATTGGCGTACGCGAGAAGTTGAACAGACTTTTGGAAGATATTGCCTTTGGTGTTGACAGTGAAGTTTTGCACTATCTTCTCAAGAACGATGTTAAAGAAATCGCAAAATTCCGTTAGCTCATTGCCAACCTTGATGGCGCAGCGTGAGTTCTCCATCGTCATTTTGCACAAGCGAACGAGCTTGGCAGGGATGCTAAAACTAGACATAGCTTTATACAGTTCGTCTCTGTAGATACTGTCATACGCGGCCTTAAAATCGATGAAAAGTGGGTGAGTATCGATTTAGAGTTCATAGGTTTTCTCCAGGATTTGCCGCAAAATTAAAATTTAGTCGATTGTTGACTTTCCAGGTCTGAAGCCACATTTATAAGGACCAATCAGATTGTTGATGAAAGGCTTCAGACGTTCACAAGCAGAGAGGCAGAGAGGATCTTGTAAGCTATGTTAAGTAGGCTGATTTATCTGTAGTTGGTGCAGTTAAGAGGATCTCCGTTCTTCAGGATCGGTTAAACATTCTTCCGACCACTTACTCACAAGCACCTATAATTTCTATTGTTGGGAATCTGTTGGGTTGAAGCCGTGTTCAAGGGCAAAAGAAAATTTCCCAAAACACAATTTTAACGTACCTCAATATAAATTTATCGTTTCTTTTCTATTATTATTTTTCATGGGTAAAGTGTCATCATTGGTGCTCCACGAGCTCAATCCAATCTTGTATCACAAAAGAACATCAACGAAACTGGTGCCATCTACAAATGTACAATACCTAATCTCAAGTGTGCACCCTTTATTTTCGACAATATCGGCAACATTGACGAACACAATATTGGTGATATGAATTCAGAAACAACAACCTCAGAGATGAAAGACCACCAGTGGCTAGGTGCTTCAATGGATGGTGGTACAAGTGTAACAGACATGATGGTAGCTTGTGCCCCAAGACTATCAGCCCATGCTGGTGATGACACATACGCAATGCACGGCATTTGTTACTTGACACAGAACACACAAGGTGAAGGTGCGGTTAACCTAACAAAGATTAATCCTCTCCGATTGGAAGGTGATGTTGATCAAAATGTTTTGATGTATTTTTCAAAAGTCAATTATTGAAAAACTTTGTTTACGATATTAGTGAATCAAACGTATGTCAAGATAGTGAATCAACGGAATGTCACGATACTAAATCACATTCTTGGCGGCCAAGGTTTAAGTGTTCATGTAACAATGAAGAACGATGAGATTATAGTTGGTGCTCCTGGCATCGATCAATGGAGAGGTAAATATCGTAATCGAGATGTTTACGATCTAACATTTTTGTCTCATAGGATCGATTATACGATATAATTCTCGTAACACTGTGGTTTTGAAGCCGGAAACGTGGTATCAAAACTTTTTTTCATATTTTGGTTACTCAGTTGGTTCAGGGTATTTCAAAAAAGACAAGATTCTTTATGCTGCTTCAGCACCTAAGGCTAAAAAATCCTCTGGAGAGGTTTATTTATTTGATATTGATCAAGGCAATTGTTCGATGAAGAGCATTAGAATCCTTAAAGGGACCTCATTTGCCGAGTTTTTTGGCTATGCAATTTTAGCAGAAGACCTTAACGGGGACGATTTGACAGATATAATTGTTACAGCACCACTAAGCAGCCCAGAAAATTCCTTCGAAAATGGAGTGATTTATGTCTACATGAATAAGGGAAATGTTAGTAAATTTTAACATGATAATTTGCAAGTTATTAATCGATTGACTTTTAGTATGGATTCGATCTGAAAAAGACTATCAAATCACCAGTTGCAGGAAGAGCCCGGTTCGGACTGACAATTTCTAAGCTAGGTGATATCAATCAGGATGGGTTCAATGGTTAGGTCGTTTGATTTCTATTTCATTGGTTTGTTGCAAGGTTATAATTTCAGATGTCGCTGTTGGAGCTCCATTTCATGAAGACGGTTCGGTCTTCATCTATCTAGGCGGTCCTAATGGCTTACGCGAGGTCCATAGTCAACAATTTTCTGCACCACTTTCTTATTTCACATCCCCTTGGGGCCGTGCTATGTTTGGACATGGACTGGCCAAAGGTTCCGATATCGATGGTAATGGCTTCAACGATTTGGCCATCGGTGCTCCAAATGCTGAATCAGTTTTTGTTTATCGCGCCTATCCGGTTGTCAAAATAAATGCCTCGATTGTACTCCTCAGTCAGGAAATGAAACTAGATCAGACGGAATTCGAGATGAACATATGCTACAGAATTTCAACCACTTCACAAAAACTCAAAAGCCAGGCAGTTGCGCTGAGGTTAAAAGCGGACTATAGTGCTGATCGTGTTAAATTGCTGAAGTCTAATTCAAAAGAGTACGCTTTTACTGTGATGGCAGAACTTAAAGAAAAATGTGAACCGCTTGAAGCAAAAGTTGAGAGAGGCAATTCAGAGAGACCGATTGAGTTGGAGTTGCACTATGATCTCGTGAACAAGATTCCGGATTCTGAAGGTAAAAGTTAGGGCGCGACCCTCATTTGGAATTTGATCACAGATTTAAAACTTAAAATTTTATAAATTAATGCTTTTTCAGTCTTTTGTGAAACATGTGCGGTCACAGACCCAGATGATCCGAAAAAAACCGAGACGAAAATTATATTCAATACTGGTTGTGAACATAACGTATGTCGTGTTGACTTGAAAATAACGAGTTCGTTGTTAAGGTGAGCAAATCTTAAACGTTTACATTCTTATTAACTTAATTTTTCTATCGTTTCTTTTTAAGTCCCTTCTTGATCCTCGGAAGTCAAAAGACACTTTCCATTACCTACGAAGTGACGAATTCCGGTGAAATCGCATATCTGCCAAAAATTCAAATAACTTCGTCAAATAAGAAAATGTCATATTTCAGTTTACCTTCATTTTGTTCTGAAATCGGTGATCCTCTAAGATGTGATCTCAATAATGGAGGACCATTATTAAGAGGAACAAAAAAAAAACTTACTGTCGTTTATGATGTCACCGAGCTTGAAGGAACATCGATAACCTTGACAGCTGCTGTCAAAAGTACGGGCAGAGAGTTAAATCAGTCCGACAATAAAGTAAGAGATGTCATAACATTACGAGAATTCACAGAAATTGAAGTCATTGGGTAAGTGTTGCCAATACATTAGAACTCATGAGATTGGAAATTTAACAACTTCGTTGCAATAGCAAACCATTGACACCATATATCAATCTCGAGGAAGCTAGCGTTCAAGCTGAAATTATCAATAACTATGAAATAAAAAGCAGCGGTCCAAGTAAAGTTCAAGAGCTTGATATTGACTTCGAGATACCAATTGCTTATAAATTTAACGGTCTGGCGGTTTCATTGATTGATGTGAACAGTATTTACATACAGGGTGTCTACGGAGACCAAATATTTAACATTGAAAGCTATCAGGATAAAAGCTCGTCGGTGAGGGAACTGACAGAAACGTCATCACCAAACGAAGCTGGCAATGAGGGTAAGTGTACACAACATCTCAACGAAAAGTGTGTTGATTGATGATTCGCGTTTTGCAGCACCCCTTGCAGCAGCAGTTCATCGAAACCGTCGCAGTGAGAACGAAAAGAATATGAAAACAAGCCAAAACAAATCAAACGAACTCTTTAGCCAAGAACTGAAGGGCAACCTACCAATCAACCGGACCATTGTGTTTAGTTGTCTTGATCCAGAAAAGACTACTTGTCATAAGGCTGTCATGAAAGTCAACAATTTCGTTCCTGATGAACCCCTTAACATTACACTTATGTATCACGTGGACTTAAAAGAAGTCAATAGAGTCTTAACAGAGCCTTGGGAGTTCTTTGTGATTATCATACAACTAGATCTGCTCAGAGCTGGTGATTTTGATGGGTAAACAAAATAATTGAATTTGGCTTGAGAACTTCTAATTCATCAAATGTAAATTTCAGAAAAACCACAAACATCACTAAAAAAATGGAATACAATCTGATATCGAAACATCAGTTGTATAGCACACCCTTGTGGATAATAATTCTTGCTATATTGGGGGGACTTTTGATTCTTGCTGCAATGGCTTATGCAATGCAAAAGGTATTGTTTTAAGCAGAAGTATTTTAACTTTGCATTTCTTACTTTCAATATTTGCTTACAGGTCGGTTTCTTTAGGAGAAAGACTAAAGAAGAAATGGACAGACTTATTCATGAGCAAGATCTAGTTACAGAAATCGAAGAAAAGGAAGAAAACGAAGAATATGACGAGAACGAAGAGCGTGAAGTACTGACAAATGTAGAACTTTAAGAAGCAGAGTGTTTTAGTTTAGTGAATTTAAGTGAAAGTAGTTTGTTTTCCTTTAAAAAAATTGTAAAAAATTTTAACTTGCGTAATTCAATAAATTGTAAAGTTTAAGTGTTACTTTCTTTTTCTTTTTAACCAAAAGACATCTGAGTCTCCATAGCAATTTTTCTCTTTATCCAAAGGCAAGATAGGTGGCATCGTATTGTCCGCACAAGTTCAAAATTGAATAAAAATCAAAGGAAAAAATTGTCGTTGCACATGCAGACTTATTAATAAGTGGCACTTTAGTCACTCGAGAATAATTCACATTCACTGCTGTTTTGGCAGAGGCAGACACAATTGCATAATGATGTGAGAATATGAAGGTACTTTGAGGAGTGAAAACATTGCTTCTTATTTTACTAAAAATCCAATAAAATTGTACACTCGGGCGTATACGTGTTTTTTATAGCATTTTTTTAAATTTTAAACGCTCTTTTTTATTTCTTTGTTTGTGAACCTTACCATTTGTTTTAAAATGTTAACATGCCAAGTAAACTTTTAAATTTTCATCCAAACTATTTTCTATTTTCTTTTAATATTGTTATATTCAATATAACACTTTATCATGTAAGAGCTTGACGTTCTCTTAGATCTCATTACTTTTGGTGGCTGACTTTTTACACAGTGTTGTTCGAAAATAAAAGAACTTGGCTCTTTTTTACACTTAGCTCATGTCTGATTTGACAGATAATTAGTTTTATCCTTCCGCTGAACGAATATGGTTGTGTATACGCTTGAACAACGCTGGGAAATTTTTCGACATTACTTTGAAAATCATGGTAATGTTGCCGAATGTGTGTGAAAAGCGCGTACGGATTTTGGAAGAAGAGAAGCACCGTCAGCTCCGTATGTTCATCATCATTGAGACGAATTTTGCATAAAGACCTTGGTATGACGCCATACAAAGTCCAATTGGTTCAGGAGTTGAAGCCAACTGACGATCAAATGCGTTTTCGCTTCGCTAAGTGGACCTGCGATCGACTTAGAGAAGATGCCGATTTTGCCAAAAAAATCATCTTTTCAGATGAAGCTCATTTTGATCTTGGCGGGTATGTAAACAAGCAAAATTATCGCATTTGTGGCACAGAAAACCCGCACGCATACATTGAAAAGCCGATACACCCAAAACGCGTCACTGATGTTTGGTTCGGATTTTGGTCCAGAGGCATAATCGAAAATGAGCAGAAATTTTGTTCACAAAAATTGAAGAGGAAGATATTGGCAACATTTGGTTTCAACAGGACGACGCCACGTGCCACACAGCCGAAGCTACACTCGATGTTTTGCGCCCTGTTTTTGGAGATCGCATTATCAGCCGCAGAGCTGATGTCGTTTGGCCACCTCGGAGCTGCGATTTGACACCGTTGGACTATTATTTGTGGGGTGCAGTAAAAGATAAATGTTACGCCGACAACGCCAGAGACAATTGACGCTTTAAAGGACAATATTCGTGAAGTCATTGGTGAAATACAGCTGCACACAATCGATAATGTGCTTAAAAATTGGACCGATCGTGCATGGCCAGCCGAGGAAGACATTTGAATAAAATTATTTTCCATTATTAACCGGAAGGATTGTACATTTAAATAGAAAAAGAAATTTGGCAAAATATTCAGCAGTTTTTTTTTTATAGCATTTAAAAAAAAAGTTATTTGGCGGATCCTTTAGGTAGGTTAGGTTAGAGTGGCTGTCTTAATATTGTTAACTCATTTAGACCCCAAGAGTGCCAAGTGGCAATAAAAGCGTTTACTCCAACTGAGGTAAAATCAAAGCTTGTTTCATGCTGCTGCGAAGCGCTTAAGGTTCTTGGCGCACAGCATAACATTAGACTCTGCTGGGTCCCAGGCCACAGCCGTATACCAGGCAACGAGAAAGCCGATGAATTAGCAAGATTAGGATCAATGCTTGACGTAAGCCAAGCTCAACTAGTCAGCACTCCACCCTGTCACTTAAAGCAGGACATTTCAAATAGACTAATTGTAACGGCCGATGAGAAGTGGAATCTCTTCTTGGCACCTGCGCAACTACAAGAAACATCTGGCCCTGTTTTAACAAACAAAGAACGAAAAAATTATAAATACAAATAAACAAGAGATCACTTCGATATATTGTAAGTATAATCACCGGACATAATCTTTTAGGATATCATATGAAAAATATGAGAATCAGTTCAGATGATCTATGCAAAAGATGCGGTGACGAGGAGGTGCATGAAGACACTATACACTTTCTACCAAAGGAAGAAATTGCTCGGCAATTATTTCTTCGGGGACTAAGAAGAACTTCATCAATGTCTCCAAATGGCTTGATTAACTGAATACATAGGTTTTTATTAGCTTGAGTAGCAATACTCACGGATATCACAATGGACCTGCATTGATCTAAGTGTGACGGTTCCGATATCAACTGTCAGCCCTTCAACCTAACCTAACCTAGACCCCAAGGGTCGATTATGAAACCACTAAAGCAACGTTTTCGACCATTTTGATAAAGTGGGCGCATACCACGCCCCTAAATGAAAATAGATTTTTTTCTCATTTTTTCCTGTCATTCAACCAAAACCTTACAAGAATTCCACACATCTTACGACCGTGTAGGGGCGGAAAGCACCCCCCTAAATGAAACTAAAATATTTAACTTATATTTTTCCTTATTTTTTTATTAGAATTCGGAATTCGGAATTTCAACATCCACGCCCCTAAATGTGTGTATCGATCTCGATGGCTAAATGGATATAGATTTTTTTTCTCATTTTTTTCATGTCATTCAACCAAAACCTTACAAGAATTCCAAACATTCTACGACCATTTTAAGAAAGTGGGCGGATATCAAGCCTCCTGAATGAGCAAAATGAAATTTTCGATTTTTGCCTTTGTATTCACCCGAAAACCTACCACTACACCAGTTCAAGATTCTGCTGTTGTTAGAAGTGCTTCATAATTTTGATGATCAGTCAGTCAGTCAGTGAGGCAGACAGTGAGTGAGACAATTACGGTTTTTGAATTTTTTTACTTTTCAATATATCAGGAAGTAGTGGTTTTACAAAATTATTACATGAAGTTGATACGTAATTCAAATTTGAAGCTTCTAACTCTATGGCTTCAAAATTTATAGGGGGTTATAAAATGTGCTTGAGCTCGATTCTGTTAAAAGGGAGAATTAGTGCTAGAACTTGGCGTGTCCTTTGATTTGAGGAATATATTTTTTCTTTACTAACGTGTTTTTTTTATGAAAATAAAAATACTTGACGAAATTTTCAAACGAAATTGAGTATGTATTTGCAGGCAGCGTTGCCGATTTTATTTTTGAAATCGGGCCAATCTTGAAAAAATATCGGGCCATTTTCGTGTTTTCAGGGCCACAAACAGATATGAAGTAAATGCATTACAGCATCTTTTTAAAATCGTTTTGTAAGCCAGTTTTGAGTACTTGTAATACAGCTCTTTTGATAAATTCATCTGATGTTCAGGTTAGCACTCCATTTTTTAATTTTTTAGAAGAACTTTAGAATAAATTGTGTCTGTGTTTGCACTTCCTAGTACCTAATCACATGGACTTAAAAAGTTATAACCTATAAGAAACTTGGCGCTAGTTTAACCAGTGTTAATGTCAGATGACCAAGTGAGAAGTGAGATACTGCAGAAATGCAGACTTATAGGCCAGTTCCACCTTACAATATCTCACTGAGATCTCAATGTCACTTTGACTGAGGCATAATTCCCAGTCCTCATTGAGAAAGCTTCGGTTACTTTACAAATTGTTGTGATTCATGTGCCAGTAACGTCAAATCGGCTGAGTGAGAAATCAAATCCAAAATATTTTCATCTCAAAGATCTCGGAAAAAAATTTCAGTTATCAGCTAAACAGTTATTAGTGAACAAAATAAATAAATTGAACTCGTCATCCTCACTAAAGAATTGAAATCTTAATGCATATGAACCAATGTTCTGGTCTTGATTCCAGCACTTCAAGAGGGCCATTTTCAATATTTGCGGGCCACGGGGCCATTTCAACAAAATAGGGCCAAAATGGCCCGATCGGGCCACTTCGGCAAAGCTGTTTGCAGGTATATTGATATATTTTGCTGTAGTGCATAGTGCATTATGATTTAACATTTGCACCGTTTGTTATTTGAAAAGTATAAATTTTGTTTGCCATAAACCTTCTACCCTTATTTCTCTTTAGTTTAAAACAAAAAATATTAAAAAAATCGGTCAACTTATAAGAGCACCAACATATATATAGATTTAGCGAAATACCTCTTGCCAAAATTTTGGGCAAAAAAAATTCTTCCAAAAACCTATGGAAAGATACATCAAAAGTCAGGGCTGCTCGAACTATATTCATCAAAATAAAATAATTTTCTTTAAGCACTGAGTTATAACGTTATAGAAGGTACAAAACTAATTTTTTTCGATTTCTGCCTTCAGAAAATTTCCCGCAATTTAAAACCGTCAGATCTCTCAATTTTCCCAGGTGACCTTTATGAAATCAAGTAGGAGAAGAAAGAGCTGTTTGCCCTTTATCAGTAGCATATTCGCGAGCATATTCGTACAGGAAATGTTCAGTTCACTTTTTGTTAACGTCTGATTTTATTACTCATTACTCATTACTCATAATATATAAAAGACTAATTCGTTAAATTCATGTTATCTTTTCAGTTGATAACCGGTTTACCGATTTTCTTAATTTTTGTTTTAAACTAAAGAAAAACAATTGAAGAAGGTTTATGACAAACAAAATTTATACTTTTCAAATCACAAACGGTGCAAATGTTAAGAAATAATGCTTTTCTCACTATAGCTAAATGTATCAATATACCTACGAATACTCAAATTTCGTTAAATATTTTAACTTTCGTCAACAAACAAAAAAAAAAAATGTCAGAGAAGAAAAAATAAAAGTTCGTAAAATATTATTTTTCATTGACAAAAAACAACGTACGCTTGCCGGACGTATGTACGTATACGTACTTACGAACCGGACCGATCCATATCAGCAATATCTGATAATACGGCTGTAGCAAAGAGGAACACGGAGGCGATGTCAATCATCCAAGCAGTTAATGGAGAAGATAAATCAGCCAAAGTTCAGGTTCTTTTTCCTGTATAGTTGATGAGAGACGGATTTGGTTTTGCCATTCAATTGATTGATCTTGCCTTTGAAAAGCAACAAGCTGTTCCAAGATCTGCACAGCCCTTAGTGTCTTCAAAGCAGCAAAACGAGAAAGGAACTGGGTAAACGAACAATGGCATTGCATATGCAGCCGCATAGGCCCACCAAAATTTGGCAATAGTTGAATATGCAGCTGGAATTGATCTTGATGAAGCAGTGGATCCTGAAGCTGGATGTTCGGCGGCCGGCATTCAAATCACTTTTAGTTTTAGTTGCAACATTTTGAGCTTAAAAGGCTAGGACTATGGAAGCGCAGCGATTCAAACGTAGCCGACAGCAGCTGAAGATGCTTTCTGAATACGGATTTTGATTAATTGTTTTGCATTTTATTTAAAAAAAAGTTGTCACGTTTTATTGGAAAAACAATACCCGCTCTTCACAGGAATGCCCATCAGTTTACCCTCGAGCCCACTTCGGACGTACGCTCAAGTATAGAAAATTGTTCTTCATCCGTGCTACGTGAATTTGGAACTCTCTTCCACACTCTCTTTATCCCGATCATTGCAATGTTCAGGAATTCATTCAGACCAATGTACACCGACACTTCCTTTCCAATCCTTTTCTTTTTTTTCAAAAGCACTCTGGCATCTCTGAGTGGGTGCAAATTATAAAAAAAAATGATGCTCATAATAGGGCTTTGATGTATATAAATAGAAATGTGTAATTAGGTTTAACTTATTTAGGATTTCTTGGCAGGTGCATTTTTGTAATCTTAGATATTCCAGAAAAAACTCGGCAAAAGTAATAAGAAAACCCTTCTTGAGGAATTGCGATAGCTGTTTTATGACGGGAAAACTGCACACTTAACCTTTAATTTACCATTTACCATTTTTTTAGAGCGGGTACAACGTCCCGCGGGTCAGCTAGTACTATTCTAAAGGAGCATAAACTCAAAAAAAAAAACAACATGTTAGATCATTCTACGATTAACGATTCCCAATTATAATTTCTAAGTCCTGTGAACAAATAAAAATGGAATGCGGTTCCGCAGATTGGCTTTTTCAATATAAGAAACAAACCCGTCAATCTTCATTTAATGAAAAAGCTCAGAGCTTTAGAATCTAATTGAAAGGGGGCGTATACTCACTATTTTTGTTTAAATCTCCTAATTTGTCATTTTTAGAGTGCATAAGCAATCAATTAGTGTGAAATGCATAAACATTGTTGTTAAATTATTTCTAGTATTGAAAATAAAAATTAACTATAGAGTGGATCAGTCCGGGGGAATGTCATTTTCAATGAAACAGAAAAAAAGCTTTTTTATCACGATATCGTTTCATATTATTACATCATAAATTATATTTTTTACTACAATAGGTATTTAGTTTAAATATTATTTTATTGTACACAAGGTCATTATTGTTTTATAAATTTAGATCTTGTAAAAGATTTTAGTTTTTTTTCATTTACTTCCCACTTTTATAAAATTTACATTTTGTGCAGAAATATCATGTTATTTATGTTTCTTTCATATTATTTTTAAGTGTAGGGTAGACTGGGTACGGTTGAAACAAAGGACGGTTGAAACAAATCAAATTTTCCAGGAACAGTAGGCGATACGCGAACGTTTGTCAAGCGCAAACGAAGCAAATACACAGTGCTACAATCGTAAGTTTTCCTTTTCACGTGGCTCGTGGCAATCGTATGAGAGAGCACTTTTTTTATATTGACAACCAAAAGTAAGTATTTATGTGCCGTTTTCTTTTTCAATAACTGAATTTCTATTTATGTAAGAATATTGTGTATTTGTTTGTCTTATAAATGAAGAGTGCATAACATATCGCAGTGACCTGTTTAAACGTGTTTTTAATGTGACAATAGTTATATACAATTTTGTATTTAAAGAAGGGTTGGGGACGGTTGAAACATTTTTTTTGGGTACGGTTGAAACAAAATTTTTACGTAGTTTACATAGGAGCTCATATGTTTACCACATTTGCGACTCGGAATATTCCGATTAATTAATTTTTTGTTTAAAAAACACGATGAAATTAGGGTTTTGTTCAGTCTATTTTAAAATTAAGTTTGTTTAAGTTTGTTTTGTTTTGTAAAGATATGGATTATTTATTTATTTATTGTCGTTTTGTTTTCTTTCATTAATTGTTGATTTTTTTGTGTTATGTTTTTTTTTATTAATTATTATTAATACAAATTTAATCACCCAATGAAATATGTGATAAACATTGTAAAACAATGTCAAAAATAAAAAATATGTTTATTATTTCATTTTGTTTCAACTGACCCCGGTCGCTGTTTCAACCGTCCTTGGTATGGGTACGGTTGCAACAAAAAAGATGTCTTTTTAAATTCCATATTTTTCAGCAAATAATGCACGTAGGATTCAAAAGTTATTTTTCAGTTGTAGATGAAAACCCGCTTTTTTATTGAACATATCCACTTCATCGCTCGGTTTACAGAAATCAAAGTTATGGACAAAAAAAGCGAAATTGTCTCAACCGTACCCAGTCTACCCTACTTATGTGTGTATATGTATTTTTATGTTTAAGATATAGGAAGAAGTTTTGTTTGTCATTTATAAATATTTTCTTTCTTTTTGTGTATATATATATATTTTAAGTTGATTCTTTTTGATATATTTTATATCTCTCTGTTCTTGTATAAATAGAAGTTTATCTTTTTAGTTTTAGTTAAATATATTTACCGATATGCTGTATCTTACAGTATTTTTTGTTTTCGCAATTCAAAACAAGCGAACTAAAAATAAATTTCTTAAATAAAAAAAAAATATATTTTCTTAAAACTAAAATAAAACAAATATTTCCGAAATTAATTCTGCATATTTTTAGTAAAAATAGTTAAAAAAAAAACCCTTTATAAATAGAGAAAAATACTAATGAAATTCAGTTCACATAGACGGTCGTTGGATTTTTATTTTTCAATATTATTTATATTTTTTTCTTATTCACTTAAATCTATAAATCCCTATTTCGCTCAAGGTAGATAATTTTTTTTTTAATGAACAAATACTTTGTTATTCATGCATGTATATTCTTTAATTGAAGTTAATTTTGATTTATAATCTAAATAATTGTGGTCATTGGTTGTTTTTTTTACGCATTTGGTGCGGCAAGTTATTTACAAATGACTAGCTTCATAGTCGGGAATGTTGTTAAGACCGACATCAGCATTTTTCCAATAATATTGCGGTGGTCCAGAACTGAAACAATATTTCATGTTGAGTGGCTCGCCATTCTCGACGTAGTACATGAGATAAAAATTGCACATTTCGTCTTCATTTGTTGCTCTAAAAAATACAAATAAACAAGTGTTGGTGTTTTGATTAAGCCATTTCATACCCAATTTGTGTGTATCGATCTCGATGGCTCTCCATGGTACACCGAGCTGCCAAATGATCGCCATAGATAATTGGTTCCGAATTCATAATTGGATAGAACATCTGTGGAGTCAGAGGATCTCGTTTACCCAGCAATGTCCATTGGTGGGCCCCACGATCGTCAGCCCGGACCCGATAACCGGATACGACTTTGCCCAAACTGTGCGTGTGAGTCCTGTAAGCTATGGGATGTATAACCTTGTGCTCATTCATTTCACACGCCGTTTCCATATGCTCAATGGAATTTGGCTTGATTATTCCAGATGTGCCAAGGAGTAGAACACCAGCAAGTTTGTTCATTCTGTTTGAAAGATTTCAATAAAATCATTTGCTATACATTTTTTAATGATTGAATGCTCTTACGGTTCTGTTGTGTAGTTGATAAAAACTCCGGAATCATCAGTGCTGCCATCTAAACACATAAACCAATGAAAAATGAGAGTTTTTCCAACTAACAAGGCATACCACTAAATTTGTCAATATGTGCGTAATGCACCTGCAGAACCATATACTTGATTGGAGAGTCACTTCCCACTTTAAAACCAACGCCATTTGGAAGATTCAGCTTGGGGGCATCCCTTGCCCAAGCGTACAGGATCTGAAGAAAAAAAAAATCAATATTTAACTTGAGTCAAAATTTCAAAGAGAGTTCAAAATTACCTGAGAATGTGATGTTACTCCGCAGGGACTTGATGTCTCATCCTCCTCCGATCCTTTTTTGGCCATTTCCCCACAATTCCTAAAGAGCACAGAAATGTAAAAGTAAAGAAAAAAACTTATTTCAACAAACAAACCACACTGGTTTTGATGACCCTGGCTCCTCGCAACCATAAAGGAGCATGTGATGTGCGGTATTCATTGTGGCATTTGGTTCGTAACCAACTGGAAAAGATAAACAAACAAGTTGTGGGTGTTACTGAACAAGGATATAATGCATCTCACCGATATAATAACTTGTAGTGTAGTCAACTTTAATTGGTGTGCATAAATAGAGCTCGGGCTGTAATAAAAAGTAAACAGCAAATAAAATAAGGGTTGATGAAAAACAGACGAGTTTCAAGGTTATATTTGAGATGAAGGGATTTTTATTAACTTGGAAAATATTTTGCTTTCAAGGATAAGAAGCCTATGGGACACAGCTCGTTTCATTATTTTGAATATAGTCTGTTCTGATCTAGAAAAACGGCCTTATTATATTACAGATAGTCTTTTAAAGTACATTGTAGCGTTTTAATAGCAGGGAAAATGTGTTTCAATAGAATTTAGAGGTTTTTCACATTTCTTCAACTGCAATGCTCAAGGTCGCAAGGATTTCACCAGGTATCCAAATTTCATGAAATCAACTACCAACATTTTTAATATAAGATCAAGGCTAAAAAAACATTAAAAACAAGCTGCAACCCTAACTGCATTAAACTTGCTTTAAAGTTGACTGCGAAAACTTGATTTTGTTTGGCTTGATGTCCGAAATAACTTAAAAACAAATAAAAAGTACCTAATACCCTACTTAAATTCAAAAAACAAGTTTCAATCATATTCAATCTTCGATGACTCAAGTTCGGTATGCAGCTCCAGCAAGAAAGCCTACACCGAAAAGTTGAAAAACGTATGTTCTTCAGTTCAAGTCTCAACCTAACCTACCACAATATGAATTTTCACTCCATAAGGCCATGCAATTGCAATTTGCTCCATCAGCTCTTAAGACATAAATTCAAATTAACGTGGATAAATTATTTGTGTTTTAAAAACCTTAAATTTCAAATATCTTCTGTTTCATTCAATGCTAATTCACGTATTTACTTATTATATTGCCAGCAAAATGAATACATTACAAGGTCGCTTCTTTTTCATCGATTTCTATCATCGCAGATATAATATGCAAATTATTTTGCATCTATTTCTATTATTAATGGATGTTAATGTTCAATTTTTCAATCAATTCAGATCAGTCGGGTCCATTGGCGTAGTAAAGGGAGCCTTGTTGACCCTACAAACATTAAATTAAAAAAGAAAACGCCGCCGTTTATTGCGCCTTATGTGCATTTTGTGTTTTTGCTCAATCTTTCGTATATGAAGAAGCTCAAGGAAATTGTCGGCAGCTTATTCCAAAAAAAAAGTAAAAGAAAATCGATAAAAAGATGTGGGGCGCATGTACAAGGAAGGATCAGTGAGGTTATGTTTGCAAAAAATTGGACTAGTTTCTTATAGAACAGCTTCAATTTGGTCATGTCTGATTTGTAAAAGGGTGAATTTAATTTGTAAAAGGGTGAATTTGATTTGTAAAAGGGTGAATTTGATTTGTAAATTCCCATAAATGAATGCATTACACGAAATGTAAAATAAAAAGTCAAAAATTGTGTCAAAAAGTGAAAAAGTGAAATTTTATTTTATTAATTAAACATGCAAAATTTTTCAATATACTAATATCCAATTTCATTAAATTTTAAAACCATGTTTTTGAACAGATGGTAACCCTATTGACTTCAAATTAAGTACAAACATTCATTAATTGCCTGCGATGACAACCATATTTTTTTTGTATTTTTAAGACAAATAGTTTTGAAATTATTCAAGAAAACACAACAAAAAAGGCCGAAAATGCAAATAACTAAACTTTACCCCCTCCTCATCACCAAAAAAGGTGGGCCTGGAATTTCCAAAAAAATTTCAAAAAATAGTTCCATACGTATAGATTACAGAACAACAAAAAAAATGGCAGTAATAATGTAAATAACGATATATTTTCAAGGCAAATGGTTTTGAAGTTATTCAAAAAAAACCAACAAAAAAGGACTATGAAAAACACTCAATTTCACCCCCTCCTCATATCCGAAAGGGCTTGGCCAGGCATTTCCAAAATAATTTCAAAATGTAGTTAAAACGTGTAGGTTACAGAAAATACAAAAAACATTACAGTGATGATGTAAATAAGCATAAATCCGAATATGTATTAGGGTTCCGTACACAGAGTGTAAACGAAACCCTTATAACATCACTTCGTTTTCTGTTCATTCATCTTTCACAAGCGATTTCTTCGAATCTGGTAGGCCGATTGCAATGAAATTTGGTACACATATTTTAGTATTCAGTAGTAATCTAAAAATGTTGTTTTCATGTTTTTAAGATAAATAGTTTCGAAGTTATTAAAGAAAGAGGAAAAAACAAAAGTTGATTTGTTATTTATTTTCAATTTACTAACTAATGACATCATTATCGCCTTGAAATTCGCGATTCCTAGTAAGAAATGAGAGCCAAAGATGTGCTGTGCTGTTTGTGTCATCATCCTGTTGAAACCACATGTTGTTCAAGTCCGTATCTTCATATCCGGCCCAAAAATAATCGGTATTCATGGTAGTTCTTGAGAACGCCGCGCCGTGGCGTGGAATAGACTGGTTTGGAAAGTTGCTACGGACGCAGCGATAATTTCGTTAATTCGAAAAACTCGTCGTCTTACTGACACAACAACATCACGCAATGAATATGTATAGACGGAAATTTTTGCACTGAACTTGTTGTTGTCTGGCTACTAAGGCGAGAATTACGATAGAAAATTGGAAAACCCATACTACTATACCAATACCTATCTATTTATTTATTTCATCAAACATCAAACTAATAAGCAAATTTTCTAAAAAAAAAAATAATAATAATTTAATAGAATACTAATTTAAAAAGTACAATAGCAATTTTGAAAGGAGATTAGTTTCTCTAACACTCCGACTTATTGGTTCCTTAACCGAATAGTTTACCCTATGTTCATTCACTCAAAACAAACAATGTTCTCTTAATTGACGCAATGAAGCATACCTACAAGTCAATCAGTGATGAAAGAAAGGGGCATTTGATATGATGTGACAATATGTCACTTGTGAACATTACTGAAAACATTTTTCTTCTGTTTTCAAGTGACTGAATACCTAGAAGTGCGGATCTAGTAGAATACGACGCGACGGGATGTCGATGTTCCTTGTACATTTTTCTGGATCATTTCGATTCTGTTTATATAAATGTTGTAGAATGGGTTCACACAGCAATATTCTAAGATTGACCTAACAAAGGAGCTATATAGAGATTTAAGGACAAAAAGGTCCTTGAAATCATTAGAGTTTCGTTTAATTAAACCTGACATAGAGTTCGCTTTAGCTACAATAAATTCAATATGTTTGACAAAATTCAATTTTGAATAAAAAAGACACCGAGATCTTTTTTCTCTAAAACTCTCTAAAACTCCTTAAAAAACATGGTTACCATCTTTTTATTCAAAGAGAATTTGGGAAAAATTGCGACAAAAGAAAAAGATTGAAACTTAGTGACGTTCAACAATAAAAGGTTTGTTGTTCACCATATTGTTAACTTCTTAAGATCATCCTGTAAAAGAAGAAAATCATCTGTAGATTTTATGCATCTCAAAAACTTTAAATCGTCTGAAATTAGAAGTGGACTAGAATTCAAGAAAATATCAGGTAGATCGTTTATAAAAATAAGAAAAAGAAGGGGACCAAGATGGCTTTCTTGGGGGGGGGGACACCCGAGTGTACTTTAACTGGACTTGGTCAATGCAACCAAATTGAATACGATCATTAAGGTTTGACTCCAACCACTTAAGCATGTTTGAGTGAAATCCAAATAATTTTAATTTTTAATAAAATTCTTCGTAAATTCTTTATAAATGACATCAATTTGGTATCCTTCCTCGAGTTTATTCAAAAAGAAATTAGAAAAGATAGAAAAATTGGTGATGGTGGTTGTGTATCTTCCTGCAACAAAACCATGTTGAAGCCAAGAAATATGTTCTTTTAGCAAAAAAGTCAGCTTATCGTAAATAATTTTTTCGATCAATTTAGTTGTACTGCGATAGTTTACAAATCGGACGATAGTTGGATACTCCCTGCTTTGGACCAGTTTTATGAATTGGAGATAAAAATTATTTTTTCCAAATGGAAAGGAATTCGCCACTCGAAAGAGAGCTATTAAAAATGTAAAAGCTCAGTCAGAAAAAGCAGCTGCTGTCCAGAGTTGCTATCGCAGTTTCAGTTTAAAAGGCCTTCTTCTATTTCAGACAAATCTAACTCTAACTGACCAATGTCAACATGTATAGTTTTGTATTTTAAATCTTTAAGAATAAAAAATAAATAAATAGAGTGGCGCGACAGCTCTTGAAGAGCCAAGGCCTAAGTGGCTTACTCTCATCAACAATTCTCTGAGTGCGTGTGAAGAATTGAGGGGACCTACAATTTAACTCCGATTCCGAACGGCAAAGTTGAGAAGCACTTTTTCATGACAGATTGATACTCTTGGAAGATTTGTCAGGTCTTCGCAAGAGGCAGTACCCGTGAAAGATGAAATAAAAACTTGGCCTGAGTAGGACTCGAACCAACGACGTTCTGCTTAGTAGCCAACGCACTTACCAACTAAGCTACGGGCAACTTCATCTTTAAGAATACCTTAAACTTAGCAAAAATATTTGTTGGTATGTTGCGTTAAAATAATCTTAATGCCGGCAACAGCGTTAAGTAATCTCGTCCTTTTAATATACGGAAGACTTTAAATTTAATCATACCTTTCTTACTATCCAAATCGAAAATATTTCAAGAGTTTTAGAGTACTGGAACTTGTTGTTTTTTTTTTTCTTGTTATCTGATGATTTACCCAAACTACGCCAATGCATTTTGCTCGTATTGCAATTTGAAAGTGAAGTAATATCTCAAAACTTGAATGTATAAAAAGTGAGAGTGTATTTCTAGCAATAATTACCTACATGTCTATGCATAGTCTTTATTATTTAACTTCAATTTCATTTTGATGCACTATAAAATTACAATACGCAAATTATTAGTAATTTCGTGCTACTGAAATTGTAAACAATATTTTGCGAGTGGGTGTTCTGTCTAATTAGTACAGGTGATAGTTTTGTGTTTTTTTCCGGAATTTATGATTTCTGCGATTAACCGCAAAGCAACACGATTTTTTTAACGTATTTCTTTTTCTTTTTCTTGATTAATTTCTATTTATTTTCAAGGTTCTGTCAAATCGAATATTCAATTCAAAATTTCAAAGCAAATATTTTGCAAAAAGCCAAGATCAAATATTGATATTCGTACGGAAAAAAAATATTGCAGCCTCATGTTCCTTGTATTTTATTTTAACAAAAAGTTTTCTGCTAAGCCATTTTTGCTCAAAACCACATAATGCAAATTTATATATTTAGAAAATTAAACTTGTTGATAAGATGTCCCCATCATAACAAAATTGGTTTTTAAAGGTATTTTCGTCTTACATAATCCTGTAGGCAGCCTGATTCTACAGTATTTAATTATTATTTGCTGATGATTGATGTGGTGATGAGTGATGACTGATAGGGGTGTCTATTTGACAATATGTTTCCCGTCAATTAAACTGTCGAATATTTATTATTAATTTCTTAGAATTCCCTTTAACACTCATTTAATGAGGAAGGTTATTCCAACATTATGTCTATTATCTGTCATTATTATATCAATCCCACATACACCTACACACTAATGTGTTGGGCTCTTCAATAAAGGTTAACTGAAAAATGAAAATTATTATTTCAACATCAATTACAGTTTGTATTCATTGACGTAATTTCATTCAATTTCAACTCATCGTTATGCTCCCATAGAACATACAAGCGAACAAATTCATCCCCCGCAGTGTCGAAATAACAAAACAGAATCCTTTATTCCACGAAAAAAAACCTCCATCGTTTACGTAGATTGTAGTTACACATCGCATATAATAATAATTGTGATTCATTCATTCTATACAATCAGAGTGTAGTTAATCCCTTCGGCATTTAGAAATGAAAAGTATTCTTTCTCGACGTTGTATTCGTTCGTGTAATGGATCTGGATGGTTAAAAAAATATGACATATAAATGTTACATCAAAGTCCGCCACGGGCTACAGACATTCTCGGGCAAAGCAAAAAGGAAAATAAATATGGTAACCTACTTATACCTAAGTTAAACGAGGGAAGATGTACTGAATTAAATGACGAAATACGCGGGTTCCAAAAGAGGAGTCCTAGTTGAAAAAAAGATTGGTCTCCGCGGAAATAGGTCCATATTTAAAGATTTGTTATAATGCAAATTGGTCTACAAAAACCTGGTAAACAGGTGTCGAACTATGTACCTACAATGAGGTATCCCGTAATCTTTAGTAATTCTTAAAAAGACAATTTTTGACAAACATTTTAAGAGTGGGTTGCTGGAACGGAATTTTTATTAGACATTGAGACCGTTTTACGATTGACAAATTTGTTCATAAGACGAAAAACTACGTGCGGTATATTCCCAATTTAAAACTCAAATTCTTTACATTTTTTAAAAGAGATTTTGAAAATAAATTTTGAAAAAATGCAATAAATATTTTGCCTTTAAACAAAATCAAATGTGTTATCTGTTGAAAAATCTATACTAATATATAAAGCTGAAGAGTTTGCTTGTTTGAACGCGCTAATCTCAGGAACTGCTGGTTCGAATTGTAAAATTCTTTTTGTCTTGAATAGTCCATTTATCGAGGAAGGCTTTAAGATGTTAAGGATCCACCATCTAACGTTTTTTTTTTCAACTAGTGTTTATTTCGTGAATGGTAACACTTAGTTCATGTCTGATTTGACAGAAAATTAGTTTTATCCTTAAGCTGAACGAATATGGTTGTGTATACGCTTGAACAACGCTGGGAAATATTGCGACATTACTTTGAAAACCATGGTAATGGTTCAGAATGTGTGCGAAAATTGCGTACGAATTTTGGAAGGAGAGAAGCACCGTCAGCTCCGTATATTCGTTATCTTGTGAAAAAAGTGAAAGAAACTGGCATCCTCATCTATAAACCAAAGCGAGAAAAGCCAAAAACAGTGCGTACACCCGAGAATATTGCTGCTGTGCTGTGGCAGAAAGTGTACGTGAAGCGCCATCACATCAATTCATCGTCGTTCTCAACAATTGAACATTTTGGAGACATCATTGAGACGAATTTTGTATAAAGACATTGGTATATATGACGCCATACAAAGTCCAATTGGTTCAATTGACCATCCAATGCGTTTTCGCTTCGCTAAGTGGACCTGCGATCGACTTAGAGAAGATGCCGATTTTGCCAAAAGAATCATCTTTTCAGATGAAGCTCATTTTGATCTTTGCGGGTATGTAAACAAGCAAAATTGTCGAATTTGGGGCACAGAAAACCCGCACGCATACATTGAAAAGCTCTCACTGTCACTGTTTGGTGCGGATTTTGGTCCAGAGGCATAATTTGGCCATTTTTGTTCGAAAATAAGCAAGGAGTGGCCGTTACAGTCAATATTGATCGTTATCGGGCCATGTTGAACGAATTTTTGTTCACAAAAATTGAAGAGGAGGATATTGGCAACATTTGGTTTCAACAGGACGGCGTTTTGTTTTTGAAGATCGCGCATTATCAGCCGCAGAGCAGATGTCGTTTGGCCACCTCGGAGCTGCGATTTGACACCGTTGGACTTTTATTTGTGGGATGCCGTTAAAGATAAGTATAACGCCGTCAAGCCAGAGACAATTGACGCTTTAAAGGAGAATATTCGTGAAGCCATTGGTGAAATACAACTGCACACAATCGATAATGTGCTTAAAAATTGGACCGATCATGTAGGCTACTGCATGGCTAGCCGAGGCAGCCGTTTGAATGAAATTATTAACCGGAAAGATTGTACTTTCAAACAAAAAAAGAAATTTGAGAAAATATTCAGTAGTTTTTTTTATAGCATTTTCAAAAAAAAACGTTATTTGGCGGACCCTTTATAACTGCAGTTGTCGTGGAAAATTGTGAGTTATATATTTGCAAATAATTAAAATTTTTGCAAATATCTCGGCTAACAAGCTTTCAAGGACCCTGTTTTCTATTTGGATGAATAGATTTGGATCCAAATTTTTTTGAATTTTTTGAAAATCGTGAAGAATTCGATTTCGCTAAATTCGGCATATTTCAACGTGTATTACGCTAGCAGAACCATATGATAAGCCAGCACCGAAAAGTATTCACTATTCAGTATTTTGTTGCTAATTTGTGCGGCAAGATTTGATTTTGTTGCTCAAATAGTTTTCGGAAAAAGGCGCGGTTACGTTTCTTCTTCTCTCTTCTGAAAAGTAGTAAGTATACGCCCGAGTGAACTTTCTCATAGGTATTGTAAATTCCAATATCTATAATATATATATATAAGAGCAGTTTTTTTTTGTGCTCGTTCGCTAACCGATCGATTTTCCTTTTTTGTAATGAAAGAGGAATAAGGACAAGGAGAGAATAGAAGGTTTAGGAAAAATAAAATGTTGTCTTTTCAAATCACAGACGGTGCAAATGTAAAAAAAAAAGTTATTCGGCGGGGAAAACTATACATACTTGAATTAATTACTTCGATTTAAGAATTACAATTTTAAAATAACTTGCAATAAAATTCATGCGCATGATGCACAAGTCAAGAATCACCTCTGGGTCTCTGACCGGTGGACGAGGGAGAGGCGGACAAAGTCGAGGCCAACTGCTAGGTTCAATAATAAAACCAGTTTACAAACGGTAAAAATCTATGAAAAGTTTAATTTTTACCAAAACCCTTTGATATTAATATTTGACAAGGCTGCTTCAAAAAATTGTTTGTGGTCACTAACCAGGTACACTCGTCAAGATATCGAATGGAAAATCTTGTTTTTTCTGGTTTTTTCCCTTTCAAAAAAATCCGTACGCATTGAAATCGTGGAGTTCCACAAGGATCAATCATTGAACCATCTTTTCTGAACTTATGTTAAGAACAAATCATATTGGCCTTAAGTCATTGTGAAGCTCATATGTTCGCTAATTTTGAATGTTCAACCTATGAAATGTGATATCTAATAAATTGCTTGTATTAATAACGAGTTGAAATAGACCCCTTCCGAATTTTGTATTGTCTTTACCCAACCTACACGCTCCAGCTTTTTAGCATAACGCTCGTGAAATACCCTGTATAAAAACTTCTTGCCAAATACGTACCCTTCGAACCCTTTTCATATTCCAATCTACGCACTTACATACATCACCTAACCCAGATACGATCCTGCGTTAGTTGTTGAAAACAGCTAGATATTTTGTTCTCTATGTTTTCCTAGATTCAAATTCACATTGGCTTTTTACAGAAAAAGAGAATAAAAAAAGATGTGGTGGTTATTTTTGGCAACGGCTTGTAGTACCAACCTAACTTAAGTACGAAATGTTCTTTGCTAAAATTTTCTGTTTGCTCTAAGATCAACGCCACCTGACTTTGTTCAAGAAAAAAGAACAAATACCATCCACACCTTCATATTTGCTTCATAGTTCGCTGCTTAAAGCAGGTCCGTAGATCAAAGTTTAAAATGCAGAGGGGGGAGGGTTAGTTCTTTATTAGAGAATAGATCCTTTTGCTCAAAATATGGACTGTTCTTAGTAAAATTAAGAAATTGGTACGTTAACATTGGCTTAAATTTTGACGGGGGACGGAGCTGAAAACCCTGCATCACCTAGCACTATCACACGACCTGTCAAATATTTAGGAAGAAAGTATGCATTTTGAAAAAAAATATGAATTGAGAATAGCTTTTTAGAAAAACCTTTGGCACCGTTTTTAAGGAATCCGCCCCCCCTTCTATTGAAATCGAAACAGACAATTGGCTGAAGCCAATTTTGTTTTCTCGAAGTCTCTATCCTCATTTCATAAGAAGAGTTTAATCAAAATCTTCAAATTGAAATTTCTAAAGAATCTACAAATTGCCATATTGTTCCTATGTAAGAGAAAATTTAGGAACTGAAAGTTTAATCTTTTCAAATCTTGTTTAAACAATTCTCATAAAACAGAGTTATTTTCGGAAACAGCTGTTGCCGACGAAATTTAAAGAGACAAAATTCCTCCAATCCCGTCAGAGAACAGTGTGACGCCACCACCACCGTGGGCACGTGGCAACGCACTGCTTTCAATTGCATTCACTGAACACCGACGCCCACATTTTTCCCAAAATCAGTGTGGGATTATGTTTTGAAGTTCTAAAAATAAACCAACTCCTTCTTTAAACGAGGATACCATTTCCTAAAAGAGATCATGCTTTCCCAGTGTCCGTCCCATAACCCACAACCCCCACAATTCAATAGCCTTGATATTTACCAGTTGCCAACCCCCACCCCTCCAACGCGTTTGAAAAGGTTAAAATTTTAAAGCACTCAATTTTGATGATGATAGCTTCTTTTCGTACATTCTAAGGGTCAGCGGAATGAAAGTCACGGATTAAAATTTACATACCGTGTTAGGTCTGACATTTGGCATAAGGAACGGAAACTTTCCGTGTATGTATCCCTCGCGATTGCGAATCCTTGACGACGATGACGACTCAGCGTATTTCGTGTCATCCTCGTCCGAATCGATGTTATTGTAGGATCTGTCCTGCAATCCAAGGACAGAAACAGCCATAAGGCCAATTAGTTGTAACATATGGAACCATCCCATGGTTCTGAAGAATTTGCGTTTCTGTCTACGCAAACGATTTTCTTGTTTTTCTATTGACAGCAATATAAATTAAACCGTTAATCGATTTTTTCACTCAAACAAACAACTGTTGGCACACTGATGATGATAATGCTGATATGGCGAGTTCCTGCAAATACGGCGTTAGATTTTTCGTTTTACAAAACACCATACGCAACTAAAATATTGCTTTAGCACTTTTTCACTAATCACATCATGACCTTCCCCGCGTTTTGAGTGTTTTATTTTTGTTGTTGATAGTCTAATTGTTCGACGACTATGAGTGTAAATGGACTTCTTGAGATAAAAGTTGTTTCATCAACTTGAGATTCTTATAAATATTTTGTTTTGTTTTGTTTTGTTAATTTAAAAAAAATTAAATCCCCGAACGCGTTCTGTAAAAAGGCTATCGTTTGTGCGGGATTGCTGGATGGCAATAAAAATATGAAAGTATTTGTCGCTGAGAGTAGACTTCTGCTATTGATAACGATTTGTTCACTTAATGTTGTCTCTCACGTCATTTTCAAAGCAATAGAATATGTTTGACTGTTAAAGAGACATCATCCCCGTTAATGATGAAAATATACATTTCTATCTACCCAAGAGCGACTGAGCGCAGGTCGAGAATTAATAACAATATGTTTTGGGTTATGCATTCAGTGTATGGCAACCCTGTGCACTAACATGGCACGTATTCAAAATGACAAGTGGTAGAAAAGCAATGAAAATCACAATAGCAGAAGCCTGGTAATTATTATTATCTTTTTTCGTTGCTAGAATATAGACTCCAATTAGCATGGACACGGAACCGGCACGAATGTGATTTGCAAAAAAAGCTGCAGCTCGATTGTGAAACTAACTTTGTTTTGTTTTCTGTGTAACTAAACAAGAATGAACACAAAAATTAAAAACGAAAATGTCTATATTTAAAGATTGTTTGAGTTGCTATTGTTCAACTTGTTCAACCAGCGACACACGATATATCCGGAAGATACTTCTCCTCGATTCGAATGAGAAGTGGAGACTAATTCTCGGTACTGGATTTAACATGGAAGTAGCTGAACCAAAGCAAACAAACCACGAACAAAAATACCCACGGCTCTGTCAGTGCGAGTGAGAGATAAATTTGGTGAATGGCAGTTGAATTTCGTTGAAACATTTGCTCCATACCAATGGCGAAAGATACAAAGATGACTATGGCGGGCATAAAGTCTGAACCGAGGTATGCAGAGGTGGTATTACCTGTGTTATGGTTATGATGACAGCACAGGTAACGCAATCGTCTCTCTGTTTCTCTCTGTGGTACTGGAACTGGATTCGAGATTTCTGGAGATTTCTTGGACACTCTCTCATAGTTGAATTTAAAACACCATGATGTAAAGCGGAAGAAGTTGTAATGCAAACAAAAAATACACAGTTAGGCCAGGAATTAATGGTACATTTTGTTCTTCGGAAAATTTTATTTGACTCTTAAATTATTTTAATCATATTTTAAGAGCAAATGCTTAGTGGAGATTCGTTTTTTGAAAATCTTAATTTTTCGCGTTAACACCTTTTTCGTTAGATCGCTGTTGGAATTTTGGTACAATCAAGTCTTAGACATGTTAAACGCATTGGGTTAATTTTTAACAGTAGCTCTCATACTACAATATGTACAGTAAATACTTACTTAAAAATTATTGTTCTTTTGATTTGTTCCAAAACGTTATAGCGTTTTCGAAATCAGCAGGTTATAAAATAATTGTTTGTCCAGGCCGACTAAAAATTGTGTCCAAAATATTCGTATATCATTTCTTGGATTCTAGAATTTAAAAAATGTTAACTAGCCGACCCGACAAACTTCTTCTTGTCAAACTCAAGCCCAGAATTGAATATGATGGCTGAAACACAAATAAGCTTTGGTATGTTGTCTTCGCCTGACGTTTACGAGTTAAGCCATAGGAATTTAATGCATGCTATCACAATGATTTTTGATGAGGTGAGAAATTCAAAGGATGAAACCCTTAACAGAAATGGTAGACTTTTAACGGAATTGCTAGAAGATTTTGGGTTTTTTGTATTAAATGGGGTAACAAGCGGTGACAAATATGGCGAACTTACTTTTATCAGCGGTCAAGGGCAATCAGTAATCGACTATTGTGCAATTTCTGGAGAGTGGTGTAACTCAGTTGAAGACTTCCAGGTGTGTTTGTCTAGTTTTTCAGCTCACTTGCCACTATTTGTCAAAATATGCTTCCACGAGAATATACAGCAGACGAACGTAGATATTCCTCGAAAACTCAGATGGTTTGAAAATAAAGCTTCTCGGTATAAATCTCTCTTGAATCAGCATTGCAATCTTCTCCCTCTTCAAGATGAGTGCAATGTTGAACAAATTGAGGAAAGCATTGCAAGAGTAATTTACGCTTCAGCTGTATCTACAAGTAGTAGCTACACGCTCAATTTTAAAAATAAATGGTTCGATAAAGACTGTGTTAAACTTCGTAAGCTCTCGTTCAAGTACTTAAAATTCCTTAGAAGAACTAACTCGGTTGCGTTTAAAAATATGTACTTACACGCAAACAAAGAATTCAAACAATTATGTCACGAGAAAAAAAGGCTTTTTCTAAATAATCTTGCAATGAACTTGCAGCACTCCAAAAATTCCAAAGAATTTTGGAATAATGTAAGAGAGTTAGGTGGGCAAAGTAGAAGTATGAAGATTTCTCTCGAAGCTGAGACTTTAGCTGCTCATTTTAAAACTCTATTGTCAGCGGAGGAGAATCTTCATACTTTTAGCTTTGCGTTACAAAATGAAGTTGTATCTGAATTAGACTGTACGATTTCTTGTGAAGAGCTTGATTCAGTTTTGCTGGTTATGAAAAACAATAAGGCCCCGGGTTGTGATGGCATTCCAGTCGAATTCTTTAAAAACGGAACAGTACAACTGAAAAATTATATTGTGGATTATTTCAACAAGATATATAATAATGCTTGCGTTCCTTCTGGTTTTAACAAATCGCTTATTTTTGCAATACAGTGCTTTGCAAAAGTATAATCGCACCATACAAAAATGGTTTTTTTGGTTCCTTTTGGGAAAACATTTTTTCTCCTATCTAAGATCATCCCAATATCCATTGGGATTTTTTTTCGTCACTGAAAATAATCTTTAAAAAAATACTTTAGACTGTGGTATTTGAAATTAGGTGACTAAAACAAGAAAAGAGAAAAAATATTTTTCCAAAAGGAACCAAAAAAAACATTTTTGTATGGTGCGATTATACTTTTGCAAAGCACTGTATTTAAAAAAGGTGATGCTTCCCAAGCAGAAAATTATAGGGGAATCTCTATTCTAAATTCTCTCAGAAAGATCTTTGCCACAACTCTTTATGTTAGGCTTTCTACGTGGATAGAAAATTTAAATCGTCTCAGCATTTTTCAAGCAGGGTTTCGTTCCGGGTTTTCAACAATTGACCACATTTTCGCACTAACTAGCATAGCCAGAAATTATATTGAAATGCATAAAAAGTTATATGTTTGTTTTGTAGACTTCAAAGCAGCATTTGCCACAGTCAACAGGCAAGCTTTGATCTACAAACTGGCATCGCTTGGAGTATCCAGAAAGTTCCTGGTAGTATATGCGAAATTATTATCTTCCTCAAGTGCAACCGTGTGGGATGGATCCAAGCTGTCTGAATGGTTCCCAACTTCTGCAGGTGTGCCTCAGGGTTGCATTCTAAGCCCTATACTCTTCGCACTATACATCGACTCCATTTCTGAAATTCTTCCAGGTGGCGTTAGCTTCGCTGGTCAGCAAATAAAGGTACTCCTTTATGCTGATGACTTGGTGTTGCTGGCAGAGAATCCTTCAACTCTACAACTGCAAATAAACAAACTTCAGGCTTTCTGTGAGACATGGGATCTACATATCAACGTCTTGAAAACAAAAGTTATGGTTTTCGAGAACCGAAGGAGTAGACGGGTGGAGACTTGGCGACTCAATAACCAGTCGATAGAAGTAGTTCCTGAGTTCAAGTACCTTGGCGTACTGTTGTCTAGCAACTTAAACTTTCGAAATCATGTAAAAGAAAAAAGTAGAGAAGCAAAGCTGGCACTTAACATAATGTGGCCAAAATTCTTCGCAAATCAAAACATTGATCTGTCCTCAAAATATAATGTATTCAATGCCACAGTCAACACTTGTATGTGCTACGGGGTGCAGGCATTTGGAGTAGAGCCCTTTGAAGATTTCGAAACTGTACAGAGGTACTTTTTCAAGCGTTTATTCCGTCTACCAAACGCTACTCCTACCTACGCCATTCATGTGGAATCAGGTTTGCCACCCATTTATTTGCAAAATCTGAAAGCTCATTCTGGTTTTTTAATTAAAGTAATGAAGAGAAGTGAAAATAGTTTACATAGGGCAGTGTTAACTAGGCTATTGCAAACAAATGCTTATCCGTTCAGAAATTGGCAACAGCTGGCGTTATCTCATGATATCGATTTATCTTTATCGGAAAATAACGTTATAGCGAATGGCAAAATATGTTCGCAAGGGTCATAGCTAAAGAAGATGACAAAATATACGACCAGTTTTTAACTAGAGCGTCCTCATCACCTTCCAGATTTATTTACCGCAACCTTAACCACCAAATGTTAACCATTGATAGCTATTTCAACACAAAATTTTCGTCAAAAGTTATAAGCACCATATTCAGAGCCAGAGTTGAATTATTAAATTTGAATTTCATGCCACATAGAGTCGATCTTCAGCAAACTTGTGATCTATGTAACAGGAGAGAGTCTGAAAATATTTACCACTTCATTGCTGTATGCCCAATTCTACAAGAAATCCGAAGATTACATTTCCAAGAAAGTTTTCTGTCCGTAAATAGTCTTTACGAAATATTAAATGGCGCTCGTAGTTGGCTCACCTTGTATAAATATTGCAATCACGCTATGACTTATCGCAATAGTTTATTGATAAATTAGTTCTTACAACAAGTCTCTATTCAATTCAAGGGCTGCAAATTATTGCTTTTAAATCGAATCTTTATGTTTCAAATCTGTAGTAGTTACTACTGTGTGAGATACTGCATGCTATCCTATTGTCGTTGTATAATATCTTTCTGTATTTTAGTTCCTAACACAATTACTCTTACTGATACAATAACATAAACCGATTGTCATTTCAAAATATACATATGTACAACAGATCGTTATTTCTGCTTATGCTATTTATAGACTTTACCCCTACTTCCATTGTACAAACGCTATTCTCTTTTCCTTTTATCTTCTCCTTCTTGTTTAAAATATGAAAATAAAGACAGTTTCAAATTGGATGCGAAACGGTGCGGTCATCAGCTCAGCTCTCGGTGTTTTATTTAAATATTAGAAAATATTAAAGTCGATTAACAAATATATGTACTATAAATTATTCAGAAGTGGGATTAGTAAATCCAAGTAAAGTTTCTAATAAAATAGTTCATCCCAGTTTTAATTAAAGTGACGCTGTTCTCCTCGCGAAAAAAAAACAAACTCGAGTCAATTTGATGTTTTATTTTGTTGTGTGACACACAAGCAAAGCCATAAATTTTTTTCCCTCCTTTCTAAATTCTTATTTTTTTTCTCTCATCTTGATATTTGCTATACCTTTGTCGTGCGCGGTGTGCAAATAAATTCAAAAAAAAAAGAAAAAGAAAATGGAACAAATGATCGATGTGTCTGAATACACAGCTGCCCAGCTGCGCGAGTGGTTACAGCGCTTAGGCAAATCAAGCGCTGGTACGAAACCAACTTTAGCTGTGCGTTTGAACGAGATACCAGTAGAACAACGCGGTTTGCCTCCACCAAAACGAACGGCAAATGAAGAAAAAAAACTTGCTTGACGACAACGACGAAGAAGCCGACGACGGTGAAGAAGAAAACGAGTCCAATGATGAACAGCAAGAGGTTGAGGAAGAGGAAACAGCAACAGAGAGGCAACAAAGACAAAAGGAAAACGAGTTGTTACGAAGAGAAATAATAGCGAGGGAGAACGAACTATTGAAGATGATGGCAGAGCTGAGCGAACAGAAAAGACAAGAGACGGAAAAGACAACGGGAACGACAACGGGAACGACAACCGAAGAGGCAGCTGGAGTTAAAACAAGTTCAACGGTGGTGACGACAACGGGA
This sequence comes from Sphaerophoria taeniata, assembly GCA_943590905.1. Taxonomy (NCBI): domain Eukaryota; kingdom Metazoa; phylum Arthropoda; class Insecta; order Diptera; family Syrphidae; genus Sphaerophoria; species Sphaerophoria taeniata. The sequence continues at coordinate 23,604,674 of OX016540.1, forward strand.
ACGACAATTGAAGAGACAACGGGAGCAGAAAAAAGTGCGACAGCGGTGACGACGACGGGAGCGACAACTGAGGAGGCAACTGAAGCAACGACAAATTCAACCGTGGCAACTGGAGTGAAAACGAGTTCGATGACGGCAACAACAGCACAAATGACAACTAGAGTGACGACCGGCAGCCTGGCAGTGCAACAGTATACTATGTATAAAGAATTAGTGCCTGAATACGATGGTGGAGCAAACGTTGAAGTCTGGTTGACACAGCTAATGAACGTAAAACAAATGTACGACGTTTCCGATGAAATGTTGCGCACGCTGTTTGTCACCAAGTTAAAAGGCAAGGCAGAGGAGTGGCTGAATGCACAACCAAATTTTTTGTGCCTGAATGTCGAGTCGTTGTGTGGAAGTCTAAGAGACGATTTCACGAAGAAAGAAAACAGGATGGTAGTCAGGAAACGGTTCGAGGCAAGACAGTGGAAGACAACGGAAAGTTTCGACGAGTACTATTTGGACAAAAACCGATTGGCGACTGGACTGGACTTGGATGAGGAAGAACTAGTTGAGTACATAATCGAAGGTTTTTCGGATGAAAATCTGAGACTACACGCTCTGGTTAGCAACTTCACGACAAAAGCAGGATTATACAGATCGTTCCACAGAATACAACAATGCGCAAAGGAGATGGAGGGAAGACCAACAGCAACGGGATCGACTACGAGTGCAACGACAACAGTATCGAGAAGGCCATACGACACGGTAAGGTGTTACAACTGTAATTCAATGGGACATGTTGCGAGTGTTTGCCGTAAGCCAAAGAGAGAGTATGGTGTTTGCTACGCGTGCGGGGAAAAGGGACACATAGTAGCTGCTTGTCCCCAACGGAAATTAGCACAAAGGGTTCATCAACTGAACGAAGAGGAGGAGTCAAACGATTTTGTAAGAAATTTTTTATTTAGTTTTGATTCACATAATGATGTGAAAATCTCTCTAGATTGCCTCATAGATACCGGAAGCCCTATAAGCATGGTAAAGACGTCACGAATTCCGGATGTCATTAAAAAAAATTGTTGTAGTTGTGTAATAAAAACAAAAAATTACTACGGAATAAATAAAAGTAAATTAAAAGTTCTTGGAGTAGTGTCTGGTGTAATTTTTTTCGAGAAAGAAATTGGAATTGAAGTTAATTTGATTATTGTAGATGATGAGGCAACTGGATATGAGGCAATCTTGGGAAGGGATTTTTTAAGAAAAGGGAAGTTTAAATTAATTACCGACATAAAGAAAAAAATTGAAATTAAGTCAAAAGAAAATATAACAACAGATAGTCAGAGCGAATTTGAAAGACAGCTTATGTCAATTGAGTATAAAGACGAGATGGATGTCAAGTTAGAAATAGATAATGATGTTAATTTTGAAACAAAAACAAAACTGATCGAATTATATAAAAAAAATTATTTGTACGCCGATCGCCCCACGGAACCTACAGTCAAAACAAAGATGAGCCTTGTCCTCAACGATGTTAAACCTTTTCATTGTCGTCCACGTAGACTTTCTTATGCAGAAAAGGGTGAACTCAGTTCGTTGTTAGATGAATATCTAAGAAAAGGTTATATTAGGGAAAGTGAGTCGGAATACGTTTCGCCGATAGTGTTAGTGAGGAAAAAGACGGGAGACATCAGAATGTGTATTGATTTTCGGACGTTAAATAAGATAACAGCAAAGGATAGTTATCCAATCCCTATTATAGACGATTTGTTAGATAGGCTAGCCAACAAAACGATTTTTTCAAAACTGGATCTGAAGAATGGGTTTTTCCATGTTTACATGCATGAAGATTCTATAAAGTACACATCTTTCATTACGCCGCTGGGTCAATACGAATTTCTTAGAATGCCGTTTGGGTTAAAAAATGCTCCGTCGACTTTTCAAAGACACATCAATAGGATCTTCTCAGACATGATTAGAAATGATGAAGTTATAGTCTACTTAGATGATATAATGATCGCAACAAAAAGTTATGAAGAACACTTTAGAATACTTGGAGAAGTTTTTAAAAGAATGACAGAAAATCAGTTGGAGTTAAGAGAGGATAAGTGTATGTTCCTACAGCAGAAGATTAAGTATCTAGGTTTTACGATCACGGGACAAGGGATACAGGCAGACGATAGAGGAATTAAAGCGATACAGGATTTCCCTATACCACAAAAAGTTCACACGGTACAAAGTTTTCTAGGCTTATGCTCATATTTTCGTAGATTCGTCAAAGATTTCTCGATAATAGCCAAGCCTTTGTACGACTTGGTCAGAAAAGACAGAGAGTTTAACTTTGGACCAGAACAATTGCATGCGTTCGAGACGCTAAAGAAAAAGCTAGTAGAAACTCCGGTACTGGCACTTTATGATCCTAAAGACGAAACAGAATTACATTGCGACGCAAGTGCCATAGGTTTTGGTGCCATACTGCTTCAAAAGAAACAGGATGGGAAATTTCATCCGATTTTTTACTACTCTAGAAGGACTACGGATGCGGAGGCCAAATACCACAGCTTCGAGTTAGAAACGTTAGCGATAGTGTATGCCCTAGAGAGATTTAGGATTTATTTGCAAGGGAGACGGTTCAAGGTGGTGACCGACTGCAATTCTTTGACGATGACGTTGAAGAGGAAAGAACTCAATCCAAGAATCTCCAGGTGGGCGTTAGAGTTACAAAATTATGAAATGGTGTTAGAACATCGAGCAGGAAGTCGAATGCAACATGTAGACGCGTTAAGTAGGTCAACGAATGTGTTGACAATAGAAACAAATACGTTCGAAGAAAACTTGATAATATGTCAAAACAAAGATAGTAAAATTGTTAAGATTAAGCAAATGTTAGAGGAGACTGAAAGTAAATCGTATGAGATGAGAAACGGAGTGGTGTATAAAAAGAAGAATGATGGTACCATCGTGTTTTTAGTACCCGAAGACATGATTGATCATGTTTTATACAAATACCATGATGAAATGGGTCATGTAGGTACAGACAAAACCTGTGAGTTAATTTCGAAAAGTTATTGGTTCCCCAATATGAGAGAGGAAATAGGATCGCATATAAAAAATTGCTTAAAGTGTATAGTTTATTCAGCCAAACAAGGTAAAGAGGAGGGTTTCCTTCACAACATCCCAAAAGGGAAGATACCGTTTGAAGTCATACACATAGATCATTATGGACCGGTAGACAATTCTAGGTCTGTCAAAAAACATGTGTTAGTGGTTGTTGATGCTTTTACTAAGTTCGTAAGGTTGTATTCAACAAAGACGACGAATACCAAAGAGGTTGTTAGAGCACTAGAAGACTACTTTAGAGCATATAGCGTACCGAAATGTATAGTGTCAGATAGAGGGAGCTGTTTCACTTCAACTGAGTTTAAAGAATTTTTGATAGCTAGGAATGTTAGACATGTCAAAGTTGCAACGGGATCGCCTCAAGCGAACGGTCAGGTTGAAAGAGTAAATAGGAGTTTAGGGCCTATGTTGGCTAAGTTAGTGAAACCGGAAGAGGGATTGTTTTGGGATCATGTCTTAGACAAGGTAGAACATACTTTTAATAATACGGTGAATCGAACGATTAAGCAACACCCTAGTGTAATGCTGTTTGGAGTAGACCAAAAAGGAAAGTGTTCAGACGAACTCAAGGATAAATTGATAGAAATAGAAAGATTAGGAGAGAAACGGGATCTTAAGAAGGTAAGACAAAAAGCAATAGAAGAACAAAAAAACACTCAGGCATATAACAAACAATATGTAGATAGAAAAAGATGCAAACCAAACGCTTATAAAGCTGGCGATTTTGTCATGGTTAAAAATTTCGATTCACATCCTGGCGCGTCTAAGAAACTGATACCAAAGTTCCGGGGACCTTACGAGGTTACGAAAGTATTGCGAAACGATAGATACGTACTTAGAGATGTTGAAAATTTCCAACAAACAAGGTTACCCTACCAAGGAGTGTGGGCGGTCGGCAATATGAAACCGTGGCTTAGAAAAATTGATAAAAGAAAGAAAAATTGTAAAAAATAGATAAAGATCAGGTGATCTCAAAGGTCAGGATGGCCGAATTGTAGTAGTTACTACTGTGTGAGATACTGCATGCTATCCTATTGTCGTTGTATAATATCTTTCTGTATTTTAGTTCCTAACACAATTTCTCTTACTGATACAATAACATAAACCGATTGTCATTTCAAAATATACATATGTACAACAGATCGTTATTTCTGCTTATGCTATTTATAGACTTTACCCCTACTTCCATTGTACAAACGCTATTCTCTTTTCCTTTTATCTTCTCCTTCTTGTTTAAAATATGAAAATAAAAACAGTTTCAAATTGGATGCGAAACGGTGCGGTCATCAGCTCAGCTCTCGGTGTTTTATTTAAATATTAGAAAATATTAAAGTCGATTAACAAATATATGTACTATAAATCATTAAAATTGATATTCTAAAAAAAAAAAATTAAAATTTTAAAATTAAAAATTTAATATTTAGATAATATTTAATACTCAAAATTTAAAATTTTATATAAATTTATTCCTCAAATGTCAATATAAACTTTTGTCTAATATTTTGCATAGTATTTATTTTTGTAATTTATTATTTCAAATTTATTGTAAACCTTTTTGATACATCTTCTCTTTATATATTTGTATTTATTTTACTGAAATGTCATTTCCGGCAGACGGCAGCATTGTCATGTCCGTATTTCCAATAGAAAAAAATTGTAATTTATCTAATGAATAAAGGAAGAATCTAATCTAATCTAATCTATCACAATGAAGCGTCGACCTTACATTACATACGTAATGTTACTCCAAACGGAAGCTCTAGTTCAAAAGTATGCTGGATATTTGTTTTGTCTGCCAGCTCAACAGCTGTTAAAAAAAGTCAACAAACAAAATTAATTTGTTTTTGTAAGGATGATGATGATGGAGAGAGTAATGTTAATAATGTTATTCAAAGCAAACTCATAGCAAAGTTTACCTCATAGAATTTGAAAATAACTCAGCGTTGCGTTCTTTTCCGTACGTTTACATTGTACTGGAAACCTTAAGACACTTATGCATTCATTTTATTTTTTTAAATTTGAATTAAGCGGATCAGTCAGTACCACATGATTTGTCTTTAAAAAAAATTGTATTTTCAATGATTGACATTAAAAAATGCAATTGAGGCGGCTCCCGGAAATTACGCCAGAAGATATTACGCCAGAATTTTTTTTTTTTGAAAAAACGACAGAAAAAGGTATTTCCTCCAAATTGGAAAAAGAGCCTGAAATTATTTTGGAAAATAAACCAGAAATGTTAGAAATTGGAGCAAAATTTATTTAGGCATAGTTTCCAAATTAGATTTTAGAAAAAAGACCAGGAAATGTTTTTTTTTTCAAATAAGACGCTTAAATGTTAAGAGTGAAGAAAAAGGAAATAATTAACAGTCACGCACCCGCACCGCATTTATGAAAATGGAAAAAAAGCCATATATTTTTTTGGAAAAAGTCTGAAACTATGACATATTTGCCAGAAAAGTCTGGTCTGTTTTCCTAAGAAAAAGCCAGAATTTGTGTGCCATTATCACCAATACCAGAAATTCAAATATAATTCCAACTAACGACGATTGTCATTAGCTGCTTAAAACAGCAGCTAAAAAAAGCCAAAAAAAAAATACGTTTTTAGAGAATCTCTTGAACAACACGCTTAGATTTAAAATTTGTATTCACAACTTGAAATGGAGGAGGAATCCTGATCCAAAGGTACAAAATGGTAGTAAAAGAGGCGGAAAACTAGACAAACATTTAAGTTGCTCAAAATTAGCTTAAACAGCAGCTTTAAAAAGCCAAAAACAATACGTTTTTAAAGAATGTTTTATTCAATTTACAGATTTTTGTTTTTCTTAGTGAATACTTTATTGCTAGTGTACTTTATTGCATTGTCCGTTGCTTTGTGGTTAGGACGTTAGGTGCGTTGGCTGCTAAGCAGAACGTCGTCGTAGGTTCGAGCCCTACCGTGCCCATAGTTTTTATTTCATCTTTCACGGGCACTGCCTCTTGCGAAGAACTGCCAAAACTTCTAAGAGTATCAATCTGTCATGAAAAAAGTGCTTCTCAACTTTGCCGTTCGGAATCGGCGTTAAATTGTAGGTCCCCTCAATTCTCCACACGCACCAGAGTATTGTTGATGAGAGTAAGCCACTTAGGCCTTGGCTCTTCAAGAGCTGTCGCGCCACTCAATTTATTTTTTATTTTTTACTTTATTGCTTGGAATGAAATATCTTTGACAAACATCGCTTATAGAAGTAGGTATAGGTACCCCAAATTTTTTTTTTCGATTAAGCCATTTAGGAAAAGTGGCTGCATTTCTTAGCTTTCCCTAAGATAAAAGGCCCACAGGTAAGTTGAATTCTAGGAATATGCAATTTGAGTCGTTGGTTTTCTTTTTAAATATCTCTTTCGGGTGCACTAGTTAGCATTAATCATTTTTGAAGTATTCGAATAGAAATACAAGGTTTCATAAGCAAATGGAAAGGCATTTAGGAGCGGTGCGGGTGCATAACTTCACAGGTCATAACTTCATATGGGTCATAATTTCACCTCTAGTGGCAGTGGGTTATAATTTCACTTTTTTCGAAATTGTTTCCCATCTTAGGTGAGCAATAATTTCACCTGAAATGTTGGTGAAATTATTTCCCACCTATTTAGTCATTCCACGGCGCAGGAAATCTGGTCCCGAAGTCAGAAGTCCTGAAATTCTTTTCGGGACTACGAATTTTATTTTGGGACTATTAACCCACTATCATAAGTTCAGAAATTAAATTCGGAGTTTCTGACCTTCGCGATTAGTTTTAAACATTTTGTTAAACAATAAATTGGGTGGACAGTTTTACATATTTTCTCTAAGTCTATGTGGCGTAAAGGAAAGTTTTTCCAATGCAAACGTTCTTCTGAACTTTGGTGTTCGGTGAGAGTACGGCAAGCAAACTGTACATGAACCCAGTTTCATCTTATTGCATCTTTTTTTTTGTTATCTAATTTAACTGAGCTGTTTCAATGACATAACAGCTCCATCAGAAAGCCTTTTTTTATTGATGGGATGTTCAGTGTCCTTGCATCATGTGAATGCAGACGTAAGTACAATTTTTTCAATAATATCAGTCGGCAATTCCTATCAAGAAAACGTATTCATCAATCAAAACGTATTCATAATCAATTTGGGGTGTGAAAATAAAAGAATTCCCGCGATTTTTTTTATTTTTACACCCCAAATTTATTCTCTTTTGGGCAACATTTTTCCGCTCGCTTCACTCCCAATCAAACCGAATCATATTTGATTGTTAAAGATCGTCATCATGCTCGAAATGAATCATTGCTCTGCAGCACCTGCTTGCCAGACACTAGCATGCATGTGTGGTGGTTGTTTTTTCCATTAAAGAAAACGGCAACAGCTTTGACCCACCATAGTGTGTCATTGTCGCGAAACCCATTTTCGGGACTTCTGACTTCGGGGCCAGTTTCCCTGCGCCTGAACTCAGTTTTCAAATCGCGCGTTTTATTTTATTATTTTCAGAGTCTTGAAAACTTAATTTCCGAATGAAGCATGTTCCAAAATGTTAAGAAACTTAATCGTTCGAAAGATTCAGTTTTCAAGACTCTGAAAATAATCTATAAAATCGCTCCAGAGTAAAGCAGTTTTTGGTAGACAAATTATGTAAACTAAATAGTACAAAATGATAATTTCTTGCAACTGTAATAGCGTTTTTTTTTTTGGTCGTCTGGAACTGTTCCGAACAGTTCTGTACTCGTTCACTTGGCACAAGATGACAGTTCTTGTTCTGAATAGAACAGAAAAACGATTCCGAATTTGAAGTCAGAATCAAAAACAGAATCACGCATACATGCACACACTCGCATATACGTACTCGCTGCCATGTATACAAGTAAAGAAATTAAAAACAATGTCATGTCATCTGCAATTCTGCATATGAGGTTTCACAAATACACAACCATTCAACCCTTAGAAGCAAAAAAATGTGTTTGCCTGTTCGTTTGGAATCCGGAATCGGACAGTTCTGTGTACAATTCCGGATTACCAAAAAAAAAACGCTATAAGTAAAAAATGAAATTATATCCCAATTTGAGTGGGACATAACTTCACACAGAAGTGAAATTCTGGCCCACAAAAAAGTGAAGCTGATTCCCCGAAAAAAGTGAAATTATAACTCACTAGAGGTGAAATTATGACCCGTGAAGGTATACACCAGCACCTTTAGGAGCTGCATTGGATGTCTTAAATTTAATTGCCAAATTTTCCACAACTTAAGATCTGTCAGGTACGGTCGTAAGCTCAATTATGAATTATAACCATTCTTAACTCCACTTGAACTTTATAAAAAAAAATCATCAAAATCGGTATAACCGTTTAAGACGGGTTCACAGAAGAATTATACACATACCTTTATCTTTTTTATAAGTTGTCTTCGTTCGTAAATAGAGGTTACCATTTTATCAATAAATCAGAAATTAGAGAGACATCGTAGCCCCGTCACCTTCAAAATGCAACGTATTTGTTATGGCGCAAACTTATCCTAGCAACGCAGTTCTCATATCCCAAAACAAGTGAAAAAACAATGAAATTCGCAACAAACAACTTGAGTGCAACAGACCGTCGAAAATGTGTTTTAAAGTTTTTTTATTAACAAATTCAAGTTAAGCAATTTTCTGTTTTTGGTTTTTGCATATTTTGGAAAATATGATTTCTTCAAGGAGTGGGTGGCTTTTGATTTCGGCGTTGTTTTCAGTTGTGATTTTTCCGAGTGTTTCGGCGAAATATCTTGAAGGACACATTAAAACCCTTGATGTAAGGTCTTTTTCCAAAACATATTGGAATTCCATGGATATGTTTAACGTTTTTTAAATTCATTGTTAGGATTGGGTGTTTCTAGCACGCTTTTGTTTTCTTTCTGGAAGAGGACGATATGAATATCATATTGAATTTGAGCGACGATATGGTGACCCAGAATTGCTACTGTACTACGATGATGAAACCCAATGGCCGGCTATCTACAAGACCGGAAAGGTTGCAAGTTTCAAATAATTTCATGTAAAATGTGATTGCCATTCTTGGTTTTTGATGTTTTGCAGACTTGTGCTCAAAAGAAAAGTGTTCTTCGACCACAAGATAATCAGATTGTCACACTTTCAGCAAAGAGTCCTTTCAATATAGTTTCCGGCTGCGCTTTAAGGACATCGACTTCAGACAAGGATACTACTTTGAAGTTTGTAAACTTCCATACATGCTCTGAAAATTAAGTGTTAACAGTTGTTCTTCTTCCAGACCCAATATCGAAATCGAAACACCGATTGAAAAGCAATTTTCAGGAGAAATAAACGCATCGTATTTTGACCAGTTTTTAGAATCAACAACTGAATCGTTTGGAAGTGAAACGTCCATTGCAGATTTCGAAATTTTGAATGCCAGTTTATCGAATTTCAATACCACCGACACCGAAGTGTTCAACCAAACCCAGAGAACGAGCAATAATTATATACCGTTTGGTTCGGATGTAAATGGTTTTCGAAATATTATCGAAAACGATACCGTTTCGAATTTAGAGGACGTTGAAGAGCTGTTTGCAGAAGATTTCGAAATCAATGGAACAAGGGTAATTTTGTTTGCTGCAAGAAGTGCTTTTTGAAGTTTAAAGAATGTTTAAAATTTAGATTCGAATTAAACGTGGCTTTGGAGCAGTTGTAAATTCTTTCATTGTGACATGCCATAGTTCTGGGGGATTTTTGACTTCAAGAGAACGTTGGTGGTATATTGCGATTGCAAATTGCGGAAGCAAGAATGGCATAGATGTTAAGTACAGATTCCGCATGACTAACGGTCCACCCGGTGACTTTTGGCATGAACATTTGTCAGCAGATGAAATGTGTAAGTGAATTTTGTTATTTTGAAAAATATTGGATTGATAACCGTTAATGTATTTTCAACAGACATTCCACCGATCCTCCTGACTGAAGCACTCGTATACGTTTTTCTCCTGCTAGCCATCCTTATCTGTGCAGTTGAGCTGAAGAACCGTCATTTGTTCCACTGTACCTATCGACTTTTTGCTATGAGTGCAAGCTTTCAATTCTTCGGAGTATTGTTCCTGGGCGTTGCTTGGTCTAGGTACGCTATTCACGGTGTTGGTCCATACACCGGTCTAGGAACAACCCTGCTAGCTGCTGCAGAAATTATATTCCTTGTTTTGCTGCTTTTAATGGCCAAAGGGTACACCATAACCAGATCACGAATATCAACTTGTTCAACCATCAAATTGACACTGTTTATCAATCTCTACATAATATTCTACATGTCCCTGTTCATTTACCGTGAAGAGGTCTTCGATCCAGGTGAGGTTCTGAATCTGTATGAATCGCCTGGTGGGCTGGGAATCGCCCTTTTGCGTTGCGCATCATGGGGCGCATTCCTTGTATCGATCATCAATACCACACGAAAGTTTCCGGAAAAATCGGCATTCTACTATCCGTTTGCGGTTCTCGGCTCAATGTGGATACTCGGTGGACCGATATTGACCTTTATCGGCATTGTATTCTTTGATCCATGGGTAAGGGAGAGCGTAATGTGTGCGGTTTTCACAATGCTCAGCATTTCGGGACATGCTTCGTTTCTCTGGCTTACTTGGCCATCAAGGGCCAACATTAGTTTCCCCTATCATGTCCGAACAAATCACGTTGGTGTGATGTCAGCTTCGGACGATGGCGTTGACTACCCACGACATGTCTATGAACCAGGTCGGGATGCAAACGCCCAGAGCATTATTATTCCTCTTTCGAGGCGTACAGAGGATCTTCTTAATGGCGTCTACAGCCAATATCTATGCGAAAGACAATGCTACAACTCGGCATCGACTCCGATAAGTCATATATCATTTCCGAATGGAACAAATAACCTCAATCAAACGGTGATTGCAAGTGCGAATGCTCATCAACTACAGCAAATTAATACTGGCAGAAAGTCACCAGAGGAACAACACGATTCAGGACATCCATCGCTGGAAGATATCCCTAGTAGTTCGAGTGGAAAATCGGCTGATGAGAACAAGCCTCAAGAACCATCGGCACCGCCACTTTCGGACAATAATTCAAAAACCTCATCAGCTGCTTCGACTACATCGAAACGAAATCCTTTCATGATTAACACAGCTGCAAGGCAACCGAATAAAATAATTTTGGATCCGATAAATCCGCCCGTGCAGATGAATAAGTTTGCCGATGTTCCTGCACATCTGTTTGCCGCACGAAAAAGTTCAAATTTAGAATAGAAATGTGTGACTTTCTTTATTTAACTTCAAAATTCGGAAAATAAAAATTTTAAAAAATGCAATAAGCTAATATTGGGGTAACACCCACCTACTTTTTGAAATGGAAATGGGTCAAAATTTGTTAGAGTTATTGAAGTATCCTTAAGCTTTCTTATGAGCACTTAGTGCATCAAGGGTCTTTCATTCATTACCTTCCTAACTTTAAACTTAAATACAAAAGGAGTGTGTGAGACATCGTTGACATTTTTAATCGTTTGAAAGGCTTGTCGATCAATTACATTTATGTGAACCTGTGTGCTCCATCTGATCCTTGACCGTCCTCTTCTACGACGTGGTTCGGGGCCGATCAAGGACTTTACGGACCGGAGCATTATTTTCTATCCACTCTATAGGACTCTGCCAACGAGTCATTGGACTTTAAATTTTCGGGTTAAATCCGTGTTCTGTAAGGCCCGTACGTTTACTTACTTACCTACTTATGGTGGGGCTACAGTCCAGGTTGGACCAGGGCCTCCTCCAACAAACGTCTCCAGCCAGCTCGGTTCCTATTTAGCTTTTTTTTATAATAAGCACGCACTCAAGGGGTTTCTATTCCCTTTTTATACCAAAGCACGGTGCGGGCGTTAGGAAAAGTAGGATAGATGGAGAGGGTTTAGGATGAGGTGTCGGTTAACATTGGTCTTGAATTCTTGAATATTGCAATGACCGGGAAGACAGAGTGTGGAAGAGAGTTCCACATTGGCGTAGTACGGCTAAAGAATGATTCTCTGTACTTAACAGTACGTCCGAAGTTGGGCTCAAGGGTGAACTGATGGGCATTCCTGGAGGCGCGGGTATTACGGTTGAATATCTTAATGGGAAGAATGCAGCTGGCTATTTCACTAGAGCATAAACCGTTGAAATAACGGTAAAAGACGGTAAGGCATGAGACAGTACGTCGATGTTCAAGAGACGTAAATGTCTCAACGATGGTATGTTCAGTTAACCAATCATCTTGAACGCTCTATTTTGAATACTGTCCAAAAGGCTTAAGTACGTCGCTGGAGCACCAGCCCAAACGTGAGAGTTCTACTTAAAACATCTTGCGGCATTTTTGGCGACATCGCGTATGTGAAGATGTTCGGTCTCGTTGATGCAAGTGCCACTCATGGACAATGGCAAGGGGGGGTATATCTCGCTTCAACGATACAAGACAGCATTGAGTTCTCGAAGCATTGTAAACTCTACGCGATTCCCCATTGTACAATGCTTTTTAAGTAAGAGTTTAATGAGCTTATCATATTTTGCCGTTGCAGGACCACATTCGAAGTGGAGGGATGTGAGTCTGGGAACGAATAAGAAAAGCTAAGGGTACTATCGTCAGCGAAACAATGAATTGGATTAGAAGTTACAGACAAGAGATCATTTATGAAAATGAGAAAGAGGGTCGGAGACAAAACGGAGCCCTGGGGCACACCAGCATTTATATTGTTGGTTTCAGACTTGAACCCGTCCAATACAACTTGTATAGAACGGTTCGAGAGAAAATTTCTAATCCAACGAAGGAGGGACTCATCAATACCGAAAGCACGCATTTTCGATAAAAGAGCAAGATGCCAAACTTCAAATCAAATGCCTTTGAAATATCAAGTGCAACAATCTTACTTTCTCCACAACGATGTAATAGCGTTTTTTTTTTGGTAATCCGGAATTGTACACAGAACTGTCCGATTCCGGATTCCAAACGAACAGGCAAACACATTTTTTTGCTTCTAAGGGTTGAATGGTTGTGTATTTGTGAAACCTCATATGCAGAATTGCAGATGACATGACATTGTTTTTAATTTCCTTATTTGTAAACATGGCAGCGAGTACGTATATGCGAGTGTGTGCATGTATGCGTGATTCTGTTTTTGATTCTGACTTCAAATTCGGAATCGTTTTTCTGTTCTATTCAGAACAAGAACTGTCATCTTGTGCCAAGTGAACGAGTACAGAACTGTTCGGAACAGTTCCGGACGACCAAAAAAAAACGCTATAAATATTTGTTCCACTGTTCGGTGAGATAAACCATCAGATCACCAGTGGATCTGTTGCTGCGAAAGCCGTACTGCTGGTCATTAAGAAAATTTTGGTCTTCGAGATATTTCTTGAGCTGACAGTTTATCAGCGTTTCCATGACTTTAGAAAGAAGGGACTTGTGCAATCGGACGAAAAGTGGTGGGAGAGGATAATTCGCCTTTTTTGGGTATAGGCTGGACAAATGCTGTTTTCCAACTACTCGGAACGAGCCCAGAAGAATAGGATAGATGGAAAAGCTTACGCAAGGGTTTTGCCAGCGATGAACACCTCTTCAGAACAATAGCGGGGATACCATCCGGGCCAGTGGATTTGTGTATGTTGAGATCTTTAAGGACTCTTGCCACAGCACGAGTGCGAAAGAAGATTTGTCCCATGGAATCATTGACGCGCTCAAGAACTGGAGGAGTCATGACACTCTCTGGCAGCGGAAAGTTGGAGGCGAACTGACTAGCAAAAATGTTAGCTTTCGCGAGAGAGCTAACAACTGGAGTGTCATTGTCAACGAGCGTAGGGACCGAGGAAGAAGAAGAATTCTTCATATTTTTTACAAATGACCAAAAATTCTTACTGCCTTTGGGACATTGCAGTATTTTTCTCCAGTTTCCAGTTTCGCACGCCAAGTTGGTTCAGGTCCTCTACCACTTGTGTGCTCCACCTGAGTCGGGGTTCCTCTTCTTCAGCGCTGGTGTTTTTGTCTGAGTTGATAGCGGATCCTAGGTAGACGAAGTCCTTAACTACCTCGAAGTTAAATCTGTCTATATTGACGTTTGCTCCGAGACGTCGATGTTGGCATTGGCAGTCCTTTCTTGTTGACAGCATTAACTTGGTCTTGCCCTCGTTAACCACTAGACCCATCTTCCTAGCCTCCGACTCAAGACGCACAAACGGTTCACTGACATCACGCTGTGTTCTTCCAATTATGTCCATGTCGTCTGCGTATCCTAGTAGCTGGACTGACTTTTGAAAAGTTGTGCCTCTGAGTTTTGCACAATCTTTTCAAGAATGATGTTGTAGAAATCGCATGACAGCGCATCGCCTTGTCTAAAACTTTTTTGACATCAAATGGGTCCGTTAGGTTTTTTCCGACCATAATGGAACAGCGTAAGTTTTCCATTGTCATCTTACACAGACCAGACGGACGAGTTTTTCTGGGATGCCAAAACTAGACATTGATATAATTGGTCTCTATAGACGCTGTCAAACGCGGCCTTGAAATCGATGAAAAGGTGGTAGGTATCGATTTAAAGTTCCTGGGTCTTCTCCAAGATCTGACGTAGGGTGAATATTTGATCGATGGTGGACTTTCCGGGTCTGAAGCCACACTGATAAGGAACTATAAGGTTGTTGACAAAGGGCTTCAAACGTTCACACAGCACGACAGACAAGATCTTGTAGGCGATTTAAAGAAGACTTTTACCTCTGTAGTTGGTGTAGTTCAGGGGATCTCCTTTCTTTAGGATCGGGCATACGATGCTGAGGTTCCATTCGTCAGGCATGCTTTCCTCCGACCAAATTTTGCAGATGAGCTGGTGCATGCTCCTAACCATTGACATACTAGGTACATAGTAAGTCAATGCTCCTAACCAAATCATCTCCAGGTGCTTTGTACAGTTCGGCGGCTGGCCCGTCTGCTCCAGCGGCTTTGTTCGACTTAAGTTTAGATATCGCTATCTTCAATTCGTCAATGTTGGGTGAGTGGAATTGTTGGCCTTCTTCACCTAAATTGAATGGTTTTGTATTTCTTGTGGAATTTTGCTCGTCATCGCCATTATACAGCTTGGAAAAGTGATCTTTCCATATCCTCAGCACTGCCTGTGGTATGTGGTTCCACTACTATGTTCCCATGATGGTCTCTACAGGCTTCGGTTTTTGTAAAACTTTCGAACCTCGTTCCTGTAGCGACACCCCTCTATCTCCTCGATCGCGCGCTTCTCATGCTCCCTTTTCTTGTTTGTGCTCCTCTCTCCTTTTCTTCTCGTAGAGCTTGCTCGTGTCCTTCTTTGCAGCTCCGCTTTGTATGCCTCTTGTTTAGCTGCATGTGCTCGCCGGCACTCATCGTCAAACCATGGGTTTTGTTGTGCTGGCCGTGTAAACCCTAATATTTCAGCGGTGCTTTGCAGTGTTGCCACTGGTTCTCTACACTTTGTGCTGGCAGCAAAGGACTTCTGAGGAGATTTTCGGAGACACGATCGGAAAAGGATCTAGCAATATCTTGCGATTGTAGCCGTTTGACATCGAATTTTTTCCTTGAATTTTCGCGTGTTGGTCTTGATCGGGATATCCGCATTCGTACCTTGGCTACAACAAGGTAGTGCAAGTGGTCCGAGTCGATGTTGGCACCTCGGAATGTGCGGACATCTTGCATGCTAGAGAAGTGTCGTGCGTCGATCGCAATGTGATCAATCTGGTTGACGGTTGATCGATCAGCAGATTTCAATGTCCCATTGAGGATATCGAGATGTGGGAATCGCGTACTTGCTATCATTACGTCTCGCCCCGCAGCTATGTCGATTAGCCTAAATCCGTTATCGGAGGTGGTGTCGTGTAGGCTATGTCGTCCGATTATTCCACCAACGATTTCTTCTCTACCCAGCTTAGCATTAAGATCTCCAAGGACAATTTAAATGTCATAGCTAGGGCATTGCTCATAGGTCTTGTCGAGGAGCTCGTAGAACCTGTCTTTGGTGTCTTCATCCTTTTCCTCAGTGGGGGCGTGAGCGCAGATGAGGCTGATGTTGGTGCGGATTGTAGTGATGCGCTCATTCACTAAGTTGAAACTAAAAACCTTCCTCCTGAGTCGAGTCCCAACTACAAATCAACATCCAAATAGACGCTGATTTTGTTCCCGGTAGCAGTCGCCGTAATAGATGTCACAGTTTATCATTTTTCGTAGGCCCGGACCATCCCATCGCATACCAGTTATATCTGCTTTATAGCAGTCAGCGGCTTCCGCTAGTTGTTCGGCTGCACGTGGTCTGCTAAGGGACCTAAAATTCCAAGTACAAAACCGAAATTCGCTGTCCTTAAATTTGCGTGGGTCGTCACCCCGACGCACGACCCCTAACCTGGAGGGCCAGGTCTTTAGTTTAATACTCTAAGACGAAGAACTGGCCAAACCGATCCTTATAGGCCTGGGCTGCGAATATGTCGTAGTAGCCCTATAAGGTGTTCACTAAGTAGTTCATCCTGACTGGAACTGTAGACGCCACCGTTGATTCCATCTTGGGAGTTCTTCCCCTTCGAACAACAGCCCGTACGTTTCCTGGTTACAAATTTTCTATTTATGAAGGCGAACTCCCAGGACGAAGTTGCTTCTATCGGATGTGGGCACATTGAACAGCAAAAACACCAACAATGTTTTTAAATTTCCAATTTATTTATAAAATAAAATTTACGCACCCAAATGCGTATTCAATTTGACTAAATCTCAAATATTCATGTGATAAAAATGACTAAGCACCCAACCCAACATCCTGCAGTCCATGACCCAACAAATACTATTATGTGTCTCCCATTAAAAGCTTCTTAAGAATTCCCATGGCATACTTTGCCTTTTTGGCTATCACATGACGCAAATACAACCCGTTGCCACTGTTAGCCAGGCCAATCGAAGCAAGGAACAATGTGTAGCACACCAAAGACAGTGTATAGCGATTATGGCTAACCCAATCGATTATAACACTGCGAGCGCTATTCTCGTCAGGAAACTGACGACCGTAGAACAGCAGGTATCGAACTCTCACAACATCGTTGTTCGTTATCAAAACATAGGTGTTGGGAATATCGGTTTTGTGTTTTTCTGCAAAAAAACGCAAGGAATTACAAACCAAATTCGGATTCTCCAACACATACCATCGTCTTTGAATTTCACATGATCCGGATTCGTAATATATTCACAGAGGGCTACACACGACAGCATGGCACCACAATTAGAGGCACCCCAACCAGCACCGAACGGACTATAGCCCATGCTAACAGACAACTCAGACGATAAGTAAACACCTTCGCCGAAAAGTCCGTTCTATTGAAATATTTTGAAAATTTAACGGTGACATCTGAAGATTAACGGTTAACAAACCTTGCACATGTGTTGATGCAGTCCGTGATGGATTATCGAATAGAAGCAATCTAGTTTACTGCCGTGAAAGGCAAATTTACTGCCAAAATCGACTTTTTCCTTTTGGAAGACTTCTTCTGATTTTGAGTTCGCCGTCGGGCAGACGGCGAATATGTGACTTGGGCAGATTCCATCGGTTTTTTGAGCAAAATTCGACATGATGCTTTCGTACTACAACAAAGAAGGCTTTTAATGGAGTTGAGGTTTAGAACGGTTCACATACCTCTTCTTGATCAACACTTCGCAGATAGGGGTCCCTCGAACTGACAAGCACCCAATACAGCAATTCCACAACCTCAGTATCCAATTCATCGTAGTTTTGGTCAGCTAAATTTTTGAGAACAACCTTCAGCTTTGGAGTTTCGTTGATAATAGCCACCTTGAAAAGAAACGAGCCAATTAAAACCCACCACGATGGAATGAGATAAGCTCTGAACTTACCAACGCCTCAATATTACAATCTCCTTGTTCGTTTTCGAACCTCGGTGGGAATGGTTTGAGCTGAGACTCATAGCGATAGCTAAGAGCAGCCGACACGAATATAGTCCATTTGGCGTCGCATGCCATCAAATCGGTAGACAATAGATGTTTTAGGCAATGGATCTTCTCCAGGTAATCGGTTGCCACTGTTGGTCTATCGATAATACGCTCAATTGATGCCATTTTGCAAGGGCTGTTTTGATAATACTATCAAATATTTATCAAACGAATAAAAAAAATAAAGGAATTTATCAAACAGTTTTCAAGGAGTTTTGATACTCCGTAACTAAGGCTACGTGTACCTTGAAACAAAACACTTTTCGCACCGAGCTCTTTTGTGTTTTAATTAGAGTGTTTTTTCAGGTTTTGCTTTGAAGAAGGTTGATTACAAATTGTTCTAATTTATCAGTAAAAAAAGATAAACAAGAGAAAATAGCGGACAAAAACTGGCGGAATGCAATTATTTTTCGATTGTTTTATTCACATTCATTTTTCGTAGTGAAAACGAAAAGATACAAGAATAAAGCGACCAAAACAAATGCAAATGACAGATGCTGAAAAGATTCGAGACTCGAGATTTTGTGTTGTTGATTTTCAAAGGGAACAGTAAAGGCCGATAAAGGTAGACAGCACAGATGAGTTTAAAAGGTAGAAACCAAGCTGTCAAAATGACAATGCCTACAAGCTATGGTTCAAGTTTACTGCACGAGTATGCGAGTAATGCAGCGTGGCGAAAAAAGAGCGACAGTGCGAAATCAGAGCGCCACAGAGCTACCCAGAGCGCACATCGAACAAATCTAGAGTCTGAAGGAAAATGTAGATTCTCGTTGATACATCAAGGAACAGTTATATAGGGTGTTTTTTTTGGAGGTACAGAACTTTAAACTGCAATAAAACAACGATGAAATATTCGATTGACATGATTTTTTAATTATTTGATAGATAATCTTGTGGCATTACATTTTAAATATGATTTCTAGCATATGACTGCCACGGCTGGCTGCTATGTGGCCGTATATCGGCAATAATACGGCGAATGTTGCCTTCCAAACGGTCAAGCGTTTGTGGCTTATCCGCATAGACCAATGACTCAACATAACCCCACAGAAAATAGTCTAGCGGTGTTAAATCACAAGATCTTGGAGGCCAATTCACAGGTCCAATACGTGAAATTAGGCGGTCACCAAACGTGCCTTTCAATAAATCGATTGTGGCACGAGCTGTGTGACATGTTGCGCCGGCTTGTTGGAACCACAGCTCCTGGACATCATGATTGTTCAATTCAGGAATAAAAAAGATCCATAAAATGGATGAACACAGATCCAATTGATTTGCTCGATGGCGGATGGATTCATTCGGGCCTTGCTCAATGCTACGCTCTACAGTAGCAATAGCTTCTTCTGTACGCACCGTACGGTCGTCGTCTCTGGGGATGCGAATTATCAATTAGAGTAAACGTGGTGCGAAAACGTTCCATGGTTAATCGAATTAACTGCTGTGATGGACGATAAAAAGGATGCAGTGCGCGACACGTATACCGCACAGAACCATTATTTTCGAAATAAAACTGCACAATTTGCAAGCGTTGTTCAGGCGTGAGTCTATTCATGATGAATAGCCAAACAAAACAAAACTGAGAATAAATCACTTGACAGCTGTTAAATCGGTCACCGTCTTGAAAAGTAATACCACCTTGAAGTTCTATACCTCTATAACTGGTCCTAAATTTGACAGAATATTCTTCTTTTTATGTTTTTGACATTTCAAATAAGTTGCTTGTGTGTGACGTTTTTCTTCTTTGACTCTGAATAAATGTCTGAGTAATGAGATTTTCAACAAAAAATCTTTGATTTAATATGAAACATACCGAACGAGTCGCTCATGTCTAAACATAGCTTAACATTCTTAATATTCACCAACGCTTCTCTGTTAACCGCATTTCAACAATTTTTCAACCGAACACACCCAGAAAATGTCAGTTTCACATAGCTGTCATTCTTCTAGCGAAAATAAAAAGCAACGTTTTACCGCAAGCAATTTATTTAGCATTTCATAAAAACAAAATTTAATTAATTTTCCCTTAATATTTCAATAAAAACAGATTCATCTCTGACATAAAAAACCATGGCCGATGTTTTAGATATCGATAATGCCGAAGAGTTTGAGGTCGACGATGATGGAGATCGTAAGTTCGGCCACCAATTATTTCTTCAAACATTAAAATGGTCCTATTTTCATTTACAGAGGGAATCGTCCGCTTGAAGGAAAAAGCCAAAAAACGCAAGGGACGTGGATTCGGCAGCGAAAGCAACACCCGTGAGCCAATTCAATCGTACGAACGTGTTCGCAACGAAGACGACGATGAACTGGAACCCGGTCCACAACGTTCAGTGGAGGGTTGGATTTTGTTTGTCACATCGATTCACGAAGAAGCTCAGGAAGATGATATCCAGGAGAAGTTCTGCGAATATGGTGACATCAAGAATATTCATTTGAATTTGGACAGACGTACTGGATTCTCGAAGGGTTATGCTCTGGTTGAGTATGAGACCCACAAGCAGGCTCAGGCTGCCAAAGAAGCTCTCAATGGTTCTGATATTATGGGGCAGACAATTCAGGTGGATTGGTGTTTCGTTAAAGGACCGAAACGGACAAAGAAGTCGTCGGATCGCAGGCGAAGATAATTCTGCAAGTTGACTAGTTACTATTAAAAGTAGCGTCTAGACACTAGAATACTTTAACCCACTTACTTTTCATTAATCATTTTTGTATTTAATCTAAATAAAACTGGAATCAGTCTTTCGAACAAAAACTTTGTTGTTTCTTCATTCCCGGCTCTGCTGTGGACACATTTTGCATTTTCTACTTTACGCTGAATCGAGGATCGATTTTGCTTGAATCAAGAATTCGACTAATAAAAACATCACGGTCACAAAAATGTCTTCCTTGCCGTTTTTAAATTAAATTTTAGTTAATTAATCATTTGTGCATAGCATTTTTTCATTAGTCTATAGATTTGCATCACGACAAACTACAAGTCGTGTTGTGTGAACCCCTTGCTTCATTGTAATCAAACAAACCCAATAACAAATATGGCAGCGTGCTGCCTGTCAGCTGTCAGCTCCCACCTAACCTCAACGTGCTTTTTTAACCCTCAAAAACAAGTCCTAGCACGAAAAACACTGCAACGAAATTGTTTTCGTTGTTGTTTTTCATCGTTTTAAAAAGTTTTGCAGTTTTTATTTGTGTATTAAATTTACACAAATAATTCGCAAACATGGTGCGGCACAACAATCAACTGCCCGATAATTTGCCCCAGCTGCAGAATCTTATCAAACGTGATCCGGAGTCGTACAAGGAAGAATTCTCTCAGCAATATCGTCATTTCTTGAGCAGTTTGGAAGTTTTCGAATTAAATCCGAGCAATGAAAACAAAAGTCTCGATGAACTGGTTATGTTTATTGCGCAGGTAACGATTTCCCATATCCAGTAACGCGTAGTTTTGTTTACCAAAACATATTTCAAGGTCGCTCAATGCTATCCCGACGTGTGCCTTCAGTTCCCTCAACATTTGGTTGATTTGTTGAAAAACCACGCAACAACTCTCGACCCAACTATGCGCAATTGTTTTGTGAAAGCATTGATCCTCCTGAGAAACAAAAATCTTATCCCAGCATTGGATTTGCTTGAGCTATTCTTTCAACTGCTTCGATGTCCCGACAAGAATCTGAGAACATTCCTTCAGAATCACATCATCACCGACATCAAGAACATGAATGCCAAGCACAAAGATATGAAATTGAATTCGGTAAGCTGTTCGCAAGGACCTCAATTATCCTTTTAACGTTTATTTTCTCTGTAGACCCTTCAAAACTTCATGTATTCAATGCTGAAGGACACAAATCCAAGGGCTGCCAAGATGTCCGTTGACATCATGATTGAACTTTATAAGAAGAACATCTGGAACGATCCGAAAACAGTCAACGTCATCGCGACAGTCGGCTGTTTCTCGAAAATCACTAAAGTGAGTTCTTCGTTTGCTCTTCACATTCTCTGACAGACAAATTCCATTTGCAGGTTCAAGTGGCTTCATTGAAATTCTTCCTTGGTCATGACGAAGAAACCAAAGACTCGGACGAGTCGGGTAGTGAGAATGAAGTTGATTTGAAAAGCGCTCTGATGGTAAATCGTGTCAATAAGAAAACCAAGAAACGACAGAAGCAGCTGGCACAGGTCAAGAAACAAGTTGTCAAGGCATCGAAGAAGAAAAAGAATGCCGAACCCTTCAACTTTTCTGGCATCCATTACATCCACAATCCCCAGGGACTGGCCGAGGGTCTGTTCAAACAACTGCAATCGGGAAACGAACGTTTCGAAGTAAAACTCATGCATTTGGACGTTATATCTCGGCTCATTGGTATCCACGATCTGTTCCTCTTCAGTTTCTATCCGTATATCACCAGATTCTTGCAGCCGCATCAGCGTCAAGTCACGAGAATTCTCCAATTCGCTGCTCAGGCTTCCCACGAACTCGTACCCGGTGATGTCTTGGAACCAGTTCTCAAGACAATCGCGAATAATTTCATAACCGAGCGTAATTCCAGCGATGTGATGGCAATTGGATTGAACGCCACACGGGAAATATGCACCAGGTGTCCTCTTGCAATGGGTGAGGAATTGCTGCGAGATTTGGCTATGTACAAGGCCTACAAGGAGAAGTCAGTGATGATGGCTGCGAGGTCGCTCATCACACTGTATCGAGAACAGTTGCCAGCGCTGTTGCACAAGAAGGACCGTGGTCGACAGACAGAAGCCCAAGCGGAGCGAAAGATCAAAGAGTACGGAGAGATTCAGGCGCATGAGAGTGTTCCTGGAGCTGAGGTGTTGCTAAAGAAATCCAAGACTATCGATTTGGGCGATGATGATGAAGATTCGGATTCTAACGATGGCCAGTGGGTGGATGTTTCTGATGCCGAGCAGGAGCCGAGCTCGGAAGACGATATTGAAGAAAGTGACGATGAGGATGAGGACGGGGACGATGATGAGGATGATGATGAAGACGATGAGGAGGACGAAGAGGATTCTGGAGAAGATGAAGAAGAATCGGCAGATGAAGAAGAGAAATCTGAAAAGCCAACAGTCGAACCCAAACAAAAGAAACAAAAACTTCCCAAGGAAGTAAGACTCCTAAATGAAAAACAAGCCGCCCAAGAACTCGCCCTGACGCGAATTTTCACCGACGAAGACTTCAAACGAATCGACATGGCGAACATCAAGAAATCCGTCACCAACAGCCGCAAGCGACCCCTGGAAAAGGACAAGGCCGAATTCGTGAAACTCGACAACATCGAAATGATCTACAAGAAACGCAAGCACGACAAGGAATCCCGTCTAGAGACTGTCCAGGAAGGCCGAAAAGACCGCGAAAAGTTCGGCTACAAGGACGGCCGCAAAAACGAGAACTGCTCGACGACGAATCGCGAGAAACGCAAGGGCAAGAACTTCATAATGATGCGACACAAAGCTCGCGGCAAGGTCAAGAAGAGTTTCAAGGACAAGCAAAAGGCCCCAAGGAATCATTTGCTCAAGCAAAAGAAAATGAAGTAGAAATAAGTGGATTTTTAAAATAAATATCAGTTTTTTGTTTATTAATTTCTGGTTTCAATATTTGTATTCATAAAAAATCTCGCGCTCCAAAGAACTAAAAACCAAGTCTATTGATACATTACCGGGTGGTGGAAACTCATCGGAGTTTGGATTAGGGCGAACTCCGGGACCGGGTTGGAAAGGATTGAATCGTGCACCGCCGCGCTGACGACCGAGTCGGAAAGGATTGAATCGTGCACCGCCGCGCTGACGACGGAGTCGTGGCAGAACACCTAAACCCGCAAAGACGGGTTCAATTAATTCTTTTCGAATGCGATCAACTACTGTAGAATCTGCCGGAATCATAGTTTCCAAGGAGCCCCTAAGGAATTTTACCAACTCGTTGGAGTCCAAAGCTAGATTAGAAACCTGCTTGGTTTCGACGTCCTGAGCAGGGAAGTTTTGAGTGTCATTAGAGTTTGTCATTAAGTTCAGTTCTTGGGACTTACTAGAAAATTGATGATGAAAATACTCTCAATTGGCGTAGCCAATAGAATATATAGTTTGTTGTTAAGTGTGTACCTCAGAGAGTACTTGTCCCCGGAATCAGACCAGCCGTGGGGCAGTAATTCGGAACTTGCTTCATCTGCAGGAAGAGTTTTCTGAAAAGCATAATTTCATCGAGATTTATTTAGAAGTTTTTATGGTACCGGATTTGTGCTCACATCTTCGCCAACTCCGAGACATCTGAACTTGGCTCTGATCAACACCAAATGCGTTAATGCAATGAGAATGTCGGTATTTTTGTTAACTTTTTTTTTGATTGTTTCAAACAAAAGATCCCAAAAGAAAGATGCTTCCATAGCTTCTGGATTATTATACTTTTAATTAAATATTAGAGTTTATTGGTTTATATAAAACAATTAAATAACAGATCTTGCTTCTACAAAGTTGAAATTAGGAATGAGAAAATTTCTGACACAAAATTTTCTCAATAATAAAATATTAAAAAACGATTGCTTATGTTTTTCAATACCCCTTCTCAATCGTTTAATCCAAGGCGTTGGCATAAGTCTTGAAAACGTGTTGAATCCAGGGGCTTTGTTAACATATCAGCAAGTTGGTCTTTTGTACCAATAGGTTGAACTTCTATCAATCCATTCTGAATGTGGTCTCGAATGAAATGATGTTTAATGTCGATATGCTTCAATCTCTTTGTTTCTAAATTTGTCGCCATACCAATACAGCCTTTGTTGTCTTCGAAAATGATTGTTGGTTCAATTTGAATTTGGTTTAAATCTTGCAATAACCCCCGAATCCAAATAGCTTCGGAAACAGCCGCACTGAGTGCCATATACTCAGCTTCACTGGAAGAAGTTGCAACTGTTGTTTGCTTTTTGCTTGACCAGGAAACCGTGCATCCAAAGACTTTAAAAATGTATCCAGTTACTGATTTCCTATCGTTTATGTCACTACCCCAGTCAGCATCAGCGTAACCAGTTAAAGGGTGATCATCACTTATTTCAAAAACAAGTTTTTTCTTCTTAGTGCCTTTTAAATACCTCACTATTCTTTTAAGTGCTTGCCAGCTATTTTCGGAAGGGTTTTGTTGGTACCTTCCCATGTATCCAACGGAAAAACATATATCAGGTCGAACACATAGCATGATATACATGAGGCTTCCAAGTAATTCTCTGTAAGGCTTTTTAAATTCTTGGTCTGATTTTGTCAATTGAAGTTGTAACCCTTTTTCCATTGGACTTCTTGTTGGATTACACTCCTCCATCCCAAATTTTTCGAGCAGCTTGTCAATACTTGATTCTTGTGAAAGTCTCATTACATTTTCTTCAACATCAATTTTGATTCCAAGGAAAAATTTAAGATTTCCACAATCTGACATTTTAAAGGTTGATTCTAGTTTTGTTTTAAGTTCTTGCAATTTCAATAAGCTCTTTCCAGTAATCAATAAATCGTCCACATACAATATAAGTATAATCAGGTCATCTTCTTCTTGTCCCATCTTAGTGTATAAGCAATAGTCATGTTCAGATCTCTTGAACCCCAACTGAATAATAAAATCATTGAACTTCTTATTCCAACATCTAGGAGATTGTTTAAGGCCATAAATGGACTTATATAATCTGCAAACATCTCCATCCTTCACTGAAACCCCTTCAGGAATAGCCATGTACAACTCCTCTTTTAATGTGCCATGCAAAAATGCGGTTTTCACATCAAGTTGGTGAAAGAGAAACTTGTTTCGTAAGGCCACAGCTAACACAGTACGAATAGTGGTTAGTTTGGCAACGGGAGAATAAGTCTCTTCATAATCTATCCCAGCTTTTTGCGTAAACCCTCTAACTACTAGACGAGCTTTGTACCTTGTGGGTTCACCATATTCGTTTTCTTTAATTTGGAATATCCATTTGGGCTTCAAGGTCCTTGCATTTTTCGGTTTTGTAACCACTTGCCAAACATCATTTTCTTTCATAGAGTTTAGCTCTTCTTCAATAGCCTTGAACCATTTAGGAGCATCGGAATCGGAACGTCTCTGGATTTCATCATATGAATTAGGTACACCTGTCGAAAATTCATCAGCAGCAGTTGTTCTATAACACATGTAAAAATCATGAAACTTACTTGGAAGTCGGCGCTCCCGTTCACTGCGCCTTGTAGTTATCTCGTTATGAAGATTACCACTATCAGTTTGCGAAGGGAGCGCAGCTGCATCTTCCCAAACATCGGTTTCTTCATTTTCTTCTTTAACTATTTGATGTTCATCGTTTTCAGCTTTATTCACATCGCAATCAGTATCTTCATTCATATCGCAACCAGTATCTTGGATATTTTCAACACCGACGAGTACTTCAGATACTTCTTCCCCTTCTTGCTCGTGGGTGTCGAATATCGTTATTTCCTTTTCTTTTTGGTCATCTTTTTGAACTTGATTGAATGGAAAAACATTTTCATCAAACTTCACGTCACGGGCAGTGAAAAATTTCTTATTTTGGATGTCCCAAAGCTTGTATCCATTTGGTACGTATCCAATCATGATTGATTTTCGGCTCTTGGAATCCAGTTTCTTTCTTTGTTGACTTGGAATCCATGCATAGGCCTTGCAACCAAATACTCGGAACTTTTCAAAATCTGGTTTCGAACCATACCACAACTCTGCAGGTGTCTTCTTACAATTTAACGACTTAGTTGGTGTTCTGTTAATAAGGTATGTTGCAGTAAGTGCTGCCTCACCCCACATTCGTTTCGGCATGTTGGATTGCAATAACATAGTTCTTATTTTTTCAACAATAGTTCTGTTGAACCTTTCTGATACTCCGTTTTGCTGAGGTGAGTAAGAGATTGTAGGTTCAACTTGAATCCCCATCTTCTTATACCACAAGTTCTGTTCTCTCGAGCAATATTCTCTCCCTTGGTCAATGGTAAGCTTAGAGAATGAATGTCCAAACATTGATTTCACCATGGCTTCGTATTCCTTCATTACTTCAAAGACGTCAGATTTTCGCTTGATAACATAAACCATAGCGAAATGTGTATAGTCATCAATGAAAGATACAAAATATCTGGATCCATCCCAATTAGCTTCATCAATGGGTCCACACACATCGGAGTGAATTCTTTCTAACACTCGAGTTGCTCTGTTACGTGTGCCATTGAAGGGGTCACGACTATGTTTTCCTTCTACACAAATGTCACAGAAACCAAGGCCATCAACGGAAGTCGTATTGAGTCCTTTTATCAGATTTTCTTTTGCTATTTCTTTTAAGGCTCCTTGTCCAACATGTCCCAAACGACTATGCCATAATTTGATGTCAACAGTCTTACATAAATTTGCTGAAAGATATTGAATTTCAAATTCAATTTCATACAAATTACCATTTAGATATCCTTCGGCAATGAGAAGTCCATTTTTAACAATTCTAGCTACATCGTTGGCAAATTGGACATCAACACCAAGACTTGTCAATCTTCGCACGGAAAGTAAGTTGTCCCTTAATTCCGGTAAGTAGAGAACATCATTAATTGTCAGGTCGATTCCCGTGTTGCTTCTTCCATGAATAATTCCAGCACTTCTTGCAATTAAAAATTGACCATTCTTCGCAACATTGATTTTTACTGGTTCTCTCAGTTCTTTTGCCGGATTTAAACGAATGGCAAAATGCCATTATTTCTGTCAAATTCTAGCCATTTTTCTTTAAATCGTGTAAACGCTCTAAATACTGGCAATATTTTTGCCATAAAAAAATGGCAGAGAAAAATTGGCAGAAAATATTGCCATTAATATGGCTATGTGTAAACTCAATGCTGACGCCATTTTCCAAATTTTGCCATTCTAGAAAAAAAATGAACATGCTCATTCTTTTTTGGCAAGTTGCCATTTTAAATGTCAAGCCAAACGTCATTTATAAAAAAGAGCAAAGTTGTGTAAATATCGGCCTAGCAAAAATAAAATTGTAAAGTACCTACAAAATACTTGTTTTTATTAAAAAGAATATTAAATTAGATATTTAAAAATTTAGAAACATGCAGGCAATGGAAAACAAGTCGGTTCGAAACCGAAAAGTTGGAAAGAAATGGACGCAAGCAGAGGAGCGGCTGTTGGTGGAATTGGAGCTGTCCACGCAGTGTTTCAAAAAAACCACCTCCTTCCAAGAAAAGTGGTCGAACCCAATGCGTTCTTGGTTTCCGTCGCCTTACAAGGGACCGTTTGTGCTCTTCTTCATCCTGATCTTCCAAAATCAAAAAAGCTCCCAAGAGAGCAATGGTTTTCCACCTTGATTCCATTTTTTCTTGTCTTGAGTTTCTTAAATAATATTATATTTTTTCTTGGTATTTTAAAAAAATCCGTTATAATGGATCGTTTATGGCAGTCATGTAAATATAAATTTTCTGTCTTTGTCATTAAATGTTGCCAAAATAATGCCAACATTAAAATCTGCCATTTATTGAACTCGTGTAAATGCATGTCATAAATAAAATATTGCTTCCATTATTTTGCCATTTTTTTGGCAGAAATATTGGCATCTTTGCCATTCGTGTAAATCCGGCATTTCTCTTCAGAAAAACACCAGTTCACATTCATCAGATGGTCACTTGCCCCAGAATCAAGCTTGAATTTAATTTTGGAGCTTGACTCTTTGAAACTGTTACAGTTATTTCGATCCGACATCAGACATACTATTAGAGTTTATTGGTTTATATAAAACAATTAAATAACAGAGGTGCGTTTTTGCGCTGACTATAATCAACTATAATCAACAATGGTTGACTATTTCTCGTTTTTGCACGCCAATAGTTACGATTCGTAATCACAATTGTCGTTTTTGTGGTCTGTGTTGATGTGTCAAATCGTAACTATCTCTAACTATTTCCAATCCATCTCAGGAGGTGAGTTGAAAGTGGTTGGTGTGTCAAAGTGTTTTTTTTTTTTTTGTAAAATGGCGTCTTTAATAATTGTCAATCTGGAATCTAAGAAAAAACATTCTGGTTGTGCATTTTTTACAACCGCGTAGCCGCGAATTTAATTACAATCAAAGGATTTCTGTTCGTTTTCAATTATTTAATTACAATATAAAGAAAATAAGGTTACCCTTACAAATTTTAAATTGTCGGAAAAAAATAACTTTATTTCGCCGATTATTTTGCAAAAGGAACTTCATTAGAAAAAAGACAACAAATCATAAGGAAATTTCAATCGTGCACCTTTTTTTTTGGTTTCAAAATGTGTAGTGTACTTACTCGTAAAAACATTCTGGTTTTAAAATCTCTCCCTGGTCACAAACTCTTCCAATCGAATTGACTATACTGCGATCCGCAAACATCCCTATTTCGAGGAGCGAAGAGCGTCGGCGATATACTCGAGAAGCAAAACGAAAAATTGGAGGATAAGTTGGCCGCTGCCCATGAGCAGATGATTGTCGAACGTCTGTCGGCATGAACGGCAAACTTAAACTTGTAGAAGGTGGAGAAGCAACTGGAGCACAAAATGTGGGAAAAAAACGAGCAGGAGAGGATGAAGGAGAAATCTGAGGTAAGGTTTTTCATCTCCAAATAGAATTCATATAACGTTTATTGTATTCTTTAGGTCGTCGAACAAATTTTAGAACAAGAAACTCCTTCGTGAACTCAACGAAGAGCGGGAAAAGTCCTCAAACGCCATTGATGCGGCTTCAGCTATCGAAATCAAGCTCAAAAACCTCGAAGACAACTACGAACGACTTAAGTAAGCATGCAACATCACCGACAACCAGCTGACCGAAGTCGAGGCAATGCTGCAAGCCGAACAGAAGTGCAGTCAATCGTCGCAGGAGAAAATCGATGTCCGGGAGTAGGACGAAGCCATCAGTAAGCTGAGGAAGATAATCAACGAGAAACATGCGAACAAACTCGTCGCCGAAGGACGGTGAAACCGAGACACAAGAAAAAGTGGAAGGCCTTATTATTATTATTGCTTTCATGTATTCTGTCGGCAATAAAAAAATTTGTTCATTGATTTCAAAAAATAAAGACTTTCTCCGTTTATTTATATAAAAGCACGAACTAGATATGGAATTGATAGTTTTTAAGCGAATCTGGAGGCAGCAATTAGGAGAATATCAGGAGCTGGCTTGCTTGGAACAGCTTGAAGATTTCTTTATGGAGGGTGGTCTTCAGTTCTAATATGCCATTTGCCTTTCTTGCTGTGGGTTGTTCAAAAATAAATAAATATGATCTTATTTCAATTGTCTTTAAGAACTTACCATATCAAGATCATTCTTGAATTTTTGCAATAAATTTAGACTAACGAAAATTGTTGTCTCTTTACCCATTTCAATTATTATGATCAAAAGAAAAGAAAAATATACCTAACCTCAAAAGATTTTTTTTCTCGTTTGACAGATCAACCAAACCTAACTAAAAAGCGTTTTTGGATTATTTCAACTATTTCTAACTATTTCAACTATGACACATCAACCATTTTTTTTTTGACACAAAAACTATAGTCAACTATCGTCAGCGCAAAAACGCACCTCAGATCTTGCTTCTACAAAGTTGAAATTAGGAATGAGAAAATTTCTGACACAAAATTTTCTCAATAATAAAATATTAAAAAACGATTGCTTATGTTTTTCAATATTAAAAATATATATTTCTTTTATTTTATTTATTTTTAATTAATTCAAGCAAAATAACAAGAAGAAAATGAATTGAACAGATGATTCGGTGCAGAAAATTCAATAAGCAATATGGCCGTAGTAGAGGCCGGATATTAATGAACCTAACGATAGTTTCTTTCGGTTACTTGTAGTAGCTTAAAGGCCCAACTATAATAGACGGACGGGAACGGAAGCTAGCGTCAAAACTGAACGAACCGTTTCTTTCCGACTGTCAATTACATCCGCTTACCCATAATTGAACGGAAGGCTTTCTGTCATTATTCTGTGTTTTCAGAGAAATGTCAAATTTCCGTCCGTAAATTGAGAAAGAAAAGTGAGTTTACGTCCGAAAACAAAACTGAACGAAATCGAGCAATCCGCTATTATGGCTGTGACATCTGATTTGCATGTATTCGGGAATTTTCGTACGTCAACGTACGCACCCTTCCGACTATTATAGTTGGGCCTTAATAGGGTTTTTTTTTTGGTAATCCGGAATCGAAGCAGGACTTTTCACCACCGCCGATTCACCACAGATAAGGTAGTGCCTTAATTTACCGACAGTCCAAATCGAAAGCCAAATTTTAAAGAACTGTCAAACTGTTGTAGTGTTATGCGAGAGACAAAAGGAGATCGGAAACTGACTTACGTTTTACCCTCCGGATACCGCAAATTTTATTTTACCGTTACTCGTGTATGTGAATAAATGAGAAAAAACAGCAACAAAAATCAGCTGGTATGTCGAAGTTTACTGAGATAGTATTGGTAAAAACACGCATACTCTTGCAGTAAACTTTGAACGCAGCTTGTAGACATAGTCATTTTGACAGCTTGGTTTCCCATCTCCCTTTTAACTCATCTGTGATCCCTACCCTCAAAAACAAGTCCTAGCACGAAAAACTGTTAAAATTTGAATATTACTTTGATATATGTAACTACTTTGTTTAGTTCAAGTTTGTTTGTCAGCTCACAAATTATATGAACATTTGTTTTCACTTCTGAATTGAATAACGAACAATAAAGTCGTATTTATTATAAAATACAATTTGGATATTTGTTCATTCAAGGACTCAGAACAAAAAAAACACTGCAACGAAATTGTTTTCGTTGTTGTTTTTCATCGTTTTTAAAAGATTTGCAGTTATTATTTGTGTATTTAATTTACACAAATAATTCGCAAACATGGTGCGGCACAACAATCAACTGCCCGATAATTTGCCCCAGCTGCAGAATCTTATCAAACGTGATCCGGAGTCGTACAAGGAAGAATTCTCTCAGCAATATCGTCATTTCTTGAGCAGTTTGGAAGTTTTCGAATTAAATCCGAGCAATGAAAACAAAAGTCTCGATGAACTGGTTATGTTTATTGCGCAGGTAACGATTTCCCATATCAGTAACGCGTAGTTTTGTTTACCAAAACATATTTCAAGGTCGCTCAATGCTATCCCGACGTGTGCCTTCAGTTCCCTCAACATTTGGTTGATTTGTTGAAAAACCACGCAACAACTCTCGACCCAACTATGCGCAATTGTTTTGTGAAAGCATTGATCCTCCTGAGAAACAAAATTCTTATCCCAGCATTGGATTTGCTTGAGCTATTCTTTCAACTGCTTCGATGTCCCGACAAGAATCTGAGAACATTCCTTCAGAATCACATCATCACCGACATCAAGAACATGAATGCCAAGCACAAAGATATGAAATTGAATTCGGTAAGCTGTTCGCAAGGACCTCAATTATCCTTTTAACGTTTATTTTCTCTGTAGACCCTTCAAAACTTCATGTATTCAATGCTGAAGGACACAAATCCAAGGGCTGCCAAGATGTCCGTTGACATCATGATTGAACTTTATAAGAAGAACATCTGGAACGATCCGAAAACAGTCAACGTCATCGCGACAGTCGGCTGTTTCTCGAAAATCACTAAAGTGAGTTCTTCGTTTGCTCTTCACATTCTCTGACAGACAAATTCCATTTGCAGGTTCAAGTGGCTTCATTGAAATTCTTCCTTGGTCATGACGAAGAAACCAAAGACTCGGACGAGTCGGGTAGTGAGAATGAAGTTGATTTGAAAAGCGCTCTGATGGTAAATCGTGTCAATAAGAAAACCAAGAAACGACAGAAGCAGCTGGCACAGGTCAAGAAACAAGTTGTCAAGGCATCGAAGAAGAAAAAGAATGCCGAACCCTTCAACTTTTCTGGCATCCATTACATCCACAATCCCCAGGGACTGGCCGAGGGTCTGTTCAAACAACTGCAATCGGGAAACGAACGTTTCGAAGTAAAACTCATGCATTTGGACGTTATATCTCGGCTCATTGGTATCCACGATCTGTTCCTCTTCAGTTTCTATCCGTATATCACCAGATTCTTGCAGCCGCATCAGCGTCAAGTCACGAGAATTCTCCAATTCGCTGCTCAGGCTTCCCACGAACTCGTACCCGGTGATGTCTTGGAACCAGTTCTCAAGACAATCGCGAATAATTTCATAACCGAGCGTAATTCCAGTGATGTGATGGCCATTGGATTGAACGCCACACGGGAAATATGCACCAGGTGTCCTCTTGCAATGGGTGAGGAATTGCTGCGAGATTTGGCTATGTACAAGGCCTACAAGGAGAAGTCAGTGATGATGGCTGCGAGGTCGCTCATCACACTGTATCGAGAACAGTTGCCAGCGCTGTTGCACAAGAAGGACCGTGGTCGACAGACAGAAGCCCAAGCGGAGCGAAAGATCAAAGAGTACGGAGAGATTCAGGCGCATGAGAGTGTTCCTGGAGCTGAGGTGTTGCTAAAGAAATCCAAGACTATCGATTTGGGCGATGATGATGAAGATTCGGATTCTAACGATGGCCAGTGGGTGGATGTTTCTGATGCCGAGCAGGAGCCGAACTCGGAAGACGATATTGAAGAAAGTGACGATGAGGATGAGGACGGGGACGATGATGAGGATGATGATGAAGACGATGAGGAGGACGAAGAGGATTCTGGAGAAGATGAAGAAGAATCGGCAGATGAAGAAGAGAAATCTGAAAAGCCAACAGTCGAACCCAAACAAAAGAAACAAAAACTTCCCAAGGAAGTAAGACTCCTAAATGAAAAACAAGCCGCCCAAGAACTCGCCCTGACGCGAATTTTCACCGACGAAGACTTCAAACGAATCGACATGGCGAACATCAAGAAATCCGTCACCAACAGCCGCAAGCGACCCCTGGAAAAGGACAAGGCCGAATTCGTGAAACTCGACAACATCGAAATGATCTACAAGAAACGCAAGCACGACAAGGAGTCCCGTCTAGAGACTGTCCAGGAAGGCCGAAAAGACCGCGAAAAGTTCGGCTACAAGGACGGCCGCAAAAACGAGAACTGCTCGACGACGAATCGCGAGAAACGCAAGGGCAAGAACTTCATAATGATGCGACACAAAGCTCGCGGCAAGGTCAAGAAGAGTTTCAAGGACAAGCAAAAGGCCCTAAGGAATCATTTGCTCAAGCAAAAGAAAATGAAGTAGAAATAAGTGGATTTTTAAAATAAATATCAGTTTTTTGTTTATTAATTTCTGGTTTCAATATTTGTATTCATAAAAAATCTCGTGCTCCAAAGAACTAAAAACCAAGTCTATTGATACATTACCGGGTGGTGGAAACTCATCGGAGTTTGGATTAGGGCGAACTCCGGGACCGGGTTGGAAAGGATTGAATCGTGCACCGCCGCGCTGACGACCGAGTCGGAAAGGATTGAATCGTGCACCGCCGCGCTGACGACGGAGTCGTGGCAGAACACCTAAACCCGCAAAGACGGGTTCAATTAATTCTTTTCGAATGCGATCAACTACTGTAGAAGCTGACGGAATCATAGTTTCCAAGGAGCCTCTAAGGAATTTTACCAACTCGTTGGAGTCCAAAGCTAGATTAGAAACCTGCTTGGTTTCGACGTCCTGAGCAGGGAAGTTTTGAGTGTCATTAGAGTTTGTCATTAAGTTCAGTTCTTGGGACTTACTAGAAAATTGATGATGAAAATACTCTCAATTGGCGTAGCCAATAGAATATATAGTTTGTTGTTAAGTGTGTACCTCAGAGAGTACTTGTCCCCGGAATCAGACCAGCCGTGGGGCAGTAATTCGGAACTTGCTTCATCTGCAGGAAGAGTTTTCTGAAAAGCATAATTTCATCGAGATTTATTAAGAAGTTTTTATGGTACCGGATTTGTGCTCACATCTTCGCCAACTCCGAGACATCTGAACTTGGCTCTGATCAACACCAAATGCGTTAATGCAATGAGAATGTCGGTATTTTTGTTAACTTTTTTTTTGATTGTTTTAAACAAAAGATCCCAACCGAAAGATGCTTCCATAGCTATTCTTTTATTTTATTTATTTTAATTAATTAAAAGTAAGGTTCCCATGATTCTCAGAAGTAGTATTTTGTTTAAAAAAAAAGAAAAGACAAGCTTACCTTTTTCCACTCCGTCGTTGTTTTTATTGGAGGTCCAGCACTGTTAAGTTCCATCGTGATATTTTTCCAAAACTCAACGATTTTTTCTTTATTTTCTTTTGAGAAACCTCTGGCGATGTCGGCGTTCTGTTGCATTTTGGTCAGAAGCAACTCGCTTTGTATTTTATTAATGGTTTTGCTCCTATAATTTATAAAATACACACTTTATTTACTTATTTATTTATATTTCTAAGAAGTACTTACATTTTTCGCCGAATTTGTTTTATTCCGTCAGCAAATTTGTAGTGAAAGAAATAATTTAAAAATTCATGACATTTCACCCGGAAAAAAACTTCACAATAAAGAAAAAATTTTCGAAGTGGAAAGTGTTTCGTCCGGAAATCACAATCAGGGGAATGTGGAATGTCTTTGTTTTCGGACGGAAATCTGTGAAAGCGAAACTCACAATAGGGGTGATTTCTTTTATTTTATTTATTTTTAATTAATTCAACCAAAATAACAAGAAGAAAATGAATTGAACAGATGATTCGGTGCAGAAAATTAAATAAGCAATATGGCCGTAGTAGAGGCCGGATATTAATGAACCTAACGATAGTTTCTTTCGGTCACTTGTAGTAGCTTAAAGGCCCAACTATAATAGACGGACGGGAACGGAAGATAGCGTCAAAACTGAACGAACCGTTTCTTTCCGACTGTCAATTACATCCGCTTACCCATAATTGAACGGAAGGCTTTCTGTCATTATTCTGTGTTTTCAGAGAAATGTCAAATTTCCGTCCGTAAATTGAGAAAGAAAAGTGAGTTTACGTCCGAAAACAAAACTGAACGAAATCGAGCAATCCGTTATTATGGCTGTGACATCTGATTTGCATGTATTCGGGAATTTTCGTACGTCAACGTACGCACCCTTCCGACTATTATAGTTGGGCCTTAATAGGGTTTTTTTTTGGTAATCCGGAATCGAAGCAGGACTTTTCACCACCGCCGATTCACCACAGATAAGGTAGTGCCTTAATTTACCGACAGTCCAAATCGAAAGCCAAATTTTAAAGAACTGTCAAACTATTGTAGTGTTATGCGAGAGACAAAAGGAGATCGGAAACTGACTTACGTTTTACCCTCCGGATACCGCAAATTTTATTTTACCGTTACTCGTGTATGTGAATAAATGAGAAAAAACAGCAACAAAAATCAGCTGGTATGTCGAAGTTTACTGAGATAGTATTGGTAAAAACACGCATACTCTTGCAGTAAACTTTGACCGCAGCTTGTAGACATTGTCATTTTGACAGCTTGGTTTCCCATCTCCTTTTTAACTCATCTGTGATCCCTACCCTCAAAAACAAGTCCTAGCACGAAAAACTGTTAAAATTTGAATATTACTTTGATAGACGATGTTCACATTGGATTCTTTCCGCCGACTTATCGTGACGTCTATATGTTTTTTCTTTTTTGCACTTGATGGTAAGAAAGAGGCAGCAAAGTGAGGCAGGATTTTCAAAACAAATTAAAAATTTATGGATTTTTTTTGACATTCGACAAATGACGCGGCAGTCAAATAAATTAATTGAATATAAAAGTTAAAAATCGAACTGAACAAATATTTGTCGACAATAATTAGTGCAATTAGCAACAGAAATTCGCTGCAAATCGAATCAGTACCATCAACTAATGTTGTCTACCAGACAATTGATGAACTTTTAAACAAGAGACATGGAGAAAACCTTAAAATGGCTAAGAGGAGTTCCACCAGAAATTGGTTTGTATTTAATAAACATTGAATTGAGCCTAGCCAAATAAAAAGCAATATAAATATTTTTGTTTAGATACATATGTATGTAAATTCATGGACCATTGCAAATCAATCTTGTTGTCCTCCCGCCCAGACCATGCGAAACAAATTCTGAAATTCCTTAGATCCAGATAACAAGCGAAAGAGAAAATAATCACGCAACAAATGTGTTTGGTGATTTCGGATTTGATGATTTTGAGGGCATCAGGGCAAGAGAATGTGATGCCCTTGATGGTTGCAATGTGCAGTGCTGTTAAACTTCAACACGCAATTTAAAGTTTTTCTTCCTTTTACTAATGAAATGAACAAATAAAGTAAAAGTATATTTAAATTATTTGTTGATTGTATCGAGTGGTTCAGTTCTTTAATAATTGATATCTTTCTTCTCTTCTTCACCGCACTTCCTCTTAAAATTGAATGCTCATATGAAAGGATTCCATTGGGAGGGAATCCTTTATACAATATTTGTCAACCATTCACTTTGATCACAAATAAAAATATTTTAAATTTTGTAAACATTGTCAATTGTGACAACTACATAGATGTCAAAGTGAGTCCGGAGTGTTCATACTACTTTTGTGTTTGAACACGACGGATTGGCCTTACGTCCAAATAAGTCGGTGGAAATAGTCCAATGTGAACATCGTCATATATGACATATGTAACTACTTTGTTTAGTTCAAGTTTGTTTGTCAGCTCACAAATTATATGAACATTTGTTTTCACTTCTGAATTGAATAACGAACAATAAAGACGTATTTATTATAAAATACAATTTGGATATTTGTTCATTCAAGGACTCAGAACAAAAAAAACACTGCAACGAAATTGTTTTCGTTGTTGTTTTTCATCGTTTTTAAAAGATTTGCAGTTATTATTTGTGTATTTAATTTACACAAATAATTCGCAAACATGGTGCGGCACAACAATCAACTGCCCGATAATTTGCCCCAGCTGCAGAATCTTATCAAACGTGATCCGGAGTCGTACAAGGAAGAATTCTCTCAGCAATATCGTCATTTCTTGAGCAGTTTGGAAGTTTTCGAATTAAATCCGAGCAATGAAAACAAAAGTCTCGATGAACTGGTTATGTTTATTGCGCAGGTAACGATTTCCCATATCAGTAACGCGTAGTTTTGTTTACCAAAACATATTTCAAGGTCGCTCAATGCTATCCCGACGTGTGCCTTCAGTTCCCTCAACATTTGGTTGATTTGTTGAAAAACCACGCAACAACTCTCGACCCAACTATGCGCAATTGTTTTGTGAAAGCATTGATCCTCCTGAGAAACAAAAATCTTATCCCAGCATTGGATTTGCTTGAGCTATTCTTTCAACTGCTTCGATGTCCCGACAAGAATCTGAGAACATTCCTTCAGAATCACATCATCACCGACATCAAGAACATGAATGCCAAGCACAAAGATATGAAATTGAATTCGGTAAACTGTTCGCAAGGACCTCAATTATCCTTTTAACGTTTATTTTCTCTGTAGACCCTTCAAAACTTCATGTATTCAATGCTGATGCTGAAGGACACAAATCCAAGGGCTGCCAAGATGTCCGTTGACATCATGAGTGAACTTTATAAGAAGAACATCTGGAACGATCCGAAAACAGTCAACGTCATCGCGACAGTCGGCTGTTTCTCGAAAATCACTAAAGTGAGTTCTTCGTTTGCTCTTCACATTCTCTGACAGACAAATTCCATTTGCAGGTTCAAGTGGCTTCATTGAAATTCTTCCTTGGTCATGACGAAGAAACCAAAGACTCGGACGAGTCGGGTAGTGAGAATGAAGTTGATTTGAAAAGCGCTCTGATGGTAAATCGTGTCAATAAGAAAACCAAGAAACGACAGAAGCAGCTGGCACAGGTCAAGAAACAAGTTGTCAAGGCATCGAAGAAGAAAAAGAATGCCGAACCCTTCAACTTTTCTGGCATCCATTACATCCACAATCCCCAGGGACTGGCCGAGGGTCTGTTCAAACAACTGCAATCGGGAAACGAACGTTTCGAAGTAAAACTCATGCATTTGGACGTTATATCTCGGCTCATTGGTATCCACGATCTGTTCCTCTTCAGTTTCTATCCGTATATCACCAGATTCTTGCAGCCGCATCAGCGTCAAGTCACGAGAATTCTCCAATTCGCTGCTCAGGCTTCCCACGAACTCGTACCCGGTGATGTCTTGGAACCAGTTCTCAAGACAATCGCGAATAATTTCATAACCGAGCGTAATTCCAGCGATGTGATGGCAATTGGATTGAACGCCACACGGGAAATATGCACCAGGTGTCCTCTTGCAATGGGTGAGGAATTGCTGCGAGATTTGGCTATGTACAAGGCCTACAAGGAGAAGTCAGTGATGATGGCTGCGAGGTCGCTCATCACACTGTATCGAGAACAGTTGCCAGCGCTGTTGCACAAGAAGGACCGTGGTCGACAGACAGAAGCCCAAGCGGAGCGAAAGATCAAAGAGTACGGAGAGATTCAGGCGCATGAGAGTGTTCCTGGAGCTGAGGTGTTGCTAAAGAAATCCAAGACTATCGATTTGGGCGATGATGATGAAGATTCGGATTCTAACGATGGCCAGTGGGTGGATGTTTCTGATGCCGAGCAGGAGCCGAACTCGGAAGACGATATAGAAGAAAGTGACGATGAGGATGAGGACGGGGAGGATGATGAGGATGATGATGAAGACGATGAGGAGGACGAAGAGGATTCTGGAGAAGATGAAGAAGAATCGGCAGATGAAGAAGAGAAATCTGAAAAGCCAACAGTCGAACCCAAACAAAAGAAACAAAAACTTCCCAAGGAAGTAAGACTCCTAAATGAAAAACAAGCCGCCCAAGAACTCGCCCTGACGCGAATTTTCACCGACGAAGACTTCAAACGAATCGACATGGCGAACATCAAGAAATCCGTCACCAACAGCCGCAAGCGACCCTTGGAAAAGGACAAGGCCGAATTCGTGAAACTCGACAACATCGAAATGATCTACAAGAAACGCAAGCACGACAAGGAATCCCGTCTAGAGACTGTCCAGGAAGGCCGAAGAGACCGTGAGAAATTCGGCTACAAGGACGTCCGCAAAAACGAGAACTGCTCGACGACGAATCGCGAGAAACGCAAGGGCAAGAACTTCATAATGATGCGACACAAAGCTCGCGGCAAGGTCAAGAAGAGTTTCAAGGACAAGCAAAAGGCCCTAAGGAATCATTTGCTCAAGCAAAAGAAAATGAAGTAGAAATAAGTGGATTTTTAAAATAAATATCAGTTTTTTGTTTATTAATTTCTGGTTTCAATATTTGTATTCATAAAAAATCTCGTGCTCCAAAGAACTAAAAACCAAGTCTATTGATACATAACCGGGTGGTGGAAACTCATCGGAGTTTGGATTAGGGCGAACTCCGGGACCGGGTCCGAAAGGATCGAATCGTGCACCGCCGCGCTGAGGGCCGAGTCGTGGGAGAGCACCTAAACTTCCACCGCCGAGAGGATGCAAGTCGCCACTTCCAATGCCGCCTCGAGGAAATCCAAAAGGGTCACTCCCTCTTTAAAAATGAAACCACAAATTAAAAATTACCGGCTTTCTTTTTAAAATGAAAGACAATTTTACATTGGCCCACGTAGTGCAGGTGGATATCGAGGTCCTGAGATTCGCAACGGGTCGTAATCATCATGTCTGGGTTCTGGAGGTGTTTGAGTGGTGACGGCTTTTGTTGAACCCGCAAAAACTGGTTCGATTAGTTCTTTTCGAATGCGATCAACTACTGTAGAAGCTGCCGGAATCATAGTTTCCAAGGAGCCCCTAAGGAATTTCACCAACTCGTTGGAGTCCAAAGCTAGATTAGAAACCTGCTTGGTTTCGACGTCCTGAGCAGGGAAGTTTTGAGTGTCATCAGAGTTTGTCATTAAGTTCAGTTCTTGGGACTTAC
The DNA here is from genome assembly GCA_943590905.1 of Sphaerophoria taeniata. Classification (NCBI taxonomy): domain Eukaryota; kingdom Metazoa; phylum Arthropoda; class Insecta; order Diptera; family Syrphidae; genus Sphaerophoria; species Sphaerophoria taeniata. Next base: position 23,645,610 of record OX016540.1, read on the forward strand.
TAGAAAATTGATGATGAAAATTCATTCTCTTGAGAGAGCTCGTTGAGTGCAGTCGTGTTCTTGATCTGGTCTATTCTATATAATTAATGGCTAATATTAATATGAAAAAGTGTTTCTCTTGTAATAACCCAATTAATGATAATGGTGTTAGTTGTGGCTTTTTCTGCGGACACTCTTTTCATAAACTGTGTGCTAAATTGCCTGAAAACATTCAGATTCATGTTTCTGATGAAAAATCTAACATTGTTTTTCGCTGCTCTCAATGTGCAAAATTCAAATTGTCTATGAGTAATTTATTCGATAAAGTGAGCGAGCTAGTCTCAGTAGTCAATACTCTTGCTGAAAAAATGAGTTGTCTTGATGTTTTGCATACTGATGTACGAAAATTGCATGCTGCTGTCGGTGGTGAACTCCCGCTTGGAAAGGTGAAGGGGGGCTTGACATCGGCAAGTACAGTTGAAGATGCTGCTTCATGTTCAATTTCCAATGTGTCTCAATCGCGAATTGTGAAATCAAATAAGACACTGCAAGCTGTTGGGCGTGGACATGAAACTGCGGAGGCAGAAGCGGAGAGAGAAAGTAATACAAAATCAAATGTTTCGATCCCTCCTGTAAATGATCCTCTATCAGATGACGGCGAATGGTCTGCAGCAATAATGCGTAAGAAAAATAAAAACAAAAAAATGCGTATATACGGCCAAGATGTTGCTGATGGGCTTGATGTTGTTGTTACTCATAAGTGGGTGCATGTTTCTAAGTTTGAGGCATCAACATCAGCTGAAAATGTTTCTAATTATGTTGCTAAGAAATTGTGTTTAGATGTTGCTGATGTGAAATGCTTTAAATTGTCTAAAAAAGATGCTACAGATTTAAAATTCGTAAATTTTAAAGTTGGCATTCCAGCAAACAGCTTTAAATTAGCGTTTATTGAATCCAATTGGCCTAGAAACACAATTGTTCGTGATTTTATACAAAAAGATATTCCAAAAAACTCCAATTATGCCAAAATTCCAACGTCAACGGAATTAATCACAACACAAGAAGCAACTCAATAAATAAAAACAATACTAGCATATCCATGTATTACCAAAACATGGGTGGAATGAGAAGCAAACTTAATAGCTTTTCTGATGTAGTGGACGCTTCTGAATACGACATATATGCTTTTGTTGAAACCTGGCTATTTAATGATATTACAAATGAGGAAATTTTAAGAACGGATGACTTTCATATATTTCGACGTGATCGTCATAATGTTGGATCCAAACGGGGTGGTGGACTTCTTGTCGCAATTCGTAAACCCTTGCTTGCTTACTCCATACAATTTCTGGATATAACTGAAGATGAGTGCGGTATTGAACAGCTGTGTGTTTGCATTGAAAGTATTAATGAAAGTAGTTTTTTGATTTTTGTAAGTTATATTCCTCCCGATTCTTCTTTATCAGTTTATAAATCTCATGTTAAGAATATTGAAAATGTTTTACTAAATGTTAATGATAATCTTAACTCTTTTTGTGTTATTGGAGATTTTAATTTGGGTAACATTCGGTGGATGGAAAATGAAGGCAAGGTAATTCCATCAGTTCTTTCTTCTGAAAATGAGTTTGAGCTAATTGATTCTCTTTTCGCTTTAAACTTGAACCAAGTTAGCTTTGTTCACAATACTTTACACAGAATTCTTGATTTACTTTTTTCAAGTGATGAAATTGAAACGAAGGTTTCTGAATGCATTCCTTTGTTTTCAAATTCCATTCACCATGTTGCCCTCTCTGTTGTTTTTAAAACAATTTGTTTCAAAAATTTTAAAGTTTTTAATACTCTTAATAAACTAAAATTTAATTTTAATTCGAAAAATTTGAGTATATTGAATGATAAATTTTGTAATCTTAATTGGCAAATGAATATTAACTATAGCTTAAAAGTAAATTTCAATATATTTTTGGAAACTTTTAGAAATGTACTGGTTTCTTCTGTTCCTCGATCTTTTTTAAAATTAAATCAGCATCCTCCGTGGTCGAATGCTAGACTACGAAAATTGAAAAATTCAAAAAATAAAGCATTTAAGCAATATCAACGCTCGAAATGTCACTTAGATTTCTCCTTGTATTCTCGTCTTCGTAAAGAGTATGTATTTTTATCTAAATTCTGCTTTAGTACTTATGTTCAGACCATTGAAAGTAATCTTAAAAAAAACCCTAAAAGATTTTGGAATTTTATAAATGCTAAGAAGAAATCAGCTGGTTTTCCGAGTAAAATGAGTTTCAAAAATTCTTCCTCAAGTGATCCAAAAACAATTGTCGATTGGTTTGCTGATAGTTTTCAGAGCATTTATAACTCTTCAAATTTGTCGTTGGGGAACAACTATGTAGCTAGTAATATATCGCCGATAACGGATTGTTGCTTTATGCATGTTGAAGAATTTGAGGTGTTAACAGCTCTTCGCGAATTAGAACCATCTACTTGTGCTGATTGTCATGGAATTTTTCCGATTATTTTACGAAACTGTTGCGAAAGTTTGACTTCTCCGTTAAAATTCTTATTTAACCAATCTTTAGAGAGCGGGGAATTTTTAGATGATTGGAAAATTTCAGTTGTCAATCCTATCTATAAGTCAGGTGCTAAAAATGATATATTAAATTACAGACCAATAACAAAGTTAGCTTTTGTTCCTAAAATCCTTGATAAAATTGTTAAAAATCAGTTGTATAATATAATAAAAAATCACATCTCAAAATGTCAACATGGATTTTTCAGTGGCAGATCTACAACTACAAATCTTGTTTGTTTTTCTAAAAAATGTTTCGACACTTTAGAAAAGAATTCTCAGATGGATGTAGTCTACACTGATTTTGTGAAGGCGTTCAGTAGGGTTAATCACCTTGTTTTAATCAAAAAGTTAAAAGCATAAGGTTTTGATGGTGCCCTACTGTCTTGGTTTTCATCTTATTTAAGTAGTAGAAAGCAGATTGTAAAAATAGGCGATTTCGAGTCCTTTCCAATAATAGTTCATTCTGGTGTTCCGGAAGGAAGTCACCTTGGCCCTCCACTTTTCGATTTGTTCATAAATGATTTTCCATCAATATTGTATACTTCCAATTGTTTAATGTTTGCAGATGATGTTAAACTGTTTAAAACTATTCATAACTTGAAAGACTGTATTGATTTCCAAAACGAACTAAATTCATTTGAATGTTGGTGTGCTGAAAACGATTTATTTCTAAATTTTTCTAAATGCTGCATATTAACTTTTTCCAGGAAACTAAACCCAATTATACACGATTATGTCCTTAACGGGAAAAGATTATCTAGAGTAAATGAAACTAAAGACTTAGGTATAACTTTCGATTGTAAAATGACATTAGAATCTCATGTTTCTCATGTTGTATCTAAAGCAAATTCCATGCTTGTATTTCTTAAAAGAAATTCTACAGACTTTAACGATCCTTATACCATTAAAGCTTTGTTTTGTTCAATTGTCCGTCCGTTAGTTGAATATGGTTGCATAATTTGGAATCCGACTTCAAAAAAACTGTCTGATAGAATAGAAAGTGTACAGAATTTTTTTTTTAAGATTTGCATTGAAAAAATTTCAATCTAATGGTAATGTTGATCTTAATTATAAAAGCAGATGTCTTCTACTGGGAATGCATACTCTTGAATCGAGGCGTATTATGTATGGCGTAATGTTTATTCGTGATATTTTGTGTAGTGATATTGTTTGTGAAGATTTGCTATCCTACATTAATATTTATGCTCCTAGTCGGCAAATAAGGATGAGGCAATTTATTTTTGAAATACCTCACTCTACTAATTATGGACAGAGGGAACCAATTTCTCATTGTTGCAAATTGTTTAACTTATATTATGATGATTTACCTAAATCCTTTTTTGCCTAGAGATAACTTTAAATATACTATTTTGAATTTGCTTCAACTTTCTTCATAATATGTACTTATTTTTTGTCTCATTCTTGAACTCATTATCCTAGTTTTTAAGCATAAATCTGTGGATTAACTATCGTAGATTTGAATAAATAAATAAAATAAATAAATACTCTCAGATGGCGTAGCTAATAGAATATATAGTTTGTTGTTAAGTGTGTACCTCAGAGAGTACTTGTCCCCGGAATCAGACCAGCCGTGGGGCAGTAATTCGGAACTTGCTTCATCTGCAGGAAGAGTTTTCTGAAAAGCATAATTTCATCGAGATTTATTTAGAAGTTTTTATGGTACCGGATTTGTGCTCACATCTTCGCCAACTCCGAGACTTCTGAACTTGGCTCTGATCAACACCAAATGCGTTAATGCAATGAGAATGTCGGTATTTTTGTTAACTTTTTTTTTGATTGTTTTAAACAAAAGATCCCAACCGAAAGATGCTTCCATAGCTATTGGATTATTTTGCTTTTAATTAAAAATATATATTTCTTTTATTTTATTTATTTTTAATTAATTAAAAGTAAGGTTCCCATGATTCTCAGAAGTAGTATTTTGTTTAAAAAAAAAAGAAAAGACAAGCTTACCTTTTTCCACTCCGTCGTTGTTTTTATTGGAGGTCCAGCACTGTTAAGTTCCATCGTGATATTTTTCCAAAACTCAACGATTTTTTCTTTATTTTCTTTTGAGAAACCTCTGGCGATGTCGGCGTTCTGTTGCATTTTGGTCAGAAGCAACTCGCTTTGTGTTTTATTAATGGTTTTGCTCCTATAATTTATAAAATACACACTTTATTTACTTATTTATTTATATTTCTAAGAAGTACTTACATTTTTCGCCGAATTTGTTTTATTCCGTCAGCAAATTTGTAGTGAAAGAAATAATTTAAAAATTCATGACATTTCACCCGGAAAAAAACTTCACAATAAAGAAAAAATTTTCGAAGTGGAAAGTGTTTCGTCCGGAAATCACAATCAGTTGAATGTGGAATGTCTTTGTTTTCGGACGGAAATCTGTGAAAGCGAAACTCACAATAGGGGTGATTTCTTTTATTTTATTTATTTTTAATTAATTCAACCAAAATAACAAGAAGAAAATGAATTGAACAGATGATTCGGTGCAGAAAATTAAATAAGCAATATGGCCGTAGTAGAGGCCGGATATTAATGAACCTAACGATAGTTTCTTTCGGTTACTTGTAGTAGCTTAAAGGCCCAACTATAATAGACGGACGGGAACGGAAGCTAGCGTCAAAACTGAACGAACCGTTTCTTTCCGACTGTCAATTACATCCGCTTACCCATAATTGAACGGAAGGCTTTCTGTCATTATTCTGTGTTTTCAGAGAAATGTCAAATTTCCGTCCGTAAATTGAGAAAGAAAAGTGAGTTTACGTCCGAAAACAAAACTGAACGAAATCGAGCAATCCGTTATTATGGCTGTGACATCTGATTTGCATGTATTCGGGAATTTTCGTACGTCAACGTACGCACCCTTCCGACTATTATAGTTGGGCCTTAATAGGGTTTTTTTTTGGTAATCCGGAATCGAAGCAGGACTTTTCACCACCGCCGATTCACCACAGATAAGGTAGTGCCTTAATTTACCGACAGTCCAAATCGAAAGCCAAATTTTAAAGAACTGTCAAACTATTGTAGTGTTATGCGAGAGACAAAAGGAGATCGGAAACTGACTTACGTTTTACCCTCCGGATACCGCAAATTTTATTTTACCGTTACTCGTGTATGTGAATAAATGAGAAAAAACAGCAACAAAAATCAGCTGGTATGTCGAAGTTTACTGAGATAGTATTGGTAAAAACACGCATACTCTTGCAGTAAACTTTGACCGCAGCTTGTAGACATTGTCATTTTGACAGCTTGGTTTCCCATCTCCTTTTTAACTCATCTGTGATCCCTACCCTCAAAAACAAGTCCTAGCACGAAAAACTGTTAAAATTTGAATATTACTTTGATAGACGATGTTCACATTGGATTCTTTCCGCCGACTTATCGTGACGTCTATATGTTTTTTCTTTTTTGCACTTGATGGTAAGAAAGAGGCAGCAAAGTGAGGCAGGATTTTCAAAACAAATTAAAAATTTATGGATTTTTTTTGACATTCGACAAATGACGCGGCAGTCAAATAAATTAATTGAATATAAAAGTTAAAAATCGAACTGAACAAATATTTGTCGACAATAATTAGTGCAATTAGCAACAGAAATTCGCTGCAAATCGAATCAGTACCATCAACTAATGTTGTCTACCAGACAATTGATGAACTTTTAAACAAGAGACATGGAGAAAACCTTAAAATGGCTAAGAGGAGTTCCACCAGAAATTGGTTTGTATTTAATAAACATTGAATTGAGCCTAGCCAAATAAAAAGCAATATAAATATTTTTGTTTAGATACATATGTATGTAAATTCATGGACCATTGCAAATCAATCTTGTTGTCCTCCCGCCCAGACCATGCGAAACAAATTCTGAAATTCCTTAGATCCAGATAACAAGCGAAAGAGAAAATAATCACGCAACAAATGTGTTTGGTGATTTCGGATTTGATGATTTTGAGGGCATCAGGGCAAGAGAATGTGATGCCCTTGATGGTTGCAATGTGCAGTGCTGTTAAACTTCAACACGCAATTTAAAGTTTTTCTTCCTTTTACTAATGAAATGAACAAATAAAGTAAAAGTATATTTAAATTATTTGTTGATTGTATCGAGTGGTTCAGTTCTTTAATAATTGATATCTTTCTTCTCTTCTTCACCGCACTTCCTCTTAAAATTGAATGCTCATATGAAAGGATTCCATTGGGAGGGAATCCTTTATACAATATTTGTCAACCATTCACTTTGATCACAAATAAAAATATTTTAAATTTTGTAAACATTGTCAATTGTGACAACTACATAGATGTCAAAGTGAGTCCGGAGTGTTCATACTACTTTTGTGTTTGAACACGACGGATTGGCCTTACGTCCAAATAAGTCGGTGGAAATAGTCCAATGTGAACATCGTCATATATGACATATGTAACTACTTTGTTTAGTTCAAGTTTGTTTGTCAGCTCACAAATTATATGAACATTTGTTTTCACTTCTGAATTGAATAACGAACAATAAAGACGTATTTATTATAAAATACAATTTGGATATTTGTTCATTCAAGGACTCAGAACAAAAAAAAAAAACACTGCAACGAAATTGTTTTCGTTGTTGTTTTTCATCGTTTTTAAAAGATTTGCAGTTATTATTTGTGTATTTAATTTACACAAATAATTCGCAAACATGGTGCGGCACAACAATCAACTGCCCGATAATTTGCCCCAGCTGCAGAATCTTATCAAACGTGATCCGGAGTCGTACAAGGAAGAATTCTCTCAGCAATATCGTCATTTCTTGAGCAGTTTGGAAGTTTTCGAATTAAATCCGAGCAATGAAAACAAAAGTCTCGATGAACTGGTTATGTTTATTGCGCAGGTAACGATTTCCCATATCAGTAACGCGTAGTTTTGTTTACCAAAACATATTTCAAGGTCGCTCAATGCTATCCCGACGTGTGCCTTCAGTTCCCTCAACATTTGGTTGTTTTGTGAAAGCTGTAACGACCTTTTTTCCCGTGGTTCTCTTGGGCTGGTATAATCCCGGCGGCTAGCTCAAGTCGCGGGTCCTTGAACCTCGGTCGTTAGCAAAAAAAAATCCAGCCTTCATGCGTCTTTGGTGTTATTCAGACGCGCGAGCAATGTTGCCTCAACCCCCCCTTCCAACAATTGCCTCCCTCGCTAGGGCAATCCCTTAATATGGCTTCTTCCCTTTATCCCATCATTTCCCTTTTCTTATCGTACTCTTCTCATCCCCCTATTAACTTCAAACTACTCCATCATTATGTTTCGAAACGTTTCAACTCAGTCTCAATATCAAAAGAAATACCATTATATTGTTAATTTATGAAAACATTAAAATCAGTTTATTTTTAATAAAAGCGTTAAGAAAGAACTAAATATTCAAATAAAAATTATCCTTAAAAATGATTAATTACAAAAAAAAACTTTAATTTAAAACAAGGTGGCAATCATATTTGTCATCCAAATTTTGTTTCCAATTAATAAAAATCGTCATCGATTTATTATCAAGATTGGATTATCAAAATCTCTTTTGTCTTCTTTATACTTAAATTACTCGACTCAATGCTTTTCAAACAAATTACCACTCGATCAACTCTCTCTTTCTTTTTATCGCGAATTTAAAACAATATTAACGAGATACTTCAATATTATGTAAGTGTGTCTTACTTTCACTGAATCTTACATGCACGAATATATGTATGTATATATAAGTAATAATTCAATAACGACTCACCGAATTAACTCCTGCGGAAGTGGCCACTGCTGCTGGGTGTAACCTTGGTACTCATTTAGGTGTGTATATGTATATGATTTATCCTTACAGACTAATGATATTGAAATAACTTAATTCTATTAATTTCGCTATAAAAACGGGTTCTTCTACTCTACGTTTCGCGAAATGTATTTCTTGAAATCAAAATTTGAAAACGCTTGAAGATTTTGCCTCTTTGAAGGTATTAACAATTCAAATTTAAATGAATTACAAGATTAGACTAAGTAACAAGCAATGGACAAAAAATGATAAATTTGTATGTAAATGAATCTATATGTACTTGGATCAATGCAAATATAAAGAAATAAAGTGAATTTAAAATAAAAAAAAATATGTCAGTGGTGGGATTCGATCCTGGGGTCTTCAACTCGGATGCACCTTTTTCCAGCGCCGGAGCGCTCTAGGCTACCAGGTCGGTTTGTTGGATGTGGACAAACTAGGGTTTTGAAATTGAAAGCCAGCCACGTGATTCCTTTTTGATTTTTAGTGGTGAAGCTTTAAGTGAAACCTTATGAATTTTCATGAAACCCTGATATAATATCAAAAATCGTACCTTTTTCTTATCCTGATCCTGGCTTATTTCGATAGTTTATCGATCCTTTTTATTAAAATTTAACCACTTTACACACTTTACTTTATTAAATTTAATTTTAGTTTCGAAATGAACTTAAATATGTATGTATGTTGAGGTGCATATATATGAATGTACTTTACTTATACAAAATGTATGACTTTTCGAGAATTTTGTAAACTTAGCTTGTCTTCATTTCGACTGGTAAAAGAACTTTAAATTCTTGACACACAAAGACCCCACTTGCTACCCAAATTCAAGATTCAAGTTTGCCAAAAATTCAGCAAAGCTATGTATTCCTTAGCGGTGATTCTCTTGATTTTAAACCCATACTAATCCCGGAGTCCATCTAACTAACATCACCAAAACACCAATGCATCCCTGCTACGGTGACATTGAAAAATGTTGCACCTTAACCACTATGAATTTGAAGTCATAGTCAACATTTCGAGTCTTTATTGCATTTTAGACAAAAGATGTTGCATACTTTTGAGCTCTTTTTGAATTCTTACCGTTGAAAGTATTTTAAATATGAAACGAACTGATTTACAATTTTGAATTTATGTTCATTATTAAACCTAGGTTACAGGGCTTTGCGTTTTCCGGGTTGACATCACACCAGGAATATGCAAATGAACCCACGATTAGTCCATTCGCGACGACGAAAATCTTTTTTAAAATCTGGTTGCCTCAGCACTGGAGCAGAGGAAAGTGCAGTTTTCAATTTGTTGAATGCCTCTACGGCGTCAGAAGTTAGTTCAAACTTACTCTTCTTTTTTAGACAGTCTGTTAAAGATCAGCATAATTTCTTATGAACCGGCGATACCAACCGGTTAGCCCTAAAAATCTCCGAACCTGTCTGATTGTTGTCGGTAAAGGGAAATTAACCATTACCTCCACCTTGTCAGGATTAGTCTGCAAAGTACCCTGGCCAATAATAAATCCGAGGAATTTTATCTGCCGCATGCAGAACTTGCTTTTATCGAGGTTAATCGTTAAGTTTGCACGTCTTAAACTCGCAGCTACCTCGTCAAGGACACACATATGCGACTCAAAGTCTGGGCTACATATTAATAAGTCATCTAAGTAGACAAACACATTATCACGAAGATGACTTGGCACGACTTGATCAATGACTCTGCACATTGTTTGGCCAGCGTTGCTCAACCCGAACGGCATGACTTTAAACTGGTAGAGCGGTCTACCAGGCACTGCAAAGGCGGTTTTCTCACGCGACTCTTCATCTAAGGGAATTTGCCAATATGCGTCTTTCAAGTCAATCCCCGTGATAAAATGTGTGTCTCTTATCCGACTAAGTAGACCCTCGACATGGGGCAGCGGATACGCGTCCTTGACTGTCACGGCATTGACTTTTCGAAAGTCTAAGCACAGTCTTACCTTACCAGGTTTTCTGACCAAAACTACCGGGCAACTCCACGGCGAATTACTAACCTCGATAACCCCAAGATCTAGCATACGGTCCAGTTCCTTATAAACTTCCTCCTGGCGCACTGGAGACAATGGATAATGTCGAGATTTGATGGGAATAGCGTCACCAGTATCGATAACGTGACACCCAAGGTTGGTTTTACCCAAACCCAAGACAACAAAGTTCGGAAAAAGATTTTTAGTTTTGTCTAACTGGAATTTTTGCTCCGACGTCAAGTAAATTAATTCTGCTGAGTCTTTAAAATTATTTTCGTTTTCATCATCATCGGTGACATTCTTAATTTCACAAATTTCTGGCATGAGGTGAAACTCACGCCAAAAATTCATTCCTAAGTAAAGTTTTTGGGTGAGGTTGGGGATTAAATAGTAACAAATGGACTTGGTAAAACCGTTATACGTTGTTTCTATTTCGCAAAAACCAACAATGTCGTGTGCCTTGCCATCGGCTGTACGGACTTGATTCTTGTATGGTTTAATTACGGCCCCAATTTTGTTTGCTAGTTCCTCGCCCTCTCTTTCAATCACCGAGATGGATGCCCCACTATCTAACAATCCGAAAACGGATTCGTCATTTAGCTTAACGTTGGCATACATTCTGCCATCCGAGCTATTTGAAATGATGGAATCTAAAATTTGTTTACGAAACTTTTTTCGCTGTTGAAATCGTCGGCGACACTTCACTATATGCGTTTTTGCTGGATCATTACTATTTCGAAAAATCCTAGCTCGAACTTTATAGTAATTAAGTTTGCGATCGTGAAGGGTTTTTAAAGCATACGTCTTGATTGGATGTTCTTCTGACACTTCCGGATTTTCGGTTGTTGTTCGTTCCAAGATCTTCAGTGGAACGTTTTCATTGTCAACTTTATTTGGGACTCTGTTTGACAATGATAAATTATGGTTGTTTACTGCGAGTGGTCTTGAGTGTTCCTGGTGGAACGAATCTCCCCACTCTTTCGTTCGTTCCCTTGCCAGTTTCCCGTGTGCTTACCGCACTCGACAGTCGTCACACCCTTTGCACCACAAAGAAAACAATGCAAGATTCTTGTCCGTGAAGGACAAAAGTGGTAAGCATGCCCTTTTTGGTCACAATTCCAACACACGAAATTGGCTGTCGAACCAGGTTTGCGAGAAGTCATCATGGCCGCCACTTCTTCACCTTCAGTAAAAATCACTTCCGTATCATCAGACGTAGCAATCTCATGAACCGATTTTTGATTCGAAGTGCGTTTTGACAAAAATCGCTCCACTTCTCTTGCTTTATTTCGCAACTGCTCTAAGTTGTTAATGTTTGATGCCAACAGGATCTCTCCCAACTTCTCCCGAGAATTGTTTCGAATCACGTCTACCAACTTGCGTTCATCGAAGGCTCCTTGAGACGGTCGTTCAGACCAGCGACAGAATTATAAAAATCATCGAATGATTCTTTTTGACCTTCTTCGAGTCAACAATCGCATATAAATTTCGACGTCGCTTTCTAATTTGCCAAACTCTTTGTTCATGGCTGTTTTAACGTCCGAAAATTTTGCGTTTGGGTACCTTTTTAGGTAGGCCCAAAACCATTTGTTTGCTCTACTACCCGAACTCAACAAAATATGAAAGTTGGAAATCATTTGTTCGTCCGAATAACCCCAAGATGATTGCAACCTATTCACCTTTAAAAGGAAATCGGACACGTTCTCCGAACCATCATAATTGATGTGCCACCTGTCAAGCCTACAAGAACTTATGTTGCTTGACATCATTGATGGTACATTGGATGTCCGTTGCTCCGGCATCCGTGACATGAATTCGCGTTGAGCGATTTCTTCGAAAGGATTGCTATTCCTAGGATTACTCGTGCTTGGTTGTTGTTGTTGTATACCCAAAGACTCGAGTTTTGCAATAACATTGTTCATGAATACGTTCAATGTTTGCACTAATCTAACTTGATTACCAGTGATTGTGCTTTCAATGCGATCCATTAATCGCAAGGCTGGATCAGGTTGGTCGTCACTGCTATGGTTCGCATGGTTCTGATCACCCACTTGGCCACCCTCACCAGTGGGATTATCGCTATTCCCATTTGCATCTTCCATGGTGAATGTCAAATCAGAAACAATTGAATTTAAATCCTCAGAAAAACAAAATGTATTATCTAAATCGAAGCGATCCAATTGTTCGCAAAAATCTCCTGTGAAAATCTTCGAATTGAGCTTCAGTGTGTGCGTTGAATTCTACTAGATGATTGGGTAACGAAGTTCGACGACTTTCGCTCAGGCTTGCTATGTCTGTGTGTTTATGATTGTACTTCTAAATTCTTATAACCCAATCGAAATAAAAAAAAATGTGTGTGCCAGAGTTCAATTCAAATTCAAGCTAAATTCTTAATGCTTATAGAATCCAATTTAAAAAATATGAGTGCGATGTGCGACCCATGGAGTCCACACGACTAACTTCCCATAGTAGAAAAATACGTAAAAACATTAGTTGTTTTGCAAAATATTCAGCGGATGCATCCCGTTGTAGTTGTACACGCACGTTGCTTCAAAGTCAAATTCCATAAAACTGATGATTTTATGAAAAACATTAAGTTTATTGAATAACAGTGGCGCCATCTGCCACTGCCGAGTTGATCGTACCATTTCGTGGACTCATTCACAACTACTTTGCACAGTAAAATACAGCCTACATATATTGCTCCTGAATATTGTAGTTTTCTGTTATTGAAGCAATTTTTCTAATCGGATTAGTATTTCTGAAAATTAATATTTATACGGCAAAGCAGCGTTTGGTGGGTCAGCTAGTAATCAAATATAGTATATGATACTCCTGAATATTGTGTTTTTTTCCCACTAAATATAAGATTTTTAGCACTATTATTGAAATTATTGCAGAAATTATCATAATTTTCATTATATTAGGGTTGTCTTAGATTTTTGATTGCCATTAAAAAACCGCTAAGCCGATTTCGCTCAAAACCTAATCAGCTCTTAACAACACAATGCCGCGTCCAATGAGATCAATTCGACGAGTGGTTCGCGAGATAATTGAGCTGAAAAACGTAACGCGTAACGAACACACATACACACACACAGACATCATCATAAAAACGCTTGATTCGGATTCTAGTGACCTCGAAACATCGAGAAATGCGAAAATTGGAGATTCACAAAATCGGCCCCATTACAATAACTTCCTCTGGGAAGTTAAAATCATTAATCATCTCTCGATAGCGCAATCCATTGACCGTAACTGTTGCTCCAGCCTCATTTTCGAAAAAGTAAGGTCCAATGACCCCGCGGGACCATAAACCGCACCAAACAGTCACGCGTTGAGGATGGAGAGGCTTTTCAACAATAACTCCTGGGTTTTCCGAGCCCCAGATGCGACAGTTTTGCTTGTTGGCGTAGCCTCCGAGGTGGAAATGGGCCTCATCAGTCAAGATGATTTTTCGATGAAATTCCGGATCATTTTCATGCATTTCAAGGACCCAATCAGCAAAGACACGACGTTGTTGATGATCAGCCGGCTTGAGTTCTTGTGTTAACTGAATTTTATAAGCCTTAAGACCCAAGTCCTTATGCAAAATACGGTGTAATGACGTTTGTGGAATGCCTTATTCCAAAGAACGACGAGGAATGGACAAACCTGGGTTTTCTTCAACACTTTGGGCTACAACAGCAATATTCTCAGTTGTTCTTGAGCGACGTGCACGGGTTTTATTCTTCACATCACTAACTTGTCCCAACAGCTCGAATTTGTCCACCAATTTCTGTATTGCGGTCCGACAAGGTGCTTCACGACGACCCAAAAATGTTTTATTTGTGCGAACCGTCTCTGCCAAATTTTCACCATTTTTTATAGTGAATTTTAATAATTTCAATGCGTTGTTGAAGCGTGTATCGTTCCATTTTTATTAATGGCGTAGTTTCTACTTGTCAAATGCCAAAAAATGACAGCTTCAAAAGTGACAACTACCGAAATAGCGGGCTATTCAAAATAACACCTCATATTGGAAAACCCTTTTTTATAATAAAATTAACTCATTTTTTATAAGGTTGTCTTAGATTTTTGATTGCCATTTAAAAACCGTTAAGCGGATTTCGCTCAAAATCTAATCAGCTCTTAACAACACAATACCGCGTCGAATGACACCAATTTTATGACAATACGATGAGTGGTTCGCGAGATAATCGAGCTGAAAAAACGTAACGCACATACGAACACACATACACACACACACCGATGTCATCTTAAAAACGCTTGATTCGGACTCTAGTGACCTCAAAACATTGAGAAATGCGAAAATTGGAGATTCACAAAATCGGACCCATTACAATAACTTCCTATGGGAAGTTAAAAAACAAATATTCAAATCGAATATTAAGACTTGAATTCATAAATTCAAAAAAAATTTGGTTCAAGTTCAAATGTACTTGAAAACAATAATCTCGAACTAAAAACCTATGTTAAATTCAAAAAGTAAATTCAATTTGTTGATTTCAAAATCAAACAAAAAAAGTTAGTATATTTCAGAATTATATCAATTCCAACTAAACTAAAATCAATGAAACTATTCAAAACCAAAACTTTTACCATTCAAACTCAAATTCAAAAACATCCAACTCCAAACCGTTTTCGAATTTCCACTTAACATCGATAGGAATTCAAAATAAAAAGTTTAAATATTTTTCAATAATATTATAATTATTAAAACCAATCTTCAAGCAGTAAGGCTTATCGAAATATTGAATCTTAAACTTAAATGTGTTGAAACTAATTTTCATTAAGTATAAAGGGATGAGAATTGACCTTGAAAGAAAGAGAAATGAAATAAAAACAGAGAAGAAGCCGTGTTCTGCGAGCCAGATAATTATGAAAAGAAAAAAAAAAAAACTATTTGAAACTATGTATTGCTGAAAATAAAGGACTTTTAAAAAAAAATGTTTTCTTTTGAGTTTCAGGACTTCAAGGACAAATCACTTTCCATCCTTGAAGGACTCTGAAACTCTTTGAAATATAAATGATATGCTGGAAGGACCTCCGAAAACGCCTTTACATTGACGGGTCTCTTCCAAGCATTTTGATTTGTAAGAACAAATAATCAAAAAAAGATGTGTGTCAAATCGCTCTGCTATTTGAGTTCCTCATCAAGGATGTTCAACGACTCGAGAGACTTGACTCACATTTGTAAATTTAAAAATGTTTGATAATGCTTTTCTTGTGGCAACGCGATACCAAATTCCACGATTTTTTTTAAACTTCCTCGAAATTTTTTTTTTAAGACATTTATGTATTTTATGTAAAAAAAAATTTTTTTATTGCTCCAAAACGGTACCTCCATAGATCCGTTTTTTTGTTATCAGATTTTCTCGAAAAATAAAAGTCCGATCAGAGTAATTTTTTGTTTAAAGGTAGGTGTATATTGCTCAAATAATATTTTGTATTCAAAAAAATTTGGATTTTTAAAAAATATTTTTAAACTTTTTTTTTCAAAATTCTGTATCTCAAAAACGGATCAATGTTAAAAATCGAAATTGAAGTATAATATGCATATTTACATATTCTTAAAAATTGCGTACCCAAAATAATTTTAAAACATTTTTGAAAAATTTTATATATAAAAAATTTATTTTAAAAAAAACGGCTCCGACGATTTTCAAAAAAAAAATTCAATAAATCAACGATAAGGTATGAATTTTTTTGGCATTTAAATTTTTGGAATGGAATGTATTTAAGGGGAACATATTTAATTTTGAATTTTTTTATGAATTCTAATTATATTTATATATTGAGTTTTTTTGTGAATTAAGTGTAAGTTGATGCTTACAATTTACTTTCTATCAAAAGTGAAGGTGAAGGATTTAAAACGTTTAGGGATAGCCTTGTATTTTAATGTTAGTGTTAAAAGAAGAATAATACAGTTTATTAATTGGAAACAAAATAATAAAATAATATAATTATGTACATTTTTTTTTTTTGGAAACTCAATCCTACACTCAAATGTTAGTGATTTTTGCCAAATAATTGAAATCAGTTTTCTTAGGCTCATACAAAAGACAAAACTCAATAAATACTTAATATGTTGGTACTTTTATAATGAACTTACTTGTCATTTACATATACTTTTGTGAACTCTTCAGCTCAGAATGGAGTTCGATACTAAGGACATACATTACATATACAAAATTTAAATTCATTTTAATACATTCAAACAATCATTTTAGCCAAGAAAATAAAATGTTCACATTCCTGAACATCAACAAATAATTTGTTTTCTAAAGATCACATAAAAATTAAAGAACAATTCTGTCGATCTAAAAATTAAAGAACAACGCTGTTTATCTGCACCTGTATTGTATTTCTGTGAAATAATCATCTAAAAACTAAATATGTCAAAAATTCCTCAAACCTTTCACAAATATCAAAACCTATGTATGTATTTGTAAATATGCACTTCTAAACATCGAGATGATCAGAGTTACCACTAGGACCCATTTTCGATAAGATGACTCATATGTTTTTTTAATTTGGCTCATTTTTTTTGAAGTTTATAAGAAAAATCTGGATAAGTGTTTCATAACTTCTGCATGCTAACTCACTCAACTGGTATTTTGCTTTTAGTTAAGGCAGTTTTCTTTTCGGCAGAAGGGACTAGTTTAAAATTCAAACCGTGGTAACACTGAAGATGATACAAAAAAAATAACCATTCTATTTATCCAGAATTAGTTCCTATTAGTATGTAAAGTTCACAATATTGTTGAAAGCGAAACCATCCCAATAGGCAATAAACAATAAATAGGTCACAAATAAAGTCGCAACGCAACGAAAGGCATATATACAAAATATTGCTACATCCACTTGCCTACCTGTTCCAAGAAATTTTTTGTTGGCTTTTTTTATGACAATTTTGGGACCCAGAAAACAGTGTGAAAGAATAAATTTCGTACTGATGATGATGAATTCGAGGTAATGTGCCTGTGCCTGTGTATGCTTTCTGTATTCAGATTTTAGAATGTGAGTTTTGGTACCCAGTGTGAAAGAAGTAAGAATTGAAATTCGCACAGTTGAGATCGAGGTGGTGGGTATGTTTTCTGTTTTCAGTTTTTTTTTTTTTTTTGCTGTTTTGAGAATGTGAGGGTTGAGTGAGGGTCCCAAAACCCAGTGCGTAAGATGAAAAATTCGCACTGATGAGGTGGAGTGGAGGTTTTCTGCGTTGAGATTTGTTATGATTTTTACTTGCGACATATAGAATATATTACTTGCGATATATAGAATATATGGCAAGTATTGAATTCGTAAAAAAAAAGTTGAGATAATGATGAGATATGACATTACGATGATAGAGAATTCGAAAAAAGTGGGTCCGGCGATTCCGTCCGATGTCTGTCTGTCTGTCTGTAAACGCACCTACAGCCTTAACCACTGGTCCGATTGACCTCAAACTTGAAAATTAGAGGTTTGAGCGAATTCGCGTGGGTCGTTTTTTTGATTTTTTTTAAAGATCAAAATTTAGGGTAGCCACCATTCGATTTTTTTGGCCAAAAACCAAAAGTTTCAATTTTCTCAAAATCAGCTCCTACGATTTTTTTTAAACATCCTCGAAATTTTTTTTTATAGCTTTGATGTATTTTTTGTAAAAAAAATATTTTTGTATTGCTCCAAAACGGTACCGCCCATAGAACCGTTTTTTTGTTATTAGATTTTCTCAAAAAATAAAAGTCCGATCAGCGTATTTTTTTTTTTGAAAGTACGTATATACTGCTCAAATAATATTTTGTATTCAAAACAATTTCAAAAATTTTCTTGGATTTTTAAAAAATATTTTTAATTTTTTTTTTCAAAATTCTGTATCTCAAAAACGGATCAATTTTAAAAATCCAAATTAAAGTATAATATGTATATTTAAATGTTCTTGAAAACTGCATACCCAAATTAATTTTAAGGCTTTTTTGAAAAATATTATATATAAAAAATTTATTTAAAAAAAACGGCTCCGACGATTTTCAAAAAAAAATTCAGTAAATCAAGAATAAGGTTTGAATTTGTTTGGCATTTAAACTTTTGGAATTAAATGTATTTACGAGGTACATATTTCAATTTAAATTTTTATTTATGAATTTCATTTTTCATATTTACATATTTTTTAATGTTTTTTTTTTATGAGTTATAATTTGGAATACAGGAGCAAGTTCGTACGACCGAGTCGTGCACATTTTTTTTTATTTATTTGGGGACGATTGAGCACTTGAGCAGATGTCCTCATTAATTTCCAAAAAAAAAGCAAATAAGAACCACCCTAATATATACAGGGTGATTCACGAGCGTTGTGCCAAAAAGCTTGAGCGTGTAGGTTGAGTTGAGACAAGAAAAAAATCGTATGGGAGGGGGGGTCTATTCCCCCCCGTTTAGCCGGGAGGGGCAATTTTCTGAAAAATTGACTTATTTTGTAAAAAAAAATATAAAAAATCAACGGCTTAGTCTACAACACCGTGCTATACTTTTCTGAAAAGCTAAAAACCTCTTTTTTCACTTTGTTTTTAAAATAAATTGTTTTAATGAATAGTTTAAAAAAAATAAATTTTCAAACTCAAAATTTTCAAAAAAAAAGCCAAAAAAAATTTTTTGAACTAATTTTTTTCAAAATTTTATGTAATTAAGTACTAATTTTGTTTTAAAATTTCAATGTCTTTGTTAGTTTTTAGTCGAAAATAGAAAACCGGATGCAAAAATGTCTTTTCGTTTTTCAGAAATTAAAAAAAAACCAAAACCACTTTTTTCTAAGAAAATCTCTGTTTTTATTTTTACCTATCTGGACTTTTAGTTTAATTTACTAGTTTAATTTATAAATTTAATTTTTTGTAATTGGAGTTTTATGAGGACTCAATAAAGTAGAAAAGTATTGGATTTTCCCTGGATTAATCATTTTGTTCATTGAAAACGTCTGCCATTGACCTTTCACTTCTAGCTCTCCGTGCTCTCGTCGGCGGATTCTTGAAAACATGCTACGACTTGGGCGCCATCTATTGGGATATCTTTCAGCGTAGAGTCTTTCGGCTTCCCGATCTCGGCAACAAGTTAAACCGTAGCAGAAGTTCCTGTCCGCTAACTCTTCTCGAGCGTATGAGTTTGTTATTGTTATGTGTTGATGAGTTAATATTTTAATTGTAAATGGTTGTTTAGTAAATATGCGATGCATTTTATTTACCTTTAGTTTGTTAATTGTTTTTTCATTCAAGAAAAAATGCGGTTTAATTATCTTAAGCCCCCAGCAGGTAGAACCCTTCGCCGGCGAGTGGCCGCGGCCCCAGGTATAGTAAGAAAAAATTGCAGGTCAGTTTTCAGACGTTATCAATGAATAAAATGGTACATCCATTGAAAATCCAATACTTTTCTACTTTATTGAGTCCTCATAAAACTCCAATTACAAAAAATTAAATTTGTAAATTAAACTAATAAATTAAACTAAAAGTCCAGATAGGTAAAAATAAAAACAAAGATTTTCTTAGAAAAAAGTGGTTTTGGTTTTTTTTTAATTTCTCAAAAACGAAAAGACATTTTTGCATCCGGTTTTCTATTTTCGACTAAAAACTAACAAAGACATTGAAATTTTTAAACAAAATTAGTACTTAATTACATAAAATTTTGAAAAAAATTAGTTCAAAAAAATTTTTTTGGCTTTTTTTTTGAAAATTTTGAGTTTGAAAATTTATTTTTTTAAAACTATTCGTTAAAACAATTTATTTTAAAAACAAAGTGAAAGAAGAGGTTTTTAGCTTTTCAGAAAAGTATAGCACGGTGTTGTAGACTAAGCCGTTGATTTTTAATATTTTTTTTTACAAAATAAGTCAATTTTTCAGAAAATTGCCCCTCCCGGCTAAACGGGGGGGAATAGACCCCCCCCTCCCATACGATTTTTTTCTTGTCTCAACTCAACCTACACGCTTTAGCTTTTTGGCACAACGCTCGTGAATCACCCTGTATATTAAATGAAATCCTGTTCTTGTGTAACCTAATAACTCGCAAACGACTGGACGGATTTGGCTAAGTTTTTTTTTATTTTGTTCGAGTTAGTCTGTAGATGAAACTTAGGGAAAAAAATTTAAAATCACTAGCGGACCCGGTACGCTTCGCTGCACAGACATTCTTCTGTGAATGGATAGTTTTTGAAATTTTCATGGTTAATACTGTTGTATTCTGTGAAAAAAAATGGAAAAACCTCACGGAAGAGTGGGAAAATTGGAAAAACCAAACAAAGGTCGGGAATAAGATTTTTTACTTGGAAATTTTTTTGTTTCAAAATGGGTTTTCAAATGGAAAAATGAAATTCCTTGGTGAAAAACTCGGAAAACTCATTGGTTTTCAAAGGTAAAATTGCATATTATTGCAGCGGTGCATTGGTTTTCAAATGGAAAACTGGAAAATTTCAAAATGGGTTATCGAATGGAAAACAAAAAGTTCTTGATAAAAAACTCGGAAAACTCATTGGTTTTCAAAGGGAAAACAATTATTGGACTTGCTCTGAAAGGCGGCGAGACGAAGTTCGCGGGTTCAGCTAGCTAATTTATAATTTAGAGACTGCTTTTTATAACTTAAAAAAAACTAAAATTTACTTTATTTAAATAAGAACTAAAATTTGATTTAGAGCCAATTTTTCAATCAGCGAAACTGGCAAATAAGCTTATAAGAGCTTTTTTCGTCAGATAAAGTCTATCTGATGATTAAAAAATCCAATTTTTTATTAGGTATGTGTCTAATAAACAATATCTGCTTGTTTATCTGATGATTGAAAAATCGGCTGAATTTCTTGTTTTTTGTTTTTTTTACGTTTTAATGTCGTTTTGTTTTGTTTTACTATCTATTGTTTTATTGCTTTTATAAAGTTCATTTAAACCAAAGAAAAAAATATGTATATTTGTTTTTGTTTTTTAATATATCTTTAAATTTTTTTCGAACTGTCGAAACCTCCTATGCCATGATAAAACCTCCTACTTAAATGTCGGAACCTCCTACGGAGTAGGATGTTTCGTCACTTTTTCTTCTTTTATAAATTAATAATAAACTCTGATATGGTAAGTATTTCAAGTATTAAAAATTGTTTTTGTTTAAGCTTAAACCCTAATAAAGTTAATTTTATGTAAATAGTACTTTGTTTGTTAAAGCAAGTTCTAATTTTTTGACAATATCCGTTAACGTGTCAGAACCTCCTCGCCCTACCCTAATACAAAATCAAATGTTTCGATTCCTCCTGTAAATGATCCTCTATCAGATGACGGCGAATGGTCTGCAGCAATAATGCGTAAGAAAAATAAAAACAAAAAAATGCGTATATACGGCCAAGATGTTGCTGATGGGCTTGATGTTGTTGTTACTCATAAGTGGGTGCATGTTTCTAAGTTTGAGGCATCAACATCAGCTGAAAATGTTTCTAATTATGTTGCTAAGAAATTGTGTTTAGATGTTGCTGATGTGAAATGCTTTAAATTGTCTAAAAAAGATGCTACAGATTTAAAATTCGTAAATTTTAAAGTTGGCATTCCAGCAAACAGCTTTAAATTAGCGTTTATTGAATCCAATTGGCCTAGAAACACAATTGTTCGTGATTTTATACAAAAAGATATTCCAAAAAACTCCAATTATGCCAAAATTCCAACGTCAACGGAATTAATCACAACACAAGAAGCAACTCAATAAATAACAACAATACTAGCATATCCATGTATTACCAAAACATGGGTGGAATGAGAAGCAAACTTAATAGCTTTTCTGATGTAGTGGACGCTTCTGAATACGACATATATGCTTTTGTTGAAACCTGGCTATTTAATGATATTACAAATGAGGAAATTTTAAGAACGGATGACTTTCATATATTTCGACGTGATCGTCATAATGTTGGATCCAAACGGGGTGGTGGACTTCTTGTCGCAATTCGTAAACCCTTGCTTGCTTACTCTATACAACTTCTGGATATAACTGAAGATGAGTGCGGTATTGAACAGCTGTGTGTTTGCATTGAAAGTATTAATGAAAGTAGTTTTTTGATTTTTGTAAGTTATATTCCTCCCGATTCTTCTTTATCAGTTTATAAATCTCATGTTAAGAATATTGAAAATGTTTTACTAAATGTTAATGATAATCTTAACTCTTTTTGTGTTATTGGAGATTTTAATTTGGGTAACATTCGGTGGATGGAAAATGAAGGCAAGGTAATTCCATCAGTTCTTTCTTCTGAAAATGAGTTTGAGCTAATTGATTCTCTTTTCGCTTTAAACTTGAACCAAGTTAGCTTTGTTCACAATACTTTACACAGAATTCTTGATTTAGTTTTTTCAATGCATTCCTTTGTTTTCAAATTCCATTCACCATGTTGCCCTCTCTGTTGTTTTTAAAACAATTTGTTTCAAAAATTTTAAAGTTTTTAATACTCTTATGCCCGATTTCATGAACAACTTTTAAACACTAAACAGGCTTTTAAACCGTAAAATGAGGTTTTTCGGTTTCACCAAGCGTTTAGACACTTTTTAAAACTAAATGCCAATTTTTGACTCATTAAATTTTAAAAGTGTCATTGAATATTTTAAAAAGAGAATATAACGCTTTCTCATTTTTTCTCACATAATTTTCATGAGGATGTCAATTTTGACAAAAATTTCCCTGAAATTTCCCATTTCAAGTTGATGAAACTCAAAAGTTTTAAGGGTCTGATAAAATTTAAAAAGATTTTTGCTAAAAGTACTTTTAGTGTTTGTTTATGAAATTGGGTATTAATAAACTAAAATTTAATTTTAATTCGAAAAATTTGAGTATATTGAATGATAAATTTTGTAATCTTAATTGGCAAATGAATATTAACTATAGCTTAAAAGTAAATTTCAATATATTTTTGGAAACTTTTAGAAATGTACTGGTTTCTTCTGTTCCTCGATCTTTTTTAAAATTAAATCAGCATCCTCCGTGGTCGAATGCTAGACTACGAAAATTGAAAAATTCAAAAAATAAAGCATTTAAGCAATATCAACGCTCGAAATGTCACTTAGATTTCTCCTTGTATTCTCGTCTTCGTAAAGAGTATGTATTTTTATCTAAATTCTGCTTTAGTACTTATGTTCAGACCATTGAAAGTAATCTTATAAAAAACCCTAAAAGATTTTGGAATTTTATAAATGCTAAGAAGAAATCAGCTGGTTTTCCGAGTAAAATGAGTTTCAAAAATTCTTCCTCAAGTGATCCAAAAACAATTGTCGATTGGTTTGCTGATAGTTTTCAGAGCATTTATAACTCTTCAAATTTGTCGTTGGGGAACAACTATGTAGCTAGTAATATATCGCCGATAACGGATTGTTGCTTTATGCATGTTGAAGAATTTGAGGTGTTAACAGCTCTTCGCGAATTAGAACCATCTACTTGTGCTGATTGTCATGGAATTTTTCCGATTATTTTACGAAACTGTTGCGAAAGTTTGACTTCTTCGTTAAAATTCTTATTTAACCAATCTTTAGAGAGCGGGGAATTTTTAGATGATTGGAAAATTTCAGTTGTCAATCCTATCTATAAGTCAGGTGCTAAAAATGATATATTAAATTACAGACCAATAACAAAGTTAGCTATTGTTCCTAAAATCCTTGGTAAAATTGTTAAAAATCAGTTGTATAATATAATAAAAAATCACATCTCAAAATGTCAACATGGATTTTTCAGTGGCAGATCTACAACTACAAATCTTGTTTGTTTTTCTAAAAAATGTTTCGACACTTTAGAAAAGCATTCT
Organism: Sphaerophoria taeniata; assembly: GCA_943590905.1. Lineage (NCBI taxonomy): Eukaryota > Metazoa > Arthropoda > Insecta > Diptera > Syrphidae > Sphaerophoria > Sphaerophoria taeniata. Next base: position 23,669,723 of record OX016540.1, read on the forward strand.
CAGATGGATGTAGTCTACACTGATTTTGTGAAGGCGTTCAGTAGGGTTAATCAGCTTGTTTTAATCAAAAAGTTAAAAGCATATGGTTTTGATGGTGCCCTACTGTCTTGGTTTTCATCTTATTTAAGTAGTAGAAAGCAGATTGTAAAAATAGGCGATTTCGAGTCCTTTCCAATAATAGTTCATTCTGGTGTTCCGGAACCTTGGCCCTCCACTTTTCGATTTGTTCATAAATGATTTTCCATCAATATTGTATACTTCCAATTGTTTAATGTTTGCAGATGATGTTAAACTGTTTAAAACTATTCATAACTTGAAAGACTGTATTGATTTCCAAAACGAACTAAATTCATTTGAATGTTGGTGTGCTGAAAACGATTTATTTCTAAATTTTTCTAAATGTTGCATATTAACTTTTTCCAGGAAACTAAACCCAATTATACACGATTATGTCCTTAACGGGAAAAGATTATCTAGAGTAAATGAAACTAAAGACTTAGGTATAACTTTCGATTGTAAAATGACATTCGAATCTCATGTTTCTCATGTTGTATCTAAAGCAAATTCCATGCTTGGATTTCTTAAAAGAAATTCTACAGACTTTAACGATCCTTATACCATTAAAGCTTTGTTTTGTTCAATTGTCCGTCCGTTAGTTGAATATGGTTGCATAATTTGGAATCCAACTTCAAAAAAACTGTCTGATAGAATAGAAAGTGTACAGAAACAATTTTTAAGATTTGCATTGAAAAAATTTCAATCTAATGGTAATGTTGATCTTAATTATAAAAGCAGATGTCTTCTACTGGGAATGCATACTCTTGAATCGAGGCGTATTATGTATGGCGTAATGTTTATTCGTGATATTTTGTGTAGTGATATTGTTTGTGAAGATTTGCTATCTTACATTAATATTTATGCTCCTAGTCGGCAAATAAGGATGAGGCAATTTATTTTTGAAATACCTCACTCTACTAATTATGGACAGAGGGAACCAATTTCTCATTGTTGCAAATTGTTTAACTTATATTATGATGATTTAAATCCTTTTTTGCCTAGAGATAACTTTAAATATACTATTTTGAATTTGCTTCAACTTTCTTCATAATATGTACTTATTTTTTGTCTCATTCTTGAACTCATTATCCTAGTTTTTAAGCGTAAATCTGTGGATTAACTATCGTAGATTTGAATAAATAAATAAAATAAATAAATACTCTCAGATGGCGTAGCTAATAGAATATATAGTTTGTTGTTAAGTGTGTACCTCAGAGAGTACTTGTCCCCGGAATCAGACCAGCCGTGGGGCAGTAATTCGGAACTTGCTTCATCTGCAGGAAGAGTTTTCTGAAAAGCATAATTTCATCGAGATTTATTTAGAAGTTTTTATGGTACCGGATTTGTGCTCACATCTTCGCCAACTCCGAGACATCTGAACTTGGCTCTGATCAACACCAAATGCGTTAATGCAATGAGAATGTCGGTATTTTTGTTAACTTTTTTTTTGATTGTTTTAAACAAAAGATCCCAACCGAAAGATGCTTCCATAGCTATTGGATTATTTTGCTTTTAATTAAAAATATATATTTCTTTTATTTTATTTATTTTTAATTAATTAAAAGTAAGGTTCCCATGATTCTCAGAAGTAGTATTTTGTTTAAAAAAAAAGAAAAGACAAGCTTACCTTTTTCCACTCCGTCGTTGTTTTTATTGGAGGTCCAGCACTGTTAAGTTCCATCGTGATATTTTTCCAAAACTCAACGATTTTTTCTTTATTTTCTTTTGAGAAACCTCTGGCGATGTCGGCGTTCTGTTGCATTTTGGTCAGAAGCAACTCGCTTTGTGTTTTATTAATGGTTTTGCTCCTATAATTTATAAAATACACACTTTATTTACTTATTTATTTATATTTCTAAGAAGTACTTACATTTTTCGCCGAATTTGTTTTATTCCGTCAGCAAATTTGTAGTGAAAGAAATAATTTAAAAATTCATGACATTTCACCCGGAAAAAAACTTCACAATAAAGAAAAAATTTTCGAAGTGGAAAGTGTTTCGTCCGGAAATCACAATCAGTTGAATGTGGAATGTCTTTGTTTTCGGACGGAAATCTGTGAAAGCGAAACTCACAATAGGGGTGATTTCTTTTATTTTATTTATTTTTAATTAATTCAACCAAAATAACAAGAAGAAAATGAATTGAACAGATGATTCGGTGCAGAAAATTAAATAAGCAATATGGCCGTAGTAGAGGCCGGATATTAATGAACCTAACGATAGTTTCTTTCGGTTACTTGTAGTAGCTTAAAGGCCCAACTATAATAGACGGACGGGAACGGAAGCTAGCGTCAAAACTGAACGAACCGTTTCTTTCCGACTGTCAATTACATCCGCTTACCCATAATTGAACGGAAGGCTTTCTGTCATTATTCTGTGTTTTCAGAGAAATGTCAAATTTCCGTCCGTAAATTGAGAAAGAAAAGTGAGTTTACGTCCGAAAACAAAACTGAACGAAATCGAGCAATCCGCTATTATGGCTGTGACATCTGATTTGCATGTATTCGGGAATTTTCGTACGTCAACGTACGCACCCTTCCGACTATTATAGTTGGGCCTTAATAGGGTTTTTTTTTTGGTAATCCGGAATCGAAGCAGGACTTTTCACCACCGCCGATTCACCACAGATAAGGTAGTGCCTTAATTTACCGACAGTCCAAATCGAAAGCCAAATTTTAAAGAACTGTCAAACTGTTGTAGTGTTATGCGAGAGACAAAAGGAGATCGGAAACTGACTTACGTTTTACCCTCCGGATACCGCAAATTTTATTTTACCGTTACTCGTGTATGTGAATAAATGAGAAAAAACAGCAACAAAAATCAGCTGGTATGTCGAAGTTTACTGAGATAGTATTGGTAAAAACACGCATACTCTTGCAGTAAACTTTGACCGCAGCTTGTAGACATTGTCATTTTGACAGCTTGGTTTCCCATCTCCCTTTTAACTCATCTGTGATCCCTACCCTCAAAAACAAGTCCTAGCACGAAAAACTGTTAAAATTTGAATATTACTTTGATAGACGATGTTCACATTGGATTCTTTCCGCCGACTTATCGTGACGTCTATATGTTTTTTCTTTTTTGCACTTGATGGTAAGAAAGAGGCAGCAAAGTGAGGCAGGATTTTCAAAACAAATTAAAAATTTATGGATTTTTTTTTACATTCGACAAATGACGCGGCAGTCAAATAAATTAATTGAATATAAAAGTTAAAAATCGAACTGAACAAATATTTGTCGACAATAATTAGTGCAATTAGCAACAGAAATTCGCTGCAAATCGAATCAGTACCATCAACTAATGTTGTCTACCAGACAATTGATGAACTTTTAAACAAGAGACATGGAGAAAACCTTAAAATGGCTAAGAGGAGTTCCACCAGAAATTGGTTTGTATTTAATAAACATTGAATTGAGCCTAGCCAAATAAAAAGCAATATAAATATTTTTGTTTAGATACATATGTATGTAAATTCATGGACCATTGCAAATCAATCTTGTTGTCCTCCCGCCCAGACCATGCGAAACAAATTCTGAAATTCCTTAGATCCAGATAACAAGCGAAAGAGAAAATAATCACGCAACAAATGTGTTTGGTGATTTCGGATTTGATGATTTTGAGGGCATCAGGGCAAGAGAATGTGATGCCCTTGATGGTTGCAATGTGCAGTGCTGTTAAACTTCAACACGCAATTTAAAGTTTTTCTTCCTTTTACTAATGAAATGAACAAATAAAGTAAAAGTATATTTAAATTATTTGTTGATTGTATCGAGTGGTTCAGTTCTTTAATAATTGATATCTTTCTTCTCTTCTTCACCGCACTTCCTCTTAAAATTGAATGCTCATATGAAAGGATTCCATTGGGAGGGAATCCTTTATACAATATTTGTCAACCATTCACTTTGATCACAAATAAAAATATTTTAAATTTTGTAAACATTGTCAATTGTGACAACTACATAGATGTCAAAGTGAGTCCGGAGTGTTCATACTACTTTTGTGTTTGAACACGACGGATTGGCCTTACGTCCAAATAAGTCGGTGGAAATAGTCCAATGTGAACATCGTCATATATGACATATGTAACTACTTTGTTTAGTTCAAGTTTGTTTGTCAGCTCACAAATTATATGAACATTTGTTTTCACTTCTGAATTGAATAACGAACAATAAAGACGTATTTATTATAAAATACAATTTGGATATTTGTTCATTCAAGGACTCAGAACAAAAAACAACACTGCAACGAAATTGTTTTCGTTGTTGTTTTTCATCGTTTTTAAAAGATTTGCAGTTATTATTTGTGTATTTAATTTACACAAATAATTCGCAAACATGGTGCGGCACAACAATCAACTGCCCGATAATTTGCCCCAGCTGCAGAATCTTATCAAACGTGATCCGGAGTCGTACAAGGAAGAATTCTCTCAGCAATATCGTCATTTCTTGAGCAGTTTGGAAGTTTTCGAATTAAATCCGAGCAATGAAAACAAAAGTCTCGATGAACTGGTTATGTTTATTGCGCAGGTAACGATTTCCCATATCAGTAACGCGTAGTTTTGTTTACCAAAACATATTTCAAGGTCGCTCAATGTTATCCCGACGTGTGCCTTCAGTTCCCTCAACATTTGGTTGTTTTGTGAAAGCTGTAACGACCTTTTTTCCCGTGGTTCTCTTGGGCTGGTATAATCCCGGCGGCTAGCTCAAGTCGCGTGTCCTTGAACCTCGGTCGTTAGCAAAAAAAAATCCAGCCTTCATGCGTCTTTGGTGTTATTCAGACGCGCGAGCAATGTTGCCTCAACCCCCCCTTCCAACAATTGCCTCCCTCGCTAGGGCAATCCCTTAATATGGCTTCTTCCCTTTATCCCATCATTTCCCTTTTCTTATCGTACTCTTCTCATCCCCCTATTAACTTCAAACTACTCCATCATTATGTTTCGAAACGTTTCAACTCAGTCTCAATATCAAAAGAAATACCATTATATTGTTAATTTATGAAAACATTAAAATCAGTTTATTTTTAATAAAAGCGTTAAGAAAGAACTAAATATTCAAATAAAAATTATCCTTAAAAATGATTAATTACAAAAAAAAACTTTAATTTAAAACAAGGTGGCAATCATATTTGTCATCCAAATTTTGTTTCCAATTAATAAAAATCGTCATCGATTTATTATCAAGATTGGATTATCAAAATCTCTTTTGTCTTCTTTATACTTAAATTACTCGACTCAATGCTTTTCAAACAAATTACCACTCGATCAACTCTCTCTTTCTTTTTATCGCGAATTTAAAACAATATTAACGAGATACTTCAATATTATGTAAGTGTGTCTTACTTTCACTGAATCTTACATGCACGAATATATGTATGTATATATAAGTAATAATTCAATAACGACTCACCGAATTAACTCCTGCGGAAGTGGCCACTGCTGCTGGGTGTAACCTTGGTACTCATTTAGGTGTGTATATGTATATGATTTATCCTTACAGACTAATGATATTGAAATAACTTAATTCTATTAATTTCGCTATAAAAACGGGTTCTTCTACTCTACGTTTCGCGAAATGTATTTCTTGAAATCAAAATTTGAAAACGCTTGAAGATTTTGCCTCTTTGAAGGTATTAACAATTCAAATTTAAATCAATTAAAAGATTAGACTAAGTAACAAGCAATGGACAAAAAATGATAAATTTGTATGTAAATGAATCTATATGTACTTGGATCAATGCAAATATAAAGAAAAAAAGTGAATTTAAAATAAAAAAAAAATATGTCAGTGGTGGGATTCGATCCTGGGGTCTTCAACTCGGATGCACCTTTTTCCAGCGCCGCACAGTTGTCCAAAAAGGGAAAAGTCGTGGCAAAAATACAAAATCTGATGTTATATTTTTATTGTTTTGTTTTTTATTTCTAAGAGAAATATAGACAGAGCTTCAAAAACAGCAAACAAAATAATTTTTTGATCACTAGTTTAATTTATAGGGCTCTTCAAAGTTAGTTAATTTTTTTCTAGAGAAAAAAAAAGAAAAAAAAACAAAATTCCTTATTTTCATTTTTGCGATTATGGCATATTGAATGAAAAATCTTATTTTTTGTTAATAGTTCCTGGTTTAATTACTTATAAGTAAATTTAAATTTGAAATTGAAAAAAAAAAAAAATTTTTAAGGTTTTAATAAATGAAACAAAAAAACACCATTTTTTTTACAATTTATCGAGTTTGAATAGAGCTACAAAAAAATCCATCCAAGTCCATGCATTAAGCCGCATAGGGTATGTGTATCAACCAATTGTCGAGCCAAAAGAAAAATATTTAGCTGCGCATACTTGCGCACTGCCGAGATTTTGAACTTTGAAAAAAAAATAAAGGCTTGAGAAAACGCTTACTTTGGCATACCTTGACCCACGTAAACGCTTCGTTCTCTGTTAATAGTAATGCTAGCAACGATGTTAAGGTTTTAATTTTAAGAAGAAATATTAGCCATTGTAATTGCATTTACAAATTTTTTTATCTTTTTTTTATTGGTCAGATATTATTTTTTGAAGGATGTTCCGTTGTTCTTGTCCGTGATAAATTTGACTTTGATGTCAATTTTTTTCGAAAAATGCGTCGTAAACATAACATTTTCTTACTTTATTTTAATAATGATAATAATAATGAATAAAAAAGTCATTTATAAGGTTGTCGAAAAACCCGCATGTATCATAAAATGTATGGTACTTGTAAAAACCAGCAACGGATGAAACTTAAATTTTTTTTTTTGCTTTAGAATAAAAAAAATATTATTTTGGATTTTATTACGAATATAAATTGATATAGGTTTTGCAAAATGTTTTACCATATCTACCAATTTTTATAATCTGCCTACTTTAATTTTCCTATTTAAGTAGATTCCTGCAATTACTAAGCCAAAATGATCTAGGTTTGAAGGATATTTTTAATTATAGATCCTTATTTTATGGTCCAATAAAACAGGTAGAGAGAAATATTATTATAAAATTTTTATTGATTAAAATTAAAATTTTTATTAATTTATATTAAATATTATATTAATATAGATAAATTTAACGAGTATTCAAAAAACACTTCGGATCTTTTAAAATCGAAATATAGTCACAAACTCTTGACCCCAACACTTCACAAGATTCTGGACCACGGTGGAGAACTAATAAGCCATCAAATTTTACCAATAGGGGAACTTTCAGAGGAAGCACAGGAACCAAGGAATAAAGATTACAAGCGATATCGATTATCCAATACTCTCAAGGTTTCAAGGAAACGACAAAATGAAGATTTATTTAATATGCTATCCATATCATCAGATCCACTTGTTTCATCTTTAAGACACGTTAGATCCCAAAAAGAGCTCAAAAAAAGCTACTAACCAGAGCTGATTAGTCTATTAAATATTAAAAGTGATGATGATGACAGTGAACTTTTTACTGAAAATTTATAATTATTGTTTAAGATAGTTTATATATATTTTTTTATTTAATATATGTTATACCTATCCTATATGTTTTTAATTATACTTGATTTTTTTTAATTTTTTTTTGGTCCGTTTATTTTTTCCCTTTACTGTTTCACATAAAATATGTCACTTAAAAAGGTATAAACCATTATTATTGACCGCCTAAAGCAAAAAAAAAAGTTTCTTTGCCAAATTTTCGCATCCACTGTTGTGATGAATTTTATTTTAGAACACCCTATAAACACTTAGGGGGCCATCATTTTGTTTTTATCAACATTTGCAAAACTAAAGACAATTTTTAAAGTTTTACTTCAATTCTTTTTTCTATAAATTTCGTTTTTTGAGAAAATCTGTTTTCGGCCGATGATTCCGAAACACCCTGTGAAATAATTTTCTTGAAATTCATTGGTGTAACAGCCCTGGAAATTTCCTTCAAATTAAAAAAAAAATTATACAGCTGCCTCAATCCGTTCAAAAGTTATGATTTTTGCAACGAGATAAGTCATTTTGGACAACCGTGCGCCGGAGCGCTCTAGGCTACCAGGTCGGTTTGTTGGATGTGGACAAACTAGGGTTTTGAAATTGAAAGCCAGCCACGTGATTCCTTTTTGATTTTTAGTGGTGAAGCTTTAAGTGAAACCTTATGAATTTTCATGAAACCCTGATATAATATCAAAAATCGTACCTTTTTCTTATCCTGATCCTGGCTTATTTCGATAGTTTATCGATCCTTTTTATTAAAATTTAACCACTTTACACACTTTACTTTATTAAATTTAATTTTAGTTTCGAAATGAACTTAAATATGTATGTATGTTGAGGTGCATATATATGAATGTACTTTACTTATACAAAATGTATGACTTTTCGAGAATTTTGTAAACTTAGCTTGTCTTCATTTCGACTGGTAAAAGAACTTTAAATTCTTGACACACAAAGACCCCACTTGCTACCCAAATTCAAGATTCAAGTTTGCCAAAAATTCAGCAAAGCTATGTATTCCTTAGCGGTGATTCTCTTGATTTTAAACCCATACTAATCCCGGAGTCCATCTAACTAACATCACCAAAACACCAATGCATCCCTGCTACGGTGACATTGAAAAATGTTGCACCTTAACCACTATGAATTTGAAGTCATAGTCAACATTTCGAGTCTTTATTGCATTTTAGACAAAAGATGTTGCATACTTTTGAGCTCTTTTTGAATTCTTACCGTTGAAAGTATTTTAAATATGAAACGAACTGATTTACAATTTTGAATTTATGTTCATTATTAAACCTAGGTTACAGGGCTTTGCGTTTTCCGGGTTGACATCACACCAGGAATATGCAAATGAACCCACGATTAGTCCATTCGCGACGACGAAAATCTTTTTTAAAATCTGGTTGCCTCAGCACTGGAGCAGAGGAAAGTGCAGTTTTCAATTTGTTGAATGCCTCTACGGCGTCAGAAGTTAGTTCAAACTTACTCTTCTTTTTTAGACAGTCTGTTAAAGATCAGCATAATTTCTTATGAACCGGCGATACCAACCGGTTAGCCCTAAAAATCTCCGAACCTGTCTGATTGTTGTCGGTAAAGGGAAATTAACCATTGCCTCCACCTTGTCAGGATTAGTCTGCAAAGTACCCTGGCCAATAATAAATCCGAGGAATTTTATCTGCCGCATGCAGAACTTGCTTTTATCGAGGTTAATCGTTAAGTTTGCACGTCTTAAACTCGCAGCTACCTCGTCAAGGACACACATATGCGACTCAAAGTCTGGGCTACATATTAATAAGTCATCTAAGTAGACAAACACATTATCACGAAGATGACTTGGCACGACTTGATCAATGACTCTGCACATTGTTTGGCCAGCGTTGCTCAACCCGAACGGCATGACTTTAAACTGGTAGAGCGGTCTACCAGGCACTGCAAAGGCGGTTTTCTCACGCGACTCTTCATCTAAGGGAATTTGCCAATATGCGTCTTTCAAGTCAATCCCCGTGATAAAATGTGTGTCTCTTATCCGACTAAGTAGACCCTCGACATGGGGCAGCGGATACGCGTCCTTGACTGTCACGGCATTGACTTTTCGAAAGTCTAAGCACAGTCTTACCTTACCAGGTTTTCTGACCAAAACTACCGGGCAACTCCACGGCGAATTACTAACCTCGATAACCCCAAGATCTAGCATACGGTCCAGTTCCTTATAAACTTCCTCCTGGCGCACTGGAGACAATGGATAATGTCGAGATTTGATGGGAATAGCGTCACCAGTATCGATAACGTGACACCCAAGGTTGGTTTTACCCAAACCCAAGACAACAAAGTTCGGAAAAAGATTTTTAGTTTTGTCTAACTGGAATTTTTGCTCCGGCGTCAAGTTAATTAATTCTGCTGAGTCTTTAAAATTATTTTCGTTTTCATCATCATCGGTGACATTCTTAATTTCACAAATTTCTGGCATGAGGTGAAACTCACGCCAAAAATTCATTCCTAAGTAAAGTTTTTGGGTGAGGTTGGGGATTAAATAGTAACAAATGGACTTGGTAAAACCGTTATACGTTGTTTCTATTTCGCAAAAACCAACAATGTCGTGTGCCTTGCCATCGGCTGTACGGACTTGATTCTTGTATGGTTTAATTACGGCCCCAATTTTGTTTGCTAGTTCCTCGCCCTCTCTTTCAATCACCGAGATGGATGCCCCACTATCTAACAATCCGAAAACGGATTCGTCATTTAGCTTAACGTTGGCATACATTCTGCCATCCGAGCTATTTGAAATGATGGAATCTAAAATTTGTTTACGAAACTTTTTTCGCTGTTGAAATCGTCGGCGACACTTCACTATATGCGTTTTTGCTGGATCATTACTATTTCGAAAAATCCTAGCTCGAACTTTATAGTAATTAAGTTTGCGATCGTGAAGGGTTTTTAAAGCATACGTCTTGATTGGATGTTCTTCTGACACTTCCGGATTTTCGGTTGTTGTTCGTTCCAAGATCTTCAGTGGAACGTTTTCATTGTCAACTTTATTTGGGACTCTGTTTGACAATGATAAATTATGGTTGTTTACTGCGAGTGGTCTTGAGTGTTCCTGGTGGAACGAATCTCCCCACTCTTTCGTTCGTTCCCTTGCCAGTTTCCCGTGTGCTTACCGCACTCGACAGTCGTCACACCCTTTGCACCACAAAGAAAACAATGCAAGATTCTTGTCCGTGAAGGACAAAAGTGGTAAGCATGCCCTTTTTGGTCACAATTCCAACACACGAAATTGGCTGTCGAACCAGGTTTGCGAGAAGTCATCATGGCCGCCACTTCTTCACCTTCAGTAAAAATCACTTCCGTATCATCAGACGTAGCAATCTCATGAACCGATTTTTGATTCGAAGTGCGTTTTGACAAAAATCGCTCCACTTCTCTTGCTTTATTTCGCAACTGCTCTAAGTTGTTAATGTTTGATGCCAACAGGATCTCTCCCAACTTCTCCCGAGAATTGTTTCGAATCACGTCTACCAACTTGCGTTCATCGAAGGCTCCTTGAGACGGTCGTTCAGACCAGCGACAGAATTATAAAAATCATCGAATGATTCTTTTTGACCTTCTTCGAGTCAACAATCGCATATAAATTTCGACGTCGCTTTCTAATTTGCCAAACTCTTTGTTCATGGCTGTTTTAACGTCCGAAAATTTTGCGTTTGGGTACCTTTTTAGGTAGGCCCAAAACCATTTGTTTGCTCTACTACCCGAACTCAACAAAATATGAAAGTTGGAAATCATTTGTTCGTCCGAATAACCCCAAGATGATTGCAACCTATTCACCTTTAAAAGGAAATCGGACACGTTCTCCGAACCATCATAATTGATGTGCCACCTGTCAAGCCTACAAGAACTTATGTTGCTTGACATCATTGATGGTACATTGGATGTCCGTTGCTCCGGCATCCGTGACATGAATTCGCGTTGAGCGATTTCTTCGAAAGGATTGCTATTCCTAGGATTACTCGTGCTTGGTTGTTGTTGTTGTATACCCAAAGACTCGAGTTTTGCAATAACATTGTTCATGAATACGTTCAATGTTTGCACTAATCTAACTTGATTACCAGTGATTGTGCTTTCAATGCGATCCATTAATCGCAAGGCTGGATCAGGTTGGTCGTCACTGCTATGGTTCGCATGGTTCTGATCACCCACTTGGCCACCCTCACCAGTGGGATTATCGCTATTCCCATTTGCATCTTCCATGGTGAATGTCAAATCAGAAACAATTGAATTTAAATCCTCAGAAAAACAAAATGTATTATCTAAATCGAAGCGATCCAATTGTTCGCAAAAATCTCCTGTGAAAATCTTCGAATTGAGCTTCAGTGTGTGCGTTGAATTCTACTAGATGATTGGGTAACGAAGTTCGACGACTTTCGCTCAGGCTTGCTATGTCTGTGTGTTTATGATTGTACTTCTAAATTCTTATAACCCAATCGAAATAAAAAAAAATGTGTGTGCCAGAGTTCAATTCAAATTCAAGCTAAATTCTTAATGCTTATAGAATCCAATTTAAAAAATATGAGTGCGATGTGCGACCCATGGAGTCCACACGACTAACTTCCCATAGTAGAAAAATACGTAAAAACATTAGTTGTTTTGCAAAATATTCAGCGGATGCATCCCGTTGTAGTTGTACACGCACGTTGCTTCAAAGTCAAATTCCATAAAACTGATGATTTTATGAAAAACATTAAGTTTATTGAATAACAGTGGCGCCATCTGCCACTGCCGAGTTGATCGTACCATTTCGTGGACTCATTCACAACTACTTTGCACAGTAAAATACAGCCTACATATATTGCTCCTGAATATTGTAGTTTTCTGTTATTGAAGCAATTTTTCTAATCGGATTAGTATTTCTGAAAATTAATATTTATACGGCAAAGCAGCGTTTGGTGGGTCAGCTAGTAATCAAATATAGTATATGATACTCCTGAATATTGTGTTTTTTTCCCACTAAATATAAGATTTTTAGCACTATTATTGAAATTATTGCAGAAATTATCATAATTTTCATTATATTAGGGTTGTCTTAGATTTTTGATTGCCATTAAAAAACCGCTAAGCCGATTTCGCTCAAAACCTAATCAGCTCTTAACAACACAATGCCGCGTCCAATGAGATCAATTCGACGAGTGGTTCGCGAGATAATTGAGCTGAAAAACGTAACGCGTAACGAACACACATACACACACACAGACATCATCATAAAAACGCTTGATTCGGATTCTAGTGACCTCGAAACATCGAGAAATGCGAAAATTGGAGATTCACAAAATCGGCCCCATTACAATAACTTCCTCTGGGAAGTTAAAATCATTAATCATCTCTCGATAGCGCAATCCATTGACCGTAACTGTTGCTCCAGCCTCATTTTCGAAAAAGTAAGGTCCAATGACCCCGCGGGACCATAAACCGCACCAAACAGTCACGTGTTGAGGATGGAGAGGCTTTTCAACAATAACTCCTGGGTTTTCCGAGCCCCAGATGCGACAGTTTTGCTTGTTGGCGTAGCCTCCGAGGTGGAAATGGGCCTCATCAGTCAAGATGATTTTTCGATGAAATTCCGGATCATTTTCATGCATTTCAAGGACCCAATCAGCAAAGACACGACGTTGTTGATGATCAGCCGGCTTGAGTTCTTGTGTTAACTGAATTTTATAAGCCTTAAGACCCAAGTCCTTATGCAAAATACGGTGTAATGACGTTTGTGGAATGCCTTATTCCAAAGAACGACGAGGAATGGACAAACCTGGGTTTTCTTCAACACTTTGGGCTACAACAGCAATATTCTCAGTTGTTCTTGAGCGACGTGCACGGGTTTTATTCTTCACATCACTAACTTGTCCCAACAGCTCGAATTTGTCCACCAATTTCTGTATTGCGGTCCGACAAGGTGCTTCACGACGACCCAAAAATGTTTTATTTGTGCGAACCGTCTCTGCCAAATTTTCACCATTTTTTATAGTGAATTTTAATAATTTCAATGCGTTGTTGAAGCGTGTATCGTTCCATTTTTATTAATGGCGTAGTTTCTACTTGTCAAATGCCAAAAAATGACAGCTTCAAAAGTGACAACTACCGAAATAGCGGGCTATTCAAAATAACACCTCATATTGGAAAACCCTTTTTTATAATAAAATTAACTCATTTTTTATAAGGTTGTCTTAGATTTTTGATTGCCATTTAAAAACCGTTAAGCGGATTTCGCTCAAAATCTAATCAGCTCTTAACAACACAATACCGCGTCGAATGACACCAATTTTATGACAATACGATGAGTGGTTCGCGAGATAATCGAGCTGAAAAAACGTAACGCACATACGAACACACATACACACACACACCGATGTCATCTTAAAAACGCTTGATTCGGACTCTAGTGACCTCAAAACATCGAGAAATGCGAAAATTGGAGATTAACGAAATCGGACCCATTACAATAACTTCCTATGGGAAGTTAAAAAACAAATATTCAAATCGAATATTAAGACTTGAATTCATAAATTCAAAAAAAAATTTGGTTCAAGTTCAAATGTACTTGAAAACAATAATCTCGAACTAAAAACCTATGTTAAATTCAAAAAGTAAATTCAATTTGTTGATTTCAAAATCAAACAAAAAAAGTTAGTATATTTCAGAATTATATCAATTCCAACTAAACTAAAATCAATGAAACTATTCAAAACCAAAACTTTTACCATTCAAACTCAAATTCAAAAACATCCAACTCCAAACCGTTTTCGAATTTCCACTTAACATCGATAGGAATTCAAAATAAAAAGTTTAAATATTTTTCAATAATATTATAATTATTAAAACCAATCTTCAAGCAGTAAGGCTTATCGAAATATTGAATCTTAAACTTAAATGTGTTGAAACTAATTTTCATTAAGTATAAAGGGATGAGAATTGACCTTGAAAGAAAGAGAAATGAAATAAAAACAGAGAAGAAGCCGTGTTCTGCGAGCCAGATAATTATGAAAAGAAAAAAAAAATAAACTATTTGAAACTATGTATTGCTGAAAATAAAGGACTTTTAAAAAAAAATGTTTTCTTTTGAGTTTCAGGACTTCAAGGACAAATCACTTTCCATCCTTGAAGGACTCTGAAACTCTTTGAAATATAAATGATATGCTGGAAGGACCTCCGAAAACGCCTTTACATTGACGGGTCTCTTCCAAGCATTTTGATTTGTAAGAACAAATAATCAAAAAAAGATGTGTGTCAAATCGCTCTGCTATTTGAGTTCCTCATCAAGGATGTTCAACGACTCGAGAGACTTGACTCACATTTGTAAATTTAAAAATGTTTGATAATGCTATTCTTGTGGCAACGCGATACCAAATTCCACTTATTCAGTGACCGGGACTCACAAGTAAACATTACCAAATTCTATATTTCGTTAATAAAAGAAAAATTTAAATTGATACTAAAATTGAAAAGAAAAAAAATTGAATTGGCTCAAAATATAAATCTTTGTTAAGCCTCTCCATCTTCCGATAGAGGGCTTCCACGTTGTGGGCGCCATTTTGGTAACGACCTTTTTTCCCGTGGTTCTCTTGGGCTGGTATAATCCCGGCGGCTAGCTCAAGTCGCGGGTCCTTGAACCTCGGTCGTTAGCAAAAAAAAAATCCAGCCTTCATGCGTCTTTGGTGTTATTCAGACGCGCGAGCAATGTTGCCTCAACCCCCCCCCCCCCCCCTTCTAACGATTGCCTCCCTCGCTAGGGCAATCCCTTAATATGGCTTCTTCCCTTTATCCCATCATTTCCCTTTTCTTATCGTACTCTTCTCATCCCCCTATTAACTTCAAACTACTCCATCATTATGTTTCGAAACGTTTCAACTCAGTCTCAATATCAAAAGAAATACCATTATATTGTTAATTTATGAAAACATTAAAATCAGTTTATTTTGAATAAAAGCGTTAAGAAAGAACTAAATATTCAAATAAAAATTATCCTTAAAAATGATTAATTACAAAAAAAACTTTAATTTAAAACAAGGTGGCAATCATATTTGTGATCCAAATTTTGTTTCCAATTAATAAAAATCGTCATCGATTTATTATCAAGATTGGATTATCAAAATCTCTTTTGTCTTCTTTATACTTAAATTACTCGACTCAATGCTTTTCAAACAAATTACCACTCGATCAACTCTCTCTTTCTTTTTATCGCGAATTTAAAACAATATTAACGAGATACTTCAATATTATGTAAGTGTGTCTTACTTTCACTGAATCTTACATGCACGAATATATGTATGTATATATAAGTAATAATTCAATAACGACTCACCGAATTAACTCCTGCGGAAGTGGCCACTGCTGCTGGGTGTAACCTTGGTACTCATTTAGGTGTGTATATGTATATGATTTATCCTTACAGACTAATGATATTGAAATAACTTAATTCTATTAATTTCGCTATAAAAACGGGTTCTTCTACTCTACGTTTCGCGAAATGTATTTCTTGAAATCAAAATTTGAAAACGCTTGAAGATTTTGCCTCTTTGAAGGTATTAACAATTCAAATTTAAATCAATTAAAAGATTAGACTAAGTAACAAGCAATGGACAAAAAATGATAAATTTGTATGTAAATGAATCTATATGTACTTGGATCAATGCAAATATAAAGAAAAAAAGTGAATTTAAAATAAAAAAAAATATGTCAGTGGTGGGATTCGATCCTGGGGTCTTCAACTCGGATGCACCTTTTTCCAGCGCCGGAGCGCTCTAGGCTACCAGGTCGGTTTGTTGGATGTGGACAAACTAGGGTTTTGAAATTGAAAGCCAGCCACGTGATTCCTTTTTGATTTTTAGTGGTGAAGCTTTAAGTGAAACCTTATGAATTTTCATGAAACCCTGATATAATATCAAAAATCGTACCTTTTTCTTATCCTGATCCTGGCTTATTTCGATAGTTTATCGATCCTTTTTATTAAAATTTAACCACTTTACACACTTTACTTTATTAAATTTAATTTTAGTTTCGAAATGAACTTAAATATGTATGTATGTTGAGGTGCATATATATGAATGTACTTTACTTATACAAAATGTATGACTTTTCGAGAATTTTGTAAACTTAGCTTGTCTTCATTTCGACTGGTAAAAGAACTTTAAATTCTTGACACACAAAGACCCCACTTGCTACCCAAATTCAAGATTCAAGCACAGATAATAAATTTATACAGATGTCTCACCCTTATGGCGAGAAATGATATATGAAACTGAAAGCTACCAAAAAAAAGCTTTTTCCAAAAGCTTTAACGCATTCACTTAATGCATTAAAAATCTATTTTCGCTCGCCTCATTGCCCATAAATGAATACTTAGGCAAGGAAAAAAGCTTCAAAAAGCTTCTTGTCTGTTAAGGCGTTGTCTGTTAAGAGCAAAATATGTTTCATTTTTTTCTGCAGGGATGAGACATCTGTATAAATTTATTATCTGTGATTCAAGTTTGCCAAAAATTCAGCAAAGCTATGTATTCCTTAGCGGTGATTCTCTTGATTTTAAACCCATACTAATCCCGGAGTCCATCTAACTAACATCACCAAAACACCAATGCATCCCTGCTACGGTGACATTGAAAAATGTTGCACCTTAACCACTATGAATTTGAAGTCATAGTCAACATTTCGAGTCTTTATTGCATTTTAGACAAAAGATGTTGCATACTTTTGAGCTCTTTTTGAATTCTTACCGTTGAAAGTATTTTAAATATGAAACGAACTGATTTACAATTTTGAATTTATGTTCATTATTAAACCTAGGTTACAAAGCATTGATCCTCCTGAGAAACAAAAATCTTATCCCAGCATTGGATTTGCTTGAGCTATTCTTTCAACTGCTTCGATGTCCCGACAAGAATCTGAGAACATTCCTTCAGAATCACATCATCACCGACATCAAGAACATGAATGCCAAGCACAAAGATTTGAAATTGAATTCGGTAAGCTGTTCGCAAGGACCTCAATTGTCCTTTTAACGTTTATTTTCTCTGTAGACCCTTCAAAACTTCATGTATTCAATGCTGAAGGACACAAATCCAAGGGCTGCCAAGATGTCCGTTGACATCATGATTGAACTTTATAAGAAGAACATCTGGAACGATCCGAAAACAGTCAACGTCATCGCGACAGTCGGCTGTTTCTCGAAAATCACTAAAGTGAGTTCTTCGTTTGCTCTTCACATTCTCTGACAGACAAATTCCATTTGCAGGTTCAAGTGGCTTCATTGAAATTCTTCCTTGGTCATGACGAAGAAACCAAAGACTCGGACGAGTCGGGTAGTGAGAATGAAGTTGATTTGAAAAGCGCTCTGATGGTAAATCGTGTCAATAAGAAAACCAAGAAACGACAGAAGCAGCTGGCACAGGTCAAGAAACAAGTTTTCAAGGCATCGAAGAAGAAAAAGAATGCCGAACCCTTCAACTTTTCTGGCATCCATTACATCCACAATCCCCAGGGACTGGCCGAGGGTCTGTTCAAACAACTGCAATCGGGAAACGAACGTTTCGAAGTAAAACTCATGCATTTGGACGTTATATCTCGGCTCATTGGTATCCACGATCTGTTCCTCTTCAGTTTCTATCCGTATATCACCAGATTCTTGCAGCCGCATCAGCGTCAAGTCACGAGAATTCTCCAATTCGCTGCTCAGGCTTCCCACGAACTCGTACCCGGTGATGTCTTGGAACCAGTTCTCAAGACAATCGCGAATAATTTCATAACCGAGCGTAATTCCAGCGATGTGATGGCAATTGGATTGAACGCCACACGGGAAATATGCACCAGGTGTCCTCTTGCAATGGGTGAGGAATTGCTGCGAGATTTGGCTATGTACAAGGCCTACAAGGAGAAGTCAGTGATGATGGCTGCGAGGTCGCTCATCACACTGTATCGAGAACAGTTGCCAGCGCTGTTGCACAAGAAGGACCGTGGTCGACAGACAGAAGCCCAAGCGGAGCGAAAGATCAAAGAGTACGGAGAGATTCAGGCGCATGAGAGTGTTCCTGGAGCTGAGGTGTTGCTAAAGAAATCGAAGACTATCGATTTGGGCGATGATGATGATAAAGATTCGGATTCTAACGATGGCCAGTGGGTGGATGTTTCTGATGCCGAGCAGGAGCCGAACTCGGATGACGATATTGATGAAAGTGACGATGAGGATGAGGACGAGGACGATGATGAGGATGATGATGAAGACGATGAGGAGGACGAATAGGATTCTGGAGAAGAATCGGCGGATGAAGAAGAGAAATCTGAAAAGCCAACAGTCGAACCCAAACAAAAGAAACAAAAACTTCCCAAGGAAGTAAGACTCCTAAATGAAAAACAAGCCGCCCAAGAACTCGCCCTGACGCGAATTTTCACCGACGAAGACTTCAAACGAATCGACATGGCCAACATCAAGAAATCCGTCACCAACAGCCGCAAGCGACCCCTGGAAAAGGACAAGGCCGAATTCGTGAAACTCGACAACATCGAAATGATCTACAAGAAACGCAAGCACGACAAGGAATCCCGTCTAGAGACTGTCCAGGAAGGCCGAAAAGACCGTGAGAAATTCGGCTACAAGGACGGCCGCAAAAACGAGAACTGCTCGACGACGAACCGCGAGAAACGCAAGGGCAAGAACTTCATAATGATGCGACACAAAGCTCGCGGCAAGGTCAAGAAGAGTTTCAAGGACAAGCAAAAGGCCCCAAGGAATCATTTGCTCAAGCAAAAGAAAATGAAGTAGAAATAAGTGGATTTTTAAAATAAATATCAGTTTTTTTGTTTATTAATTTCTGCTTTTATTCATAAAAAATCTCGCTCCAAAGAACCAAAAACCAAGTCTATTGATACATGAAATCACCAAAACCGGGTGGTGGAAATTCATCAGAGTTTGGATTAGGGCGAACTCCGGGACCGGGTCCGAAAGGATCGAATCGTGCACCGCCGCGCTGAGGGCCGAGTCGTGGCAGAACACCTAAACTTCCACCACCACCACGGCCGAGAGGATCCAAGTCGCCACTTCCAATGCCGCCTCGAGGAAATCCAAAAGGGTCACTCCCTCTTTAAAAATGAAACCACAAATTAAAAATTACCGGTTTTCTTTTTGAAATGAAAGACAATTTTACATTGGCCCACGCAGTGCAGGTGGATATCGAGGTCCTGTGATTCTCAACGGGTCGTAATCATCATGTCTGGGTTCTGGAGGTGTTTGAGTGGTGACGGCTTTTGTTGAACCCGCAAAGACGGGTTCAATTAGTTCTTTTCGAATGCGATCAACTACTGTAGAAGCTGACGGAATCATAGTTTCCAAGGAGCCCCTAAGGAATTTTACCAACTCGTTGGAATCCAAAGCTAGATTAGAAACCTGCTTGGTTTCGACGTCCTGAGCAGGGAAGTTTTGAGTGTCATTAAAGTTTGGCATTAAGTTCAGTTCTTGGGACTTACTAGAAAATTGATGATGAAAATACTCTCAGATGGCGTAGCCAATAGAATATATAGTTTGTTGTTAAGTGTGTACCTCAGAGAGTACTTGTCCCCGGAATCAGACCAGCCGTGTGGTAGTAATTCGGAACTTGCTTCATCCGCAGAAAGGGTTTTCTGAAAAGCATAATTTCATCGAGAATTATTTAGAAGTTTGTAAGGATTTGTACTCACATCATCGCCAACTCCGAGACATCTGAACTTGGCTCTGATCAACACCAAATGCGTTAGTGCAATGAGAATGTCGGTATTTTTGTTAACTTGAGATTCGATTGTTTTAAACAAAAGATCCCAACCGAAAGATGCTTCCATAGCTATTGGATTATTATTAATTAAAAAAATATATATTTCTTTAATTTTATTTATTTTTAATTAATACAAACAAAACAACAAGAAAAGAAGAAAATGAATTGAACTGATGATTTGGTGCAGAAAATTAAATAAGCAATATGGTCAGAGATGATATAAGGTAAGGAGATGGGAAACAAAGCCGTCAAAATGATAGTTGCCTACAAGCTAAAATTTACGGATTTCTAAGATGTGTGCGTGTTTTCACTAATACATCCTTTCAATCCGTCTATTCACCAAAGGGGAATAATTTTGGCAGTTAAATTTGAATTTTTTTGAAAAAAAGGTGAATTAAAGGATATGTTCACAAATAGAGTAAAATTGGGTGGGTAAAACGCTATAAAATAAAAAGGGCGTAGAGATTGTTCGTGAAATTTCATTTTCAAAGAGTGACGGTAGTAGAAATTGTGCACAAAACACAAACACGCTAAATCAGAACAATAAATTTCTGTATTTTTTGGTAAAGGAAGAAAAATATTTTTCTTGTTTTCATTCATACTAACAGTCAAAATTTTTCAGTATTTTTATTTTCCAACACTGAGGCATCAAGATGAAGGGCTTTTAAAGTACCATTTTCTCACTTTTTGTATGAAGCTAAGTATGTATTATATTAACACAGAGATGCTTAAAAAAAAAACTAATAACAAGAAATGATTTTATTGTATTCGTTTTTGGAAACGGTCTCTCGGCCACATATGACACGTTCTAAAGATTAAACGATGGAAAATTAACTATGCAAACACCGAACAATTTTTCGGTACATTTTTGTTAGTTTGTCTGCAAATTACAAATGTTAAGTTTTTTCACTCTTTGAGTTCTGAGACAACAATTTGTTTATGAATGCAATAATAAATTACGAATATTTTAATTTTTTGTTGAGATTAAAACAAAAACAGCAACCCTGTTTGCCTTTTTGCCCTTTTTCCCTAATTCTCGAAAACAAGAATCAAATTGACCATGAAGATTGCCTGATATTTCCTAAATTCAGTGTCGCAAAATTATAGTCCGCTAATGAACAACTTTAGTGTGAAACTAGCTTAAAATGACGTTTGAGATATGACTGAAACGTCATTTTAAGCTAGTACCAAACTAAAATTGTTCATTAGCGGACTTTAATTTTGCGCCAGTAAATTTAAATATTTTAGTGTGCTTCTGCCTTCAATCAAATATATCTTTTCAGCCTAAAACTTCGGAACGCATCCTTCTAGTATTTTCGTGGTGAGTTTAAGAAAAACGTGTTTGACAATTTGAAAATTCAATCTAGTAATCTACGTTTAATTTGAAAATGCGAAAACAAACAAAAGAGAATTGTAAAAGTATAAAAATCCCACCTGATCTCTTTGTTTTTGTATTTTTCATGTACAAGGAAAGAAAATAAAATGAAAGAAAATGAAAATTGCGGGATCTAGGGAGTGAAACGTAAGTCAGTTTCCCATCTTGTTACTTAATTAATCTTTGAATATGGTCGTTAAGTGCCCCATACACATTTCAACTCGATTGTAAACTGAGTTGTCAACTAGGTTTGTGTTCGAGCACACACTGCATAGACTGAGTTGGAACACATTGCTTCAACTTGCTTTAAATTCAAAAATTCGACTGATGCTGTTTTGACCAGAGAGAAGATACCTCAAATTTTATATTACTATTACTTCGTGTCTGTGAAAAAACAGCAACAAAAATGAGGTGGTAGGACCATATTTCCTGTGATAGTATTGGTAAAAACACGCATACTATCGCAGTAACTATGGTCCATAGCTTGTAGGCATTGTCATTTTGTCAGCTTGGTTTCCATCTCCCTTTTAAACTCATCTGTGGTTTTGACAGCAAATCAACCAACTTGTCCACATGCAGTTCAATTCAGTTGAAGGATTCAACTTCAACTTCAAAAAAATCAAAATCTTTTGATTTTTCTTCAACCAACCATTCAACTGTCAAATCGATGAAATGACAAGGCCACACACAGGTTGATTTACATTTGATTTGATTCAGTTGACGATTGAGTTGAACTGTGTATGGTGCGCTTTAGCAAAGCGATGACATTTCAGAATTCTTACAGTAGAGGCCGGATATTAATGAACCTTACGATAGTTTCTTTCGGTTACTTGTAGTCGCTGTTCATATGAATGTTTTTTTTTTTTGTAATCCGGAATTGATACACAGATCTGTCCGATTCCGGATACCAAACCAACATGCAAACACAGTTTTTTTTGTTCCTAATGGTTGAATATCTATGGATTTGTGAAACCTCATATGTTTTTATTTTCTTTATTTGTATGTATGTATATAAATATGGTGGCGAGTACGTATGTCACTCACACTTGATCAGTAATAACAAGATAGGAAGGCAAGCTGTCAAAATGACAAGTGCCTACAAACTAAAAAGCAAGTTTACTGCAAGAATATGCGTGTATGAAAAATCAAATTTGAGGTATTTGGAGGTAAACGTAGGTAGGTTTCCAATTTTGTTATTTCTGATCAGTGACGTATGTGCAAGTGTATGCACGTATGCGTGATTCTGTTTTTGATTCCGACTTCAAATTTGGAATGGTTTTTCTGTTCTTTTCAGAACAAGCAGTGTCATCTTGTGCCAAGTGAACGAATTCAGAATCGTTCGGAACGGTTCCGGACGACAAAAATGTTTTTTGGTCCGAAAAGAAAACAAAATTGGAAAAGGAAATCTGACGCTTTTTAATGTAATGATGTGTGTCTCATGAATGAAATAGAAGTAAATTACGATATGAACACGATCTACGCAACAACCGGCCTCGATTCGTGCGAATCCTTGGGACTTAAATTCCTGGATAGTAGCTGCAAGATGGAAATCGATTGTACTGCCATTTTGAGACCTTGATTCTGCCATTTCTGATGTAGCATTGAAAATCGAAAACACCAATCTTGACTAGTCATTCCATATACAAAGTGTGTTATTACACCCAGACTTTTTTCATGCTGCGTGTTTCGTAGATTTTCTTTTGAACACTCATTCCGTCAATCTCGCATTATTACACTCGGATGTTTTTCGGTTGACTGTTTTTGAAACTTCTCTTTCATTGTTTTGTTCTCACACAAAGTCAAATGTCAATGAGTGAAAATTATTAAAGAAAACTGAATTTTTTATTCCATTTGAAATTTTCCGGCGGCATATTCATTGTTTACTGAATCACACTTGAAATAGAAATAAAGCAACTCCAAAAAACAAAGAAAGACGAGAATAACAAACGTCAAAAAACATCCGAAAATCTTGAACCCACAATTGTGGGGGTGGAGATTTTTTAAAGTATTACTATTTCACCTACTTTCTTTTTCGCACTTATTTGCGTCTTCCTAAAAACGTCTGAGTGTAATAACACACAAAGATTGCAACTGCCTTAATTTCTAATAGTTGCGTAAATCGAGTTTGTACTGTAATTGAATTGCCGTCAAAAATAATTTCGTAAACTTTCTACGAACACGCCCGCAAATTATTTCCTGGCTGAAATCAAACAGTTCCAACCACTCAACTTTCGGTTTTCTTGGCAGTTGAATTCATTTTTTGTTTACCATTTTTAATTTAGCAATCATGTCCGTGAAATGTTTATGCAAGATTGGTGTTTTAATTACAAATAAAGAAAAAGAAGTCGATGAAAATTCAGTTACACTCTCTCATAATGGAAAGTTATACAAACCAATTATTCCCTGGCACTCGAATTACATAGAAGGTAAATTAAAAATGCTTTAATATAGAACACAAAATGTAAGGAACAAATCCCCTTCAGATGTCTCGAAACACAGTGATTTCTGCATCGTAGCCATGAAATTTGATGATGGTATAGAGTACCTAACAATATTTCACGACGGGACTCGACAGGCCGGTAAACACCGACACTCCCGAAGGAAGATCATTGCGGTGTGCTTTCCGGACTTTCAATCCGAGTCCATGATCATAGTTGGTGAAGATGTGACCATGCAGAACATGAGCTCAGACATAATACATGAAGTAACTGGCAAACTCTACGGCCTCCTTAGAACTGCTCACCTTCAAGAAGAATCCAAGGATATTCTGGACGAGCAGGCGCCTAATTTGCATCGTTTACAGCCAAAGTTAAGGAACTACCAAAAGAAGTCAGTACAATGGTTGCTTGATCGGGAACTTAAGCCTGACACTGTGACAAGTTTCTATAAGAAATTGCCATCAAGTGAAGGCTGCGAATGCTTTGTAAATATTATAAATCTCGATATCAAAGACGTTCCCCAGGAGAACATAGCCATTCCATCGGGCGGTATTCTGGCCGAAGAGATGGGCCTAGGCAAGACTGTGGAAATGATATCTCTGATTCTGTTGAACCCGAGAGCTCTGAATCCACCAGATGTGCCAGTGAAAGTTGAGGGCGAGCCACCCGCAAAAAAACGGCGAAAAGATGCCATGGAAATCCAAACAACAAAACTACTTTGCGTCTGTTTGTCCACAAGAAAAAAAGGAATCATTATGTGTTCCAAATGCAGTCATTACCAGCATCGAGGATGTGTTCACTCCTACATTGAATTCGCTCTCTTCGATGGGGATAATTACATCTGTCCCAAGTGCTGGGAACATTCTGGCACCCAAATTACATCCGCGGCAACCATTATTGTCTCGCCAAGCGCAATCAAGCTGCAGTGGCTCTCGGAAATCAACAAACACACCCAACCACCACTCAGGGTGCTTCTCTACGAAGGTGTTTCCAAACAGACAATCAGCCCAAAAGAACTGGCCAGCTATGATGTTGTTTTAACCGATTATACCACCCTCCGGAGTGAGATTCATTTTATGGCATCCAATGAAATGCAGATGAGCTTGCGCACTGAACGACGAAAACTACGGGTCAATTCGCCTTTGGTGCTTGTCAATTGGTGGCGGGTGTGTCTGGATGAAGCCCAGATGGAATCATCCCAGTCGCAAGCTTCCAAAATCGTCAAACAATTGCCAGGTAAGTTACATACTCTCAAAACAGTTGGTTATTATTTTGAATATTTCCATAGCCATCCATCGATGGGCAGTTACGGGAACTCCAGTTGAACAATCGTTGGACGATCTATTGTCTCTGCTCGAGTTTATTGGTTTTAATGAAGCAACGGCCATGTGGCAATGTTTGACTGAGCAATTTCGTCGCAATCAAACTGAAAATATTGTCAAGATTCTACAGAAAGTCATGTGGCGCACAAGCAAGGCGCAAGTGTTTGACGAACTGGGCATTCCACCACAAACAGAGTTCATTCATTTCGTCGAATTGAACGATGTCGAAAAGCTGTTCTATTCAGACGAGCATGCTGATTGCTTGGACGCCTTCTATCACAAAATCAAGGGACGTTCCGACCTCCGAGGAGTCACAGGCAAAGATCTGAATACCGTAAATAAAATTTTACACCATTGATGACTTTCATGACATGACTTTTTGTTTTTGCTTTGCAAAGATATTACAACCGATGTTGCAACTGCGCCAGGACTGCTCGATACCGGTTTTGTGCTTGAAAACGGATGCGAATGTCGTCAAAAGGTTCCTCCAGCCACAAGAACTACTTGACCACATGAAATCGACCAACGAACTTGAGTGCAAGGATCGATTGCGATCGATGGCTTCAATCTACAACGGCATGGCTGCTCTGCATTTTCTCAAAAAAGACTACACGCAATCCATCAATTATTACGAGAAGGTTTTGGCGTTATCGAAACAGTACACCGGTAAGATTAGGTAATAATCATGATCTAGACTATGACTGGTGATCTAATTAACCAAACATTTGGCAGTGTCGACAGTTTGCTCCAAATCCATGCGCTCTACAATGTAATTCAGGCCTATCGCACAAGCCATACTCAGGACAATCAAATTATCACCGAACACGATTCCCATTGCAAGAGATTGGAATTGAAGTATCTTGAACCCTATGCGCTTAAGCTGCAAGCTGCTTTCAAGGGCTACGAAATTGCTGCAGAAGCATTAGCCGAGAAAATGCCATCCAAACCATCCAAAGTCTGGGAAACTATTCTGCAAGCTTTTGTCGATGCAAATCTCGACGAACAGCTCGTTAATAAAATCAATGACGAAGTTTTCCTCCTGCACAGCTGTACTGATTACGAAAGGTAAGTCTTCTCTCTGTCTTTGATCGTGCTAAGCTCATGGGACTCCTAATTTTAGATTTAGATCGTTGAATTCAGTTCTGTTTGTCCTCGAGATTTGGTATAAGAAACTTAAGAACATCCGAAAAGAACTAACAAAGGATTTCAATGAATTTGATGTCCTTGTGCAGAACGTTTGCAAGGAAGACCTTTCACCTCCCCAGAAGCGACTAATGACCGGATTCATTCGAAGTGTTTACGATTGCCATCTGAGTGACTTTCGCAAAGTAAGTTTGAATATTTGAAGAAAAAAGCTAAATAATGATCTGATTGCCTTGCAGCAAAAAACCACTGCTAAAGAATCGAATGATGAGAAAAAACTCTGCACATTGTGTGAAGCAGAGAAACGATTGCAAACGTATGAGTGTCTGGTGTTTGACAAGACAGTGGATGAGAAAACGAACAATGCCGAGGGAACATGGAATCCCACAATGCAGGAAACAGTATTGAAAGGTTAGCCAAGCAAAATTTCAACTTTAAAATGTACATTTTCTGAATATTTTCAAAGCTATCCATGCGGCTGTAAGAAATAACCGAAAACTGAAGGACTTTAGTGAAGACTGTGAATTGCAACTCGAGGCTGTAAGTTTAATGAAGACAGAGTACAAGGTAAAATCGGATGAATCGGAATCGAATCGTTTATAGATTTCTCTTTTGACAGGAACTCATCAAACTCTGGATTGAAATTGAGTACACCGTTAAGGCGTTTGATGAATTGGACATGTGTAAGATGAGGCTATCAATTGCCAATCCGGAAGATGAGAGAACGAACTATAGTGTTTATGAATATGAGGTATACTTGCATGGGTTCGGAGGCTACATTCGAATCTCTTATCTATTAGACAAAAAGCTTGAATCACTTACTTACTTGGACTTGGGACTCAATCAACAGTCTCCGCCAGCCAGCTCGGTCCCTAGCTAGCTGTCTTCAGTTTTGAACTCCAAGTTGATTGATGTTCTCTTCCACTTGTGTGCGCCACCTGAGTCGCGGTCTTCCTCTCCTTCTACGACCCTCGAACGCTTTCCGGGCCGGAGCATTGGTTTCCATACGCTCTAAATGAACGAACCATCTGAGTCTCTGGACCTTGACCTTTCTGGCTAAGGTCCATGTCGTTGTGCAACCCTAAAGTTCGCTGTTGTATGTAGATGACCCCAAGAACTTTCTTCTCGAAACAGCCTAAGGTACATTCATCCGATTTTGTCAAGAGCCATGCTTCTGCACCATACAACTGGACTGGGATGATGAGGGTGTTATACAGTTTTACCTTAGTTGCTTGAGAGAGGGCTTTTCCACTCAATTGCTTTCTTAGCCCGAAGAAACAGCGATTAGCAAGAGTTATTCTTCGTCTGATCTCGGCGCTGGTGTTATTGCCCGTGTTAACAGCGTAGAAGTTGTATGCGTCTATTGTGACGTTCTGTCCGAGCCGTCGGTGTTGGGTGTCCTTCCTCGAAGACAGCATATACTTCGAGGGAAAACGTTTACCGCTAAACCCATTTTTGCCGCTTCTGTTTCAATTCTCCATTATATCGATATCATTGGCGTACGCGAGAAGTTAAACAGACTTTTGGAAGACAGTGCATCTGGTGTTGACGGTGGAGTTTTGCACTATCTTCTCAAGGACAATGTTAAAGAAATCGCACGACAACGCATCGCCTTGTCTGAATCCTTTTTTGACATCGAAAGATTCCGTAAGCTCGTTGCCAACCTTGATGGAGCAGCGTGAATTTCCATCGTCATTTTTCACAAGCGAACTAGCTTGGCAGGGATGCCAAAACTAGACATAGCTTTATACAGTTCGTCTCAGTAGATGCTGTCATATGTGGCCTTAAAATCGATGAAGAGGTGGTAGGTATCGATTTGGAGTTCATAGGTTTTTCTGCCGCAAACTGAAAATTTGGTCGATGGTTGACTTTCCTGGTTTGAAACCACATTGATAAGGACCATTCAGATTGTTGACAAAAGGCTTCAGACGTTCACATATTATAACGGCAGAAAGGATCTTGTAAGCGATGTTAAGTAGGCTGATTCCTCTGTAGTTGGCGCAGTTTAGAGGATCTCCCTTCTCAGGATCGGGCAAACAATGCTGAGATTCTATTCATCGGACATGCACTCCTCCGACCATATCTTACAGATGATCTGGTGCATTCTCCTATCTAGATCGTCGCCTGCTGCTTTGAACAGCTCGGAAGTTAGACCATCTGCTCCAGCGGCTTTGTTGGATTTCAGCCGTGATATTGCCGTTTTCAGTTCTTCTAGGTCGGGTTCACGGAATTGTTTGCTATCATCGTGTCCGATGAAAGGCTCTTGCGTTACTGCGGGATTTTGTTCGTCGTCGCCTCAGTATTGACTGCGATTCTACTATGATGTTCCCTTGTTTATCTCTAAAGTCATCGGTTTTTGCACGATGACCTTGCTCCCTCTTTTTTTCTTCTGAGAAGCCGGCCTTCATCTCTCCTCTTTTACTCGTAGAGCTCACGAGCAGCTCTTGTACTTCTATACAGCGCAGCTCTGTATGCCTCCTGCTTGGCTGCATGGACTTGCCTGCATTCTTCGTCAAACCAGGGGTTTCGTTTTGGTGTCTGTGTGCAACCTTGCACATTAGAGGCGGCATCTCTAACTGCTTTCTGGCAATATTGCCCCTAGTGTTCGATACTTGATGCATAGGACTTCTTAAGAGGTTACTTGACGCTCGATCAGAGAAGGATCTGGTGATCTCTTGCGACGTCTTATTTTCTTGCAGCATTACCTTGTTTTGGCCGTTGTCCGGATATTCGTAGCACTGCCTTGGCTACGACGAGGTAGTGGTCCGATTCGATGTTGGCTCCTCGGAAAGTTCGAATGCTGGACAAGTGCCTTCCGTCGATCGCAATGTAATCAATCTGGTTGACGGTTGATTGATCAGGAGATCTCCATGTACCTTTATGGATGTTGAGATTTGGGAACCAGGTGCTTGTTACCACAACATTTCGCCCTGCAGCAAAATCGATCAGCCTGAATCCGTTGTCGGAAGTGGTGTCGTGCAGGCTGTGCTTTCCGACTGTTCTGCCAAAGATGACTTCTTGTCCCAGCTTTGCGTTAAAATCGCCGAGGACAATTTTCATGTCATAGCTAGGACATTGCTCATATGTTTTGTCGAGGAGCTCGTAGAATTCGTCTTTGGTGCCGTCCTTTTTCTCTTCTCTCTTCGAATTTAGCCTTGATTCGGATCGTCGTGATGCGTTCGCTTACGCATTTGAAGCTCAAGACTTTTTGCCTGAGTCTGCTTCCCACGACGAATCCGCATCCAAATAGTCGCTGTTGTTGCTCCCGGTAACAATCACCATAGAAGATGTCGCAGTTTTTCATCCTCCTTTTGCCAGGTCCATCCCATCGCATTTCCTGGATAGCGGTTATATCTGCTTTGTAGCAGTTGAGGGTCTCCGCTAGTTGTTCGGCAGCACGCGGTCTACTAAGGGACCTAACATTCCACGTGCATACCATTTCGTTGTGCTTTATACATTTGCTTGGGTCTTCATCAGTGTATCCGTCCGTTTCCGAGGCCTGTTGTTGCTTCGCAACTAAATCTTTTTCTACGTAGCCTAGGAGTCACCCCGACGTACAACCCCCAACCTGGAGTACCAGGTACTTGATGTGACTCCAAGTACAGAGCCGGAAAAACCGCTCCTTTTACGGCCTGGGCTTCAAATATGTCGAAGTAGCCCGTAAAAGTGTTCACCAAGTAGTTCGGCCTAACTGGAACTGAGGACGCCACCGTTGGTTCCAAAAAGAAATTCGTCCGCTGCCGTCCCTCGTGGGAAGTGCTTTGGTGGGAACACTCCTTCGTTGTGGGGTAATTAGTAGTAACAGCCTACTCCGCTTCGACCTGTCGACCAAGGGAGGCCCTTCTGCGAAAACAAGTTTCGCGATCGCATAGCTCTAAGCATCGTAGTATTAGTTACCTTAAGCCGCTCCGCCACGTCAAGGCTTACCCCATGGAGGTAAACCAAATAAAACACTTGTTTTTTTCTGCAGATTGACGACGTTCTTGAAGAATCGCGGATAAATTTTGACGTGGAACAAAAAGAATTCGTCCTCAAGCACGCGCGCCTGAAATACATTCAACATTTGGAAGGAAATACTGATCCGGGACCGTGTCCCATATGCCGTGTCGAGGTAAAATCAAAGGTAAATATTTCATTTACCACAAATATTATGTTGAAGATTGATCTGCTTCTTACAAATCTCTAGTTCGTGGTTCTCGAATGTGGTCATCATTTGTGTTTCTTCTGCCTCAAAACAATAGCACAGCTCAACAGCAGATCTACCGGTCTTAATTGTTCTATCTGCAGAAATAATCAAAAATTTGGAAAGTACGTACATTTGCATTGTCCGTTAAAGATTTGAAACTACAATTTTCTTCCAGCGTTTACTATGTTACCCGAAAGATAGCGAACCCTGACGAAATCGAGGTGAAGGGTGATTTCTCGTCGAAAATCCAAAAAATTGTGATCGAAGTGCTCAAACTCCAAGAAGAAAACAAAGATGTAAAAATAATAATTTTCTCCCAATGGGTGCCGATCTTAAAAGCCATCGGTGTGGCACTGAATGAGAATAAAATTAATTTTAAGCTCGCCACAACGCCACAATGTGTTGAAAAATTCAAGGTTGTGTTCTCTATTCTTAAGCATTTTCATTTTAAAACGAATCCCCATAATGTTCTGCTTTAGGATGAAAAACTCGGAATAACTTGTTTGTTGATGTATTTAAGGAAACGAGCGCAGGGTCTTAATCTGGTTGAAGCGACTCATGTGTTTCTGGTTGAACCGACTCTGAATACTGGCGAACATCTGCAAGCAATCGGTAGAGTTCATCGAATTGGACAGACTAAGTAGAGATTTAATTTTTTGTTTATTTGTTGCATTAACCTTTTTCCGTTTTAGGCCGACTTTTGTCCATCGATTTATTGTTAAGGATACAATTGAAGAGAACATTCACAATGCCCTCTCCAAAGACAAGACCAAAACATCCATTCCTCTGACTCTTAAAAATATTAAAAGCTTATTCGAAACCAATGCGTATAATGTTTAGTTCAGTATTGAGCAAATTCAATGTAAATTTTTTTTTCGTATTTTTAGTTAATTTATCAAAGCATTTATTTTTAATGCATGAGGCGTAGATATGGAAAGAAAATAAAGAAATATTTTTTTGTTTTTTGTACTTTAATTTAATGTTTCAAAATCTAATGATTTCCAAAGCCCTTCAGCATCTGTTGGGGTGATAGGTGTATATCTTCGACGGATTACAGGTACTCCACAATCTCCATCATACAGGAGCAGCGGCCGCTTTATCGAACCTTTTCTAATTTGAATAAAATACTCACGAAATATCAAGGCTAAATTCGGCAAACATTAGGCTAATATGAGCGCATGCCCCCACAGAAGAGAAAAAGGACGACCACCAAAGACGAGTTCTACGAGCTCCTCGACAAAACATATGAGCAAGGTCCTAGCTATGACATTAAAATTTTCCTCGGCGATTTTAACGCAAAGCTGGGAAAAGAGGTCATCATTGGTGGAACAGTCGAAAAGCTAAAGCACAGCCTGCACGACAGCACTTCCGACAACGGATTCACTGATTCAAGCTGATTGATTTTGCTGCGGGGCGAAATGCAAGCATCAGGTTCCCACATCTCAACATCCATAAAGGTACATGGAGATCTCCTGATCAATCAACCGTCAACCAAACTGATTACATTGCGATCGACGGAAGGCACTTGTCCAGCATTCTAGACGATCGAACTTTCCGAGGAGCCAACATCGACTCGGAACACACATCGTCGTAGTCAAGGTTGTGCTACGAATATCCCGACAACGGAAAAAACGGCTACAATCGCAAGAGATCGCCAGATCCTTCTCTGATCGAGTGTCAAGTTACCTCTTAAGAAGTCCTATGCCGCAAACATCAAGTATCGAAGACTAGTGGCAACATTGCCAGAAAGCAGTTAGAGATTCCGCCTCTAATGTGCTAGGTTGCACACAGCCACCAAAACGAAACCCCTGGTTTGACGAAGAATGCAGGCAAGCCCATGCAGCCAAGCAGGAGGCATACAGGAGAGAGGAACGCCAGCTTCCAGAAGAAAAACGAGGGAGCATGAGAAGCGTCAGATCGAGGATGTTGAGAGAGCCAACAGCAGGAATGAAGTTCGGAGGTTTTATCGGAAGGTAAAAACAGCTGGCTCAAGGTCATCGAGCAAGAACCGATGCGTTGCAGAGATAATCAATGCTCATCAATGTCAATGCTGGGGATTTGGAAAGACCACTTCTGTAGACTGTATAACGGCGACAACGAACAAAATCCCGCCGTCAGACAGGAGCCTTTCATCGGACACGATTCCGTGAACACGACCTAGAAGAAGTGAAAACGGCAATATCACAGCTGAAATCCAACAAAGCCGCTGGAGCTGCCCGATCCTAAATAAAGGGAGAGATCCTCTAAACTGCGCCAACTACAGAGGAATCAGCCTACTTAACATCGCCAACAAGATCCTCTCTGTCGTAATATGTGAACGTCTGAAGCTTTTCGTCAACAATCTGATTGGTCCTTATCAATGTGGCTTCAGGTCAGGAAAGTCAATCATCGACCAAATTTTCACTTTGCGGCAGATCCTGCAAAAAACCTATGAATCGATACCCACCACCTCTTCATCGAATTTAAGGCCACGTATGACAGCATCTACAGAGACAGACTGTATAAAGCTATGTCTAGTTTTGGCATCCCTGCCAAGCTCGTTCGCTTGTTCAAAATGACGATGGAAACTCACGCTGCTCCATCAAGGTTGGCAACGAGCTTACGGAATCTTTCGATGTCAAATAAGGATTCAGATAAGGCGATGCACTGTCGTGCGATTGCTTTAACATCGTTCTTGAGAAGATAGTGCAAAACTCCACCGTCAACACCAGAGGCACTTCCAAAAGTCTGTTCAACATCTGGCGTATGTCGATGATATTGAAAAAATGGGAAGAACAACGTGATGTCAATGGCGCCTTTGTGAGAATTGAGACAGAAGCGGAAAAATGAGGGAAAAACGAAGTATATGCTTTCTTCGAGGAAGGACATCCAACACCGACGGCGACGGACGGCGACGGACGGCTTGGACAGAAAGTTACAATAGACGCATACAACTTCGAGGTAGTAGAGGAGTTTGTCTATCTAGGCTCCGCTATTAAGACGGGAAATTACACCAGCGCCGAGAGTGGAAAAGTACTCTTTCGAGCAACTAAGGTACAACACCCTCATCATGCCAGTCCTGCTGTATGGCGCAGAAGCATGGACCTTGACAAAATCGGATAAATGTGCCTTAGGCACCTTAGGGTCATCTTTTGCCCCGTGTGCATTGAAGGAGAATGGCAAAGAAGATACAACAGTGAACTTTACGGTTTGCACAACGACATGGACCTAGGCGCGGCCATTTAGAGTGGATGGACACCAATGCTCTGGCCCGGAAAGCCTTCGACATTATTTCCGAGGGACGTAGAAGGAGAGGAAGACCGCGACTCAGGTGGCGCACACAGTTGGAAGAGGACCTCAATTAACTTGGAGTGCGGAACTGGAGACAGCTAGCTAGGGACCGAGCTGGCTGGCGGAGACTGTTGATTGAGGCCCAAGTCCACAACGGACTCTATCGCCACCTTAAGTAAGTGTAATGTTACTTGTTATCCAGAAACATAAGGTTTTGGAGATTAAGAGACGTAGGATTTAGAGAGCCTAATATTTTCTTAGCTACGATGAGCCGCTTATGTATCCGAGCATTAATATGCACGATTTTATTTGAGTATAGTCTTAGCTCTCCAGCCGCTAGTAAAAAGATGAGTCGTGTTCTTTGATAAAAACTAGACTGGTTTTTATTTTCCAAATCTTTCCTATTTATACTTAAAACTAGTTTAACAAAATTTCATGATTCATACATGTGTTATTCTTTGAATTGTTTTTGCCTACGACCTACAAATACACTTCTTCACATGACGTAAGAATTAAATGCCTATTTGACAAAATAAACCTTTGTCGCATTTCCTCAAAAGGCATTTCAATTGCTCAGCCAATGTGGAGTGCGTAAGTGCAGTCATAAACAAAAATAAATGTAAACAACGTAATGCACTTGGTGCATAGCGACCCACTTATGAAATTGTGTAATATGATCAGGTCAACACTCGATGGTATCGCTTGGTGACGGCTGACCATTCTCAACATATGTAGGTCGGCATGCATCGAGCTCATTAATGTTTATTATGGGTTTGGGTTTTACCACAACACCCTCACCCTTTAGAAAAAAAATAATTTTGTTATTTCGAAATGAGAAAATTATTTTTAAATATATATTGTATCTTGTTACACATGAGAATGATTGGATAATGTAATGATATGTTATTTTCTATTTATTTCTTGCTTTTATTAAATTATTGTTATGAACTTCTTTATTTTCGTTGGCAATTCTTATGATACTATTAGGTCCATTTTGTTCAATTATCTTGTAAGGGCCTTTGAATGGTTTATCTAACTTTTTTCTATTTCCAACTTTTAAATATACATAATCTCCAATTTTAAAATTTGAATTATTTACATTAGATTGGTTTGTACATGTTTTATTTTTACTTTGTTCTAAGTTCTCTTTAGCTTTCTCATGAGCATATTTCAATTTTATTTTGAATTCATTTACATAATTATCAATATTGTATATTTTTTCTTTAGTTTTTATGATTTCACAAGGTAAAGCACATAATTTTCCGTATACTAACTCAAAAGGTGAATAATTGGTTGTACTGTGTGGTGTAGTATTGTATGTGTAAGTGTAGTAAGGTAGTAATTCTTCCCAGTCGTCTTTTCCGTCCGTGGTCATTAAATAATCATTTAGAACTCTATGATTTCTTTCTACTGTTCCTAAAGTTTCATGATGAAATGGTGTTGATGTAGTTTTTTCTATTTTTAGTATCTTACAGATATTTACTAGTAATTCGTTAGTGAATTCTGTACCCTTATCTGTTTTTAACTTTCTAAAACAACCATATTTCAAAATGAATTTTTCTACAATAGTTTTTGCTACTGAAATGGCGTCTTTAGTGACTAGTGGAAAAGCTTCTATGAACTTTGTTAGTTCACATTGAATGGTTAGAATATACCTGTATCCATTTGATGGTCTGAGTGGTCCTACCGTGTCTATTGTAATTACATCAAATGATGTGCTAGGTGTTTCTGTCCTTATGAATTGTTCTTTAGTATATTTATTAATTTTAACTTCGTTACAAATCTTACAACTATTAATATACTTTTTGACCATCTTATTCATATTTTTCCATACATATTTTTGCTTAAGTTTCGCTATACATCTTCTAATACCAATATGCCCTCCTAACTTGTCATCATGATATTCTTTTATCAACTTATTCATCTCCTTCGCATGCTCTATTCTTCTTGGTGAATTATATAATATAATGTCTAGACAAATTTCATTCTTATTCTTTTGCAGTTCATTAAATATCTTTTTAAATTTGTGCACTGATATTTTTTTTAAATATTTCATTATTCATGGCTAGCGCTAGCTTTTTTATTCTCACATGCTTTGTATAGGATAACAATTTCTTCAAAATCAATTTTAACTCTGATAGAGAATTATCATTGTATCCAACATGTATTGTATCTTTAACTGCATATATTGTTTCTTTTGGTGGCCCCATTAAATTCTTTATATTTTCAAATTGCAACTTCTTAACGTTTCTAGTGTCTGAGATAGATATGCATTCCCATATGTGGAGGTGTACAGTCTCCACAGGAGGCATAATTTCCGGATTTTCTTCTCTTTCACTTATATCTTCCTTATTATTCAACTTCATTGCTCTGGTTAGGACATTTATATTGTTTACTGGTATCATTTCTTTTAATTCTTCTGAACTTAACTTTATTCTAGATAATGCATCAGCATTTGTATTCATCTTTCCTTGCTTAAAAATTATGTCAAAATCGTAATCCATTAAATCTATTCTAATTCTAGTTAATTTGGATGAAGGATTCTTATGAGTAAAAAGACTAACTAATGGCCTGTGATCTGTATAAACAACAAATCGTCTACCGTATAAATATGGTCTGAAATGGTTTATTCCCCAATGTATACCAAGTAGTTCTTTTTCTATCACTGCTTTATTAAGCTCATGTTTATTTAATGATTTACTTGCATATGCAATGGGCTTGTCCTTACCTACTTCTCCTTGAGATAAAATAGCTCCTAATGCATAGTTTGATGCATCTGTTGTTAATATGAACGGTTTTGAAAAATCTGGATAGCTTAGTATTGGAGGTGTCATTAATTTTTTCTTAAGGTTCTCAAAAGCATTTTGACAATTTTGAGTCCAGCAAAAGATTTGGTCTTTCTTTAATAATTGGTTCAAAGGTTTTGCAATTTCAGCGAAATTTTGAATGAAACGTCTGTAATAGTTACAGAAAGCTACAAACCTTCGAACTTCATCTGCATTTTCTGGTTTTGGATATTCTTTAATAACATTGTGCTTACTTGGGTCTGTGGTTACTCCTTGTGAAGTTATTAAGTGTCCAAGATATACTACTTCTGGTCGTAGAAAGTTACATTTGTTCGGGTTTAATTTCAGATTGTATTTTCGCAATCTCTTAAATACTTCTATAAGGTTATTGTTATGTTCTCTTAGATTTTCACCGAATACAATAATATCATCTACATATAGAAATGCGGATGCTTGTAAACCACTTAATGCTATTGATAACATTCTTTGAAAGCTATTAGTTGAAATTTTTAGTCCAAAAGGTAATCTTTTGAATTGAAAGTGTCCCGAATCAGTTGAAAAAGCTGTTAGTGGTCTTGATTTGGGATGAAGTGGTATCTGATGAAATGAACTTGTCATGTCTAGAGTTGAAAAATATTTAGCCTTTCCTAATTTATCAAGCACATCTTCTAGTCTAGTTAATGGAAATTTGTCATCAACTATTTTTTTATTAAGAGACCTAAAATCTACAACTAATCTCCACTTTTTTGATTCTCCTGTACTTTTCTTGGGTACAATTAATAATGGTGAGTTGTATGGACTTGTTGATGGTTCAATGATATCTTCATCTAATAATTTTTCAACCTGCTCTTCTATTTCTTGCAAATTTGCATGCGGTAGCCTGTAGTTCTTTATGTAGACTGGTGTTTTATCATTAGTTGCTATTTTTTGTTCATAAAAATTGTTTTTAGTCAATTTTTCTCCTTCTAAATGAAATATATTCTGAAATTGCTTACATATTCTAAAGACTTCTTCTTTTGCATTGTTATCTAAGTTATCTACTTTTATTTCACTTTGTATTCTTTTAAATCTATCTTCATCTTCTAAATTATTTTTAAAATGCAGTATTTGATAGTTAGAGATTGGTTCTAATCCTAGCGAAATATGTTTCAAAATGACCTCATTCTCTGTTGTATTAAGTATTTTTATATGCTTATTTCCTTCTTTTGGAACAATTGTGTTTGCTAAAAATATCCCTTTTTTAATTTCTTTTCCGTATATTATACTATCTTCTTTCAAATTTATATCTATCATTTGAATTATCTCTGTTCTTGGCGGTAATTTTATATTACCATAAATATCTTTTGTATTCATATTCATTGGCAATATTATCTCTTCTCCATCTAGAAAAATTGTTAATGTACATGTCTCATAATCAATCTTACAATTATACTCTATTAAAAAGTCTCTACCTAATATTCCATCAGTGGTTAAATTTATCTTATTATCTATTACACTAAATTTTTGTTCAACATTTTTATCTTCAAAACATAGATCTAGTTTAGTGATTCCTGTAGTTACTATGCATTCTTTAGCTATCCCATTTATCTGACAATTTTCACCATATACTATGTTATGATTATTATTGATTATGCTATTCTTAATTATTGAAATATCGGCTCCTGTATCTATTAATAAACTTATTGGTTGATTTCTGCCTTTTATTTTTAATTTTATAAAGTTTGTATTATTATCTGAATTTTTTATATGAATTATCTTCTTCTGGATGTGTGCCCCGGATTTTGTCGGCCGGGGACGTACCCGTTTCCCTGAAAATTTTGCCTGTTATTAGAATTTTGGTTATTATGTCCTCCTCTGTGGTTGTTGTGACTTCTATTTTGATTCTCATATCTGTTGCTATTATTGTGTTGATTATCATTGTTGGAATAATTCGATCTTCTATTATGATTGCCTCTGAAGTTATTTCTACCTCTTTGCTCTCTGTTAAAAACATTACATTGTTAGAGTGTTGAGGGCTAACTTCTAAAGCAATCTGAACTGCTTCTGCAAGCTTGGTTGGCCTTGCAGCCATTACTAATGATTTATATGGTTCTGATAACCC
This sequence comes from Sphaerophoria taeniata, assembly GCA_943590905.1. NCBI lineage: Eukaryota > Metazoa > Arthropoda > Insecta > Diptera > Syrphidae > Sphaerophoria > Sphaerophoria taeniata. Next base: position 23,708,641 of record OX016540.1, read on the forward strand.
ATTTTTAAAGGCTGTCATACCAATTTGATCGTTTAATCTTACTATGAGTTCTCTGTGTTCGGCCCCTTGCTCAGAGATTTGTAGCTCATTTAATGAAGCTAATAATGTTTCTATGCGTGAAGCAAACGTTAGAATTGTCTGATTGCCTTGATAGCATTTTGCAATGTCATTATGCAATCTGGACGCAGTTTTGTTGGACTTATAAACAGATTTAAAAATGTTTTTGAATTCATTTAAATTTGTAGGTATACTCTCAGTTTGAATCTTGTTTTTGACTTTTTCTGAAAGTTTGGTGGCCAAAATGAATTTTATTAAAAGTTCTTTTTGTACATCGTCTTTAAGAGTGTCGGAGTAAAATTCAATCAAACCCAAAAAATTGTTGAGATCTTTAAAGTCACCTTGGAATTCAGGTATAACTTTAATAGCAGTCACTATGTCAAAATTTGCCATTTTGTTATTTTCAATTTCTTCTTCTTTTTGTTTTAAAATTTCTCGAATTTGTCCTTCTAGCTTGTCAAATTTGGTTTTTAAATCTTTTATGTCTTTTAAGTCTGCTGTTTTAGTTATATCTGACCATGTAGTGTCTATTCGTAATTTAATTCTTTGTATATGTTCTCTGGTGTAAGTTCTGTTTGGTGCCTTTTTTAAGTTTTTCAAAATGTTTTCTAAAATCTTAAACTCCATAAATTTTATTTATATTTTTATTTTAATTCAAACATTTAATGTTTTCAGAGCATGTTTTCTTAAGTGGTTTTTATAATAAGAGTTAAGTTTACAGAGTATGATTATTATTAAAAAAAAACAGGCAGGATCGCCATGTAATGTTACTTGTTATCCAGAAACATAAGGTTTTGGAGATTAAGAGACGTAGGATTTAGAGAGCCTAATATTTTCTTAGCTACGATGAGCCGCTTATGTATCCGAGCATTAATATGCACGATTTTATTTGAGTATAGTCTTAGCTCTCCAGCCGCTAGTAAAAAGATGAGTCGTGTTCTTTGATAAAAACTAGACTGGTTTTTATTTTCCAAATCTTTCCTATTTATACTTAAAACTAGTTTAACAAAATTTCATGATTCATACATGTGTTATTCTTTGAATTGTTTTTGCCTACGACCTACAAATACACTTCTTCACATGACGTAAGAATTAAATGCCTATTTGACAAAATAAACCTTTGTCGCATTTCCTCAAAAGGCATTTCAATTGCTCAGCCAATGTGGAGTGCGTAAGTGCAGTCATAAACAAAAATAAATGTAAACAACGTAATGCACTTGGTGCATAGCGACCCACTTATGAAATTGTGTAATATGATCAGGTCAACACTCGATGGTATCGCTTGGTGACGGCTGACCATTCTCAACATATGTAGGTCGGCATGCATCGAGCTCATTAATGTTTATTATGGGTTTGGGTTTTACCACAACATAAGTTAGTAAGTGTACCTATAGATACATCTGATTCGAACAGCTCCAAAATTCTCGCCCCCCAAAAAACTTGGGTCAGCATTTCGTGTTCGTCAAATAGAACACGGTGGAAGCACCGACCAAAATTCAGTCTGTTTATTGATCAGCTTAGCTTGTATTTTGAGGTAGTGAAAAGTATTTTTTTTTACCCTTATTCCTTTTTCATGTGAAAAAAAGTAGGAAAATCGGTCAGTTAGCAAACGAACACAAATAAAACTGTTGTTTTAAATATATAGATTGAAATTTACGACCTATGAGAAAGTTCACTCGGGCGTATACTTATTACTTTTCAGAAGTGAGAAGAAGAAACGTAACCGCGCCTATTTGAGCAACAAAATTAGTTCTTCCCGCACAAATAAGAAATAAATTAGTAACCAAATATGCCGTTAGTTTCATATCGCTTGCTGCATTGGTTCTAATTTGGTTTTGCTGGCGTAATATACATCGATTTTTCCAAGAACTAGTGGAGCAACAAAATCAATTCTTGCGGCACAAATTAGCAACAAAATACTGAATACTTTTCGGTGCTGGCTTATGAAATGGTTCTGCTAGCGTTATAGACGTTGAAATATGTTGAATTTAGCGAAATCGAATTCTTCACGATTTTCGAATATCAAAAATTTTTTGGACAGAAAAAAAAAATCTTCCAAGACCCATCGAAAAGCTCACAAATATTGTGTCTGCTACTGAAAGCGAATTTTTTTTTGCAGCACTCGGTCTTGAGGTTGCAGTCGTAAGATAATTTCTTTCGATTTCTGCCTTCAGAAAGTTTCCCGCTTTTTCAAACCGCCAGATCTCTCAAAAAACCACTTGTTTTTACGTTGTCTTCGCTATTTATTCGTTGTATAGAATGCACTTAAATAAAGTGTTCGCTATATCGATCATTCGTTATACCGGACCACCACTGTATATATAAAATCTGCTCAACCTAGAAAGGCATGCACCATCTCTTACTTTATTAATTTTATTTTGTCTTAGGAGTCTTGTAACGCCTTAATCACACGGCCGGAATCGACTCCCCCGATTTTATCATTACCTCAAATCCACGTGTCACATTTATGTTATCTCGCTAAGAAATCATCAACAACCAGCTTCGAAAATCTATAAAATCCCGTCTGCCCACATAATGACTTAAAAATTATTAAAAGTTATAAGACTATTCCCCCGCACTTATTCCATTTAAAAGAAAAACCAATTTTCCACTCTGCCAAATCAAAATCCTCCAACAGCTGCACCGCGACCAGAGAACATCCGAACTCGTAAAATGTGTGTGCAAGGAGCACCATTTGATTGATGGCAAGGTACTTAAGTTAAAAAGGATTATAAATGGCATTATTTAGTAACTGGCACTTCAATTGATACCCAAAGACACAGAAAGCAGATGCACATTGCAAAGTGCACCTTACAAAAAAACACACAGGCTTGCTGCACCGGATGCTTTATGCTTGTCCATGGATACACGGGCTGGAGGCTTCAATCTTCCAACTTAAAAAAAAAAACATCCCACAAAGGTAAAGGGAATGTTACTCTCGCCAGATTGCATATGGCGATAAGGTCGTTCTCCCATAATAAAGTCTAGAACCTATAGTGTGGAAATATGGGCACAAATCGACAAACACCAGCGTACTTCGCTTGCATTCGTGCCTCGAATCGAAGATAAGAGAAAGAAAAGACTCAGAGACTCCATCTATTCTTGGCCATCGGCATTCGAATAAAACATAATTCTCTTGCACTTAGTTTTTGGTATACTATACAGCTGATGATGAGGCAATTTTTTTGCAACTTAAAAGAGTTAAGAGTCACCTTGAACAGAGAACACAAAGCCAACACTGTGAAAGTCACAAAAATGGTTTAATGTCATTCGTTTGGAGTAGAAACAAATGATGGCACTTATTGGCACGTAAAGTAGAAAGAATAAAATATAATAAAAAGAAGATCTTCGGACAGAAAAAATCCCATCAGAGAGAGGCCAACATACTCGATTGCAATGTTCCGAGTCTGTTTTGAATGGACCAAGGCCGGAAATTTTTAATGATTTTTACTGTGGGACTTGTCCGGGAGAGACTTCCATTGCTAGACTGGATGTCATTTTTCATTGGAACATTTCAAATTGGTTAAATTCATTACTGATCTTGGCAAGTCGTTTGTGATAATTTATATCAATAAGCTGGACGCAGATAAATGCGAAAGGGCCATGAGATTCAAGGAGTCACTTTGGGTTTGTTGGGCTTTTGAGTCTTGACCCCAAGTTGAGAGGTTTCTTCTAGAATTTTATTTTCACTTATTCAATTTTGTTTTTCTTGGCAGTTTGGAATGGAATTCTCGCTGATTGGAATTATAAATACTGTCAAAATCTTATTAAAATTGCAGGAAACGTTGTTGAAAATTTTTGTATAGAGAAACTGTGAACCATAAGAATGCAAATGATAATTTCATACGTTTCAGAACAAATATCATTCTCTTCAAAATAAAAACAGCATGGAACGTTACAGCAGACAGCACAACAACGAAAGAAGTGCAGTACGTTCTGTTAATAACAATATTCAAGTATAGTTAACCATCGTCAACTATTTGTCGTTCTGAAACACAAATATTTACGTAACGAAATTAACGCGATCAAGAAGTTCTGAAACGCATTGTTAATGTGTCAAATAGTTATGATTGGCGACTTTTCCCAATTCATCTCTAGGAGGTAAGTTGAAAGTGTTGATCTGTCAAAATGATTTGGTTATTTACATTTTGCAATCGAGAATTTGTGTTTAGTTAAAATTTTTTGTGGCAGCAACATGCCAAGATGGAATAACTGTGCATGTGCATTCTGCCAATAAATGAAATTCTATTTTATGTTTAGAGAGTGGGTATATGTTTTTCTTGTTTGACAGATCAACGAAAACGAGTTCTGAATTCTGAAATGATTTACAGCCCGATTCTCCCCTTCATCACTGGTACCTCACAAGTCATAAGAAGAGATGAAATTGATTTTGTGGCTTTTTCGTATTCTCCCCCAAGTCACAACCTAAAAACAATCGAAATAGTGATCTCCTTCAGAGCAGGTCAGAACTAGCAAATTATTTGAGATTTTACAATTTGATTTGTGAGTAGTGAAACAAATCGAAGTTGAAATGATTATGGCGCATATAATTGACGAAGTTTCCTGAATGAAACTTAGGGCCAGTTCGTTCACAGAGGGTTAAATCTTTAATTTGATTATCACAGATTTCCCTTAATTAAGGATTAAGAATCAGTGATTATCAAAGAGCGTTTGTTCACTTTTTTTTCACCTTGATTAACTAATCATGGTTTTTCTACAAATCGTTCCATTTTCCAGTCTATCAGTCAGTTTCACTGTCAAAACTTTATCAAGGATTAAGTTTCTTATTTCATTTGGTTGTCAGATTCCTCCCTGTTTATAAAATCTTGAATGTTTTCTTGTTGTCTTTTTCTTGTGAAATTCAAGCAAAATGCCATTTACAGCAGAAAGTGCAGCCTTACAAATTCAAGTAAGTTGATCATTACCCTAATTAATGCATTTTATAAAGAATTCCATTCAAGGAAAACCTCAAAGCCCTCCAAAGAACCATACATGAAATTGAGGATGAACGAAGACGCTGCGAAACGAATCTCAATGGAATAATCCGTGCCCAAATGTCTAATTTGCAACCACAGAAATTAAAAAGCCTCTATAAAACGGGCTTGCAAGACGCCACTCAAGAAGAATTTGTTATTCGACAGGCCCTGGCTCGAATTCAGGAAATAAGAAACATTCGTAACGAGCGTTGCATTCAACGAAGAAATGCTGGCAACAAAGAAGCAATTCGTCGCGGAACTCAATTGAAAATGCTGCAGGTATCGGCTCAGACACTGCCACTCTTTGTGAGTAAATCAGGAGAGAAGGTTTCTCCACTTTGTGGTGCTGTACCGGCCGAAAGTAATTTTATTGCCAAAGCTGGTGATATTGTTGCTGCTGTGGCCAAAGGTTCCGAAGTCTGACGGACATGCACTGTTTCCAAAGGACACAATGGGTAAGACCGTTAATGACTCATCAAGCACTAAAAATGTATGAATTTGTTGATTTCTCTAGTAATGGCCTTGTATCCACAAACGACATGCTTCTACAAGGCTATCGTCTCGAAACTGCCACAGACATCAACCGAAGAGTATGAGCCGCCTCTTCCAGTAGCTCAACGGTATGTAATTGCCTATAAGCCAACTAAGAAAAATGCTGGAGGCGCATCATCTGCCCACAAATCAAAAACAACAAGAATCCATTATTTAAATCTTTAAAATATTGTATTTAATATATGTTTAACTCATATAAAAATAAATCTACTGAACAATTCTATTCATCGTCCTCATCCTCCTTTTCTTCCATCTCAACATCGTTTTCATCGTCGCCTTTCGATTGAAATTTTTTGATATTCATCCCCTTCGCTTTCTTCAGAACTCCACGAATCCCAAATACAATTTCCAGAAGCACTAAAATAATAATGAAATTTATATTTTGAAACATGGGTGCAGAAGCTTCAGATCGATAATGTTGAGAGAGCCAACAGCAGGAATGAAGTTCGGACGAACAGCCTACTTAACATCGCCTACAAGATCCTCTCTGCCGTAATATGTTAACGTCTGATGCCTTTCGTCAACTTGGTCCTTATCAATGTGGCTTCAGGCCAGGGGCCTGATTATGGGATTCGCGGCGAATCGTTTTGCTAGCGAGTTTGACATTTTTCAATTATTGCGTTCGCTTTCGTCTTCTTCGTTTTGAATTCGACCAATTAACGAATTTCGAAGGCGTATTTGAAATGTCATAATGTTTGCTGGCGAGTTGAAATACGACAGCTTTTTATTGGCGGATTCACAGACGAAAGAGTGTTTATTCAGAGTTACCACCACTCGGCATTTTCTGATAGTGTGATTTTTGATAAGCTGGCTCAGGGACTCATATTATTAAATTTGACTCATCTTTTTAAGTATTCTACAGTTAGTGCATACAAAAATAGTTTATTTTCATTTCTGCATGTTTATTAACATTCTTCTTCTCATGCAAATTATAACATGTGAACAATTCTCTTGCAAAACAGACTGAATTAAGGATAACCAACAGATGTAAGGATAACCACATCTCAACATCCACAAAGGAACCTGGAGGTCTCCAGACCAATCAACTGTCAACCAGATTGATCATATTGCGATCGACGCAAGACACTCTTCAAACATTATTGATGTCCGAACCTTCCGAGGGGCCAACATCGACTCGGACCACTACCTCGTTGTAGCCAAGGTAGTGCAGCGAATATCTCAACCAAAGCCAAAAACAGGAAGTGTTAGAAGAAAGTATAACGTCGGACAGCTACTATCGCAAGAGATCGCCAGATCCTTTTCCGACCGAGTGTCAAGTTACCTCAGGAGAAGTCCGCTACAGCCAGCATCGAGTATTGAGAACCAGTGGCAGAATTGCCAGAAAGCCATTAGGGATGCTGCCTCTGATGTGCTGGGTTTCACACGGCCACCAAAACGAAACCCCTGGTTTGATGAAGAATGCAGGCAGGTGCATGCAGCCAAGCAAGAAGCATACAAAGCAGTGCTGCACAGGAGGACGAGATCAGCTCGGGAGCTCTACGAGCAGAAGAGGAGAGAAGAACACAAGCTTTTCAGAAAGAAAAAGAGAGAGCATGAAAAGCGATCTTTCGAGGATATTGAGAGACTAAAAAACAGGAATGAGGTTCGGAAGTTTTACCAAGAGGTAAAACGAAAGACTCAAGGTTACCGAGCACGAACTGAGGCCTGTAAAGACCAACAGGGTAATATTGTAGTAGAGTCACAGTCAATGCTGAGGATATGGAAGGACCACTTCTGCAGACTGTACAATGGCGATGACGAATCAAATTCCGCTGTCAGGCAGAATGAACCATTCAATGAAGACGACGCAAGCCAAAATTTCCGTCTACCCGACCTTGAAGAAGTGAAGATAGCAATATCTAAGCTTAAGAACAACAAAGCCGCGGGAGCTGACGGCATCGCTGCCGAACTCTTCAAAGCAGCCGGCGATGACTTGGTTAGGAGCATGCACCAACTCATCTGCAGAATATGGTCGGAAGAAAGCATGCCCGATGAATGGAACCTCAGTATTGTTTGCCCGATCCTGAAGAAAGGAGACCCTCTAAACTGCACCAACTACAGAGGCATCAGCCTCCTAAACATCGCCTATAAGATCTTTTCTGCAGTACTATGTGAACGTCTGAAGCCGTTTGTCAACAATCTGATAGGTCCATATCAGTGTGGCTTTAGACCAGGAAAGTCCACCATCGATCAAATTTTCACATTACGACAGATCCTGGAAAAAACTCAAGAACTCCAAATCGACACCTACCATCTGTTTATCGATTTCAAGGCCGCGTATGACAGCATCTATAGAGAAGAACTGTATAAAGCCATGTCCAGTTTTGGCATCCCTACAAAACTCATTCGCCTGAGCAGGATGACAATGATGATCCATCAAAGTCGGTAACGACCTCACCGACGCCTTCGATGTCAAAAAAGGCTTTAGACAAGGTGATGCACTGTCATGCGATTTCTTCAACATCATATTGGAACGAATAGTGCAGAACTCCCACGTCAACACTAGAGGCACTATCTTCCAGAAGTCTGTGCAACTACTCGCGTACGCTGATGACATTGATATCATTGGGAGAATACAGCGTGATGTCAACAGTGCTTTTGCGAGTATACAGACAGAGGCTGAAAAAATGGGTTTAGCGGTCAATGAGGGCAAAACAAAGTATATGCTGTCATCTAGAAAGGACACCCAACACCGACGTCTTGGACAAAACTTCACGATAGACGCATATAATTTCGAGGTAGTTAGGGACTTTGTATACCTTGGCTCCGCTATCAACACGGACAACGACATCAGCGCCGAGATCAGACGAAGAATAACTCTTGCTAATCGGTGTTTCTTCGGGCTAAGAAAGCAATTGAGTAGTAAAGCCCTCTCCCGAAAAACTAAGGTGACGCTCTATAAGACCCTCATCATCCCCGTCCTGCTATATGGTGCAGAAGAATGGACCTTGTCAAAAACGGATGAGAGCGCACTTGGCCGTTTCGAGAGAAAGATTCTACGTAAGATCTATGGTCCTGTCTGCATAAACGGTGAATGGAGGAGAAGATTTAACGACGAACTGTACGGGCTGTACAGCGACACTGACATAGCTAAAAGAGTGAAGGTCCAAAGACTCAGATGGCTCGGTCACGTGGAGAGGATGGACACCAATACTCCGGCCCGTAAAGTCTTCGAATCCACCCCAGAGGGAAGACGCAGTAGAGGAAGACCAAGGCTCAGGTGGCGCGCGCAAGTTGAACACGACCTCAACCAACTCGGCGTGCGAAACTGGAGACAGCGAGCTAGGGACCGAGCTGGCTGGAGAGGTTTGTTGGTCGAGGCCCAAGTCCACCCCGGACTGTAGCGCCACCTTAAGTAAGTAAGTAACAGATGTAGCTTCAAAAAAGGCCGCTATCAACTGCCAAAGTACAGAAACTTCTATTAGAAGAACCTTTGTTTGAAAAATAAAATTTATCGAACGTTCTTTAACTCCGTCCTTTGAGGGACTCATTTATTTTCCAAATGACTACATAATTTTTTCAGCAGCGGGGACTCATTTAAATTTTAACATGCGGCAACACTGTTATCATTATCATTATTAACTGGAATATTAAGTGTCAAATCACTGGAATATTGGAAGACATTTTCTCGCTTCGCCGCGAGTTCGTTAATAGGGAAATATGACGCGAGTCGAATTTGAAAGGTCGAATTGAAAACGATCCGCCACGAACCCCATAATCAGGCCCCAGGAAAGTCTACCATCGACCAAATTTTCACGTTGCGGCAGATCCTGGAAAAAACCTATGAACTCCAAATCGATACCCACTACCTCTTCATTGATTTCAAGGCCGCGTATGACAGCATCTACAGAGACGAAGTATAAAGCTTTATCTAGTTTTGGTATCACTGCCAAACTCTTTCGGTTGTGCAAAACGACGATGGGGAACTCAAGGTTGGAAATGAGACATCCGATTTCTTTAACATCGTTTTGTTTTCGTTTTTTTTAATTAATTAATTATTCCCACGCCTCTTTCCCCCCCAGATACCGCACGCGCTGGGGTCCATTTTCACCGAGTACGATTGCAATTTCGGTTGCTAGTCGTATCGGCACTTAATTAGAAATTATTTGTAAAAAATAAAGTAAAAAAAAGCGATGGCGACACGAATATCAGGAAGACAAGAGTTAGGGACTGCTTAATGCAAGCAGGTACAAAAAGGAAATACAAGATAAATAAAAATTTTAAATTAAAATCTTACAAAAAGCAAAAAGGAAAAAATGCAAAATTTTAAAATCGAAAAAATTTTAAAATTTTAAAGTCAAAAAAATTATAAAAACACGAAAAAAAAACAATAAATAAGCGTGTAGAAGACACTTGTCAAGTTCGTAAAAAAGAAAAAAAAAAGAAAAAAGAGTCAGTTTCTCTCTACTACAAATACGTTTTTAATTTTTTTTTTTTTTTAGTTGTCTAAGGAAGTACAGTATAAAAGTTTCTTTTGTGTGATCTTGCTATGGTTGAAATAAAAAATGTTTGAGTTTTCGTTCACTTTACGTAACATTCTCGTAATTGGTTCATTACAGCCGTAATCAGTTCTGTGATGAGCTAAATGAAATTGGGGAACCGATCTTAGAGAATGAAAGTTAACATTAATACTCATTGCCTCAAGGAGGGTGGAAGATTCTGTAGCACCGGATAGAATTTGGTGTACGAAAATAATATCGGCAACTTCACGACGTTTCTCTAGAGATTGTAAGTTTATAAGCCGCAACCGTTCTTGGTACGGAGGTAAGTTAAAATTGTCAACCCATGAAAGTCCTCTTAAGGCGAAACGGAGGAATCTACGTTGTATTGCTTCAATTCTCTTTATATGGACTTGGTGATAGGGGGACCATACTTGGCTGGCGTATTCAAGAAGAGGCCTTACAAACGTGGTATAAAGAGATTTCGTAACGTAAGGATCCGAAAATTCTTTAGACCAACGTTTGACGAAACCTAAAGCAGAATTAGCTCTGGCTACGATATTGTCATAGTGAGACCTAAAGTTAAGCTCACTATCACAAACAACCCCTAAATCTCGGATAGTTGTTACTCTGTGAACAATACATTCGTTGATATAATAGTCCCGTGTTTGCTGACGGAACCGCATACGGGAATATGTGATAGTTTGGCATTTGGAAACATTAAGTTCTAAATTGTTTTTTTGACACCAAACATAGAAATTGTTTAAATCGGCCTGCAGGGGTAAAGCATCATCGGGTGAAGAAATCATTCTAAAGATTTTCATGTCATCTGCGTACATTGAAACTTGGGAATTTTCAATCACAGATTCTACGTCATTAATAGTCAGAATAAAAATAATAGGGCCTAGATGACTACCTTGAGGGACTCCCGATTTTGCAGTAAATGGTTCTGATACTGAAGATCTAAATAAAACGCGATATTTACGGTTGGATAGGTATGATTCCATCCATTCAATGAAACCAGGAGGGAATCCAAGAGCCTTTAGCTTGAAAGATATAATATTGTGGGATATTTTATCAAACGCCTTGCTAAAGTCCGTAGCAATAACATCAACTTCTTTTTTATTTTCTATTGAGTTTATTGCATAAGAAACAAATTCAGTTAAATTTGTGGTCGTTGATTTCCCTTTTAGGAACCCATGTTGTTTGGCCGAAAATAATGATTTGCAATGAAAGTACATAGTGTCGAAGATAATACTTTCGAAAAGTTTTGGAATGCAGGATAATTTGGCAATCGGCCTGTAGTTAGAGATATCTGATTTGCAGCCTTTCTTGTGAATAGGTATTATGAAAGAATCTTTCCACATAGATGGAAAAATTCTTTGAGAAAGAGACTTTTGAAAAAGAATAGTAAGAGGCTGAGCCAAATTAGCTGCACACTTCTTTAATACAATCGCAGGTAAACCGTCAGGTCCCGAAGAGAAATCATCCTTAAGTTTATTTATTTTGTTAACCACATCGTCAACAGTGATGTTGATCGATACCAATGATGTTTGGTTACAATTGTTCAAGTAAGTGAAATAGTCAGCATCAGGTACAAAATTACTGTCGGAAAAAGCAAGACTAAAGAAATTAGCAAATAAATTAGTTATAATTTTTGAGTCGTTAGAAGAGTGATCTAAGTAATTAAGGGTATTAGGATATCCATCCGATTTTTTTTTTATGTTGATGAATTGCCAAAAGCGTTAGGGATCTGAGATAATATCAAATTGCATTTGATTGATATATGCTTCATAGAGGAGTTTTGAGAGAGCAGAGAATTCGTTGTACACAACTAAATAGGAGGAATAGTCTGTTTCTGATCTAGATCTTAAATATTTTTTCCATAAACTATTTCGGGAGTTGCGGAGTGTGCGAAGTTCTCTTGAATACCATGGAGGTGACGGTGAGGTATTTTTATGTGGTGCATAGGGCACACATAGAAAAAAGCATTCAAAAATTATTGAGTAGAAGTTAGTTGTTACAGAATTGATGCTATTGCTTCCAGACTGGTTCAAAATGAAGTCAAAATTTATGTTACTAAGTAGTTCATTTAGTTGGGCAAAGTTAGCTTTTCGAAAATTAAAACGATATGAGTTCTCAGATTCAACTTCAGAATTATTATGTTCGTAGGCATAAGTTAGAGACAAAGGCGGATGGAAACTGTCAATGGTGGAAAGAGTTAAGCTACTTTCCTCTACTATACAGTTTGTTGCTTCATTGGAAAAGATAAGGTCGAGTTGCCTCCTCAAGTTGTTTTTGACATCACTAATCTGATGCAAGCCGCAATCAGACAGATTGTCAGTAAATAACATTTCTTTTTCGGTAGTTGCGTTACTAGCAACGAAATGAGAGTCATCCTCGGATCGCGACCATGACAGGTTAGGGAGATTGAAATCCCCAACGAGTAATAAGCCATCATGTACCTCCATAGTGTCACCTAGATTGTCAACTGCTGTGATAAGATTTTGGTAGGTTTCAATTGGACTGCAAGGTCTTATGTCGTTAGACAAAAAAGTAAGCAAAAATGTCAGTTTATAAATCAAGCATGAAAAAACTGAATTATAGTATATCCTTGATTAAATTGCCTTAATCGAGCAAAATTGGATGATTAACGAAATCTCAAATTAAGTGCTCAAATCATGGATTTATTAAATAGAGTTTTTGTGAACAAACGAATTCTAGGATTATCAACTGGAATAATCCTTGATTAAATATGATCAAGCTTGAACGAACTGGCCCTTAATGAAAAGTAAGAATTTTACAACAGCACATCATTTGAGACAAACTGATAAAATTGATAAGATTGCAGCGAAGACGGCTTTTACGAACCTAAGAGCTTCGTTCGAAGCTTTAATATTCACCTTGGCTGTGGTGAGTTTCGTTGTGACTTTTCTTGTGAGAATTATGGGAGAATCCGACAAATGTTTTCGAATCACAACAACCCTTACAAGAAATAGTCACAAGGTCTTATGACTTGTGATTCCTCACAAGAGGGGGAGAATCAGGCTGTTAAACTATATTTCCAAAGAATTCCAACAATCTCACTTCAACAATTTTTGTTTTGACAAACCAACGATAGTCAACGATTGTAAATAATAGAAGGCACCACCGCTGCACCGACTTTTCCGACATAATAGGTTCGTTCGATGTTACCAGCCCCGGGGGCTCCGGTGCTTGTCACTACCCTGAACGGAGCTGTCCAAAACCTGAAACCTGGTTTCACATCGAACGCATTAGTAGTGCTCTTTTTTTCTTTTTCTTCGAACAGCTCCGAAATTCTCGCCCCGATAAAAACTTGGGGCGATTCAGAGCGCTCCCGGTGGGAGCACTAAATACACATCGAACACGGTGGAAGTGCACCGGTTCGGAAAAAGAGCGACATCGAACAGCTCAGTGCGAAATCAGAGCGCCACATAGCGAACCAGAGCGCACATCGAACAATCCTAATCTATCATGGTATCTTCATTCTATAGCAAAATTTTGCTAACTTAACAGTTATGAGTTAAATCAAAAAGCAGAACACGGAAGTTTAAACTTCCACGCAAATAAGCGTCAAAAAGGTATAATCACCAAGTCTACAATAATTCTACCCAACATCAGCAATCTAATCTCTAAAAAAGCAATCACAATCAAAAGTTCTGCCAACATCGTTAGGAAAATAAAGAAAATAGATAGATATTATGATTGAAATTACTTGCTAAGAGGATTTGTATGTCTGCTCATTTCAAATAAAGGGTTCCCCAACAGGAATCATCTAAAGAGTGTTCCTGCAAGTCGCACTGAAGTCTGCAAGAACTTCACCAAAAACGATCGAACAGAAAGATAATGCCAATTCAAAAGATTTAAATATTTCACGTTCGAAAAAGAATAAAGTCAAACAAACCTAAAGAAACAAGGAATCCCATCTAAATCGAATGCAATATAAATGATTTTGGGATAAAATTGTCCACAATTACCGGGATGATTGGAGTAGAATTTCACATCAGAACATTTCCTGGTTGTGATGTGATGACTCCTCCATCCATCCATCTATTGGATTGATCGGTTGTTGGCTTCGTCGATATTAAATTGGCTCCTCAATGACGATTGCCACTCACGTCTATGCGGTACCATCGTATTAGTATAGTTAAAGGTAGAACAGACCAATGTACCATCTATTGATCTTGAAAAGAAGAAGCCTGTCCATATCGTACTACTACGACACAGGGTGACTTTGTCAGTCATCTTCAAATCTACGTTCGTCAAAGATGCGGTGCGACTGAGACCGCGACGACGAGGACTACGTCTTACTACGTAAGTCTTCGTTGTCGTCGCTTCTGGTGAGACATTCTACCTTCCACCTTTCTCCTGTGTGTCCAAAGGAAAGATATTGTTCGAATGTACTTTGGCAGTAATAGAGGAACTATTCCAACGTGATTCCTTACAAATTCGTTCTACCCTCATGAATCTCTTTGGTCGTTTCGGTTATGGCCACAGTGTTTATGTGCCTCTATGGAACGGTGGTAAGTCATAGAGAGCGTTACCGCTGCCAGCCGACAGCAATAGCACGACCACGATGACGACATGGTTAATCAATATGTATATTGTAGGATAGATTCGACATGTTATCAACAAACAAAGCAACATCTGTCCACCGCCTAGGACAAAACGTCACTGTTGGTAGCAGCAATTTCGAGGTAGTTAAGGAGTTCACCTACCTTGGAACAAACATCAATCCCACGAACGACACCTTAGTGGAGATCCGAAGAAGAATCACCCTAGCGAACCGCTGCTGCTTCTATTTGGCCAAACAACTGGGTTCAAAACTCCTCACTCGAAAGACAAAGTGTCTGCTATACAAAACTTTGATTTTACCAGTCCTACTCTACGGCGCCGAGTGCTGGACGATAAGTAAAAAAGGGGAATTGATACTGGGCACGTTCGAAAGAAAAATTCTTCGACGGATTTTTGGTCCCGTATGCGACGATGGCGAATGGAGAAGAAGATACAACCGAGAACTGTATGAGCTGTACCAAGATGTGGATGTAGTCCAGAAGGCCAAGAAAAGACGACTACATTGGCTCGGCCACATCGAGCGAATGGACGACAACGCTCCAGCCAAGAAAGTCTTCTCATCCCAGCCCCCAGGTTCAAGACGACAAGGAAGACCGAACCTACGGTACAAGGACCAAGTGACTGCGGATGCCAGAGCGCTTGGTCTCGGTGACTGGAGAGTGCATGCGAGGGATCGTTCACGATGGAAGACTGCAGTATCTAGGCTGTGACCCTTCATGGATCGTGAGCCGGTAAAGTAAGTAAGTAGTAGATTCGACAGACATCAGGAATCGACAAACATCAGTGTATAGTGAAATTTAAATTTCCGCGTTCCCAATTTGTTATGATTAGATTTCGATCCCTTTGTATGGATTTGCTGTTTTTTTTTTAGATTCACTCTCTGGAGTTGTGGTTAAGAAGCTGCTGTATCGTGGGGAGTCTATGGCTTGTCTAATTCAGGTTAACCTGTGTAAGGCAACTATTTGGCGTTAGTGGCTAAATATTATGTGAAATTGACTGAAAGAGTCTGTTATTGAAAGATTTTTCATGCATTTTTTCTCATGCAGAAACTGTTTCTCAAATCCTCCTTCTGACACGCCTACTTTTGGATATCAAAAAAGGATTCTTCACTTAATGTTTAACAACAATGAATTTTTGTTGTACAAAAAATATCGTTATTTTCTATCAATTTTTTTCCGTTACAAATTTAAGATTGTTCCCAGAAATGATTTATATCCTTGAAACAAACGGTTCTTCTTTACGTTTACAAAGTTTCTACCAGCTACCTCACTGGCTCAACTGAAAATAGAACTTTAAAATATTACTAAATCTATTGTTGCTCATTCATCACTTTCAACTGAACACCATGCAGTCATTATTTTTCTTGTAAACTAAGGAGACCAAAACACAGCTTACGTAATAAATCACAATAAGTACCTGCAATACATTTGGACCGATAAAGAGTGTGAATCGGAGGGACAAGAGCGTTAACCATAACACTTGTGTGAAAAAAGGTGCAGAAAAGGTGCTTCTCTAATGCTCATAACAACTGGAAGATGGTGGTTTCTCGAAGTAACAAAACCAAACCCCAAATGGAGTTGCTTCATCATCACCTAGCATCATCACACCACCTAGCAAAAATTGTATCCCTGTTTTATGTATATCTCCCACCTCACACTCCTTAGCTAATCACTGGCAATTAAAGTGTGAGTTAAAAAAAATGTAGGTATATCCCGCATTTGAGCTCACAGGTTGGTAAGCATCCTTGTTTTGTGGCAATAGATCTTCAGAATTGCTTCCAATTTACCAAGACGCTTCCTTCGTACGCAATATTATTATTCGTTGTCTTCCAACAGAAACTCTTGTCTCGTTATCCTCATCATTTACGAGCGAATAACATATATGAATGCAAAAATGAATTCAAAGAAATTAGAATATCCGGACATTGAGTTTGCAGCTTGGTAGATATGACATGGTGGTGGTTTTTTTTTAAGACCAAGAGTCTATTAGCAAGTGCGAATGCTGATGTACATAGCTCTCTAAGGAATAAGGACTTAAGACTTCAAACATTAAGGGCTAAGGATGAATCAAATTGAGAATTGTCAATAACGACAAGAAATTGAATGCAGTAGTTTCAAAGGTTCTTAAATTATTTTCTCACTTCAGAAACGGGTTTAGTGATCAATGAGTCCGTTAATGCGACCTTAACCTAAAAATCCTCAAAGAATTTGATCAGGAGCTGTGCGATTGGCAATTGGCATGCTTTCATGGCATCCGTACCTACACTGAAAATTATTCGTGCGTAAATAGTGCCAAAATATGAAAAGATCTTACGAATGTTATAAGTGTATTCAGCGACGAATAATTTCGTAAAATGAACTCATATTCGTATCATTTTCGAATTTCTACAAAAAGACTTGTACATTGCACAAATGGAATTGTAATATTAACTTTTTCATTCGTACATTTAATAAAAAATAAAAATAAAAATAGAGTGGCGTGATAGCTCTTGAAGAGCCAAAGCCTAAATGGCTTACTCTCATCAACAATTCTCTGGGTGCGTGTGAAGAATTGAGGGACCTTCAATTTAACGCCGATTCCAAAAGGTAAAGTTCACAAGCACTTTTTCATGATAGATTGATACACTCGTGAAAGTCTTGTCAGTTCTTCGGAAGACGCTGTGCCTCTGAAAGATGAAATAAAAACTATTGGCACTAGTAGGACTCGAACCCACGACGTTCTGCTTAGCAGCCAACGCACCTAACCACTAAGCAACGAAGACTACATTTCCGTACATTTAATACCAAGAGCATTGATACGTTCTTCTAATACTTCGTCCATTCTAGCATCTATTCATTATTGTTCAGAGCTGTCGTTTATTTTCATAAGAATCTTCACATTCCTTTTTTAATACCCACAATGTTTCCATGTATCTTTCCATTTGATTTGTTGCCTTTTATTCGCATAATGACGGCTTTGGTTTTGTTGAACAAGAATTTCCCTGACTCAAATGCAACTGCATTGGTGCATTCCGTTATTAACAATTGTTGACTATCGTAGTTTTGTCGAAAAAAATCGTTTTTGTGTTATAGTCGGAAATCCTTGGAAATAGCTAGTTGAAATAATTTCAGAGCGCGTTTTCGCTGATCTGTCAAACAAGAAATAAGAAAATCCACTTAACACAAATTCTCAATTTTAAAATGTAAACAAATAAATCACTTTGACAGGTCAACACTTTCAACTCACGTGAACATCGATGAACAGTTACGAATCATTACCATTTGACACATTAACAATGCGTTTCAGAACGACTTGATGACGTAATTTTCGTTACGAATCGTAATTACTTGTGTTTCAAATTTTACACACTAAGGAGTCGTTCTAATTACGTAACATAGGGTAAGTGTGGAAACTATGTAATTACGAAGGAACTCCGATGTTACTTCTCTGTCTCGAACGTATTTCGTCATCAGCGATTTCATATTTCTAATTCTTAGATGGAAGAGAAAACATTGTAAGCATATAGTTGTTCTTGTTGTTTTTTTTTTTAATCGTCTCTAGTGCTTATAATGGCTTTATCTGCAGTTCCTCACATAAACTCTCAATATTTTTTTTTTTTTAATCGTCTCTAGTGCTTATAATGGCTTTATCTGCAGTTCCTCACATAAACTCTCAACATTTTCCTTCCCATTCCCACTATTGACAGAATAAGCTTGATCAAGACATCAGTATCCCTAAAACATTGTTGAAACCTTAAATTTATGGAAGTTTTTTTGGTTTCTTAAGGAATTAAAATGTCAACTCCTCCTGTGCAAGATAAACTATCAGCCAAACCCCAAACACACACCATTTAGCAAGCCAAAGCCGTGCCAGTGCAACAGGCGTTGTCGGTGATTCCATTATTTATTGTGCTACTGCTAACCCATCATCACCTCTCGAGGGAAGCGACTCCATCGATGCGTGTGAAAGACATACGCGCTACGCTGCCACATGACCATAATTATTGAATTTCATTCTTCCTCTTGTCTTATTTTAATTTTGTCCTTTCACAAAATATAAAAAGGCATAAATCCAAGTAGACATACTAGGATGGGCCTATTTAAGACTTCATGAAATTACTTATCATTAATTTGACTTGTCGTCGTAATTGCATGACAATACGCTATTTTCCGTGCGTTACGTATCGGCACCGAATAGTTGAATACGCAAAAAGAGTTCCAACTAAAAGGATTTAATAGAAAAGCCTTGCTGTTTTAGAAGAACCGCTAGCGTGCAATAGACTGCCATTAATGCCTGAGGCAGATTGTGACTACTGGTCAGTCTGGTCGCAAGTCTTGACAGAGGCTCTGAATATCGTCATCAGTGTCCTCTTGTAATCCCGTGTATTCATATGTGCTATTTTTAAAAGGCTTTGATTAGGTCTGCGTAAGGCATATGTTTCTAGAAGTGACAGTGGTTTATGTTAAAGGAAAACGCCATTTGTATTTATTCATCGATTTTAGTGCGCACTTGAACCACTGTGTGACTTCGTCGTCGTCGATTGGCGGCGTGTAGGTACTCTTCGATGATGATGCGGTCAAACTCCATTTCGAACTCACTCAAGCGATGTCTTCGTCATCGTCGTCGATGTTTCTTTAAGCTTTGATTGATGGGTAATCTGCAAAAAGCATCGATGGGCATTCAATCTTTTTTATTTCAGAGTATCAATTTCTATCATGGGGACCAAGTTCGAGGTGATCATTTCGGTAAAATTGATATTGGTAAGTAATTGCATGTAAGTACAAACATACAAGCACCATCACGCACCGTTTTGCCGGCTGATTCCCTCGACTTGCCATGTTTGTCGGTATAAATATTTTAGGCCACGCTACTTCGTCTATTGTATCATCACTTTAATGTTAACAATTTGTGTGTAGATGACGACAAGGCTTTCTATCGACTTTGACTGTTTGATTCGCGTGACGAGACCAATCGATGTTAGAAACGATTATGGTGGCAGCCAGCGATGACTGTGCCACTGCACACGGTTAGGTACGTTGTTATCGAGCCTGCATTGTATCTAGCCCAGCCTCCTATCTACAGCCAACAAGGAGGTCTTACAGAGGCCAAAACAAACGTTGCGCTGGCGGTCATCTCACCGATGATGATGGGATCATCCTTCACTCTTTGACGATAGTTCAGTTGGAGTTAATTTTTCAACTATAGATTTTGTGTGTGTGTGCAAGAAGAGATGACATTAAGTCTCCAATATGATATCGAACTGAAGTGCAAAGGTGCTGATTGTTTGCACACAAAACTGCATGATAATCGGTACTCTTTTGGTCAGGTGCTGGGATTGGCATGCATTCGGAGTGGCAAGTGATGCGCTGCTCATATTTATAAAGGTTACGAGGAACATCTGACTGATGATGTGGGTTAGCAATTTATGGATTGTGTGCGGCTTTGGGTTTTGTGGGTTAAAGGTTTTCAAATATCAGACTTTTCGAATTTTTCGTTCAGCAAGGTTAAAGTTCTTTTGATACGTGTTGAAGTTGAACACTAGGTTAATGGCGTTCGACTACAACTGTGGTTAGTTTGGAATGTCAAATTACATTTTCCATTTATATACAGAAGGTTATAGCGTTGTATAGCTTATATTGACTGAGAATAGCACTCATACGCCGTAGTGAACAGATTTTTAACAAGTTTGACATGCACAAATTTGTATAGTCTTTTCAAAAATGTTTTACGAACACTCACTTTATTGGTAAAAAATAAGTAAATTTTATATCATTCTTACACTATAGTCAGTTAATAAAAACAAAAAAATTAATAACACCTTGTAAAAGCTTCACAAAATGCAATACATTTGCCATGGCTATTCCTACAGTACCCTGGCAGGCAATAACATCCAAATGGCTCCGCGATGTCATATCGCATTTGACACTTCTTTCCCATATCCTTGCAATGAACATCACAATAGGGAGCTATGCGCGGTGGAAGATATATTTCATTTTGACCACAACAAATTGGATAAATTGGTGGCAGAATTGGCGGTAAAATTGGTGGAGAAATTGGTTTACAAGTTGGAGGACGTGTTGGGGGCATGGGTTCTGTTATCCATTCTTCCGTCGTTGTTGTTGGTTCCGATTCCGTTGTTGTGGTTTTTGGTTTGTGATGCCACTCTGCGGCTGAAATATTAAATATTAACGATTTTTTTTGGAAATTCTGATTTATAAATACTCTACCTTCAGTGTTTAAAGCGACAGCACTCAGAACGAAAAACACCCAAAGCTCCATGATTCTTTTTGGAAATTTAAGCAGTTTCGGTGTATCAAAGTCTATTTATACATTTCTCTTAATTTTGTGACTGCATTGATAACAGAAACAATCTTTATAACTATTTGCGTTGCAATAAGGAAAAACATTCGGGAATCTGGTCCTCAAAAATAAATAGATTAAACAATTTAGTCTTTTTCATTTATTTTTCAATTTATTGCAAAATTTGTGTGTCAGGCTTTTTTTAATGAACAAAATTGTATCAGAGATAAGTGTAATCACAGTTAAATACTGATTAAATCATCCGTTCATTGAACTTTAATATTATTTTGGAAAAAGTCAAGATAAGAAGCTGTTATGACTGATATACCTATTGGACATAAGATAGTGCTGGTTAAGGTTCCTCGACAACAAAAGAGGTTTGGAAGTTAACGTTCTATTCATGAAAGTAAATTCATTAAGCTTCTTAGTGACACTTCGAAAACGCTTTATGAAATGATTCACAGTTGTAATACTTGTCTCTGCAATACCCTGGCAGGCAATAACAACCATATGGCTCCAGGATGTCATATCGCATTTTACACTCCCTTCCAATGTCCTTGCAGTAAACATCACAATAAGGAGCAATACCTTTAGGGAGATACATCTCGTTTTGACCGCAACATAATGGTTGAGTTGGCGGTGGAATCGGTGTAAACGGAGGAGGTGTCGAGTTTGTAGACTCGGTTGGTTCTGGTGGTTTCGAAGTATAAATTATTTGAGTTGTTGTTGAGTTGGGTTTTGGATCTATCACTTTTAAATAAATTAAATTAATATTTTAACGAGTTAGTCAAAAATAATATTAATTACCTTGGGCGACAGCTGACCAAGTAAAAATAATTAAAAGTGGAAATATTTTGGAAACCATGCTCTACCAAGATTTGGTTTCGTTTGATGTATTGTTCAACATTTAAGGAAGTATTTATAAAGAATTTTGTATATTAGCTTTTACTCTTATCTTTTCGTGAAAAATATTGTTTGAGTTCAAGAAGCATTTATTGATTCGTATCTTATATTTCATAATATACTGGTATGAAAGATAATCATTTCTCGCCAATTAAATTTAATCGGTCAATGCAATTTGGGTTCAATGCTCATATTGATGAGTAGATTAGTATTGTGACTGGTAGCTTACCTACACCCCTTTTTATACCTTTATTGTGGGAGATCTGACCTTACTTCCGATTCATTAAGGATCGTGAGACCCAGCAGTTGACCATCGGAGATGGTCCCTTGCGTGCATTCTCCAGCCGTCAAAACCACAATTACCGGGTGTTTATAGAGGAGATTTGGTCTTCCTAGTCGTCTTGAATCTGGGGGCTTCGAAGAGACGACTTTCTCACCTGGAGCGTTGTCGTCCTTTCGTTTGACGTGGCTGAGCCAAAGCAGTTATCTTTTTTGGCTCTCTAGACTACATCCACATCTTGGCACAGCTTCGTACACTTCTCGGTTGAACTTTCTTTTTCATTCGCATACAGGACCGAAAACTGGTAAAATCAAAGTCTTCCATAGTATTCAGTTTGCGGTTTCGAGTGGGCAGATTTGAACACAGTTGTATGATCGAATCGAAGTAGCAGTGGTTCGATAGGGTAATTCTCGGATCTCCTCTACTGTTGTTTATTCTGTAACTTCCTTTACCAACAATTTCATAAGCCCCATTGCATCCCCTTTTCCTATATCATAAAAATTAAGATTAAGATAAAAAAATCACGAAGGCCTCACCAACAAAATTTACTGAACATTTAAAAAATTTTAGGACTTTTGAAATCAAATATTTGTTTTTAACACCACGACGATAGTGAGGTCAGCTAGTCAAACATTTATTTTCACTTTTTAAGAACAGTCCTAGTCCTAGACTTTTATTTCCTAATAAGAAAAACGTTGCGAAAGTAGATGAAAAACCTCGATAAAATCATCCAAATCGTTAAGAATGGACCAAAGGAATAAGGGATATTATAGATATACAAGCGAACCCTACCAACTTTGCTCTTATTTAAAGTGCAAAGAAAATGTTGTGATTAAGGTGTAATGCTTCCCTTAATATGCTGAATTAAAACATTCTTAATCCACTTGAACCCAGTTAAAAACTGTTTTTAATTTTAGTCCAATCCTTAAGGAGAACTAATGAAAAAAGCTGCGTTTTTAGAAAAAATTCTTAAAAATAATAGAAATTGTTTCTGAGAAGTAAGCTTGATATTTTATTTTATTCCTTGTAACCACAATAAGAACAAATCTCATTTCATCTAATGACACTTACTAAAAGCTTCAGAAAATGGTTTACATTTTCCATATTTATCCCTACAATAGCCAGGAATGCAATAACAGCCATATGGTTCCGGGATATCATATCTCATTTTACATTCCTGTCCGATGTCCTTGCAGTATACCTGACAGTAAGGTGCAATCTTTCGGGGAAGGAAAATTTCATTTGCATTAGCACAGCAAAATGGAACAAGAGGTGGTTCTGTTATCGGGGGCAATATCCTTGTTGTTCTGGGTTTCAGCTTTTGTTCTGGACCTAGTTAGTGTTATTAAGGATGATTGTAATTGTTGTATGTATTTATATTTAAAATTTATATGGTCCAACATACCTTGGGCAATAGAAGATCCATAAAAAATAAACAAAACCAAAAATGTCTTGAAAAACATGTTTGGTTGAGTCTTTTCAGTGTAATGATTCTGTGCTTGAGGGAGTGAGATGTTTTATAGCTTAGCTCGTTTTCTTTTATCGAAAATGCAACATGTACCTTTGTGTTGGACAATTTATCAAAAATGCAATTGATCAATATAAAAAATTAAACCGACCTCAAAGATAAACCATGGAATCGTCTTGCATTCTTGACAAAATCGCTCAAATTGCCCTTTATGAATGGCAGTGGGCGGTTTTTGACGAAACCCACTCTAGTTGAAAGGCCAAGGGACTGATTAATTTGTTACGAAATAGCTAAAGCCGATAAATCATACGTATTCACATTTTTTTTTGGCTCATTTTGCAGAAATCTGATAAGCAGTTAAATTTTTGATTAATGTTAAGAACCTCTTAAGATTTCCCAATCCATGGCAAGGGAAAATGTTGCGTAAGGGCTGCATTAATGATATTTTTTCTTTTTTGAATCCGTAGAAAAGAAAGTTAAGGCAAAACATTCCAAAAAATCAACTCTGACAGTCAACATGTTCAAATTAATTGTCTTCGTATATGTTCTTGCATTTTTGTCAAATGGTGAGTACTCTAGCAGTCTTTTGAAAACGTTTACTTATTTGTGTGTTGCCTTTATAGTGATCAACGGCACTACGTATATAACTCCAACAATAACAACTCCAAGTACAAACTCTACACCAATTAACCCAACTAACTATCCCCCATTCACCAATACACCAGAACCAGTACCGACAACAACAAGTCGACCACCAACAATTGGTCCCCCGCTTCCACCACAAATATGCTGCGGCCAAAATGAAGTCTTTCTTCCTCGAGGAACTGCTCCGACTTGTGATTCTGAGTGCAAGGACCTTGCCAAAAAGTGTACAACAATCTTCATTCTTCCACCGTCTGGATGCTATTGTTTGCCAGGCTATTGTAGAAATCACCCTCATCGGAGATGTGTGTCAATTCGAAGTCAGAAAATTCATTGTCATCTTAGGCGATAAGATTTTTGAATATAATTTTGGAAATAAATATTAAATTTAAGTTAATTAAATTGTTTATTCTGATGAATTGAGTCAAAAGCTGAAGGGTTGAATTACATTTGTTCAAGTTTCGGCAACAAATAAATATGAGAAGATTATCTTAAACATTATCCTAGTTTTTAAGCATAAATCTGAGGATTAATTACCGTAGATTTGAATAAATAAATAAATAATAAATAATAATTTACAGCGACTACAATTATTTTTCGTCACTCAAATAAGATTCGTCTCGTACGGCTGACAGTACGTCCGGCTCGAGAGTAAACTGAAGAGCATTCCTTGAACGGATTCCATCCCTATTTCACAAGAGCTTTCACCGTAAACGATAAAACAAAGAGAGACACGAATCGTTACGACAGTGTTCTAAGAAAGTGAATGAATCAGTGATATCTCTATCACCAATCATTTTTCGAGCTCTCTTTCGCATGCCAAGAGGATTAAGTAGCACCAAACACAGAGGAGAGTGGTACCCTAGCTTTGGACAGACATAAGTTTAAAAGATAATAAACAGATCAGAAGGAAAGACAAATTTCATGCAACGTCTCTAGAAATCCAAGCATGAGACGAAACGTCTTACATATGTATGTGTTCGTTCCACAAGAGAAGGTTGGTGATGCACATACTGAGATTTCGAGACGGTTGTTCTCATTGATGAAAGTTCTACTAATAGATAATGCCAATCGGGTATAACGTCGCTTCAACGAAACAAGTGTTTTTTTACTCCCCATTGTTTAAGTCGGAGTTAAATGAGCTTGACGTTGCTGTTCCACATCCAAAGAGGAGGGATGCGAGACAAGAGATCATTTATAAAATGAGGAAGATGGTCGGGGGCCAAACAGAGCCTTGGGGAACACCAGCATTTACGTTGTGGATTTCTAACTTGAATCCGTACAATACAACGGTCCACAATTGAACGGTCCAAAAGAAAGTTTCAAATTCAACGTTCAACGAAGGAGAGATTCGTCTATATCAAACCAACGCGTTTTTGACAGGACAGGTGTCAAACTCTTTCACCAAAACGGTGTAAGGATTTGTTCCACTGTTGGGTGAGATGCACCATCAAATCACAAGTAGACCTATTGTAAATAGGCGTCTTTAACCCTGGTTCCTCAGTGCTACGATCCTGTGGTTTTGAACACCCGGTTATGAGCCATATGCATAAACGGTAGTAAATGCTTTTACTAGTCAATTTTGATAGTATTTACTTTTTTTCGTATGCATAAACTTCAATAAGTAAATACTTGAATAAAAGCTTTCACTAGAAGTAAAAGTATTTACTATGTATGGATGATTTTTGGTAGTAAATACTTAAAGTGATATGCATAAAAACCTTTTACTACTAGTATTTACTTCAATTTTTACAAGTTGCTAAAGAGCAACTTGAACATTTGCTAGTAAATACTTTTGGGTGTTTGAAACGAACATTTTCATTTGCAAATCAACATTCAAGGCAATCGGTTCAATATTCTTGTCAAATGGCCGCGTTTTTGCACATTAATACTGAACAAGTTTACAAGGAACGAAGATCTCCAGCAACAAATAATTTCAAAATGCTTTACCGCTTTGAATAAGTAAATGTTGGTTGGCTTTGTAAATACCTACAGCTTTCCTTCTTGTATTGGAGCCTTGGATTGCACACATGTGGAGATTAAAAAACCTCACTTGCATTCTGAGAATATATAAATCGAAAGGGATATGCATCCATCAACATTCCAGCCAGCTGTGATGTAAAAGAATGTTTTACAAGTGTTGTTTGTGAATGGCCAGGTTCAGTTCATGACTCTAGGATTTGGAAAACAGTTTTCTTGAACCAATTTAAAGAAATTCAGTTAACACAGTTCTTTTGGTAGATGAGGGATATGGAATCGCCACTTGGTTAATAACACCATTTATAGAAACCCAATCACGAGCAAGGAAAAATCATACAACAAATTACATACAAAAGAGAGGGTCATCATAGAACGATGTTTTGGTCAGTTTAAAAGTCGATTCCCATTATTACAAAACTGTATAAGGGTGCAATTAAAAATCGTGGCAACTCCTATAATGGCATGTTTTGTTTTGTATAATGTTGCAAAGTGTTTAAATGAAACCCGACAACTTTAAAGAAGAGGACAGAGGAGATAAAAGCGAAACTACCAACAACCACGGACGCAGTTCTGGTGCACCTGAAATCAGGGGATAGGGGCAGCTGCGGAGAAATGAAATAGATTTGATCAAAAGAACCGAATGCACCTCAAGCATTTTGACAAAATCTAACGTACAATTATTTTCGTTTTTTGTCAAGATTATGAAACAACCACGCGCCGTATGAAAATTTGTAATTAAAAAATCAATAACAAATACTTCAGCTTAAAGTGATGAAATCTAAATACCTAATTAAAGCAAAGTTAAGGTTTTTCTTGTTATTTTTTATTTTTAGTCTAGTTTTGCATTTTACTTTATTTTTCAATTGCTGTAACTGTAAGTAAACGCATGAGTCTTCCGATGAATACGTAGTTTTTACTTGGATGAATCTAGTATTTACTACTAGTAAATGCTACTTTTTTATGTTACTTTTTTATGCATACCAAATGAAGTAAATACTACGAATCTAAGCTTTTACTTGTTGATCTAGTATTTACTTGAAGTATTTACTCCTAGTAATTACTTGATTTTTATGCTTATGCCCCAATGTGATTGTCCTGCAAACCAAATGGTAAATAAATTTTTGGAATCTTTGAACATTCGTACAAAGAAAAAATTGTTATGACGTCCAACGTGGTACAATGTGAAATTGATTTGCATTAAAACCCTTACTTCTTGACAAAACGATGCCGCGTTCAAAATTATGCAATACGTCCGATCGCAATCGAAATTTTCAACAGAAAAAAACAATTTTTTTAACAGATAAAAGTTTCTTGTCCTCAAGCTTCGGTGGCTTTTCAATCTTATCAATAATATCCACATATTGCCCAAAATAGATAAATGCAATATGGTATATAAATTCATTAAAATCAAAAATGTTGAGTTTGTATTCCGTAAACTGGCAATGGACATGTTCAAATTAATTTTTGTCTTGAGTATTCTGTCCTTTGCGCATTTTGTAGGTAAGTTTTTGAATATCAATTTCTTATTTGTCTCTTATTGAGACTAATGTTTGGTAAATTTATTTTCAAGTGAGTGAAGATCCTACTCTTGCAACAACAGAAGCAGTCATTACTACCGAGCCGCCACCAATAACTGAAAGTGAGCAACCCACAGAAACCCAACCAGCTACTGAAATTCAACCAACTACTGAAACTGAAGTATCCAGTGAAACTCAACCAGCTACCGGAACAACCGAAGCGGAAACAACAATAAACACAACGACAACTCTTGGCACAACAGAAACAACTTCAAGTACACAATTGCCTACAACTGATATAAGCCCGGTCTTCGAAAATACAACAACTACTACTACTCTTGGCACAACAGAAACAACTTCAAGTACCCAATTGCCTACAACCAATATAAGCCCGGTCTTCGAAAATACAACAACTACTACTACACCGTTAATAACAACTGAACGGCCTCCAATTCCAGATCCAGTTTGTTGTGGTCAAAATGAATTCTACCACTACGTATTTCCAGGAGTACCTAGTTACTGTGATCCAGTGTGCAAGGACTTGACTAAGATGTGTGTCATTTCTTTTTATCCATCATCGTATTGCTTTTGCTTGCCAGGCTATTGCAGAAATGTCCATGGAAGATGCATTTCTATACATGATGCAAAGATTCACTGTCATTTGAGATAGTTGTGGAACTCATGAGCTCTTTGGGTTCACAGCCCTAAAAATTATCCTTTGACTCAAAAATTATCATTAAAGGTTTATATTTTTTTCTTTTTCAAGTCTTGAAGTTTGAATTGTTTCTTTTGATTAAAATTAAAATTGTTAACATTATTTGTTTGAGAAGCAATGATTTGTTTCTACAATTTATTATTAACACTTAATCCGTTAATTCAAGCTCAGTTACTAAATCATCAGAGGTTGTCTTTGGTGGGCAATCCTTAATTGGAATACATATATCATCAGCGTCCCTTGCAAATTCATCTGCACAATAACAACCAGAGGGCGGTAAAAACCAATTTGTGTAACAAGGTTCACCTAATTCACTGCAAACAGTATCACAGTTTTTACCTTCATCCATCCAAATTTCGTTGCGTTTGCATGGTTTTGCCTCATTGATGTCTGGAACTGTAAGAAGGAAAATTTGGAAACGATTTTCTTAATTATGGAATATGGAATTGCAGATTAATATTTTTTTTGAAATTTATAAAAAAGACAATTCAAAATTTTAGATCACAAATGACAGTAACACGTTTTTCAAGAAATGGTCACAAAAGTAACTAAATATTTTGAATGAAAATTTAAAAAAAAATATTTTTAATAGACTAAAGTTTGTTACCTGTTGGTACAGTTTCTTGA
This sequence comes from Sphaerophoria taeniata, assembly GCA_943590905.1. Classification (NCBI taxonomy): domain Eukaryota; kingdom Metazoa; phylum Arthropoda; class Insecta; order Diptera; family Syrphidae; genus Sphaerophoria; species Sphaerophoria taeniata. The sequence continues at coordinate 23,737,672 of OX016540.1, forward strand.
ACATTTTCTTTTGGACATTGGCTGATTGGTATACAGACATTTTGTTCGTCTCTAGCAAAACCAGTTATACAATAACAACCGAAAGGAGCCCAAAAGTAAGTTTTAGTGCATTTTTGCCCTAATTCACTGCAAACAGTATCACAATTCGGAGCCTTTCCTTGAGGCAAGTAAACCTCATTAGAATTGCAATCTATTGGAGCTGGTGTTACTCTTTGACCATAAGTTACTAAAAATATGAAAAATAAAGTATTCCACTGTTAAAACATTACTCAATAGAAAAAAAAACGTCAAAAACTCACTCACCAATAACTAGACAGGAAGTAATGAATAGAATGATCAGCTTAGACATCTTACCGGTTTGTGGATAAAAATTAGACTCGTGTTTAAGTGTTTTTGTTAAATCTTTTTATAGTGAATATTCCGAATATATTTGTGTTCTGTGTTTTCCATTAAAAAAAATTTGTTTGAACAAAAACTGTGCTGTTCGCGTTCACACTGTACAAAATTACTCTCAAAAATGTCTTTACTTATTGAACTAAATAAAAATCAATTCCTTTTTTATACGTTCAAGAGAAGTCACTCAAAAGTATTCAGAGTTTAGCGTTGCTTTTATGAAAACATCTGTTAACCTCTCAATTTTCTTTACAAAAATATTATAAATTAACACAGGTGCAATTTGTCTGTTAACTTAATTGATTGTAAATTTTTTCATGTTCTTGTCCCAAAAATTTGAGACCAATTTATCAGAAGCATAATACTATATTTAAGAAGCATGTATTCAATACAATTCGAAATTAAACAACCCTGTAGATCTATATACATGTTTGAGAAAAGCTATTAATTTTTATCGCTACCCTTCTTTTGCTTCTTTTCTGACAGTGTATTGCTTTCGTGATATCATAATCTATCTAATAAACGTGTCGAACTTTATTGTTTTTTAGTTGTTGGTTGACAAACATAACATTGGAGCAAAATGTTTAATTTTCAGTTCTTCTTAACAACAATTTGTTTTAATTTACTCAACTGTTAAAACATAATTCAAAAAAATAAAAATGTAAGCTTTAGGTTTTTGATTATTAGGTATTTGATCTTTTTATTTTTTGGCTTTTAGAAGATTCCCAAAAAAAAATTGCTTTTAACCATGCACAATATAATCTTCGTATTAGCATCTCTTTTTGCAAGATTTTTTTGGTGGACATTTGCTTATTGGAATGCAAATATTGGCATCATTCCTGGCGAAACCGTTTGCACAATAGCAACCAAATGGCGCCTGTATGTAATTAACATTGCAATCTTCACCTAATGTACTACAGACAGTATCACAATTTGGAGCAACACCTTGTGGAAGGTAGACTTCGTTGGCTTTGCATGTCGTTGGTGCAGGTGTAATTGGATTTTGGGGGAATGCGTAAATTACTTTAAAAAAAATGAATATTTTATTTACGAAATTTTTTAATGAATACAAAGTTGACTCACTGTCACCAAAAACAACAAAGACAAACAATAGTAAACCAATAACTTTTGACATCGTAACAGGTTGTTTAAACAAATAAGACTTAAAATAAATAAAATGCGAACCTCTATTTATACTTGACTTTTAGTGTGAACTTAATGGTTGCCAACGAGTAGAAAATGTGAATTTTACGTTATTATGAAAATTCATCCGTCCATAAATTGAGAGCTGCTGCGAAAAATGCAATTTTTCGCTTTTTATAAAAAAAATACCACAAAGTATAAGTGCTTTTGATGCGATAGCTGGCTGAATATGTAGTAGCATGGTCAGCCTATTCATTAAAGCATGCGCTTTATTTCAATTCATAAGGAAATGCAAATTTTCATCAATATTTCCATGTTAAATTATAGTCCGTAAATCGACTTTAGAGTCTAATATTTTTAATGACATGACACTTCAAATAAGGACAAAAAGCGGGTGACGTGAAATAGCGCCCGACGAAATAAGGCCCCATAGGGCTTTATTTCTATTTCTTATGGAAATAAGACCCCTACAAAGGTTGCGGCCTTATTTCCATTGTAACTTAGAAATAATGCCCGTGGGGCCTTATTTCGGTTTTTCTGTTTTGATTAGAAAGTTGGCGCAGGGAAACTCGTTCCGAGATCAGAATTCACGAAAATTGTTTTCGGAACTTCTGATCTACTATGGAGGGTCATTAGTGCCGACTTCGATTTAAGGATTATTAATCCACTTTGGTGGGTCAATAGTCCTAATTAGGTTTTACTTTTTATGGGACAAAAGTCCAAATAAAAAAAAAAGTGAAACAACGAATGTTCATGCTAAAAAAATAAATAAAAGCCGTTAATTCCTGTATGTATACTACACTACAAAAAAATCTTACAGATAATTAGGACCACGTTTCTTCATTAGCCGTCGATAAAATGGTCAGAGCACTCATTTTTCAAAGCTGTTGAGGTTTCCTTTTATTTGGAAAAGCAACCACTACACATCCTTTAATGCAAAGAAAGATTTTTGCAAGAATTTCAATTAGCTATTCATTTTCAGCATATTTTTGAATTTCGACTGAAGATGAGGCCGATACGAAAAATTCAAGATCGATTTGATTTATTTGCGAGCGGAGCGAGCGGAAAAAATTTTGCCCAAAAGAGAATCAATTTGGGGTGTGAAAATAAAAAAATTCGCGCGAATTTTTTTATTTTCACACCCCAAATTGATTCTCTTTTGGGCAAAATTTTTTCCGCTTGTGTCCATCCATCTTTCTGATGCAGCTTTTAATGTAATTGAAACAGCTTGGTTACTTTAGGTGATAGATAGTTGCAATAAGATGAAATTGGCTTCAAGTATAGTGTGCTTGTAGAATGCCGTACCATCACAGAACTTTGACATCCCAGCATGCAGAAGAACGTTTGCATTGGATAATGTTTTCTTAACGTCACATAGACTTAAAGCATGCGGCATGTTTCAGCTTTATGCAAAGAAAAAACCTTCAAAATGTAATCAACTTATTTTAATCGCGAAGGTCGGAAACCCTGAATTAGATTTCTGGACAAATGAACCAGCATAGTGGGTCAGTAGTCGCAAAATGAAATTCGGTACTTATCACCCACAATAGTCGGCCATTATTTTTATCTTCTGGAAATGCGGCCTTATTTCCATGTAAAATGTGGCCTTATTTCCACAATGCAATTGAAATAAGGCCTGTCGGGTGTTATTTCGATTTCTTCATGGAAATAAAGCCGCATTTAAGGTGGGGCCTTATTTCGTTGGGCGTTATTTCACGTCACCCAAAAAGCGTTCAAATCCGTTTGAAGACAAATAAAACACTCCTCATTATATCGAGCCCTTCCCGCAAAATTATCGTAAGCGACATTTTTATCAAAATTGTTTTTATTATACCATTCGAAAGCTTACATTATACCGCAGCTATCTACGTCATTAATTAACATAAAAAAGTTTTCTACGAAAAGTAACGGAGAAAATCAATTTTATCGTAAGCGACATTTCAACTTTGTGGCATATATCGCAAACGACAGTTTTTCTTAAATCATGTACATATATCAAAGTTCATTCATGTTGTTTTCGTTAATGTATACTCTGCATGTAAATTACAGTTAAAAGTACAGCCATGAGGTGGTAGAAAATTTGTTTCGAAAGAGTACAGTTTGTCCCACTGTGCTTGCCAACATAAATTACAGTGATTCACTGAAAACTTTTAATAAAGAAACTTAACGGTTATCTTCCATAATTCATTTACTAAAGGATAAAATCAGAGAAATTAAAATATTTTTGAAAATTTTTAGTATGCAACATTATTTAAACATTGCAAACAAAATAAACATATTGACGAAGTTTGCAAGAAATTGGTTGAGAAATCTAGAAAAAAGTGTAACAAGCGTAATAGGTATTAAAAAATGGATTTCCTTTTCGATTTTTTTGTGATTCAAGATTTTATAAATAGGTATATTGGAATGCAATATTACTGAGGATAATGTTAAGTATGACCGTGCAAAATTTGAACAAAATCGATCAAGCCGTACAGGAGATATATGGGAATAACCGAGAAATCAGACTCAAAATCCCAAGTACTAGAATTTCATTTTGATACAGGGCCAATAAAGTATACAGATAAAAATCTGAAATGGCTTTCACACAAACACGCTTTAGCTTTAGCTTCGCGGGACGTTTGCGAGTTCAGCCATTGAAATTCAATGCATGCTATCATAATGAAGCTTCGACCTCACGTTTTGTACGTAAAATTACGTAACGTGACTCCAAAAATAAGCTCTTAGACTTCTCTAAGGCGTTCGACACTGTCAACCATTCAATACTCTGAGAAAGCTAAGTTATAACTACGGATTTTCTTTCGAGACCTGTAAGTTGATGATCTCGTATCTTAGTGGAAGACAACAACGCGTTGTCATAAATGATCGATCATCCAGCTTTATGAGTGTTTTAACTGGTGTACCGCAAGGATCTATACTTGGACCAATCCTTTTTTTCCTCTAAGTCAAAAACCCTGCCCATCTGCCGCAAAGCATTTAATATATCAATTTTACACCCGTTGAAGCTGGATGGCAAAAACATTCATTATGTCGGCTCAATTAGGAATCTAGGAATCGTTTTCAATCGTAGCCTCACATGGAAAGATCATATTAACAGCGCGATTGGGAAGGTTTATGGTAGCCTTCGTGTTCTCCAGGTCACAGGTTCATTCCTAAAAAAAAAAAAAAAATGTTGCTAGCCAAAACCCTATTACTCCCTGTTTTATTGATGTGAAGTTTTCTGTGACTTGGACTATGCCACGACCCGCAAACTTAATGTTGTATACAACAATATTGCTCGGTATGCTCGGATTTTTATATAGCACAGAATAATATATTATTAAAGTTATTTTAACTCTATATAATTTCATTAATTTTAAAATTTAATTCCATCAAAAAGCAGTAAAACCGATATTTTCGTTTTTTTTTAAAACTTTATCTTACTTATTAATTTTATCGTAAGCACCATTAATATAACGACTGGGTAAGTAGGAAAACATCGTAAGCGACAAAAACGTCAAAAACAGCTATTATTTGTTAGAAAAAGCGACAAGATTCTTATCAGTAGATTAAGTTTACATATAATGTTCATGACTCCTGACTTTGAGCCTTTTTGGTTTAAAGGATTTGGATCAAAACAAAAAAATCTCTTCCTGTAAAATTCTCTTTTTGTCGCTTACGATAAAATGGCGGGAAGGGCTCGATATATTAAAATAATCGCACCGTTGGTAACCTTTGAATTATAATGACTATATTTTTTGTTAACAAAAATCCCCCCTTTCTCGAGGAATTCTGAAGTATTTCAAGTTTAAAGTTTTATTAATTAACTCAATTTGATCAGTACAATCGATACTTTTTTATCATCTTAAACTAAGGCAACTTTTAAAAAAGTGTAATTAAAAAAATGCGGTCGTGACATTAATTTGCTTAAGAACAATAAAATCAACAAAAGCAAAAATCAACACTTAATTTCTTAATTGTATATTGTTCGCTGTTAAGTCTTTTTCATTTCTTTATTTGACTGCGAATCCAAAGAATTTAAATATGGAATTCGTTCAACACGCATGGAACCACCTGATCACTTAGTCTTTTTTTTCCAGATCACCATCATGAAAAGCATTACCCAGTGATAAGCAAATACCCTCAGTATTGTGGTCAAAATGAAAATGAATTCTACCGCTACATATTTTCAATAGTAACATAATTTAATTACTGTGATCCAGTACTTGACTTATATGTGTGTCAATACTTATATTATCCATCCTTTAAAATTATCCTTGGACTCATTATCATTAAAGGTTTTAATTTTGTTCTTTTTCAAGTCTTAAAGTTTACTTTTAGAAAAAATCAATCGAAGTGGTGAGGACAATTTTTTTGTATTTATTGTTTCTTTTATTAAAAAAAAAAATTTATCTGCAAAATTTGGTCGGAGGAAACCATGCCCGACAAATGGAACCTCAGCATCGTATGCAAACTCGTCCGTATGTGTAAGATGGCAATGGAAAACTACCGCTGTTCCATCATGGTCGGAAAAAAACCTAACGGACACATTTGATGTCAAAAAAGGTTTTAGACAAGGCGATGCGCTGTCATGCGGTTTCTTCAACATCATTCTTGAAAAGACTGTGAAAAAATCCAACGTCAACACCAGAGGCACAATCTTTCAAAAGTCCGTCCAGCTACTAGGATACGCAGACGACATTTACATAATTAGAAGAACACAGCGTGAAGTCAGTGGAGCGTTTGTGAGTCTTGAGACGGAGCACGGAGGCAAGGAAGATGGGTCTAGCGGTTGACGAGAGCAAGACCAAGTTAATGCTGTCAACAAGAAAGGACAACCAACATCGACGTATTGGAGCAAACGTCAACATATAGACAGATTAAACTTCGAAGTAGTTAAGGACTTTGTCTACCTAGGATCCGCTATCAACTCAGACAACAACACCAGCGATAAAATCAAACGAAGAATCACTCTTGCCAATCGCTGCTTCCTTGGACTTAGAAGGTAGTTGAGAAGTAAAGTCCTTTCCCAAGCAACTAAAGTGACACTCTACAAAACTCTCATCATCCCGGTCTTAATGTATGGTGCAGAGACATGGACCATAACAACATCCGCTGAAAACGCTTTGGGCTGCTTTGAGAGAAAAATTCTTCGAGTGATTTTTGGTCCTGTCTGCATAAATGGAGAATGAAGACGAAGATTCAATCAAGAACTGTAAAGCTGTTCAGCGACACTGACCTAGCCAGAACAGTTAAGGTCCAACGACTTAGATGGTTGGGTCAGCTCCGGCTCCGAATCCAACCCGGAAGGACGTAGTTTGAGGAAGACCGCGACTCAGGTGCCGCACACAAGTGGAAGGGGACCTCAATTAACTTGTCGTGCGAAACTGAAGACAACTAGCTAGGGACCGAGCTGGCTGGCGAAGAATGTTGATTGAAGTAAGTAAGCTTAACTTTACTTTATTTTTATTTTTATTTTGACTTTTAAAGGATTCACAACAAAAACTTCTTTGAAACACGTAGAAACATATTCTTCGTCTTAGCATCTCCTTTTGCAAGGATTTTTTGGTGGACACTTCCTTATTGGAATGCAAATACTGTCTTTATTCCTGGCGAATCCGTCTACACAGTAGCAACCAAAAGGCGCCTGTATATAATATCTCGTGCAAGCCTCTCCTAATGTACTACAGACAGTATCACAATTTGGAGCAGAACCTTGTGGAAGGTAGACTTCGTTGGCTCCGCATGTCGTTGGTGCAGGTGTAATTGGATTTTGGGGGAGTGCGTAAACTGTTTAAAAAAAAAAATGGAATACTTTATGCAGTTTTTAAATGAATACAAAGGTTTACTGACCGTCACCAAAAACAACAAATGCAAATAGTAAAATTAAAACTTTTGACATCGTTACAAGTTGTTTAAACAAATCAGACTTAAGGTAAATAAATATGCAAACCCCTATTTATACTTGACTTTGAATGTGAATGAAATGGTTGCCAATCGGTTAGAAAGTGGGTCTTTTGCCAGTGCATTGTTAAGTTTAAATATTCTACAAGACGTTATTACGATATCTATCTTTATTAGAGAGGAAGGATCGGCCTATGCATAAAAGAACGAAATTGATTTCAATCCCTAAAAGTATCAATGTTTTCCTAAAAAGTTAAATCATCATCCGTAAACCGACATTACAGGTTATTGTTTTCAGATCGCTTTTAAGGTAGACAAAACACTCCTCATTATTCTTTTTATAATATATGTATTTTGTTACTAAGCAAAATAAGTAGAGTGGCGCGACAACTCTTGAAGGGCCAAGGCCTAAGTGGCTTACTCTCATCAACAATTCTCTGAGTGCGTGTGATGAATTAAAGGGACCTACAATTTAACGCCGATTCCGAACGGCAAAGTTGAGAAGCACTTTTTCATGACAGGTTGATACTCTTGGAAGCTTTGTCAGGTCTTCGCAAGAGGCAGTACCCGTAAAAGATGAAATAAAAACTTGGCCTGAGAAGGACTCGAACCAACGACGTTCTGCTTAGCAGCCAACGCACTTACCAACTAAGCTACGGGCAACTGCTAAGCAAAATAACACCGTTGGCAACCTTTGATTTATAGTGACTATTACTTTTTGTTAACAAAAATCCCCTGCTCGATTAGTCAGCTTATAAGTTCTATCAACAGACATTCTGAAGCATTTCAAGTATTTCATTTTTTATTAATAAACTCAATTTAATCAGACCACACTACGAGTTCTCTCAACAGTAACTACTTTTATCTGGTTATTAATTGTCAGTAAATAACTTACTTTTGTTTTATCTTAAATTAAAGCAAAATTTACTAATGTAATTAAGACAAAAAAAAAACAAAAATGCGGTCGTGACATTAATTTGCTTAAAAATAATAAAAGAAACAAAAGTGGCAAAAATCCTCTTTTATGATGTAACACAAGAATGAGCGTTAAAATAGCAATCAACAGTGAATTTATTTTAATTGGATATTTTTTGCTTATAAAGGTTTTGTTTTTTTTTCAGGAGATTGCACAGTTATTCTTTTCGATATGAATGAAAATCTAAAAAAAAACCACATAAATAGTAGCCCTAGAATTCGTTCAATACGCACAGCACACATGTTGGCATGTTGTCCAAACCTCTGGACGTATCCTATCTGTCACATTATTGCGCATTTAAAAAATAGACAGTCAAACTGACAATTGCCTTAAGCGGCAGGTGTCTTTAAAGACCACTCGGAATTTACTGTTGCTCCAAAAATAAAGAAGCCAACACCAAAAGTAATTTTTGTTCTTCTTTGCTAGAGGCCAAGTGCAATTTAATCCTTTCCCCCTAGGAGCATCTTTGCTGCTCAGTGCTCCCCTCCTTAAACATTAATAAAAAGTAAAACGAAAGATAGTTACAAATGGACATGTCAGTTCTAACTTCAAGAATATGATTTCAACGCGCCTGCGCGCACACCACAGCTCACAACAAATTGATACAAGATCCAGAAACCATCAGCATGCGGATGGTGTTGGTCGCGTCATGGAACCACCTGATTACTTGTTCTTTTTTTCAGATCACCATCATGCAAAGCATTAGACCAGTGTTAACCAAATACCCTGGACTATTCGCGTTCTAGTGCACACAGAAATCGCTTGAGGTTCAAAAATTCTATAGATATCTGCCAAGCTTGCTCTGCAACTTTATGCCAAGATGGTTTTGGTTTCAGTTTCAATAGTTTGACTAGGAACTATTACTCTACTCTGGAAGCATCGTATTCGCTTACCTTTATAACTATTAGTCGTCGAAACGAGAACAGCAATATCTCAGCAGACATAATTTAAAGAAGAAAAATATTCTTGTCGCCTGCTGATGAATTATGGCGGAAAACAAATTATGTAACCGTTTGCTAGATTCAGCAGTTCTAGTGGTGGTACAACGATCCATCCTCCACTTCATGCCGATGATATCTATGGCTAGATGTTCGTTTTGAAGAAATACAAGAAGGTGAAGAAGAACTTACTATGCCTGTTGAAAGAGTAGTGTTCCCTTACTATAAATAAACCAGGAAGAGAATTTCTATTTCAAAATTCAAAGTTCCAGTGCGGAAAGAGGATACTGGATTTGGGATACATCTGTCGAAAGTAACGTTACGTGGACATTGGGTTTTGAAGAAAACTTACCAAAATAATTTAGAAATAAAAGTAAAAGAATAACCCGCAAGTTATTAATGCATAATTTGGGGAACTGTTGCCCGATTGGATCATACCTTGCCTTGCCTCGTGGCATTAAGATCCGAAGTACAGTTCCTCAACATTGAGTCATTTTCCTCAACATACTGTTACCAAATCATTATTACAATCATCATCATTCAAAAGAATAATAATTATAATCAGAAGCACAAAAACCTCTTAGCTTATCTCTCTACAAACTATGAGCCAACCTACCTCTTGATTATACAATTAATTAGGCACTTCAATTTTGTTGAATCCACGTAACGAAAATGTCTGCTACCGACACACCTTTGGCAGCAACACCACCAACAGCATATGCCCGCTCGTTCAATCTGAATAGAGTGCGTTTCCTGATTCAAGCCCCCGAAACATCGCACATCCACATTCAGAACAGCGACGACCAACCGACACATCGAGAAGATAGCGATAATTCAGGATAAGAGAGAACCTCAACCTCAAACAATATTGATGATTACAAAATCCATTTCATGGTGATCCGCAATGATTTCTTCATTCGTTGCATATTCCATTTTGCACTCTTCCGTCCTCCCCCGTTCACGGTGATTTTTTTTTTTTGATAAATCGATGTCGGAAATTCGCACAATGCACAGTGCACACAAATAAACTTCTCCTCAGACTTCGCTCCCACATCCGCCACGGCCACACCGCCATTATTTCAATTCCAACCAAATTGACTATCCCGCCATTTGCAAGGATTCGCGTACAGGTCGCAGGTAAACAAAAAAAGAAAACAGAACGATTGCAGGCAAAATGTGCGGTTTATTTTCCAAAGTAAATAGACTTCGGACACGGGAATTGATGATGTAGCGCATTGGTTAAATGGCCAGCCGGTTAGCTGGATTTGGTTTTCCAAACCCGGGAAATTCTATATTTTGAATACTATGCAGCATCCGATAGTGGGATAAACCAACTATGAGCTGCAGCAAAACAACGGACGCATCATAGCGACTACGAATGTCGCTCGACGATGACGACGACGCTAGAGTCGACTCGGCCGTTACCGAAGATTGATGATAATAGTTACGTTATTAGATTTTTCAATGCATTCATTATTCATTCTTCCTGAATTCTGGTGAGATGAGAGTCGAGCGAAAATATGGATTTGTTTATTTTTCCCAACATATCGTTTGAAATGCATTCTGAATGGGCTGGCTAAGGTTTGAGGGGGGTTTGTTTGTTCTGATGGAATGGTGCTCGCATCCGCATTTGAAAAGAACATAATTTATGATATGCACTTGGTTTCGAGATGAAATTGTTTCCTGGAGGTTATTAACTTAGCAGGAGTTTGTAATGGTTTCGGTTTTAACTTTTTCTTGATTCTAGTTTTGCTATTTGTGTATGAGGTCAATAGTCTTTTAAGTGTTTTCCTCTTGAAAGAAAGATAGAAGATGTTAGAAGGAACTTGTCATCAATCATCACTGTCCAGGGAAGAAATTTCAATTCAGCGAACAGGAAGTTGCTTTTGTATGAAAATACACTCTGATGATGACCAAGACTCAAGTAAAATCCTTTTTGAGTTGATAGTCAAGAATCCTTGTCATGTCGAACACAAAAGAACTAAGACATTTTTTGAGAGCCATCAACTGACACATCGGAAGAAATTTCTAATCCGGCTAAGTTTCTTTTTTCTAAGAGCCGATTTTTCAATCGTCAGATAAACAAGCAGATAGTGTTTATTCGACAAATAACAAAATATTGGATTTTTCAATCGTCAGATAGACTTTATCTGACGAAAAACGCTCTTATTTATTCGTTCGATGAATACTTGGATAAGTTTATTTGCCAGTTTGTTATTTTTATATTTTTTCGATGATTGAAAAATCGGCTCTTAGGGCCATTTGCTGAAACGAGTCATAAATATTTAAGTATAACATATACTCTTAAGTTTCACTTATTAGTTTGCACCAAAAATATTCTTAATCATAAATGTTGCTAAGTAGGACATAAATTAGGGGGAAGAATATGTACAACCTAAGTCTCTTAAGTAAAACATAGTGACTGAAGTTTGTTTTGACGAATAATTTTGCTGTGAATGAAAATTAATAAGTATGAGAGAAAGGAATATTTTTATTCTTTTGATGAACTTTCATTCTATAAAAGATTTCGTTTAACGAAGAATATGGCAATTCATATTTTGGAGCAGAAATGTTTATAGCAATTTGAGTGCTTTACTTAACACAATACACAACCCTTAAGTTCTGACGCTTATCGAAAGTATTTTAAGTAGATACTTCATGGGGTTCTTTCTTTTTTACTTTTCGGTTCTTCTTGGTTCGCGTGTTTTATTTCACCTTTTAAATTATTATGATGGAGGGATAAATTTTCCAACAGCGAGCAAAAAGTCAATACTACAAAGGCATTGATAAATATTTTTGATTCCCAAAACGAAGGCTTTTTTAGTTTACCACTTGAATGCGCAAAGTTTTCTTTGGAAAAATTGACGAGTTTCGGAATTTGTTTGAGGGTTCGGAGGTTGATGTAATTGCGGTTTCTAAAACAAAGTTTAATTGACAAAATATATTCCATGAAAGGATATACACTTTTTAGAGCAGATAGAATCGATCGAACTTTAAATGGAAACTCTTCAGGATAGAGGAGGATCGTCACAATATCGACTGCTTCGGAACAAGTTTGTTGGTCTTATTAATTCTGCAAAAACAAGGTGATTTTCTAATCATTTGAACATTTCACAGAATGGTCGCAAGCTCTTTAAGAACCTCCGTAAAGTTGGAATTGGCAAACAAAGGTCACCAAGTATAGAAGTGGATTCTAATGAATTGAACCAATTTCTTATATCATCTGTTCCCCAACCCACAGATCCATCTATAGTACAAGTTGAGCCTTTGCTATCCTACCTCTGAGATTCTTTTAACTTCGTAGCTGTTACTCCTCAAGACGTTGTGGAGAGTCTTATGTCAATAAAATCAAATTCCATTGGATTTGATCAATTAAATCCAACATCTGTTAAAGCAGCATTGCCACTTATTTTGCCTTATTTGACCTTTGCCATCAATTCGATATTTTCTAAGAGCACATTTCCATCTTCATGGAAATCTTCAAAAATTATACCGTTGCAAAGTTGCTGAGAGATTAATGCATAACAAATCAATCGCTTCTTCAAAACTCACAGTCTCCTGTCAATCAAGCAATCTGGATTTCGATCTCACTATAGTAGTACAACCGCGCTCTTGGATGTTGTAGAACAGGTAAGGAAGGCTATGGACGATGATAAAGTCACGTTCTTGGTTCTTTTTGACTATTCCAAAGCATTCGATTCAATTGACCATAGGACCTTTTGCCATAAACGATAAACTTTCGGGTCGTTTTAAACTCGCTCGCAGTTAACCTAATTTTTTTCATATATAACTGAAAGGAATCAAGCCGTTGTATCTGATACTCATGTTTCCAACTATTCAGCGTGGTGTGCCTCAAAGATCCGTTCGGGGTCCGCTTTTATTTTCAGCTTATGTGAACGACATACCTCCACTCATTAGATATGGAGATGTGCGTATGTTCACAGACGATGTCCAGTACTTTCAAAGTACTCCGTTGGGTCTGATTGAGAATTGCGTGAGCAACATCAACGACGATATGAATGTGATTTTGAAATGGTCGAATGAATGCGGTCTTGTTTTAAATCCACTCAAAACAAAGTGCCTTGTCTTATTAAAGAAAACACTTGAATTGACATATTTTCTCCCTGTGATATTAAATAACACCCCTGTGGAGTTTGCCAATAAAATGGCAATTATTTGTCAAACCGATTCATAGCTGAGACGAAATATTATTTTTCCTAGCAACGTAGAATAAACTAAGTGAAACTTAAGAACTAAGTTTTACTTAGAGCTAAGTTCAGAATACTTAAAAAATAGATTTATGACGAGTTTCAGCAAATGGGCCTTAGTTGACAAATTGAGAAATACTTTTCTTGTCGAATGACTTGGTCTAAAAAGGTATTGAATGTTATTGAATAAACGACCTTGGACACATGTTTGCAATTGAAATTGAACTAGTCTCTCGTCAATTTCTACCTTGCCTTTTCACACAAAAACTAATATAAGCATTTGTCCAATTAATGATATTCTTAATTTAAACTCTAATTCAATGCTCACAAATAAAAAACACGTTCGACTACAATCGCCCATAATGCACCTCATCAATATACAACAAATAGCAGTTTAACACCCATTAGAAAGAACTGACAAGCCAAACTGACATAACCACCTCAACAGAAATAATGACGGTGCAACGCAAAACGACATGACGACCGCGACAACAACAATAACGACAATGACAAAAACCACAAATGTCAGCAACACACTTCCTTGGTCAATTAATTGGATATCAAAGAGCAACATTCCAATGGCCAACATTCCAAGTCGCCACCAATACTTTCTGAACCTCTATTCACGTGTCTTGGAATGTTCTTTTGCAGCAATATAACGTACGGTCAAGTCGATTAAAATGCATCTCGTCAATCTCCTTGCCATTAACACCTCCCTAATATCCTCTACCGGTGTAATGCTTATTACCACTGGAAACGGAATCGAAGTTGCAGCAAATGAATAAAGATTAAGACAAAACTCCACCTCGGGGGTAATAGATATGGCTTGCGCGAGGAGCCTTCAACTTCAGTCTTTGCAAGGATGGACTTCAATCTAGGCCGGCAACAAATTCCTGTAGAGAGGTGACGACCAACGACGACGCTGACGACGACGACGACGAGCGCTAGTGATGCAGTTTATGTGCGAATCTCATGCATATTTCTTCTGGTTTTCACACCCACAGGGCTTCACCTTTTGGAAAACTTGTAGCTTTGTCGTTGAAGTCGTGTTGTACCATACCGGCTGAAGATCATGTTCAGCGACAAACAAACGTTTTTTTTTTTTTTTAGAGGACTCTCCAGTTTGTTCCATTTTCATGCCAAAGGCATCAATTCCGAACTGATATCTCTTTGACTCTGCTCGCATGAAAATTGGAACCCAAAATGTGTCTGTCGTCGGGTCGAAGTCGAGATCGCAAGGATGGAGAGCAATAAATTTATAGGGTTCTTGGTTATCGGTTTGGATAGTTGGTCACATCTTTGTGTCTTGGACATTGTAGTATACGCCAGGAGTTGTTTGGTGCAGTGCATGTGGGAGGGAAGGGAAATTGTTAAAAAACCACAATCTCATAGCATCGCAGTGCCATCATCAGTTCATCAATTGTGCTTTTTCTTAGCAAACTGCTGAGCTGAAGGTCCTCATAGTTACTATACGCAGATCGTCGAACATACAACTTGCAGTTCAAATGTTAAGAAATTCCGAGGAAAATCCAATGGCATATCATGGTTGATTGAGTTTCTTGGTGGAATTATTTCGTTATGGATGGGGATCATTGCGGATCATCGATTTTGCTAGCGGGACATAATTTTTTTTCCAAATGGATACATGTGGATAGCGCGTGCAGTAAGGGTCGACCTTTTTCCTTTCATGTAACCTACGGGCGGGTAATATTTTAAGACAATCGTTGGTGCTGACGAACAAAGAAGGTTCCTTGTTTCAGTTTTCATAGGAAAATTGTTCGAATGTTTAAAATATTTTGCCGAGAAGGTTAACCTTATGACACGCTGAAAGTGGCTCAAAGAAATTTCCGCTCGCCTTCTTTTGTATAGATCTTACATTACATTACATTACATTTCACAGTACTTCGCACATAAATGTTACGAACTACAGACACATAGCAGCACTGGTGACTGAGACCATCGGCTGGGACAGAACAAGACATACAACAGAGAGAGACAGATGGATACAGAAAGAAAGCACACATAACAGAAACCTACGTGGCTCAGAGGAGGAGACTTAGATTTGTATTGTCTCATGTTATCGCACAGGTGGCCTCAGATAAGCTGGCGATTTTTGTAGAAAAAGAATGCTGCTGAAGCTGGGGTTTGAACCCGTAGCGTTCGGCTTAGCAATCCACTACTCTATCCTCTGAACCATGGCCACCTGCGTATAGATCTTTTTTCTTGTAGTAAGACGGAACTTGGATTTATTAATGTAATGCAAAAATTGTAAATAAAACTCATCCAATATTTAAGTGGATGTGCTTTGTGTTCTCGCTCATTAAAGGTAATCTGGCTGGCCACATAGGTGTGTTGACATTGAGATGACGCGATTGAAGGCACTCGAACATTCACTAAGTTCCTTGAGCCGCTGTAAAGCACTTTAATTGAGCAATAAATTTGGATCATTTCACTTCGATAAGGCTGGGAACAATATTTCGGTCAAAAGCGAGCATTAAAAAACAAAGTCAACCGACTTTTCTTAATTTTTGATGGAACTTTCGTAAATCTGGAACAACACAGAGGATTACAATACCTAATATCATTTTTTTTGCATAGAAATCTGGATACAATTGTTCAGACTTGAAATGGAAAAACAAGAATTTTTTGAAATTTGTTCAACGAAACTTTGCATTTTATCGCATGACTTAATGATTTCGGACAGCGAAGTTCGGAAACTTTTTTTATTATTCTCTATTTCAATTTGATTCAAGCAATACACATTGCACTTTGACAAAAATTAGTGCATAGTTGTTATTAGACATGCCGCGAATAGTCATTCGGCCGAATACCGAATACCGAATGTTCGGCCAGACTAATCAGCCGAATACCGAATATTCGGCCGCCGAACATTCGGCCAACGAACACTGTGTTTCTCTATCTCTATCTCCTACGTGACTTTTGACATTTAAATATCTGTCTTATTGGATTGCATTGCATTTGTCAACGATTTGTGTGTAGTTGTAGAAATGAAGAAAGGAAGTTGCTAAATACAACATGAAAATGGACAAAGATTTTGAAAAAAAAACTTCTGATGAAAGCAAAAGCGAACTTTATTTAAGATCTATTTACCAAGATTGGATGGTAGAACAATTTGTGGTCAGCAAACACAATCAGTATTGCCATTTGACATCAGTTGCCAAATTCTACCTTTCGGTACTAGTGTACACTGTAAATAGTGAAAGATTTTTTTCAGAAGCTGGAATTGCTTACACCACAGTTTACCATTGGTAGAATTTCAATACTACATTTTTTTTCAATAAAAAGTAGACATTTTTGTAAATAAATCAATCTTTTTTTCTCCATTTTTGATATTCGACCGAATATTCGGCCGGCCGAATATTTGGTGTACTATTCGGCCGAATACCGAATATCAAAAAAATTGGCCGAATAGGCCGAATACCGAATAGTTGCCGAATATTCGCGGCATCTCTAGTTGTTATTCTGGAGATGGTCTGAAGGTTGGCAAGACGCAGTTCGCGGGGTCGCCTAGTCCCATATGAAGAATATATGCTAATGCAAATATCTCGGAAACCAGATCTCGGAATTGAGTTTGGCTTGCAGAAGTAAGCTCAGGATAATGAAAACTATGAAATATGTCGAGTTTAGCAAAATCGATTTCTTCATGATTTACAAAATATGTATGTAGGTTAGGTTAGGTTAGGTTATGAGGGGTGTGCACAGCGTGAGCTGTTGCGTACACGGGGGCCTATTGGTCCATTGTGATCCCCTATAAGAATAAAAGTTAGCATCGATGCTTCTCAAGGTCGATTAACGTAGACTGGCTCGTTAACGAACCAGCCCGTGCTATCTATAAATTTCTTCATGTTTGCCATTGAGACCTGTGCTAGATCATCCAGTTCTCCAACAAACCTGTTTCCGAAATGACGGAGTCGGCTGGTTTGGAGGTTCGGACAGTCACAGAGCAGGTGTTTAATGGTTTCTATTTCCTCCTCATCCTGACAGCTCCTACAAAAATCGGGTGCAAATGCCCCTATCTTGTTGGCCATTGTGCCAATGGCACAGTGACCCGTTAGTACACCTATCAAGATCTTAATGTTCTTTTTACTCAGCGATAGAATATACCGAGTTTCCTTCGTGCTAGGCCATAAACTTCGCGAGATTACGCAATCATCCCTGGATTTCCAAGAGTTATTGGTTTTCTCTTTTGATTTAAGGTCTATCTTCCTCTTGAGTACGCCAATTGGGACAAGTGGTCCCCTAACTGAGTGGTCACTACTACTTGCGTCTGCTTCTGACCCTTTCCTGGCTAGTTCATCTACTATTTCGTTCCCTTCTATATTGCTATGTCCCGGAACCCAGCAGAGCTTTACCTGGTTAGTGTGGCAGATCTTATTTAATTCCTTCTTACAGTTTAAAACTGCTTTTGATCTTATGGTCTCACTGGCTAAAGCTTTGATAGCGGCCTGGCTGTCCACGAAAAAAGTTATCTCCGAAGAGCTTAGCTTTTCGTATATGTATGTACATATGTACCTACTAGCAGTTGCCCGCGACTTCGTCCGCCTCTCCCTCGTCCACCGGCCAGAGTATCGTCTCGACTTGTGCATCATGCGCCCGTGGGAATTTTGTTCGGAAGTTATTGTAAAATTGCATTGCAGTCAACTCTCCCTAGGTCGTAGAGCATTTTTTATGATTCCCTTCAGTTGTTCATACTTAAAGCATTCCCTTGGGTGAACTCTCCCTAATTCTAATATCTCTCTTACTTCTGCATCGTTTATTTCGTTAAGTAAATTTTTTTTTTCTTTAAACTGAGCATATTTTTTAGTTAAGAAGTACATAAAATGATATGGTTTAAACACAATAATCTGCACAAATAGTGCAATCAATCACATTCACAAATCAATTGAACTTTCAAAATTCTAATTTGAGCAGTTATTAGGCCAGTTTCACCTAACAACATCTCACTGAGATCTCAATGTCACCTTGACTGAGGCAAAATCATTTGGTGGAACATAATTCTCAGTTATCATTGAGATTTAATGGTTACCTTACTAATTGTTGCTGCAAATAATGTCAGCCACGTCAAAAAGCTGAGTGAGAAATCGAATCCAAAATAATTTCATCTCAGAGATCTCAGAAAAAAATCTCAGTTCTCACATTTCCACAGATTCTTCGCTGCTATTGGTCGCAGCTTAATTTTAAGTAGAATAAAGCCTTCCTCGATTAATGGACTATCCAACACAAAAAGAATTTTACAATTCGAAATAGCAGTTCCTGAGATTACCGCGTTCAAACGAACTTTATATTGTATGTATTGTATTGTTTGCCGCTTTTTCCACATTTTACACAAATTCTTCGCTCCTATTTGTCGCAGCTAAATTTAATATAGCTTCAAGCCTTCCTTGATAAATGGCCCATTCAACATTAAAAAAATTGTTCAATTTCATAAAGCAGTTCCTGAGATAAGCGCGTTAAAACGCAGAAAAATGTAAATTTTTTGCCGTTTTTTCCATATTTTCCACAGATTCTTCGTTGCTATTGGTCACAGCTTAATGTTAAACAGCCTCAAGTCTTCCTCAATTAATGGACCATCCAACACAAAAAGAATTATACCATTCGAACCAGTAGAACAAACTCTTCAGCTTTATATATTAGTGTAGATAAAATATCTCTTTCCAACATTTTGGACAGAAAAAAAATTCTTCCAAAACCTATCGAATGATACATGAAAAGAAAGGTCTGTTCGAATTCTATTCACCGAAATGGGATTCAAGTTTCTTGAAGACGTGGTAGCCCAGATATTGGTTAAAATGTAAATTGTTCTCAAGCTTTTTTCCGCAGTTTTCAAATCGATATTATTCAAAGTTTTCCTCCACAACCGTAATATAATTGTAGATACATCAAGTAAGGGCCTACATCTATTCTATCAGCCATTGAAAGCGAATATTTTTTTCAGCACTTCGTTATAGAGTTTTAATCAAAAACTAACTTCATGCGAGTTCTGCTTTCAGAAAAACTATCGAATACTGTCTAATAGGTCTAGTTACCGAGTTGTGATCCCAATAACGTTAGACGAAAAAACGTTTATCCGGTCGACTAGTTGTCTAATATAATAACGATTTTTTTTTAAAGATTATTTAGGGAATGTGTCTATGTCCCTCTATCCGTCAATGTATCGAGGGTCACTATTTTACACTATTTTAAAACCTGCTTCCCACTTTCTCAGTATACACTCCGCTTCAACTGAATAAGCACACATTTTTTCAAACGTTTGTTATCCATTTTTTCCTAACTTTGAACGTTAATGCATCATTTTTTTTTGCGTCAACTGAATAAACACACGATCTTTCACTGTCATTATCTTCATTGGTTCTTAGAGTTTTAAGTTAATTGGTATACCAAATCAAAAGTTGAAGTGTTCTTAGTGACATTTAGCCGTTTAAGACTGGGTTTCCTTTTTTCTTGAACTCCGAGTTCGTGTAAAAGCATGCACGAGTGTTAGTGAATATTTCCCTTTCTTTTTTTTTATTTCCGTCTCACATAGCCACTTGAAATTTCTAGTTTTCTAGTTTTTGTTTTTTTTTCTCACTCAGAATTCAGTTTCAGTGAGCGATATGTAAGAAATGAGTTTCGCTTACGAAAGTCCACAAAATAGGGATGAAAAAAAGAGGTATTTTCGCACGTATCTATTTACTATGTGGAATTATGGACTGTGGTGTGGACATACACAAAAATGCATCTACATTCTACATATGTAAGTATTATGTTATGTGCACTTAGAGTAGGAGTAGCATTCATGAATTGTTATTTTTCTTTTTTCTACGCAAATTTTGTAATTTGGGATTATGATGGTTTTGAGTTTTGCTGACATTTGTGTTCGAATTGTTTCTTTTTTGGGGTCCTGACGAACGATTTTAATTTTTCTTTGGTTTCATCTTAATATTTATCTATAAAAAGACGAAGAGGTACTTTTTGACAAGCTATGAACAATCAAAAAAGTTCAAGACGATATTTTGATCAAACATGATTTTACGATGATAGAAAAATCAAAAAAGTGATTGCCTCAATTCTGTCTTTCCTTGGGTATTTAGGCAAAAGTTACCCGATTGTCTTCAACTACTACGATTGTTCTTTAACCGATTTGGGTCACGGATGGGAGATTATTTTTTTTTTTTTAAATAGGCCAAAAATTACTCAAACTATAACATTTTTTTATTATTCCCAAATGCATTGGGGTTTATTTTTTTAAGGTTTCAAGGAATATAATATTGACATTGCCTTTTTACAGTACTTCGCACATGAATCTAACGAACTACAGACACATAGCAGCACTGGCCACTGAGGCCATCGGCTGATGAATATAATATAATATAATAAAATTTATTTTTCTAAACCTACCTACACCTGCAAGTAATAATATTATGAAGAAAAATGATTGCAAGGAATCAAAAATTATTTTTTGTCATCTAGTTATCTTACAAAACAAGATAAGGTCAAGATTAGACACTAGATTGATTTTTATAATTCTATAAAACAAAGAATTCGCAAGAATTCGATTTGAAATACAATAAAATAACCATAATTCAAATCATCGGCTTGTACTTCTTCAAAAAAGAATATTACGATCCCACCAGCACAGCATAGAGAAACGATAGGAAAAACATGTCATTGCTACAAAAACAAAAGCAAAACAAAAACAAAAAAGAAACAAAACCCTTTACATAATCCTAAGAAATGGCACACACCACCACGAAAAAAGATCGTTTCCTCATTGCGTAACAGGATTTTACTTCTCAAGCCCTTGCACATAGAGAATATTATTACCTTGCCCTTGCACTTCTCATTTTCAAAAAATACGCGCATACATATTCGAAATGTATGCCTGCAAATATGACAAATGTAGGGAGGTAATCAAAACAACTTTTTCATCGAATACCTACAAAGTACATAGTAAGTGATCACAATTGCCTATCTACATTTATATGTCTGCATATCATAAACATTCCAGAAGTATAAAAAAATTAATTTTCATTCTCAAACGAATTCTATGAGAACGTTTGGTATGAACATTTTTTTCTCTATCCTATAAAAATAAAACGAAAACGAAGGAGAAGAGAATGAAATATAAAACAACGCCACCTAGTTCAATTCGTTTGAACTGAGTACCTTAGTGTGTGTGAGCAAACGCGATTTTTCTTGGAAAAATCTAAAAAATACCCATTTTCGAATATTAATATAAAATAAACGGGATATTGTAAAATTATTTTAATTTCTGATTTCTATATAAAAAATATGAAAAAAAATTAAAAAAAATATAACCAATAAAAAAATATTTAAAGAAAATCCCGTTCATTTCTTTCCGTTTGATTTTATTTGCATTTTTAAAAGTTGTGTCTATTCAGTTGACGCAAAAAACAACTTTCCTTTTTAAATTATTCTTTTTGATTTGATTTCTCAACATCATAAGCTATCGGTTAGCATTATCAAATGATGCATTAACATTTAATGTTAGGAAAAAATGGACAACACTTTTGAAAAAATGTGTGCTTATTCAGTTGAAGCGGAGTGTACTTCGCTTTTCTCTCAAATCTACTTCGTTTCTTTTTTTCAAGTTGTAATCAATTAATCAATTTATCTGTCAGTACTTTTGTTATGGACCTTATTTTTGACATTTTTTTTTTAAGGAGAAGTAGGTACTTAGCTTTAAAATAATTTAAATTGAGATGATTGAATAGTAAGGTTGGCAGAAATTCGATTTTAAATGGTGTTAAATTTTGTTTGCCCGAGCAAAATTTTGACTTTGTGGTCAATAAAAAAAAAAAAATACAAAATCAACATAGAGTTTTCTTATTTTTATATGATTTACGAAACAATATTAAACAAAAACTCATTAATAAGTGCATCCAAAAGACCATTTATTTTATGATACTTGAGAAAATCTATAAAAGATAAGAAATCGAATCTTGTTTTTTTTTTGTTTTTACATATTTCTATTGCAGCTCTTGTTAAATTTCCACGAACTTATATAGTTTCAAAACCCTATTTACCTTACCTCTTCTCAGGGAGAGTTCGATTTGGGATGTTTTATATGGGTGCATTAACTAGATGATTAATAAAAAAGAATTGAAAAACAAATTCATTCATCAGATTTTCAGGTTAAGTCACGATATTTCCAACGAAGTCCAAAATTCTCCCTAACATTAGTACTGACAGAGAAATTGATCTTAACGTGGATCGGGGTATCTACACCATAGTAGTTAGCGTAACATTAGTCAGCGTACACCAGAGTAAGACTTTTTTAAATCGTCAAATATGATGTCAAAGTTGTTCAAAATCCGACCTCACTGAAAAACAATTTTCTTCTTAGAATAATGATCAAGAATCACGTCCTAAAGTATGGCAGATGAATTACCGGACACCCTGTTGACTACCTGACCAAGCAAACGTTGTTTTGCCATATAAATAAAATTAATCAAAATGACTTTAATATTGGTATAATATCTTTTTCAGTTTTATTTTTGTTGGTGTCTTAGCAACGCCCTGTACAGTTAGTATTATTATATGTTGTTGGAAGTAATTCGCGATTGTGTTTTCTTCTTTATTATTAGCAATTAATCTTGCATTGATTTCAACCAAATTCCATAACCATAGAAAAGTTTATATACCTTAACGAACATTTAAAGAGGAATAATTTTTCCACATACATTTTTTTGAAAAATTAAACCATTTGCAGAGCGCACGCGACGTAAGGAACTTCGAACTTACCCAAGCTAGTTATCTTAAGTCGCCTCTTTTTAATTTCACAGCAATACGAGGAGTGATAAATGCAACGCTTGTTAATCATATCCATTTCTTGTTTAACCTCAAGCAAATAAAAAACAACCGTTTAAATTTAAACAAATGATTTTTCACAATTTTATTTAATTTGTATAACTACCAGAGTAATCAATGCATCTCCACATTATTCAATTAAGAATTACATTATCTACGATTATTAATTTTTTTTACGATCAGTCATGAAAATCATGACGATGTGACCATTAAACACATATATTTTTATTTTGCTGTTTATTTTTCCACACAATAATTATTTTATATTTAATATAAATCTATGTATGTATATATGCATTCTACACGATAATTAAATATGCATATTATTATATTTATGCAAGATTATATAAGAGACATCAAATTGTGTGACTTCGAGAAACAAAAAAAAAGCTAAGCTAGTTACCTTATTCAGAAAAAGGCAGTTAATATATGAATACAAGTTGTTTCAGAGTTTTTTGATTATTTCTAAATTCTAATACATAATTGTTTTTTTGTTTGCATTTGATTTTTTCAAACACATGATTTTGTTTGAATTATTTTAATTTACCATAAAATTAAAATCACAATAAAATAGACTTGAAAACTTAATTAAATTCTTAACTAAGACAAAAACAAAAAAAAATTAAATTAGAACTCAGGGGTTCTCAGTATTTTTGTGAATGTTTTTAACTTCTCATGAAGGAGATAAAAGTCAAAGGATTGAGTTGAGACACACGTGAGTTTTGTTTGACTTCTCTGTTTTATTTTTTTTTTACTTAAGAACAAAAGCATTTAAAATAAATCGACCTAAATTGAAAACGACAAAAAATCAACGATTATTTTTTCAAGATTTTTTCTTTCCTTCTAAAAAGAGTCTAAGTTCTATTAGACTCAAGTTGAAGAAAATTTCGTTCCTACAAGGCTTAAGATTATTTTTTTTTAATTCCAAGAAATTTAAACAAACAAAAAAAAAAGGATTTTTACCCTGAATATAATTATGGCTTCAAAAGAGTTTTTTTTTTCATTTTCAAATTTAGTTCACGGATGTAAGAAAAAAAGATTAATTCACGAGTTGCTTGTCAGCATGATGATGGCGATGTTGTCGAATTGTAGATGGCGTTGTCGATGGTGTTGCTGTTGAATGCTGTCCCAATTTAGTACCCTCGAAAACTAAGGAACAATAGGAAGTACCGCCGACGATACATCTGCTCGTTGGTCGTTGCCGTTCGTCATTGTGGATGTAGCCTATTTTTTATTTTAATTGGGAATGCTGTCAGATGAGGGCGCTATTATACTCGAGACGATTGATGGCAAACGAAGGTGGTTATTGAGGTTAGTTTGTTGGTGAGATTGTGGAGAACCCTTATTTTTGATGTTGTCATCGTCATCTGGGATAGATACATCATGCATCACGAGGAACTTATGTTGCCGGTCGTGTTCGTGTTGATTATGTTTGGGGGATTGAGTGCGGTTATTCGTAGTTTATTTTTTCTCTGATTTATGCAAATTTTCTTGGAGTTCAGTCATCGTGTTGTTTATGTGTCGTTTTCAAAGCGATGAAAAGAGGAAGCTGAAAGTATATAAAAGAAGATTTATTTGTTTTTCTTTGTTTATGAATGCATGTCAAGTTTGTACTTAAAATAGACTGGATGCTGTTTGGAACATCAGTAGAAAGAATTCATCAGCGGACAAAGTAAATTAAAAGAAAAGTGAAAGCCTGAATTTGAATTATTTGGCTGAGTTAGTGCTGGAAGGAAGCCCGAAACATTGACGTGCTGAGCCAGGAAGACTGATGGTATAAATAAAACAAGAATCAACAATGAACTGTCAGCACAAAACAAAATCATCGTTCATTATTGTCAAGTAACACTCTCCTCTTGTCTTGAGTAACTTCATCGAAGTGCAAGTTCCACTGCTCCATCGCATCCGGAAGCTTGATCACCTTGAAAAGATAACGCAACTTGCGATGACGTGAAAACACGCACCTTGAAAGCAAATTGCATAACATAACAATTGCAACATCAATTTAGCCAGGCCAACGAACGTTCCCAGTGTTGACAAACAGAACTGTCAGGGTTCGGGTAAGAAAGGTAGACGATGACCACAACAGAAAGAAGGAGGATGAAAATGATCATTATAATGGGAAATTTTTCGCAACACGAAGACTGGCGAAGGATGGTTGGATTAATACTGAACTCGACTGTTCTTCATGTTGTTCGAAGCTCCAGGAGCAACGAGGATAAATCTTGTAGTAGTGCAGGTTTGCAAGAAATTTGTTTTGCTTTTTTCTCGTTTTTCAACTAAAAAGTTGAATAAAGTGGATTGGTACTAAAAAAATGGTGTATCCTCTTTTGGTACAGGGCTGGATTTTGTAATGGAAATCAATGCCACAATTCTCTGAGTGAGTGCAAGAGAAGCAGGAACGGAAAGGTTCTTAAAAATGGGGACGTATACAGATAGGTGTTTTGACTTGTGTACTCACCTTAAACAAAAAAATTAATTTTTCAATAATCCTACAGATACAATGTCGCCTGCTGGCGATGATCGAAATGATGAATATATAATTTCTTTTTCGACTTCTCTTTGGATGGCCTCAAGTCCCAAACTAAATTCGATAGACTACGCGGTCGCGACAAGCGTCTTGTCTTCTTTTCCGGTAATTTGGAATCGCCTGAAGTTCGTCCGCCACTGCGTGACGAATCTAAGGTACCTTCTCGAGCACCAGCCGTCGTACTACTTGCACTTTTTGATAATAGCTGATTGTTGTTATTATTGTTGATGTTGTTGTTGTTTAAATTGTTGCTATTGCTACTTTTGATAATATCTTGTTGTTGTAATGGTAATTGTAGCTGAGCTGTGTTTGCTGTTATTGCTGTTGTCGTCTGAAGTTGTTGTTGTTGTTGATTACCTTTGGGTGTTGTTGAGATCGGAGTTGTTGAATTACTGTCTGGAGTTAGTTGTAAACTGCTTAGACTTTTGTATCTGAAAGAAAAGTTAACATTTTAATGTATACTTATGAGCGGAACTTTGAGAAAAGTGTCATTTCATGAGTGCATACTCGTATGCAACCCGTTCTGTAATGTACTCAAAAATATGTACTTAAACTTCAAAAATATTTTACCGATACTCAATTAAGTCAAGTAGTTAAGTACTTCATATCTCCTATTATACTTATGACTTCATACCAGTACCATTATTTTCGGCAGGAGTATCTGTGTTCTCAAGTACCAGTACTACTGCCTTCAATTAATTGGGAAAGAATTAAAAGTATTTGAACTTGAAAATACTTGGTACTTGAAAGTACTAGAACTAGTGTTTTGAGTATTAAGTTGAAAGAACTAGCATTGAAAGTAGTACCAAAAAATCTGCAAAACTGATACTTGGGTTTTGGGTACATTCTTAGGGAACTGAAGTACTACTTGTACTTACTTCCAATACTAGTAGTGATCCTTACACTGTCACTGAGACTACTAATTGGTACTGAAACTTCTCCTACTTACAGTCTTTCTGATACAAGCTACTTATATTTTTTTATGAGAAATAAGAATTCGACTTACCTTATATGAAATAACGGACTCTGCGGCTCCAGACCGTAATCCTTATTTCCATTAATGGCAGCGCTAATTGGTGAATTACCGTTTACTAAATTTGGTGAATTACTTAAAACCTTAGAATGATGACTACTGCTCGACGAATTATTCTTCACATAGAGCTTTGGTAGTGTTGGCCGTTGTCGTTTCTCTGGCAGCTTTTTGCCAGGAATTGTCTCAATTGGCGGTGGCACGGGCTTAATATCCTCCTGAATATGGCTGTGATTATAATGAGCTTGCAGATGAATTATTTGCGGTTGTGGATGCTGTTGTGACTGACTGTGATGGTGATTATTATTATTGTTGTTGCTGTGAGTATTGCTGTTGCTACTGTGATTGTGATGGTGTTGATGTGATGACGAATGAGGATGATGGTGGTGATTGCTGTTGTTGTTGTTAGTGTTGATGCTACTCGAATGGTGATGGTGATGATTACTGCTACTGTGATGACTACTGTTATGTTTGTTGGACTCAAGACTGCTATAATTGTTGTTATTGTTATTGGGACTGTTGCTATTGCTGCTGACACGAATAAGACTGCAATAGTTGCCACTGTCAGTGGTTGCCTGAGATTTCAGAGTCGGCGATTCGCAGATCGGCTCGAATCTTGTCAGACCCTTGGACAGAGGTGTTAATCCTCGCACATAGTCGTAGATGTGATCGATTTCGTTGTATTCCTCGGCGATTTGATTGGCCGATTGGAGTTGTTGTTTACTGTATGAGTCAAGGCTGGCACTCTTGCGCAGCACATAGCCGTTTTCCAGAATTCCTGCCGAGGAAGCTGTCAGGACCATCGGCAACTTGTTGCGACTGCTGAATTTTGAGTCCTTTTTCTCCTTCTCTGAGAGTTTCATATCGACTATTTGTAGGCGATCACGAGCATCGGATAACAACCGCTGTGCCTTGTCCAGAAAACGAGTGTATTCAATGAAGTGTTCCAGCTGCTCCATGTTCTTCGAGCGTTGCAGCTTGATTTTCGCATTCAACGGTACTGGCACTAAGTCGGTGTCCTTTTGCAGCGGCAGGGCGAAAACTCGATCGATTTCCACACAGCCTAGCAGACGCAGTTCGGGGACGAAGGGTTGCTTCAGGCCTTTTGGAGCACTTCCATGGACTAATCTGTTTAAGAGAAATAAAATGTCAATTCAAACCTCAAAAAAACGTCAAAATCGTCCGACTTACCTAACAATAACTGGCATACGTTTAAGTAGAAGATTTTTCACCGAATGCACACCAGAGATGCTATCCTCCTTAGCGATGGGTGAAAACTTTGCTTTGGTTTCGAGTGGTAAATTGACAATTTCGTCCTTAATCGTTCGACATTGCAAATATTTGCCATGTTCATTCATAGTTGTCAGCAATTCACCAGCATGAATGGTCTTATTCATCTGGGTACATCGGAATGTCTCACGAACGAGGACACGCAAATTGCGCCGTTTCGACAATTCCAATACCGAATCAATGCAACGTGTCGATCGACCATCCTCACTAAGCAACTCAAAGTAACCCGGATAGGTTTCGGGTATAAGCACCTTAGCGCCGACATTTGTCGGTTTGCGGCCCTCTTTGATTTTAATCGGTTGCGCTAGAATTTGGTACTTTTTGCCAGCACTCAAAAACAGAGCGGTGCTCTGGAGTGAGGGATTGGATAGGGTCGGAACGCCTAGATTCTGGTGTTGACCTTTGACGATTTTCGCAACAGCTGGGAGTTGTTGTTTGGCGAAATCGCGCAGGTAGACCGGTATTGTATCCCCGAAACGGGATGCCGCCAATATTATTTGGCCATCTGTAGCGGCCATCGCTTCTTTCTGAAATAATGAAAACACTTTGATTCGCGCGAAGTTAACATTAATCAAATGTATTTTTCATTGGCTGACAGGTGTTGGTCGTGGCGGTGGCGGAGTTGATGATTGTCGTGGGGGTGTCGATGCAAGGGATGACGATGGGGATGAGGAGAAACGAAGTAATTGGAAATTGTGGTTGAGATAGTTGCTTTGGGTTGAAGCGCCAGAGGCGGATTTGGGTGTTGGGGAATCTGCGCAGGCGGTGACAAAGGATGAGGTTGAGGTTGCGGCGGTGGGACACGAGGGGGAAAACTGATTGGGGAGAAGATTCACTCGTTGTTGCGGCGTTTAATTGCATTCGATTGAGTTGCTTTGGTATCTGAAAGAGAAAAAAAAGTTAGGTTAATGTTTTCAAATTAAATTATAATTGTTTTGCAAGAAAATGAGTTTGGAAATAAAAGTCTGCACAAGGTCACGTTGTTTCATTGCCCTATAAATGGACTTGCACGGATGCCTTAAAGAAACAAGAACAAAATAAATTCTCTTACGTCTATTTGTTGACTGATTTTTTTACTCTGAGAAACTGCTGTTCTTCTGGGCATCCTGTTTAGAGTTTACGATCTTTGACTACTAATACTCAAAGGATATATAAGTTTACAACTTAAGTGGCAAGACAAACCAACAGATATCTGGCCTGAGAACACCGATTTTTGCCTTCCCAGCGCGTATATCGATGGAATCAGTAATTTTTCTTCACAGAGATGTGCCGATGGATTGATTTCTAGCATCATGTTGATAAGTCTTGCCTCACCGGACACAGGATACAAGAGGCAATGTCAAAAACCTATAGATTTCCTATCGATCGAGAGTCCTTGCAACTCTTAAATGATTTATAGCCAAAAGGTAAGTAACCGCCTTTAATGTTGACTGCGAACATTTATTAAAACCGAAACCATACACCGACCATAGCAAATGAAGACCCTTTTTGTACAAGTACGCAGTGTTGCAAACATTTATTTTATCTGATAAAATGGTTGGAGGCTTTTCATGTTCGTTTGTGTATATTTTTGCTGTGTTTTTTGTCGTATGTTCCATTCTTTGGAGTCGACTCTTTGTGGCATGGACAGAATACGAACGTCAACGACGACGGACGTTTGGCCAAGAGGAGAATAAAAGCATTATTCATATCATAAGGTGTTGTTTATGGCGTGCGTAATAAAAAAATCCACTCCTGACGGATGCAATTTGCATTGACGATGCATGATGTTGATCTGAAAGATTTTTTCGAACCCTTAAGGTAAATGCTGCAAGAGGGGGAAGGAGTAGGAGGAGAAGCAGGAGTATTGGGGAGGTTGAATGCAACAGGATGGACATGAAAATCATATTTACACATGGTGATGAAGTGGATGAATGTATGTTGTCATGCCCTGAATACGGGATTTGGTTTCTCTTTGCCCTAGAGGACTTAATTTTGATGTGAGAACTGAGAAGAACATTTTCTTCGCCATAGCCAAAAGCCAAAGTGTTTTTATATTAAGATCTCAGGTTTTTTAGAGAAAGAGGAAAAGAGAAAAGAGTTTTGGTTGAAGATAGGGGAATAAGCGCAGAATTCATGTTGCTTTGACATCATGTTGGGTTGCGGTTTTTCATATTTTGAATATTGTTTGAGGAAAGTGTTTGAAATCTCTAGGAAACCAAACAAATCTTTCAATTTCACTGATATGAAGAATCAAGAATACCTACATATTTAAATTTTCTTCAGTAGGCACTTCAAGCTTCTTTTAAAGAAAGTGGTTAGTTAATAAAAATTATAACTTTCTGTAAAAGACCAAATTTTTAGGCGGATATTTATCGATTTATAAATATAAATCAATCCTCGCTGAATACCTAAGACTTTAAAGCAATTATTTGAAGGTTATAGAAGTCTGTCATCCTAGACGGCTGGACCGATATTGTATGCATTCAGTTGGTACCCGAGGATGGTTTAGATTCACGAATCAGTCCAGGTGGTGGCTCTGCAGTCGTTTACTGCAACTTCAAGGCTGGAGCAACTTGAATTAATAATTTTGTATATGCATTCATTCATTCCTTCATTTCAATAATTTTGTGTTTTTAAACACAACAGTAAACGTTGTTTTGCCAAATGTAATATTTGAGAACAGCTGAACCGATTTGGCTAAATTTGATGGGGGGGAGGTAACTTGGAACACGCGAACCAAAACTATCTACGAGTTTGGTTTTCAGGAATAAGCTGAGGATAATGAGAATTATGAGATATGTTTTTTTTTATAAAATCGCCCCTCCTGGAGCAATGTCCACACTGTGCATAAAAAAGCTGAATCGATTCCAATGAAATTTTACCAAATGTTAATGGAAGGAAACATAAATTTTACTAAAATGCAAAAATATGGTTAAAACATTGAAATAGTCAATTTATGTGCCATACGCTTTCTTAAATAGTCCTTAAATTTTCTTGGATTTCTTCAAATCTCCTTTGAAATAAAATATTTTGTATATTTAATTTAATGACTTAAATGAAGGAATACTTGTTTCTAAAAAATACGCAACAAATTGTGTTTTCCCCAAATTTAAACTTGAATTCGTTTATTTTTTTTTATATGTTACGCAACACGAATCAACTTCAACCTTTTTGTTAACAAATTTGAAGCAAAGCGATCCACCCTAACTTCCGATGATTAATTTAAAAACTATTCGGTTAACGTATTCACCCAATAAACTACCATTTATTCTTAAATCTCCAATCAAAATGCAAATTCCCCAAGTCATGTCATCGTGCGTCGCGCCGCTCATCGTTGTCGTTGGTCGCTTTACTGACATTATCGTTTGAATTAACATGAAAAAATCGTTTGGCTCAGTGTAGTGCAAAAGAAAAAAATATTTGTCATACCTAGACGGCAGAAACATGCATACAATTAAAAACAACATTAATATGCAAACGCATTTGCCACGGAAACAGACAAAAAATATCTACAATTTGAAAAATTCCCTCATGAATCATGGAATTCTTGTTAAATTGTCCTATTAAATGGTCATATTGCTCCAAAGAATGTCAATGCGGCAAATTCTAACTTTTGCGATTCGATAAAGGATTGTGGTGGACTGCATACTAAAATCTGTCGATTTTTTGATATGTTATGCGAATCCATAATGAAGTGGCTATTTGGTTTGGTCTTTGATTTTCAATTTTATTATTTTTATTTTTTTTTAATTTGTTTGGTGAGGAAAAAGAGGAATGTCGACTTTATTCGCTCATCAGGCGGTTATTATTTAAATTTCAATCTTCATGACTAGGACATGAACTATTAGATTTTTGAACTCAGCCATAGTGTCTCACATTCTTTGAGCTCGTCCGATGATTGAAATGAAGAGTTTAAAGAATTCTAATTACCTTATTCGAAATGAAGGAAACCTTTTGTATAGCCGCATGTTTTTCTAATTGCTCTTAGAGCAGACAAAACCTGATATAAAATAATATTCAGGACTGGATCAATGTTAATTACCAAGTCGCCTCAAATTTGGGTTCCTTGACTGAGTTGAATATATGCCATGATGATATTTAAGGCTCCTTGGATGGAATCAACTAGTCCAATCATGCCCCCAGACTTCGAAATAACTTGGAATTCGAAAAAATCTTCATGCTCACCTTTAATCTTCTACAAAAAAGTTCTATAGGTAAGTGCACGTTAGTTAAAGAAATACCCAAACAGAAAGAAAAAAACATTTCCATTCATTGCAATGAAGAACTTTTTCTTTTCCTTAAAAAGACCTGAGAGAAGGCAAGCAAAAAACTTGACAAGAAAAGAAATCTGAAAAGCTCAAACCAACAAAATACTCTATAGAATGTCTAAAGTTCATTCAGAATTTGTTTTTCTTACATATTTTATTTCTTACTCTTTTTTTGGCAAAATATTTTGTTTACCTTCACTTCTTCGGCTTCTCCTTCAAGGATATAAAGAAGACATTTTTTTGTTTGCTCAAACTAGTGGCAATGGCTTTGGCCAAATCTTTTTGCATATTATGCAAGTTTCTTGCGCTACTGCTTCAGTTTATTTTCTCTTTTCATTAATCATCCCTTTTAAAATATTTCTTATTCAGAAAAAAGAGGAAGACGATGCACAACATACAACAAAAAAGATGCAAGATAAACATCAATACCATATTTTTAATATTCTCATAAATACTTGATTTTTTTTCCTTTACTTTGTACCTACTTAAAAAAAAAGAAAGAAGTTTGTCGTCTTTGGGGTTTCCTTTTTTTCCTTCTGGGGTAAAGTTTAATATTTCTCTTCTGCTTCCGTTTGTCAAGTGAAGCGAAAAATTTATGAAAGGGAAAAATATTGAAAGACATATTTTTGTACGTAAAAAGTTGGTTGTCTTTCTTTTTTTTCTTTCCTCTTTATAGAAACTTGTAAACGTAGAGTAGGTATCATATTTTGCAATAAAAACAAAAAAATGAAACTGATCCTTAAAAATCTGAGAAAAGGATCATAACAGGAATGCACTCAGATACGTTTTTAAGAGCTGACTTTGGACTGTTGATGTACAAAGAAGACTGATAGTTAGACATAACTGGTTTTGTCGAGATGTAAATAAAATAATGACATTAAAATTGCGAAATTTATCACTAACTTAAATTTAAAACAAGGCTTACCTACAATAGCAACCTTTTCATCGATTTCAAGGCCGCGTATGACAGCGTCTGTAGAGGCCAACTATGTAGAGCAATGTTTAGTTTTGGCATCCCAGAAAAACTCGTCCGTCTGACAATGGCAAACTCACGCTGTTCCATTGGTCGAAAAAAAAAAACTTAACGGACGCATTTGATGTCAAAAAAGTTTTAGACAAGGCGATGCGCTGTCATGCGATTTCTTCAACATCATTCTTGAAAAGATTGTGCAAAACTCCAACGTCAACACCGGCACAGTCTTCAAAAGTCCGTCCAGCTGCTAGGATACGCAGACGACATTGACATAATTGGAAGAAAACAGCGTGAGTCTTGAAATGGAGGCGAGGAAGATGGGTCTAGCGGTTATCGAGGGCAAGACCAAGTTAATGCTGTCAACAAGAAAGGGCAACCAACATCGACGTCTTGGAGCCAGCGTCAGTTTAGACAGATTTAACTTCGAGGTAGATAAGGATTTCGTCTACCTAGGGTCCGCTATAAACTCAGATAACAACACCAGCGCTGAAATCAAACGAAGAATCACTCTTGCCAATCGCTTCTTCTTTGGACTCAGAAGGCAATTGAGTAGTAAAGTCCCCTCTCGAGCAACTAAAGTATCACTGTATAAAACCCACATCATCCCAGTTCGAATGTATGGTGCAGAGACATGGACCATGACAACACCCAATGAATACGCTTTGGGCTGCTTCGAGAGAAAAATTCTTAGAGTGATTTTTGGTCCAGTCTGCATAAATGGAGAATGGACACGAAGATATAATCAAGAACTGTATGAGCTGTTCAGCTACACTGACCTAGCCAGAATAGTTCAGGTCCAACGACTTAGATGGTAGGGTCACGGAGAGCGAATGGAAAACAATGCTCCGGCACGTAGAGTCTTCGAATCCAACCCGGAAGGACGTAGCAGAAGAGGAAGACCGTGACTCAGGTGGAGTACACAAGTGGTAGAGGACCTGAACCAACTTGTCGTGCCAAACTGGAGACAGCTAGCTAGGGATCGAGCTTGCTGGAGACGTTTGTTGGATGAAGCCCTGGTCCGACCTGGACTGTAGCGCCACCATAAGTAAGTAAGTAAGTTATAATAGCAAGCCCTATTTTTCAATTACGAATTTCAAATTTAAGAAAATAACAATTTTCCAGAAAAATATTTTCATCCTTCTTTCGAATAAAGCCGTTTTCTCTTATTAACATGTCCCCTTTTATTAGCAGAATAAGTAGAAACCGCAATACTTCAATTTACGCTTTCCCTTTATTGGTCTTTCGGAATTTAGGCCATACGACACTGACCGAAAGGACAATGTCTAACCTCCATTAGCCTTTTTTTATCCAGCTATAGGTACTTTATGGAATTCATTTCAACAGAACCATTCTTCTTCTTCAAATAAACTACCCCCAGGAGCATTGCCCAAATCAGTTTTTATTTTCTCTAATCCCACTGTACACTGGATGTACCCTGCCAGTGTTCATCTTTTATCTGTCCTTGGGGAATCACAAAAACGCTGCTTGCTGCTTCTGTATACTGAATGAGAATTGTATGTCTTTTTCGCCAGTTTTTCCTTCAAGATGTGATTTTTTTTAAGTTTGCCGTTTTGATTAAGATAAACAACACTCTTCTTCATGTTAAGAGCATTGTCCATTGTCATCGTTGAATGAAAAGACGCACAAAAAACTATGAACACCGACCAAACAGTGTTTGTCGTCATAGTCGGCGTCGTCGGTCGCTAGTCGTCGCCTAGACTTCGTGATAGTCGATCATCATGGAGCAGAAGCTTCGACTTAACTATAACTATATCATCGCTCCGCACACATGATGTTCCTTCTAGTAAAAGAATAAAAGGCATGTAAGCCCTTTTTCCATCACTGCTGGCCCGTTTTTATGATTCCATAAATTTAATAATAATGCGTCGTCGCCGGTCGTCTGAAAAAAGACACACTCACTCTCACACACAACAACCAAACTAAACGAATCACGTTGGCATCGTGCAATGGTCCATAGGCTGGGAAGCTCGACTGACAGGAACGGCCGTCCATTTGGATCAAAGGAAAAAGTTCATAAAAATGTAAATTAGTCTTGAGAGCAGGACCGGCCGGCCAGAGAAGAGCTCATCCTGAATTCTAGATGCGAGCTACATAGAAGAAAAAGCCAACCCATAAAATCTTTGTTCGTTCGTTTGCAAGGAATAAATTAAATAGGAAAATAAAGTAAAATAGGATTTATGACTGATGAACCGAACTGAACCGATTCTGAGAGGAGGGGCATGAGTGTGTGTTCGAAGCGCTTTGGGGAGCTTAGTTTTGGTTCTTAGACTGTAAGCTGTAAAGATGAGTGTAATTAAAAATAATTTAAAAATTCAATTTTGTCCAACGATCATGCCTAGGAACGTGTGTTGCATGAATATGTAAGTGGAGCTCGTAAACAGAGGGAAATATGTTATTAAAAAAATAGTTATGAAATCGAAGGATTGAGGGAAGCTAAGAGGGATGAGATGTAATGGCTTAGTTCTAGTATCGTTAAATTTCTGTTGAACTTCAAGAAGCTTAAAACGCTGCTGTTGCAAGATTTTGGACTCTTTGATTCGTTTTGAACATTTTCTAACAATTTAAGCTTGAATTAGAATTTGACTGAAACGGTCATAAAACTTAATCTTTTCAAACGATCACAACTTGAATATTGGCCTGGACAAAAAGTCACACTCAAATTCAATTTGAATAGGGTCGTAAAAATTGTCCCGAAAATCCGATATCATTGAAAAATTCAATTTGCGGTCCCAAGCTAATAAAAAACTATCACAAATCTCAGTCCAAATAAGATTACAATCCCACAACAAAAAATTGAAGATCGAAAATTGATACAAAAAAAAAACAAACATTTCTGGTAATTTATTCAAATCTATTCACATTAAACATAAAAGGAAAAAAACATGCAAAAGGTCTCTGACCCATTCCCAGACACAAACACAAACAAATCCAAACACAAATAATCTATCTCACGCAATGCTTAAATATTATCAACGTTCATAGATAAATAACAAAATATTCCTGTTCGCAATCTGTTTTCACTCTCACCTCAACATCCGCATTATTGATTTAACGGCAACTTTGTTATATCCAAAAGTCACGCCAATATGTAAATTACGTCCTCTAGATACGACAACTCTCACTTAAGCTCACTTAGCCCCAAACAAATCCAAATTGTATCTTTGTCAACAAAAAATATAAAAATTATTTTAACACCTTCTGGTTTAATTTCACTTTTGTTTTTCGAGTTACACAACAATTTTTGATGTAATTTGCTTTAAAATATTTCAATTCGGGGATAAATTTCTCACTTTATGGCTTAGGTTGACAAAAAACAGAATTTATACGTTATCACAGCGCATGTTATTATTTAATCTGGCGCATCCAATTGAAAGTGTTCCTTACCGACGACTACTAAAACGTTTAATGAAGTGATTCTTTGGCATGACATCCGCCAGAACCATGACTTAAGTATCTTTCTCAAGTCAGCTTCAAATTTGAGACCCAAACCTTATGAGAGAGAGAACAGTGACGACAAAAAACGACCGGTTCAGGTTCAAGTTGTAGTCCCCATAACGAAAACCCAAAGGTAAGAGGTAGAGTCGCTCTGGGAAAAGCCTCAACACCCGCTTGATTTTTTTTTTCGTTCATATTTTTATAGTATCTCTTTGAATTTGAGTTGAATCATCGAGCATGTTTAACTTTGTCCAGGTAGTCGGTTATTCACATTTTGAAGAGTGACAACGATTAGCTAAAGGTAATATTGTGGGATCTCTTTGTGATGAATGGACAATGAGCTGGTCAGTTTAGTTGTTTTGTTTTTCATCATCAAACGAAATTTGAATTGAGTGACGATTACAAGAGGCATCATCTTTTTGTCGCTGTAATTATCATATTCTCATAAAAATTGCTCATGCTTGAGCTTGAGTGTGGCTTTTGTTTGAATAAAGTTATTTAAAAGTTTTGTTTGATTGTCACTGTCAATGCTTTCACTTAGGTGTGAATTAGCTGGGACGTGCTGTTAATGAATGAATGAAAGATGAGGCGACGTTGATTTAGACACGTTTGATTGCGGTAAGCAAATTTACTCAAACTACTTGAAATTTACACGTTAATTGATGATGAGTTGTATTTAGACGAAGTGAGATCTGTAAATCTTTGAGATTAGGAATGTAACGAGTTAATATTTGTGCTGCTCATTTGACTTTTTTTTTCTGTGCACATATTTTAGAATAAATTATCGGGCATTCATCAGGAGTGATGTTAGAATTTTGCATAGTTAAAATGTGTTTTTGTAAGTTCGCTGCTCAGCTCTTTCGTTTAGTAGATTATAGACTGAAAAGCTGAAAAAGATTGAGATGAGGGTTGGTGAGAGGTTGGTAAATGGCTTTTTCATATCTAAGATTATGTTTGACGTTATTTACTAACGAATTGACAAAGTTTTCTTAGTGTTCACTTCACTAAAAAGTGTAGGTACCCTAAGTTACAACATCGAACAAAGATTCCTTTTAAAATGGCAAACACTTGCAAGACTCATCGATAAAAATGTCAACAGATTTGACAAATGGACACACAATTTACACTTTCAACCTGCCAAAAGACGTGATCCTTTTTTATTTCCTTCACAAACGTGACTTGCACTGCCCATAAAAGGATTCCGACATTTTGCACATTCAAATTCATTCATCAGAGTCTTGTGACCTCATTTCAATATGAAATGATGTTTCTTATCCTTAAATTTAAATCTCCTCGTTCTCTCCATTTAAAGAGCTCATCCCGTTATTTGTGTTTCCTAACCCACTCAAAAGATCAAGTTTTATTTTTGAAACGCAAAAAAAAAAACGTTAAAGTTCACTGGGGTTCAAAAATCTCCGGTTTGGTTGGGGTTCTCTGAAAACAATAATTACCGCAGCCAACAGCAAAACAAGTAAATTATGCAACAATCAGAAATGCATTTGTTATTTGACAAAAATGAACGAAAACAAAATTAATCAGCTGAATTTTGTTTTCTTGGAATTCTCTGAGGCAACGGAAGCATGAAACAGAACTTCAAGAGTCGTTTGGTGTGACTTTGTTTATTTTTAGGTGATTTTCGGGTTCCTGGATGTTGATTGAGTAAGCAGCTTTTGAAAAGGTTCCGAATGAAGACTTTTGATGCCAATGCTAATAAAGGATTTTTATTTTCTGAATGGACTTCTTCAAGAGATCTGAAAGAAGAGATAAACTGTCATGTGGATGCGGAGTTCAGTGATTGATGAGGATATTGATGAATGCAGAGAAATAAAAATACAAATTGAATGTGGTCAAAAATTCTGGTTTTAGGAAAAATTTGGAATTTTCTCATGAATCAGCTTTGAGCAAAAACTAAACATTTGTTTCATGCCTTGGAACCTTTTAATAGCTTCGACTGTTTGACCTTGAAGACATTAGGTATGTGTGTCGTTTGCCAAAGACCGATCGCAATAAATTAAAATAGAGATCTCTCCTTGTTTTTTTATTCAATTTGAAATGACCAATGGACAAATTAAAGTCTGGTGGACTTGAACGCACCCGATCGATC
The DNA here is from genome assembly GCA_943590905.1 of Sphaerophoria taeniata. Taxonomy (NCBI): domain Eukaryota; kingdom Metazoa; phylum Arthropoda; class Insecta; order Diptera; family Syrphidae; genus Sphaerophoria; species Sphaerophoria taeniata. Next base: position 23,776,677 of record OX016540.1, read on the forward strand.
GTTTCGTTTGATCAGAAACTGGAGCTAAGAATAGATTGATCTTCTGCTTCTTTTTTGTAGTTTGGTGAATCCTAAAAAAGATTTCATGTGTTGCAACAATTTGTCGGCATGATCAATCAATTTGTGACAGACGAATACGTACCCACCTTTAGGGACTGTGTTAACATTTGTCAAAGGAATAACTTCGGTCAAAATGAAATAGCTTTGTATTGTTTTAGACCCAAAGTCGATGGTTTGGAAATAATATTTTGGGTCTTCAAGAAGCTTCAAATGATGAATATTCATTTTGTCCTCTCCGACTTGGTTTCGTACGAAATGATTTCTACAGACGAAGTTCAAAGAAACTCCATAGAATTCATATAAACACAGGCAGTCCTTTGCAGTTTGGCAATTGTTGAAAGATTCACGTAATTGACATTAAATTTAAGAAAAATCTTAATTGACATCAACAATTTTAGTGACAGAAGAAGTTGGCTCTCAACTGTCAACCATTAAATCGATCTCTCAGTTTTGTTCCAATTGACCATTCGACATCATCACATTTGGACATTGGAGTTAGTTAAAAAGTGCCGATGTCAGGGTCCTGTCATCAATTGCATTTGGCCATCAATGATTTGCAATTTTGCAACAAACATTCGCAAGAATATAAATTCGCATTTGTTCGCAAATGTTGCGCTGTGCACGACCCTTAGAAGAAAGAGCAGTTCTTTCAATTGAAGTGTAGCATGAATCTATATCCTAGATAAAAACCCAAAACAAATCTTAAGTCCACAAATAGGGACTGCTGCAACAGCCTGTCCCTTTATTTGCATCCCAAAAGGAGTTGTTGTCGACTGTCAACCTGAAGATGACCGCATAAACATTTAACAATTGAGTTGGTTGTGGTGCGGCGCGCGGTTGCTGATCATCAGTATTCTATTTGCGAACATTGGTTAGGGCTTGCCACTTTGCATACGGCTGTTAAAATAACGATCGCACACATGCAAAACAAAAAAGTTTCAACAATAGAGTATTGGGAGGATGATGACAGCCAAACAGCGCATGACCAACGCATTTCTAGCTGTAAGCCTCGTGAGCCAAACCTCTTCGACATGCCTCCTTCTTTCAAGCTCTGGAGCAAAGCCAACGACGACGACCGACGATAGCGCGACCGCGACATGTCGGCAATCAACGACAAGTAAATTGGTGGCAACTTAATGAACAGCAACAACGGCTTCGACGACTGTCTGTCGGTGTTATGTTTTGTATGAATTCAAATGAGTTTCAAGTAGCGATCCGGGCAAACTCAAGACTCTAACGAAAACATAATTAAGCTCACCACTAGCTAACATAAATTTGAACTCTAAAATCTTCTTCAATCGTGTGATGTACTCGAACTATAAGAGCAACAAACTGAGCCTTGACTTTCTCAATGGTCTAAATGACCAAGTTCAAGGCCAATGATGATGGTGGTAGCTGATGCGAAGCGAGCTCGAAGACGTCTAATGCTTTGCGGAAGCGAAACAATAATAATAAAAAAAAATACAAATTCAAACTCAACCGTAAAATTTAATATAAAACATAACGATGCGACGCACGATGAACAGCGAGGGAGAAAAGCTATCGATGGTGATGGATCGGTTGGCATATTTGATGAGACTTTTGTTTGATTGGATTGATGGGGCTTTTGTGATGTTTTTTTGGTGGCCGAATCGAAGTCAGTAAATGTTAAAATTATGTCTGAACGATTTTTTACATGTGTCAGCACTCTGTTGAATTATAATGTTGTTTTTTTTTTCAATCACGATTTTGGTCGCACCCAACTTTTTGAAGTATTGACTGATGGCTATCGTTTTTATATGATCCAACATCCTATTGCTAGGTCTTTGATGGTGTTTTGAACTAAAATCAATAAATGTTGTCAGTAAGTTATAAGTTAAGTAAGTTATATAAGTTCAGGGTTACAAATGCCCTCCAAGGACCCTACTGCCGCCGTGTTTTTTGTCTTCGTGAATTAATGTCCCGATTTTCTTCTCAACACAACTAGCTTTAATTCAAACGTGCTCACGCTCACTTACTAGACAAACCCAAACCTGCATTGAATTCTGTCAAAAAGCAAAAGGGAATTATTAAATTTCCCTTTTAACCGGGTGCAATTGGCCAAAACAAACAAACCGAATCCCGTCATGAAACTGTCGTCGTTGCCATCGACAAAACACGAAGTCGATGACAGCAACCAACCGACCGACACGCCGACGACGATGACACCAGCATAGAGCGCTTTTGTTTATGACCAATGAAAAGGAAAAGGAACTTTTAATCAGATTTTTCCGCTCCGCAACGTCTGCCGATGGAGCATGGCGAAGCATTTTGAGATGTTCTAAAACAAATCCCACCGCAAATAAACGTCACGGAGCATTGGTCACAAGCTTAAAGGTCTGTTTAAATGCTCACTTGTTGCTTCCTTGGAGCCGACGCTTATACGTGCGCGCTCCACAAAAAACCTAGAAATAGTTTCAATTGACTAAAAAAAGAAGACACTCATAGGAGAGGCCATCAAGGATTGAATTAATGCTGAACGCTTGTGTGCACTTGAACAACCCAAAAACCAAACAAAAACCAATCCGCCTTCGATTTCGACTCGACTTCGATTTCAACTTCGACAGCGAAAGGGACAGCCAACAAAACAACACATTCAATTATTGCATCCATGGCTTCAGGATCGATACGACCGACGACGATGAGAGCCTTGTTTAAATGGGTTGGAACCGATACCCCCTTTTGTTAGTTCAGTGGCCCGGTCGGCCGCGTACAACGGATGTGGATGTGGGGTTCCTCCCAACGTTTGCCAATCGATGTCATCGCTTGCTTTCATTTGAACAGCCTCACGGAACTCAATGTTGCTGTAGTTCTTTCGTTCAACTTGTTTCTGTTCATTCGATGCTGTTAAGAATAAATAAAAAAAAAAACGAAGAAGCACTCTCTCCGTCTCACAGCCAGTGCCTGTATCGTGCCGGAGGAGTTTGCTTGCTTGATCTAAATTGCACGGACGACTACTTAGTCTCGATTGGGTTTTTGATTTTTTCCATAGATCGGGGTCAATTGTTTTCGGGTAGTTGGCTTTTGCTTAATCCAGCAGTTTTGTGCAGCAAAACTCATGCATTTGGGGCGGATGGTCCTGGCCATTGCCCATCATGGTACTCACCGCAGTATAGCTGGTGTTTGTAGCATGAAAAGTAAATTCCATTATAACTTCTATAAGAGTACTTCTGTGTTCTGTCTAGTTAGTAGTCAGAGAAAGTATAGATATAGTTTTGGTCGGTCCTCGATGACGATGGAGGATGACCGACAATCCAATGGTTTATTAAGACCGGGAATTCAGTTTATGAGCCAAAAAGACCATTCGTGCACTGCAGATTCATTTTCGTTTCTTTAAATTTGATTATACATTTTGATGATCAAACTGAGGGGGAAGATGGGCCCGCTCACATATTGAATACGTCTTTGTTTCTCGTAAATTCCATGACAATAAAAAAAATAAAAATAAAACAATAACAAAAAACTTAAGAAAATTGAATCTTATGATGGCTTAAAGGCTTCGAAATTGGTTATGGTCTTTTAAGTATACGACGACGTGCTCGATTTGAATGGTTCTGAGAATTGTTCGCCCGCGCTTGTGGTGGTCGGATGAGGGAAAATAAAATTGAAAGTGGATTTAATTTTTGCAGAGAGCAGGTTGTTGTAAGTGGCAATTAAATTCTCTTCAGCGGGCCATTTAATGTTCTTGCTCTAGAGACACTGGACTCTGGCACAATTGGCCCAGCGCTGCGGGCGGATGGCAATTTTTATGAACTGAAGAACTCTTTTCACTTTTATAATTCGTCTAGTTTTGCTCTTTTTTTAATTAGGTTGTGGGGATATTTAACGATTTTTTAAAGTAAGGCTTGAAGAGTTCGGCCTTGAAGGCCGAATTAAGTTTGTCGAATAAGCAAACCTTTTAATTAAAGTTTTATTTTAAAGAAGAAACATTAAAAATGTGGTACTTGCCATTCAATTAAGTTTATTTCCCAACGTACCTGCAAATAAAGCAAAAAAAAAAAATAGTATTAGCCTAGTGGATTATATCGTTCGTTTATATTTAGTTTATACATTCGCTATTGAAACATAAAAATATCAACAGTCCAAACATTTCTTACTTTCAACCACCTGCACATTTTATTTTATTTTAAAATTAATTTCACGTGTGAATAGCTTTTCAATATTCAAAACACTGCATTCACAAGAGACAAAAAAAGAAAACAAAATATTTCTAATTTCTCGGCTACATAACAAAATATCAGGTATTCAAAATCATGAGCATTGAGCATCGTGAATTGGCTCGTGGAATAATCTGCATAAATATCAAACAAAATTGATTAAGTGTCTATAATTGGTACAAATGAAAACTGCGCAAATTGTGCATATTTGGCAAAACAATCTGAATCAGTTTATTCGAGCAGATAATTGGATAGAGAAATCAGTTTAACTAATGAAATTGAACGGAGGTGGTTTGTATTTGTATTTTAATTGAGATTTTTTGTAAAATTTTCCATCAATTTCTCCGCAGGATGCAATCATCGATATATTTACATGAAACAACGTTGTTTAAAATTTCTACCATGATTAACTTTTGATGGTTGGTAAGTAGTGGAATAAAAATTAGCTTTCGTTACTGCAGAATGGCTGAAAGACTATATTGATCCACCAGGGGACAATACAATTTCAAGTACTTCAACCATTGACACCGTTGTTCAAAACCTGTCTAGTAAAATGAGAATATCTTTTGAAAAACACTGCCCTTTGTCTCGTTCCAATAATTCCACTAACCCACCCTGGTGGAATGGTGTACTACAGAAACGTAGAACAGAGGTTAGAAAATTTTTCAATAAAGCTAAACTGAGTACATTAGAAGAGGACTTAAAGTCTTATAGAGCCGCACTTAACATGTACACCAAACAGTTAAGAAAGGCTAAAAAGGATTCGTGGGCTAAACATTGTGAATCCATTGAAAAAAGAAGTAACGCGGCGAGGCTCCGTATCCTTAATCTCACGCTCCCGGGGTGTACATAAAACACCCCGATGGATCATGGTCGAACCCGCGCCTAGAAACGCTTGAACTCTTCATGGAAACTCACTTCCCTACTTATAAAAATCTAGAAAGTTCTGATTACTTGCAATCAAACACGCTGGATTTTACTCACACGGAATCCAATTTAGAACTAAAACAGGTTATTTCTGAGCAGAAGATTATCTGGGCAATAAACTCGTTCAAACTCTACAAATCAGCTGGACCAGACGAGATATTTCCGGCTTGGATCTTCACCATGTTAAATGGCAGAATTATCAACTCTCAAATGGGAGTTAGCACAATTGACAAAACAGTTACTAGAAGCACACCACAAAGAGGGGTCATCTCACCCCTGCTCTGGATCTTCGTAGTCAACAAAATTCTCACAAAGTTTAAAGATCAGGGCATAAAAATTGTAGCATAATTATGTAGATGACATAGTAGTTTTGGTATCAGGCAAGTTCCTTACCACCATTGGAAACATTATGGAAAACGCATTAAAGAATATAACTTCTTGGGCAACTAAGAACGGTCTCGTGGTCAACCCCACCAAGACAGAGCTAGTTTTGTTTACGAACAAACGGAAACTGGAGGGCTTCCTCCCTCCTAAACTAAATGGAAATCCTCTAAAACTTTCTAAGGAAGCTAAATTTCTAATAGTAATCCTTGACTGGCCAAGCTAACATGGAAGTGTAATACTGAGGAAAGAATGAAAAAAGCAATATGTGCATTCTACACATGCAAAAAGACCTTCGGTGTACGTTGGGGTATGCGATCGCAAGTCATCCAATGGATGTACACAGCGATTGTCAGACCCATTCTTGGAAAGTTGGTGGAAAAATCAAGCTACTTGCCTGTATAGGAATAACAGGGGCTCAGAGATCCACACCACAAGCTGGGTTGGAAATGATCTTGGATCTCCCGGCTCTGGATAAGTTCATATGGTGCAAAACTGCAATTCGTTTAAAAGAAATGAGTTTTGGAAGCACAGCAATTATGGACACGGTTCAATCTTACAACGATATGACACAATTCCAGGACTGATGGAGACTGGAGACCACTGATTACATTCCCCCTTTACTAGATTTCGATAGGAACTTTTCTATTTGCATACCAGAAAGACAGGGTTGGGATCCTAATTCACTTAAAAGTGAACAGGGTATCCCTTTCTACACTGACGGTTCAAAAATGGAATGAGGAACTGATGCTGGAGTGTTTTGCCAACCTCTCATCAATGCTACCTTTTATTTTTATAGGGGATCACAATGGACCAGTAGGCCCCCGTGTATGCAACAGTTTCACGCTGTGCATACCCCTCATCACCTAACCTAACCTAACCTACTGCAGATTAAGTAATGGACTCAACTAACGACTGACGAATGAAAACAAAGTGCGATTTATTTAAGGAACAAAAACGATGCAATATTCACTAACGGTCCAAAATTTTGAGAACCACCTTTGAAATGTATGGAAGATCTAATTTTAACCCCGAAAGTGTGATCTTAGGCAAAGAGTAAGTACCTATGTGAAAAAGTGAGGAACTTGTCTTAAATATTGAGTTACATGAGAAAATAAAAACTAGTTTTGTACTTAACCTTAATTAGTATATTTTAAGTACAAATAATAAACATCCTAAATTGAGTTGTCGTCAAAAAAAATTCTGAGCATTATTTTTAACTAGATTCTGTATTTTTTCTTGTAGGATATTGTTCCGAAAATGTTTAAGTTTCCCAAAAAGCAGGTTCCGGTGTTCAATGCTGATTTTGAACATTTCTCTCAAGCTCTTAACATAATCAGTACTACCATTTTACTCCTTATGTAGGTCTACTTCGACTTTTGAAGATTTTTGATTTTTTTTTTAAATATTCTATCGGCCATTGAAAGCGAATATTTTTTTTAGCACGAGGTTATTAAGTTATAGTCAAAATATAGGGCTCTATCGGGAATGAGATTTCCCTGGAAATATTTCCCACATTCGGAAAATTTGTATCGTGAACGATGTTCGAAATTCCCCTAGAAATTTATTGCTATCATGAACAGTTTTCCCATGGGAAATTTCTCTGGAGTTTTTTCCCATTCATTTTGATGGAGAAATTGCAAGCAAAATCATTTTTCGAGTGGAAAGGACATATTTACAGACTTAAAAAGAGAGTTAGGATTTATTTTTAGGCGAGTTGGACGATTTTATTATTACCCTGCTTGAATAAGCTATAATGCTCAAACCTTTGTGAGCATTTTTAAAGGCCTACTTAAAAAACTTTCTGCTGATTGAAAGATGAGTCTTCAGATTCAGTCCTTTAAATTTAAAATTGTCGATCAGGCTGGAATATAATATAGCAGATCCTTTTTCCAAGATTATGCAATAATAAATATGCAGACTCTTTGTGCACTATTAAAGAATATGGTTCCCCGTGTGCTTACGATGAGTGAGGTCGTGAATTAATACGCCAATGACAGAAAGATAATCGGACAGCTAGTACTAAAAATAATATTCCCATTTCGATTTGAACTGTGCAATTATTAGGAAACATTTAAATTCGTGGTTCCAGACATGTCATTCCAACACCGACACAAAGATCATCCAGGAAAAATAGCAATGAAGCTAAGACTGCTATTAAAAGTATGATGGCCACTAGGTAATGGACAAAGAAGTCGAATCATTCGTGAAACTGTGTCGAGATTGTCTTTTGGTTTCAAAGCCGAACCCACCGCAGTGCCTTCGATTTTTCGGGCCGGCCGTCCCCTAAATCTATAAAAGCAGATAATGGTCGGCAGTTTGTGAGTCTTGAATTTAAGGGTTATTGTGGTATTAACAACATTGATCTGATAAAATCACCTTCTTGCTGACCACAGGCCAATGGTGAAGTTGAGAATATGAATCGATCAATTTTAAAGCCCACGGAAATGGAAGAAAGAACTACATAAAATCACTTTTATGTACAACGTGACACCATATTGTACAATGAGAAAGTCATCTTTAGAGCAACTATTTAATACATCAACTAAGCCATAAAATCCCTTCTATACAAGACAATATTTTAGAATTTATCTTCTGAGGCAAGAAACTTGAACAGGATTAACAATCAAAACGATATTCGTGGTACGAAGGAAGCGGATCTATCAATTTTAATTAGAAGCCTATGTCAGATGATGCACGAGAACAAAGGTCCTCTATCAGTCACTGAAAACCAAAACATTCCACGATGTCTGATTACCGAGTTATTAATAGGTATTTTAATCCCATAGAAAGAATATTTTCTGATGCAAATATCTCCGCAACCAGAGTCTGGAATCGAGTTTGGCTTGCAGTAGATGAAAACTATGAAATATCATAGCGAAATCGATTTCTTCATGATTTTCGGAAAATGCCTTGCCAGAAGTAAAACTCTATTTATCAAAATGGGTTTTAAGTTTCTTGAAGGCCTGGTAGCCGAGATTTTGGTTAATAATAATAGAGTGGCGCGACAGCTCTTGAAGAGCCAAGGCCTAAGTGACTTACTCTCATCAACAATTCTCTAGGTGCGTGAGAAGAATTGAAGGGACCTACAATTTAATGCCGATTCCGAACGGCAAAGTTGAGAAGCACTTTTTCATGACAGATTGATACTCTTGGAAGTTTTGTCAATTCTTCGCAAGAGGCAGTACCTGTGAAAGATGAAATAAAAACTTTATGGGTGCGAGTAGGATTCGAACCCACGACGTTCGGCTTAGCAGGCAACGCACTTACCAACTAAGCTATGGGCAACTGAGATTTTGGTTAAAATGTTAATTATTCGCAAATATTTTCCCGCAATTTCAAAGCGATATTTTTCACATTTTCCTTCGACAACAGTTATGCAATAGTATATCAAATAAAGGGTTTATAATTATTCTATCTGCCATTGAAAGCCAATATATTTGCAACACTCGGCCATAAAGTTATAATAAAAAAAAAAAATTTCTTTCGATTTCTACCTCCAACGATTTCAAATCGCCAGGTATCTCAATTTTCGGACGTAGCCCTTATCGAATTATCCTGGTATTTAATCTTGGTTTTGACGACTATTGGAAAACGTACACAAGTAAATTCTCCCGATGGAAAATTGCAGTGTCTCAGGCTTAGTTCGTACTTGGAATAAAACTGTGGTAAAAGTGGGTCCGCTAATTCTGCCATTCTGCCTGTTGCCCGGGCTTCTGCAACTTTCCCCTATAGTCGATTGTATTCAAATGTATCAAAAAAGGAAACTGGTTCACAAATGCCCTTATTTCAACTCGAAAATAACCTTAACCTATCTCAGCAGTGTTGAGTCTAGCTTTCTTACACTAACTTACTTATTCTAATATTATAATGAGGTCTAGTCTTCTTCAATTATGTTTCTTTCTATTGCTTTCCTTATTGGTCCTTCTGTTCCTCTGCAATAAAGATTAATTTTGAACACCTGCTCTGTATCCAGTGACGGAAACTTTGCAGGAATTCTGTAATATTAAAGTTTGCTTTCGATATACACATTTGAACCTCCATAAAAAAATGTTATAACTTCCTTATTTCCACAAAATTAAATATTTTCCTGAAAATACAATTCTTCCAGAAAACCAAATATGCTATAAAATATTTTTATCTGTTGTTTTTTATGAATAAGAAAAGAAAACAAGATGCAGGAATTTAATTATTTTAACCCACTATCTACGATGGACCTTCTACGACCACGTAAACGATTCTAATCACTGCACTGCCTTGACTGCAACGTACCACCTTCTTAGAATAAGAATTACTTACATATCACACGGTCTTTTATCTGTACTCGTTGTTTCTTTTTGCTACTCCCGTATGTCGTCTTAGTTGCAACTGTTTTGATGGTTATAACCATTCTGAAGATGCACAAACAGCGATAACGTCAGCTGACCTCTGCAATACCTATAACAATAATTCTTCCCATAACACTTCATTCTAACTACTTGATGAAGTTAACAGGAAATATCAACAACAACAGTCAGCAATAAACACAAGACAAGAACTTTCTTCTCTTCATCACAGAAGTCGTGTTGTCGTCATCTTTATCATCTAATCATAGGCTGGTCATCTAACACTAACTAACCAGTCAGTCAGCCAGTGGTTGGGTTTGTTATTGTTAGTTGTGTGCCTTTTTGCTTCTTCTTTTTCTTTTAATAGTGGAAAGGTAGCAGTTTTTAATTATGAATTCATAAAAGGTGTGTAATTATTCGCTACTTCAGACTTGACTGAGTGTGCGGCTTGGAACGTTCCCTACGTTCAATCTCTGCAGGTATTGGAGATAGTCAGAAGTTTTATCGCATTTTTACTTGAGAACTACTTAAACGATTTTGAAGACATTAACTTCTTACTTGAAGAAGAATACCAATGCTTCTTCTCTGTCTGCAAAAGCGTACAGAAAAGTGGTGAGATTATATTTGGTACATTTTAGAACGCAGCACGAAAGCAAGATTGACGAAATGAACACCAACATTCCTTAAAATCACACACCCATAACTTTGTTTCTCTAAAAATCAATTGGAATCTCATGCATTCCCAAACCCTGTCAAGACCATTTACCGCTTCCAAAAAGCCAATAAGATCAATAAAAGCTAAACACCGGATATTACAAGCATATCATTACGTTTAATTTATGATTCCCTCTGCAACAACTATCAAGGAGTTCTTTTATTTTCCTCAGAAATCAAAGAACATTCTTCCCAGGGGTGATGTTCACATCAACATTTACAACAAATAAACGTTCCAATGTCCATAACTTTGTTCTCAAATTACAAATTCAAAATGTTTGCCGCACCACAGGGACCACTAGGTATACAGAACTCGTCTTGAATCGAGGGACGAGCATCAGACAAACCTCAGAGTCAGAATCGAATTCGAATTGAATATCAATATGGAACATGGCTGCTGCACAAATATGGCCCTGACAATCACTTAAGATGTGCGACGAGACGTGTATTCAGTTCGTCTCTGGAGTGGCGGTTGGGCGGTTGAAGCCTGATGCTGCATTAAGTGTGATTATGGGAAATTATTGAAATTAGTACAATAATGCCACAACAATGTTGCTACCTGTAACTATCGATTGCACCCTGATGGTTTTGCTCCTGCATGTGATGAGTTGAATCAGAAGTCCCGGCTGATGTCTTGTGATGGAACTCCTGGAACTGGAGCAAGAACACCACAAAAGTGTGTGCATTGTCTTTTCCGCCATAGCAAATTGAATTCCAATTTTGTGATTCCGAACTGAGACTCGTATTTTAACTTGTATTCACGCTCTGCTTGACGGTGCGAGAAGGCCGGATTTGTTTTATTTCGAATTGCGGCGGCGACGCACGGCGTCGGGCATGAGTTCGATGGTATCAATGTTATTCCACCGCAAGCATATGGGACTTCCATTGGTGTGGCTTATTATGTGAGCGATGAACTTTTCCTATCCTCAGAACTGCGACTGAACTGGAAGATACTTAATTCACTGTCGTCTTCTGGCCGATATGCCTCCGCTTGTTCACCCTGCCATATTATAGAAAAGTCAGTTGCCGCAATTGGACATTAGAACGGTGCACGTAATCCTCACTCGATCTTGTGTACACTGCGCCGGCGCAGCAGCGCGGCGAAGCAATCGAGCTAGTATCTTCGTCAGTGAAGAGTGCATTGCTCTTGCACATAAGAGGGAGAGACGACGGCGGCAGCGGTGATTGCGAATATGCTGGTTAGTTTGGTTCTACTAGCTAGTTGGTGCCTTTAATACACCAACGACATTGGTAATGAATTTTAAAATTGCATTAGACCTTCATTTCGTATGCATTACACACAAATACTATCATGCACGCAACATGACGGTTCGGAGCAGTCATTGGTGGCGTTGGCGGTGAGGTGGTTATCGAGATACAAAACTGCATTACGATAGTTGCAGTTAAAATAGAAAAAAAAAATACTTGTAACAGCGAGATTGGAACCATGCGGGAGCCATTCACCCTGAAGGCAGTTTTGTCGTCGTCTTTGCTGTCGCTGTCGTCATTGCTGATTATATTTCTTATTCTAAGCCTGGCTAGTTGAGTTGGTAGTTGTTTTTGGTGGTTGTATTCTTTGTTTCCAATTTATTTCTATCGATGTGTGTTCGTATTGGTGTGTGCAATTTAGCTATCGCACAACATAATTATAATAAATTAGTTTTGCGTGCTAGCATTAAACTTGTATCTACGTAAAATGACTTAATGAAATTGTTTTTGTTTTGGTTGTTTTAATTTGTTTTTTAGCTCCCTGTTGCGAATTTGTGTTGCATGCTGATTGTTTTGGCAATATTTTGTTGCAGTTTTGCAAGTAGGTGTACATAATTTTGTTGCAATTGATTTGATATTGCACTGTGGAATAAGGTCTTGAACCTTAAATTTTTTTTTAAAGATGAATAAGGCTTAAAAAAATGACAAAAGAGCAATGTAGACAAATTTTTCGACCCCTTGTGATGCTCTGTTATCAAAGGCTGAGGATCCTAGGGTCTTCCCGAAGAAATCTTCTTTTTTACTGAATCTCCACCGATGGGAAGTTGCAGTTGCCCGTAGCTTAGTTGGTAAGTGCGTTGGCTGCTAAGCAGAACGTCGTTGGTTCGAGTCCTACTCAGGCCAAGTTTTTTATTTCATCTTTCACGGGTACTGCCTCTTGCGAAGACCTGACAAATCTTCCAAGAGTATCAATCTGTCATGAAAAAGTGCTTCTCAACTTTGCCGTTCGGAATCGGCGTTAAATTGTAGGTCCCCTCAATTCTTCACACGCACTCAGAGAATTGTTGATGAGAGTAAGCCACTTAGGCCTTGGCTCTTCAAGAGCTGTCGCGCCACTCTACCACCGATGGGAAACTTTACTGAATATTTGTTCATAATGAAAATGACAAATTATATTCAGAATTATCAAGCTTCAACTTTTCAATAGGAAGTTCAGCTTTTGTTTTCTTATATTTCTTATAGCCCAGGAGCCCCCATACAAGAAATTCCCGTCATAGCGCCCACTAAAATTTTTAATGAGGAATTAAAGTTAAAGCCAAGACGAATAAGATTCGCTTGGTCGGCGTGAATTGAGTGAGCCGGAAAGGCCGCGCATACCTGTTGCAATGTGGTGAAATGTCTCCATTGGCGCAGTGTCATAAGTCCGTAGGTCATAAGTCCGTAAAGGACTTTTGACCCACTTAGGTGGGTCAAAACTTCATAAATCGATTATGAACTTATAACCCACCTAAGTGAGTCAAAAGTCCGTCGAAATTTCCTACGAAATTCTGACCCAAAGCTTACGGTTTTTTGGAGTCATTCTCTCTGAGAAGCGAATGCTTCCGAAAATTGTTATTTGTTGCGTTCCTTTCACTTACCTACTAGCTGGTTTTTTTTTTACAACCTTCAATAATAAGTACTCTCTTTTAAATCTTACATCGGCAAATAGTAATCAAGACCATGGGTTTAATATGCTCAATGAAAACATATTTGCCTTGATAGCTCTGACTTGTAAGCGTCACTTCATTCGAGTTTTTCTGTAACTGGGTTTGTTTTTTGGTGCGTGCGAAAAAAAAAAATATTAATTCCTTTTCTTTTCCTTTTTCCTTTTCCTTTTTCTAAAACAAATATCAACCTATTATTTTAAAAAAGGTTAATTAAGTGAATAAATGTCCATATAAATATATTTGTATATAGAATACTGCAATTCATTTTCCAAAACTGCTGCCGTTTCCTTTAATTTTTAAAAGAAACCACCGCGCACTTTTGTAATGCACGGTTGTGTCTGAAAAGCACATGCTGCATTGCAATGATTCGTTTTGAGTATCTTTTTTCACTTTCGTCTGAGCATTATGACGATCTGAAATCTGGAACATTTAAAATCGCTTTGGTTTGGTTGGGAGCGAAATTGGTGGAAAAAATTTTGCCCAAAAGAGAATCAATTTGGGGTGTGAAAATAAAAAAATTCGCGCGAATTGTTTTATTTTCACACCCCAAATTCATTCTGTTTCTGTCTGTTTCAATAACCAGCGTAATACAATTCTTATGCCGTGTAACCATACTTAGTTATGTGATGAATGTTTCACAAGTATAGTTGAAAAAGCAAATCATTTCAAAAACGAAATTCTGTGCCCCTTTTGCTGACATATAGTGACAAAGAGCGAGAAGGTGTTTTTCTGAATTATTAATTAATTAGGTATTCAAATTCAATTTTGTATTATGATAGAAACAAATTTTTCTGTTTTCAGTTTTTCCATAAAAAAAAAAATTTATTTCATTCAATCTTAAATTTGTTTGTTTAAGACCTTATGGCTCTTTTTATTGCGGACTTTTGGCTCACTTACGTGGGTTATAAGTTCATAATCGATTTATGAACTTTTGACTCACTTAAGTGGGTCAAAAGTCCTTTACGGACTTATGACCTACGGACTTATGACACTGCGCCGTCTCCATTATGACGGATTCTACTTTTGTTTCTTTCATTGCATGCGTCCTAGTGTTAGATGTAGAAATACCTTGGTTTGTTTGCTTTCAAGCTGCCGAAAGTATTGCGCAAACCAGATTTTTTATAAATGAAACTACTGTAGTTTGTAATAAAAACACAGTGTTTTAGGTCATAATAAAACCTTGTTTGCGCAGAACTTTCGGCAGCTTGAAAGCAAGCAAACCAAGGTATTTCTACATCTAACATAAGGACGCGTGTAATGAAAGAAACAGAAATGGAATCCGTGATGATGGAAACATTTCACAGTCATTCACCAAATTGCAACAGGTATGCGCGGCCTTTCCGGCTAACTAAATTTACGCCGACCAAGCGAATCTTATTCCTCTTGGCTTTATCTTTTATTCCTCATTTAAAATTTTAGTGGGCGCGATGACGGGAATTTCTTGTATGGGGGCTCCCCACCTATTATGTTTTGGTCGGTAGGTTAGGTTGAACAATAGGACCAGAGAAAAAATGTATTCGGTGGAAGTTAAAAATAAGGAAGCCAGTGTTGGTTAGCTTACGCGATTTTTACAAATTTTAATTAGTAACGTGTAAGTAATTTAACTAATTGAATTAGGTACGTAACTAACTAATGTAACTAGTCAATAATTTTGACAGTTAGCTAACAATTAAGCGATTTGAAATCGCCGGAAATTTTCTGAAGGCAGACATCGAAAGAAATTATTTTTTGACTTCAACTTTATAACCGAGTGCTGAAAAAAATCTTCGCTTTCAATGGTAGATTGAATACTTGTTAGACCTTAATATGATGTGCAATTGTATAACTGTTTCCGAGGAAAATTGTGGGTAATATCGATTTGAAATTGCGGGAAAATGTTTGCGAATAATTAAAATTCTAAACAATATCTCGGCTAACAAGCCGTCAAAAACCCTTTTAAAGGGTCCGCCAAATAACTTTTTTTTTTAAATGCTATAAAAAAAAACTACTGAATATTTTATCAAGTTTCTTTTTTTATTTGAAAGTACCTACAATTTTTCCGGTTAATAATGGAAAATAATTTCTTTCAAATCTCTGCCTCGGCTGACCATGCAGTAGCTTACACGATCGGTCCAATTTTTAGGCACATTATCGCTTGTGTGCAGCTGTATTTCACCAATGGCTTCACGAATATTGTCCTTTAAAATCAATTGTCGGTGTAACACTTATCTTTTACGGCACCCCACAAATAATAGTCCAATGGCTCCGAGGTGGCCAAACGACATCAGCTCTGTGGCTGATAATGCGATCTTCAAAAACAGGGCGCAAAACATCGAGAGTAGCTTTGGCTGTGTGGCACGTAGCGACGTCCTGTTTAAACCAAATGTTGCCAATATCCTCCTCATCAATTTTTGTGAACAAAAAATCGTTCAACATGGCCCGATGACGATCGCCATTGACTGTAACGGCCCATCCTTGCTCATTTTCGAAGAAAAATGGTCCAATTATGCATCTGGACCAAAATCCGCACCAAACAGTGACTCGTTTTGGGTGTATCGGCTTTTCAATGTATGCGTGCGGGTTTTCTGTGCCCCAAATAAGCCAATTTTGCTTGTTTACATACCTGCAAAGATCAAAATGAGCTTCATCTGAAA
The DNA here is from genome assembly GCA_943590905.1 of Sphaerophoria taeniata. NCBI lineage: Eukaryota > Metazoa > Arthropoda > Insecta > Diptera > Syrphidae > Sphaerophoria > Sphaerophoria taeniata. Next base: position 23,792,807 of record OX016540.1, read on the forward strand.
AGATGATTTTGTTGGCAAAATCGGCATCTTCTCTAAGTCGATCGCAGGCCTACTCAGCGAAGCGAAAACCCATTGGATGGTCAGTTGGCTTCAACTCCTGATCCAATTGGACTTTGTACGGCGTCATGCAAAATTCGTCTCAATGATGTCTCCGAAATGTTCAATTGTTGAGAACGACAGTGACTTGATGTTGATGGCGCTTCACGCACACTTTCTTCCACAGCAGCAATATTCTCGGGTGTACGCACTGTTTTCATTTCACGCTTTCGTTTATCGATGAGGATGCCAGTTCCTTTCACTTTTTTCACAAGATAACGAACATACGGAGCTGACGATGCTTCTCTTCTTCCAAAATCCGTACGCAATTTTCGCACCCATTCTGCAACATTACCATGATTTTCAAAGTAATGTCGCAATATTTCCCAGAGTTGTTCAAGCATATACACCACTATATTCGTTCAGCGGAAGGATAAAACTAATTATCTGTCAAATCAGACATGAGCTAAGTGTTACCATTCACGAAATAAGCACGAGTTTAAAGAAAAAAAACGTTAAATGGCGAACCCTTTAGAATACTTGCAGCAAACCCTTAATTTCATGAATCCGTGAGTATAACCACAAAATACATCGGATGGGCTTATACATTCTTTATGACAAATACGAAAAAGTTTTCTTACTGACAACAAAATTAATCTCAATGTCAAATTGCTGAAGCATAGAGAAAAAAATAAGTGACTTTATCAAATAACATGTCACTTAAATCTGTCAGTTGTATTTACGCTAATTTTCAAGACAGCAACTATCATCTTAGCTGAGTTAAAAGCATCTATGTGATTATTTCCAATCAATTGATGAAATTCAATTGAATGCTTTTCCATCAGCAGCACGAACAATTATTACAAATTATGCTATATACGTTTTACAAACTTCAACCAAAAAAAAATTCAACAAACATAGAATCCACTCTCCCGTCTGCTTATTTATGAGGATTATTGTAGGAACTGTGACATACCTAAAAAAAAACAATTCAAACAAAATTTCCTTGACATTATGTCCAATGTCCATCCATATAATTGTCTGGCATACATATAATTTTAATATCAATGCCAAATTGATTTTTGTTTCTTGAAAAAAAAAGAAAAAAATTAATGTATGGTTTTGCAGCACGGTTCATTCAGCTTAGGATTTAATTTGGTTTTAATTGTTAGACAATTTTTGTTTCAACATCACTGTTCTCTGCATTTAAAATTTTTGACAACTAATAATTTCTCAAATCGTTAATCAGGAAAAACCTTCGTTTAGACTTTCTAATGACAGCCGTTAACATTAAAAATTATAAAAGCCGTGAGTTAAAAAAAAAATCATAAGCCCCTCTCTTTCTCAATATCCAGCTCTAGGGTATAGTTTTAATTAAGTTTATAATCTAGACCTCTTCCTTATTAAACGAACAAAAACTATTTAATTGGGTTTTAAAGATAAAGCCACCTAATTTTTTGCAGAGCTATTGTAATTAAAATAAACATCTGAACCAATCATCGGCCATTTCTAATCCCCATAACTAAAAACATACCTGAACCGTTTAGATTGAGATATTATTAAGCTATCTCTTTGGGGTACTTAAGCCTCATTTATTTTAAAGCCCAATTATCAATTATAAAATGTTCTATCGTTACATTTTAGTAAGATCTTTCCTGTATGAGAGTACAGGTAATATACTGAGCGTGTTTTAATGATCTTTATCCACAATACCTATATGTATCTCTTTATCGATCTTCCATCAATATAACTACTTCATCTTAAACTGCACTTTGCTGATCGATTTAACTGTGACTTGCCTATTAAATCATCGCGCTCATGCATCTCCACAGCTCCAGTTACACTTTGGGATCTTCATCATCTCTCAATGATCATCTTTGCCCGTTCATATAATCATTTCCAACACTTTGTGATGATCCGTTAAAAGTGTTCGAACTGATGGCCGCAAATAGCTAGAATTGCTTACACATCTGCTCCCTCCACCGCGCGCTGTTGATATGGCCTGACCATCATGCTTCACCGAACAGTCATGACCGGTATGTTTGCTTTATATGGCGCCTCCATAAGATTTGGTTCGGATTGGTTTATATTATGCCCGTCCAGTACTGAGTCCGACCAACGACCGCACCGCATATCGGTTTCAGTTTGCTCCTCTCTAGCGGTAATCATGGGTAATGTCCACCCATCAACAGTTTAAAGTATCTTAAATTAAATTAGCCACGCAGTGTATAGCTTCGCAGAAGAGTCAGGTGATGGTGCAATGGCGCTGGCGATGCCATGATGGTGTAGAATATAGTGACAGTAATGAGGCAATATCCATTTGGTTAAGTGCCCTTTTCTTTTTTGACCCACAATATCGACGAGCCTGTGGATTTGGCTTGGACTAGGATAGGTTGAAATGATGGTTGGCTTTGAAATCGTCTTTAAAACCTCTGAATATGTTGTTATGAACACAAATCAAAGCCCCTTAAAATAAGCGAGATTGAACTAGTTATAATATGGAGAATTCGGCTGCAGTGCTACCTAGTTACTTAAATTATCTAATTAAAAGGAATTTGCGTAATTTTTTGACATGCAACGTTTTTATGATGTTATTATTTGAATAATAGTGGTATTATAGCATCTTATATTTATTTTTTTTCTTCAAGTTTTATTTTTCAGATCCATGGATAACATTATTTATAGTTGGACATAACTTCTTACATGCGACATATAATTTACATTTTTAAGAGAATTTGAAGTCGAGATTTTGATCAAATATTTCGACATTACGAGTCAATAAAATTGACCGGCTATTCATTCCAATTATTTGTCTGTTTGCCTGTTTAACGACCTATAGGCTTAACACTAAATTGATTGACTAAGAAGTTAAGCATTGAAAAATCACTATGGATATTTCAATTGCTGTATCTAAGACTCGTGAATGGCTGGACTGATTTGGCTCATTTTGGCTTTGAATTATTTGTGGAAGTCCAGGAAAAGTTTGAACGGTTAGAATATTTAGAGTATTTGTTCTCCTTGCTATTATTCAAGTACTTTTCAAATAATTACAAAATAGATGTTAAAAGTAGACAAAATTAAAAGTTTAGGACTATCGTTGTTTATCCTAAGATTATAAATATTTGTCAGCCCAACAAATCTTTAATTAAGAAGTTGGTAATTTCAAAGCAACTATTAAAAATCGAACTCTTTGAAGTCAGATTCCCAAACCATTTCTAAACAATATTTGTATTTTTCAAAAAGACAATTCCTCAGCATTAAAAAAAAACAAAACTTTCTTTTTTGACGAAACAACGTTTGTTGGGTCGGCTAGTTCTTTATACTTTTATGAAATTAATTATATAAACAAACTCGAGTGACCCTACGACGAACTATGAATGTATGTATTTTTGTTCAAGGTTTTAATTGAAAAGTTAAAAGAACGATTATGCATTACTTTATTAAAGAAGTGTGTAGTCAATTTAGCCCAGCCTCTTACTACTTTTTTTCAATTATCTTTTTCTCAAATTATTTTTCCATCTATGTGGAAAAACTCTTTCATAATACCTATTCACTAGGAAGGCTGCAAATCAGATATTTCTAACTACAATCGGCCTGCCCAAATTGCCAAAAGAGTATTATCTTGGACACTATGTACTTTCATTGCAAATCATTATTTTCGGCTAAACAACATGGGTTCCTAAAAGGAAAATCAACGAACAAAAATTTAACTGCACTGAACCAAAAACAGAAGTCATATTGATAATTTTGTGCGTTAAATTGAATATTTTGTTGTCAATTTACAACCAATGACCGACCGACGTAGTCAATATGATAATTTAAGATTTTCAATTTAATGCCGTCATCAAAAATTAAGGATTCGAAAAACGGGATTTTCACATTGATGATTTGCGTTGTCAAATATAAAACTATAGTCGTCAAATTGAGAACTATGGTAGTCTCATTTCACATTGTTGTAGTCATTTTGATGACCCAAGTTATCAAATTGAAAACCACGGAAAACCACGACCACAATTTTAACTGAATTTGTTTCTTATGCATTGAACTCAATAGAAAGTAAAAAAGAAGTTGATGTTATTGCTTCACCCGATGATGCTTTGCTCCTGTGGACTGATTTAAACAATTTCTTTGTTTGGTGTCAAAAAAATAATTTAGTACTTAATGCTTCCAAATGCCAAACAATCACATGTTCCCGGAAACGTTTCCGTCCGCCAACACGGGACTATTATTATCAACGAAAGTATTGTTTACAGAGTAACAACTATCAAAGATTGAGGTGTTATTTGCCATAGTCAGCTTAACTTTAGATTTAACTATGACAATATATTGTATCCAGAGCTAATTCTGCTTTAGGTTTCGTCAAAAGTTGGTCTAAAGAATCATTATGTTACGAAATCTCTTTAAACCACTTTTGTAAGGCGTCTACTGGAATACGCCAGCCAAATATGCTCTCCTTTTCACCATTTCCATAACAAGAGAATTAAAGCAATATAATTTAGATTCCTCCGTTTCGCCTTAAGAGGACTTTCATGGGTTGACAATTTCAAAAACCGTGTTTTATTAAATACTACTTGCATTTTCTTTCAAAGTAAGTTTGCATCATCTGTTTCATGAAATTATGATAAGTCGAAAACACTCAATGAGCAACGATTTCTTTTTATAACTATAACTTTACTTACTTACTTATCCGGCTCACAATCCATGAAGGGTCTTAGCCTGAAATACTGCAGTCTTCCATCGTGAACGATCCCTCGCATGCACTCTCCAGTCACCGAGACCAAGCGCTCTGGCATCCGCTGTCACTTGGTCTTTGTACCGTAGGTTCGGTCTTCCTTGTCGTCTTGAACCTAGGGGCTGGGCCAATGTGGTCGTCTTTTCTTGGCCTTCTGGACTACATCCACATCTTGGTACAGCTCATACAGTTCTCGGTTGTATCTTCTTCTCCATTCGCCATCGTCGCATACGGGACCAAAAATCCGTCGAAGAATTTTTCTTTCGAAAGTACCCAGTATCAATTCCCCTTTTTTACTTATCGTCCAGCACTCGGCGCCGTAGAGTAGGACTGGTAAAATCAAAGTTTTGTATAGCAGACACTTTGTCTTTCGAGTGAGGAGTTTTGAACCCAGTTGTTTGGCCAAACCGAAGCAGCAGCGGTTCGCTAGGGCAATTCTTCTTCGGATCTCCACTAAGGTGTCGTTCATAGGATTGATGTTTGTTCCAAGGTAGGTGAACTCCTTAACTACCTCGAAATTGCTGCTACCAACAGTGACGTTTTGTCCTAGGCGGTGGACAGATGTGGCTTTGTTTGATGACAGCATGTACTTTGTTTTGTCCTCATTCACTTCAAGACCAACTAGTTTCGTCTGTTCTTCAATCGCTGTGAAGGCCTCAAGCACAGCTCTCTTGGATCGACCGATGATGTCTATGTCGTCCGCATAGCCTAGGAGCTTGGTGGATTTGTTGAAGATAGTGCCCTCCGTGCTCACACCTGCCTTGCGCACTATCTGCTCCAGGACTATGTTGAAGAAGTCACATGACAACGCATCTCCTTGTCTAAACCCTGCGCAAGTTTGGAATAACTCGGATGAGCTGTTACCCATTTGCACACTGCACTGCGTATTGTTTAGCGTCATGCGGCACAGCTGGATCAGTTTGTTCGGGATCCCGAATTCAGACATCGCCATCATAAGCTCTTGGCGGTGGATGCTATCATAAGCAGCTTTAAAGTCGATGAAAAGATGGTGGGTTTCGACTTGAAATTCGTTGGTCTTTTCCAGGATCTGCCTCAGTGTGAATGTTGTTGTTCTGCTTGGCCTAAAGCCACACTGGTACGTGCCGATTATTGTGTTGCAGAAAGGTTTAAGACGCTCACACAGTACGTTGGATAGGATTTTGTATGCAACATTAAGCAGGGATATGCCATGGTAGTTTTTGCATAACATCGGATCGCCTTTTTTGTAGATGGGGCATATGGAGCTTATCGACCAGTCAGTGGGCATGCATTCTTCCTCCCACACTTTGGTGATGACCTGGTGCATGCTGTTCATTAAAACACCTCCTCAATGTTTAAAGAGTTCCGCGGGTATGCTATCCGACCCGGCGGACTTGTTATTCTTTAGCTTCTGGATGGCTCTTTCTACCTCTTCTCTGCTGGGGGCTGGGACTGGGTCTTCACTGACTGGTCTTGTTTCTCTTTCGTCATTATCTTGCTCGACATTTTGCGCATTCAGCAGCTGTTGGAAGTGCTGCTTGAAAACATCTACAATTCCCTGTGCTTCGGTGACTAGGTTTCCTTCACTGTTTCGAAGAGCTTGTGTCCCGGTTCTGAAACCAGAAGCTAATTGCTTCGACCTTTTAAAGAAACGTCGGGTGTTGTTCTTGGCCCGAGACTCCTCTAGATCTTTGAGCTGAGAAACTGCGGATGCTCTTTTCTTCCTTCGCAGGGTCTTTTTCTCATTTCTCCTTTTCGTGCGGTACTCTTCCCTTGCTGCTCTTGTTTTCCGTTGCAGCATCTGCACACGTGCATTTTCCGTCTCTCTTTTCAATATCACGGGTTCTTTTTCGGGGGTGGCTGGTAACCTATGTTGGTCTCGGCTACATTTTTTATTATTTCGCGATATTGGTTCCACAATGTGTTGACGTCTGTAGTATTTGGGAGGACGGTGGCGGAGAGTCGCTCGCTCAGGCGCTCACTGTAGTCTCTGGCATTCTCCAATGTGCTAAGGCAACCGATGTTGAACTTCTTTCTTTGGGCGGCACGTGTTTTTTTGTCATTTGATATTCGAGCTCTAAACTTAGCCACTACCAGAAGAAAGTGGTCAGAGTCGACATTTGCTCCTCGGAAAGTGCGCACGTTCAGGATGTTGGATGCGTGCCTTGCGCCGATTAGCACATGGTCGATTTGGTTGGTGGTTCGACCATCCAGAGATCGCCAGGTTGCTGTGTAGTTCTTCCGTCTTGGAAACCTTGTGCTACTTATCACCGTATTACGAGCTGCAGCAAAGTCGATTAGTCGGAAGCCGTTATCTGTTGTTTCTTTACTATATATATATAACTATAGAGGTTTTTCAATTTTATATTGTGCTTAGTTTCTTAGTAATGTTTGCTTTACCAATTTATTTAAAATGTTTTTTGGCTAATCAAATGATGGAATGGACTAGTTAGACTTACACTTCTCTCAACATTATGCCCTCCTATCAAATGTTTGTTATTTATTTTAAGACTACGAGGTAGCGATTAGCAAAACGAATCAACAAAATCCAAAAACTCAGTAGATAACTCAAACGACATCATGCTGTGGATATCTTTGACATCTTTTAGTTAGAGCTTAGCTCTGAATACTTATATAGAAATTAATTTCACTTAGGCCAAAAAAAAATGTACGTCCTATATCACGCCTAAATTCGTCGGTCTGTGTGCCATCAAGAAAGAGAACTAACATTGTTGATTAGTAAATAGTCTAGTTGATGAATCTGACGTCAAAAAATATTGACTTCAAAAATGCAAACAAAAGTACAAACCAGAGGTACAATCTTTTTCAAAAGACCGTAATAATACATTGACGGTTGTTCAAACTATTTTGCAATAGTTGAATAGCCTGAAGGTAAAAGAAAAGAAGGGGGTTTTAAATATTAATGATGACAAGACCAAGTTATTGCTGTTAACAAGATAGGAAACCCATTATCGTCGTATAATTATGGACTTATCACCGTCATAACTAAATACCCCAGTAGAGTTGAGTTGGTTTTCGGATGAAGCAACTCTTCTTATAATTAATTATTTTATTGGTATAAATTACCAACCCAGAAATTGTTACGAAAAACTGTACAACAACATTTTTTCACACCAATTACCGCCAACTACCGAAGCAAATCTTTAAATTGTCATTTGAACATTTTACCAAAACATCTTCAAAATGTCAGCTCCAAATAGCTGTTAATAAGATTCTGCAACAACTCATTTCCAACAATCCATAAAGCACACAAAAAATTGAACGGAGCTTACCAGTAAAACTTCGCCATCATCTTCATCATCGTTGGTATTAAGGTCAGGAACAACAAACAGACATCAGACAATAATAATAATTGTAATTGCTTTTCAAAAATATCTTCATCTGCCATCAATTGAAAACGAAACTAAATAAAAGTTTTATGCAACCAACAACGAGAAACTCCAAATATTACAAAAAAAAACTTTAAAACAGAAAACAAAGTGGCGGGAGTTGCTTCAGGTGGTTTATAGCGCAAAAAAGTTTCCGTGATGATGTTGCTGGGAGATTATGTTTTGATGGTAGGTCGGATTTCGAGGTGGGTGCAATCATCGAAAGTAAAAGACTTTAATTAAAATCAGATTAGTTTTTTTTTCGGAAATTATTTCTTTTTCGTTGTTGTCTCATTTTAGGTAAGAAAAATAGAAGAATGGGATAAACTACAAGAAGTAGTAAAAAGATAAAAACGAAACGAGTTTGCAACTTTGTTGCTGAGGTCATTGAAATTATAAATAAAATTGGTAGAAATGTGAAGTACCAACTTTGTGGTTACTTGACCAGTTTTTTTCTTTTTCATGAATCTGTAACGAGGGTGGAAATTGCTTTATTTTGATTGAATTGTTTTGGATTTGTTTGCTAAGAAATCAATTACGAAAACATATGGGTTTACACTTAATCATCAAATATTTGCCTACAAAATTCTCCTAACAACAAAATTGTGTCTCCTTCTTCAATCTCAACCGCATGAACTGAAAATTAATTTATGCAAAATTTCAATTAGACACAATTTCCCTCCTATGAAAATTCTATCACACAACACAAGACCCATAGAGGTCTAAGACTCATGTGGTGGTGCATGGAGAGATGCTTTGACGATAGGTCTAGGGATATTGTATCCAAAGAGAAGATACTTTTCGTTTGTTAGATGTTTCATTGAACCCTTGGGTTCGATGCCACTTCAACCTCAACCATCTAGTTTTACCTATATCGATATAGATTTTTGTTTGGTCACCTCCACCTCGTTGCACCATCATTATCATCATGCAGTTCGACTCCACTCCACAACCCACTTCAAAGTGCGGACTCCTTTTTGTGGTGTCTTCCTTGTTTGACGCCCGCATAAAAATAAATGGAATGGCAGTAAACCGACAGTTTCCATTCAATTGTCTTGCATTTTCCTTTCGCTTTTCCCTCCTTCTATATGAAAGCAGGAGCGAGAAAGAGAAGTAGAAGTTGTTATTCTTTTGTGTTGCGCTGTTACTTGGTTCTTATTCTTGTTTTTCTAAACCTGGCTTACCTGATTTTCTATTCGGAAAGGTAAATAACCGCGAAATGATTCTCTTGATCGCCAGCGCGCGGTAACAAGGCACGCAGACAAAACAAAGTAACAAAAAGAATGGTCTTCCTGTTCCGATGTGTTTGCGCAGATAATACGGACAACCGCCCTCTCCACCACCATACACCATCGCCCTCTGTTCTTTCACCCATGGAACGCAGTCTTACATAGAACATAGACACTCGGTAGAAGACCTTTCCTAAGGTTGGTCGATGGACTTGAAGTTGAAATTGAGAGTGGCATCCAAGTCGCTATAGAACATGAAGAAGTGAGTACGACCGGCGCGTGATTCCCGGTCCGAAGATCCGTCGAATTTAATCGTCTTCTGTTGCGACGACGATGACGACGGACGTTCGTTGCAATGTGAAGGCGGCAGAGGGTGGTGGACACCAAATCGTGGATAATTTGTTGCACTCCTACACGAATTTTGTGTACAAACATTTGGCATTAAAAAGAACATACCAGAGATTTTTTGTTTCCTCTATGTTCTGTTGGAGGATTTTCGAACCAAACGACTGATGCGGTCGAAGTAGAAGTTAGAGCAGTCGCTCTAAGTGGAATTGCGTCTAGACCTGACTTTGACTTGTGGTCCTATTGATAAATCAGCGATACTACAGTCTTGAAGTCTATACGTACTTGAATAGGAAGAAGAAAAACATTTTTATTGTCCAGATCTCAACGCAAAATCTTGTGCATCTTTTTCAAAGTCGAGTTCTAGGAAGTGAACAACACTTAAGACTGCAAGACAAGTCGTTTATTACCAGACAAGAGATAACTATGGCACACTGGTGGCTGAAAGCAACAAAAAAATAACTAAATAAATTGAAGAGCAACATTGTTTGCGAATGGCTGAGTGATCAAAGAAGGTGTATGTACCTTAGTACTGAGGTCATGCTGGTGTACAACCAACCCATCAGTCTTTGGACTGGAAATTTGGTTACAAAGCAGACGTTGTGACTGGTGGCGAATGGTGAGTAGTGTCAATGACTTGTTGGAAAAATGTTTAATTGTCTGGTTTTTAATTAGTGAGGGTAGTAACCTCATTTCTCAATGGATTTAGAATTTAATTTCAAACAATGAAGGAAAGAAAAAAGAAGAAAACGATATTAGGGGGAAGGGTTCATTTAACTTCTCTTATGGGTTTAGGAAAATAGAAAAATATACGTATACAACATCGTATCGAAAGGTTTAGCTAGAATTATGTAAGAATTTTTGAAAAAAAATCCGAAATAAAACAACAATCGTAAAAACCTTTTACGATAGCTGCATCTCTCTTCGTTTTTGCATTAAAGTTGCTAAATAAAAAGCCCATCTACCAAGTAGTCTAAAGAGGAGCGGAGTGCTGTACAACTTGTTTTGTACATTCTCAATTATCATAAAGTCTGTCAAATTGTCATCACAAAAATTATTTGTTTCACGAATGCAATTCTTGATTTTTGTTAGGAGAGCGATTCCCATAATCGACCTACTGAAACCATTATTGTTAACAATGTGCGTAAATTTGAGTTCAAGTTTACATTGGTCGATGATGGTCGGATGGTTAGCCCGACGACCAGGGTTTTGTAACGGAAGTAGCTGAGAGGCATAGGATCATGACTTATCAATTGTCATCGTTCTTACTAATTTTTCGATCTCGGCCTCAAAACGTGCAAAATTCAAATTGTTCATTAGTTGAAGCCAAATGACTCCGATTTGCGTCTTATTTCCAGTGAATGGGCTCGGGAAAAATGCAATGAAAATAAGGTGTTTTATCGTGAAATTTTGTTTAGTGTTTAAGTGAAGCACATTTATGGATGAAAGATACTATAAAAAATTGACATAATGGTCATTAATTTCGTGGTTTAAAGTTGGTAGTGCTGGTATTTGATACGTGTAAGACTTAACTGTCACCTGAAGTGTCATTATATTGGGTTAATGTATGCCATTTACAATAACGAATAGCTTAACAATCAAACATCGGTTTGAAATTATTAGAACTTACTGCAAAAGCGGTAGTTCAAACGTAGCCACTTCGTTCGCGTTCGCAGCTATTCAACGTGTCGTAAACCTCACTATTTTAAGGGATCCAGATAATTTAAATCGTTTCGTTTCACACTCGTTTGTATTAGTCAAAGTGATATTCTTTATTAATCGCGTCTAACCGGCTTCACAGACAAATTTCAATTAACTCCTTTTCGGTTGGCGTGCTTTTTCATTCTCTTTTCTACTTATGTTCTACTTAAATTTTAACGGCAGCCCTTTACAAGTATTGAGTTAGGCCGTGTGCGAATTGGATGAATTGTGGTTAAAAATTAAAAATGGATGAATTTTTAACCACTACTGTCATTTTTTAACCTGCTCAGCAGCTAGTCAAATTATGCGAAGTGTCAAAATTTAACCAAACGTCAAGTTTTAACCCATTTTTAACTGAATTCGCACACGGCCTTACTACTTAAAAGAGATCATACATTTTTTTTTCGCTTACACTATGGCGTATTTTGTATTTGGATTTGCATCTCCATCCTTATAAAGTTCAAATCACGCAACAATTGAAGCCTGCTGACCATTCACAATGCCGTAGATACGCTTCTTGGGTGTTAGAATAACAGAATATGAACACCGATTTTTCAAATGAGATTATCATTAACAATGCGGCAAATCGTCCCCAAGCTCTAGACGCTTTAAAAACAAACATTGCTCAAGTTTTGACCGAGATAGCGCCTGGTGATGGTTGAAAATTGCCTCAAAAGAATCGCATGAAAACTCCCGAGGCGGCCTTTTAAATTACAGTAGACGCTCGATATAGTGAATCTCGGTAGAGTGAACTATCCAGTATAGTGAACACCCAAAATTTTACATGCACTACTCTAAATAGTGAACAATAACAATCTCGGTATAGTGAACACATATATTTTCTCAGGTTTAAACAAGAATATTGCAGCTGCAATGCGTCTACAGCATTTCGACTGCCTTTGAAAAAAAATGTTACGTTCATTCATGTATATCTCACACTGAATCGCAAAAGAAAGTACATAGTCACGAATCAAATTCGACCAAATGCTGAAGTGTGTGTAATATTCTCATTTTTGTTTGGATTTCATGTGCGTAAAGACATCTGGTTATTTTTAGTGCATTGTAAAGTTAGAATAGTCCAAAAGCATTTAACATTGCTTGAAAAAACTGAGGAATTAAAGAAGCTGTCAGCAGGTAAGATAAATTTCTTAATTTAAAAAATAAACGGTAAGTGTTAAATTCACATTTGTTACAGGTACTTCGGCAACGTTTTTGGCCAAACAATATGGAATAGCCAGATCCACCTCAAGGTCCATATTATATAAAAACAGGGACAAAATAACAGCTACGGTGGCGGTGACTCAGAATTATTGTGGCCTTGGGCAAAGAAAAACTTTGAAGACATCCGAACTTCCAGCGGTAGAAAATGTTTGTTTATCGATTAAATAAATATAATTTTCTTCACAGTGAACAAAATGTGCATTTTTGATCAAATTTAACTTTGGAAAGCGTTTCTAGCGTCCCGTTCGAAATAGTGAACAATCTCGAAATATTGAACATGGCTGGTTTTTATTACTTCACTATATCGAGCGTCTACTGTATATTTCTCTTCACACTAAATGGCAAAGTCCAACTTTATAATGAAATTAAATTTGTATTAGAAATGTAGAAATGTGTATTTTAGTTAACTTTACTTTCGAAACCGAAAAATTAATGACCCTTTATTTTTGCTGCTGAGAACCCCAAAGAGTACCAGAAGGTGCCATTTCATTTATTTTAAAAACATCAGTTTGTTTTAATTTTAGTACTAGTGGCATCATTGCTCCATATTTCTTCAAAAATTGATGCAAATCAATTTTTTGCCGTCAACTGCACCGTATTAAGTCTATGCTCTTCCTTGATTTCAAGTGCATGATCTCAGTAAGCTCTGGTCTCAACAAGGTGGCTCTTCGACTGATACAGCATTGGATATATAATTTCGGTGAGTAATTGATAAAAAAAAAAATCGAAACATAGTACAAAATTTCGATCAGAAAAATTCTAAATAACGTCAAAACCGTATAGAAACCATTAAAAAAAGTGAAATATTTCATCGAGTTTGACAGTCTTCAAAAATGTGGTTCTAAAACGAAACCGGGATACTGTGGCGTATGTGCGCTTTTTTAAATTAATTTTAATGTTTGATTTAATGGATTGACTTAGATCGGCATTAGGAGGAGGAGATTGTTCTTTATTTTTTAATTTGCTATGTTCAGTCGGTTGATCAAGCTTGAAATCGCAAAGTAGGTGCTTAGCTTGTACATTACAGACAATGATTTGTGCGAATACTAATGCAGTAAAAGCTGATGATTTACTCAATATAATGCATAAATTACATAAAAGAATTAAAAGCCTCATTTTTTCTATTTTTTTTTAACTATTTCTCAATTACCTATAAGCTGGTTATTGCTTATCAGTTTTACAACAAAGCGGCTGAAGATTACGCTTCCATTACAAAATCCACAGAAGCTTGCATAATCATTAATTAAATATCAATGATACATCCTTATAGATTAAAAAAGACCAACTGCTTGAAACCTGAACACAATACCTTGGCTCCAAAACCTAACCCCTATTAAACTCCTATTTAAAACTCATTTCAACCCATCAATTATAGATCTTTGTTCGTCCAACTTCTGCTAAATACTCATCTTATCACGTTATATCATTCTTCGAACACAGAGTACCTAAGCCAACTGCAACATGAAGAGCTTCTCTGTCTCTGGTCTTATAAATTGATTAAAATGGTTAAAGACGAACAACAATCATCTTCAAAGACTTAGAGTCTCCTTTTCAATTCAATCAGTCTCTAATCTCCAATCGATCAAAATCTTACAAATGAAACGTTACACATCAAGCATCTGAACAAAAGCGACTGAGGATCATATAAACACAAAAAAAACTGATATCATAAATGTGAGGTAAAATGCCTTTTGATGGGATTGGCTCCCTCCGACACGTCTTTCTATTCGATTTGAGGTCAGGAACTCAAATTTAATGATCAGACCTATTCGTTTTCACTGGAATTTTTATAGGTAGGTACAGGTACCCTCCATACCAACCTTAGTCTGCTAAAACACCCGGGAGCGATTTCCGATTGCAGTATAATAATTCAATGACCGCCTTGGTTTGACCTATTCACTGTTTTATCGGAGGGTCTTAATAACTACTTCTTCCCGAATGGTTGCGAGAGTAGTTTGGCGGGATGGTTGTTAATTTCCCTTTCGAATTAAGAGCCATTGAGAGCTCCCAAAGGTCTGAATCTAATCGGGGACCGAAAAAAAGAGGGTAAGACCTAACAAATTATATGTTTATGCTTTCACTTTTAGGAAGCTGGAAGAGGCACGCGGCAGCAATGCAACACGAGCAGCAAAAAAAGAAGACAAAGCAGAGAAAATAACTTTCGGTTCAATGTTGCTTGTGACTTTTGAGTAATGTAGCAATTGTAGTTTCGGTGCCTCGGTAATTATGGGTGCACCTGAAGATTACAGATATATTTAGCTATATTTGTGTTTGCTTTGCTGTTGCTTAAGAAGATGGAAAACACAATTTGATTGAAGGCGCCCATAACTAATTGATGCTGTAAATGGAAAAGATGAAATTTGGAAATTTATTGAGTGGGTGAGCCATCTCGCAATATCAGTTACAAAATAGCTGCCATGTTCTTACGCAACTGTGTCCCTTTAAATTTGGTTGGATATATCATGCCTTTAACGGTATTCGTTAAAACGTTACAGGATGTAACTTAAAATTTTAAATATCTTTGTAGTATTTAAACAAAGAAGAGCTGCCTGTGACAGTGACAGCCAGATGATGATGACTTGCCGTTCCTGGAAAAACAGACGTTTTGCGTTAATTTCATATTCTCTGCAACACACTTTTCGTGACATGAGTTGTTTAATTTCGCCTTTCAGAAACGCACAAAGGAACACAATTTATTCACTCCCTACTGGGCCTCGCACTGACAGCTCCTCCAAAATAAAAACATTACGATGACGATGACAACAAAAAGACACGTGGGAAGACCCTTCCCTAAATTGGGATGCATTTCACTTCAACTCTCAAAAAAAAAAAAAACCGAAACGAAGATGAATTTCGAAATAAACATTTTAAAGTTGAAGACGACTTATTACCCACATCATGAACCTACTTCTTATTTCGCATTGTTCCATATCGTGTTCGGGATATTTCAGCTTAAAGCTGACTCACTTTGAAAAGTGGAGGTGTTGCAGAGCGAACGTTTATACTCTGCTGATGATAACGGAGACACACTTTCAAAGGGCAAACGTACAGAGTTTTGACTTATTCCTGTCTACACCGTTGTGTAATTCGTATTAAACCAATCCATCGCAGCCGCCACAGTTGTTTCACGGATTCGGTCTTGCAGTTACGCCCTAATTTCTCAAAAAAAAAACCAAAACAAAATAAAAACCGTAGCGACTCACCTCTTGCCCAAACTCTTCTCCTTGATGGATGCCACAAAACAGCGTGCGGCAGTACTCTTTACTCGGTGGAATAAGGTGACGCTACGAACGACGCGTATAAATATTTTAAAGTAAATCACTTCTTTGATTGACAGACGTAAGCTATTTTGCTCGCTGGATTTATGGAATTATATAAATAGACTGCACCCTTGCTTTTGGTGTAGGATTCGATTAAGATTGTAGATTTATTGTGATTTATTGCTTGGGCTTGAATGTAATGACAAGAAGAGATTAATGGTGAGGGAGTTGCGGTTTTGGCTTTTGTTTTTAATCGATATGAGTCAAAGCGTTTAGCGTTTTATAAATATTTGAGCGTCTCAATTTTTGTTTGGATAGGTACTTAAACGTAAGAGTTAATCATACACAATTGAATGAATCATTACATTTTTTTTTTGGAGTTTTTAAAATTTGAATTCAAATTGTATAATCGGTGTTCATCATGGACGTTTTAAATTTCGGTCGATATTACCGTATTTTTGAGCGATCTCAATGGCAACACCATTATTGATCCAGCATGTAGCTTTTTCTGGATAGTTAGGCTTTTTTCTTCTAGTAGATTGTATAGCAAAATTGGAAATCACATGGCAAGCTTCGGACGACACGTTGCACAAAGTGAAATGGAGCCGATGACAAAGTCACGCCAAAATGTTTTGTGCGAGTTTTCCGAGAAACTTGATGATTGTTCGGCAATTTATTTGCAGATTTTTCAGTGGACCCATAAGTTTCACAATTTATTTCAATTTTCAAGTCAATAATATTTTGTTCTTTGAAAGTCTGTGGATAGTTATAGGTTATGTTCAAGGCAGGGTTCTGATTAAGGTTGATATGTTTATGATTCAGCAAAGACCTTACGAACTCAAGTTGGATATTTTTGGAATGTCTTCATTGAATAACGAAATGTGTTTGCGAATTTGTTTAGTGATTGTTGCGTATTTTACAGTTCTGATACAGTTTACCTTGATTTATTTTATTTTTAATATTTTACTTATTTGAGAAATTCTTTATTCTTTTTTCAACTAATTGAAATTCTAATAAAAACAAATTACTTTTTAGCTGTACTGTGAATAAGTTAATTTATAAGTATTACATTTTATTATTCAACATATACAGCGGTGATCAACAAAGGCCACACCACCGTCTGACAGCTGACAGCATTTTCGGTGGTGGCGACTCGGTGCATCCTAGAGGTTACACGCGTCCATGGAATTTTCTTAAGGCCAGCCTCTGTTTACCAGCTGTCTACTAAATATTGTGGCAGTTTGATATTAACTTATACATAGGTCCCCAGTTTTGACAGAAAATTTGTTTTTGGCGATTTCAATGAAAAGCTTGCCAAAAAGAAAACCTTACTGGAACGATCGTGTGGCAAAATTCGCATTAAACAACGTGGCGTAACTGCTTAAGACAACGAGGTGATATCACAATTTTCATAGATTTCGATAATCCTTTCGTGTCTCCAAATAACCAGCCAACGAGTGCTCTAGCACCAACATCAGGTGTAGAGAAGAATTGGCAACATTGCCAATCAGCCAATAATGTTGACGCTTCTGCATTTCTGGGAAGGTAAATCCAAAGGAAACACCTGGTTAGTAGCAGACGCAAGCAGAAATGTTAAAACGAACATTCACTCCTTATAACTAATTAGATGAAGGGAGCATGAAAACGATATCGAAAAAATGTGCACGACTCGGTCGTACGAACTTGCTCCTGTATTCACAATTATAAATCATAAAAAAAAAATTACCTCAAAAATGGATTCAATCGGAAAAAATTGATGTCATATGATTTCTTAAGAAAATGTTGGTTTTTCAATTTTTTTTAATTTATTAAAAAAAATTAAAATTTGAAAATATACCTCGTAAATACATTTTATTCCAAAAACTTAAATGCCAAACAAATTTAAACCTTATTTTTGATTTATTGAATTTTTTTTTGAAAATCGTCGGAGCCGTTTTTTTTTTTAAATTAATTTTTTATATATAAAATTTTTCAAAAATGTCTTAAAATTAATTTGGGTATGCAGTATTCATGAATATGAGTATATTTCGATTTTTAATATTGATCCGTTTTTAAGATACACAATTTTGAAAAAAAAGTTTAAAATATTTTTTTAAAAATCCAAAAAAAATTTTGAAATGTTTTTGAATACAACAAATTATTTGGGCAATATATACGTACTTTTAAAAAAAATTACGCTGATCGGACTTTTATTTTTTGAGAAAATCTAATAACAAAAAAACGGTTCTATGGGAGGTACCGTTTTGGAGCAATACAAATTTTTTTTTTACATAAAATACATGAGTGTTTAAAAAAATTAAATTCGAGGAAGTTTAAAAAAAATCGTAGGAACCGTTTTGGAGAAAATTTAAAGTTTTGTTTTTTTGCCATAAAAATCGTATGGTGGCTACCCTAAATTTTGATCTTAAAAAAAAATGAAAAAACTGGGATATGGGTTTTTGCTAAAACCTCTTATTTTCAAGTTTGAAGTCAATCGGACCAGTGGTTAAGGCTGTAGGTGCCTGTAAACTTCCCGACAGACAGACAGACGGAATCGCCGGACTCACTTTTTTCGACTTCTCTATCATCGTAATGTCATATCTCATCATCATCTCAAATTTTGTTTTTTGTACGAATTCAATACTTGCCATATTATATTCTATATGTCGCAAGTAAAAATTGAGGATACCAGAATCTACCTAAGATTTCAGACTGGGACCCGAAGTCGGTACACCTACCATTCCACCCGACCATGCTGAATATCAAATAGACACTAACCACCAGTGTGAACAATTTATTCCTTTCAAAGTAGATCTATTTCCATTTTTGAAAATCTAATTCCTACCATCGCACTATCCCTGATTTCTTGAAATCTTCTTCACTCAGAAAAAACTTATTTCAATTTCTCCGGTCCTGTATTGTATATACTCCTAAATACGAAAGAGTCGGGAAAGTAAAAAAATTAAACATACATGCATACATACATAGATGGAAAACTTAATTTTTTGTCTGGCGTGTATCGAATGCAAAAACAGAAAGATCTTGATTTAAAACTCGGAAAACTCAAAGGTTTTGAAATGGAAAAAATGCATGGACAATTTCAACACATTAAATATTTTGTTTCCATAGAATTCTGGAAACAATTGTTCGAACGGAACTAATTTTAGAGTGAAAAATTCGGAGAATTCCGGTAGAATGAAAATTTTTGATTTCTTTTAAATTTTGCAATTTATCGCATGATTTAATGATTTCGGACTACGAAGCTTGGAAAAATTCATATCGTTTTCTATTTCAATTGGACTCAAGAAAAGTACATTGCATTTTGACAAGAACATGTGAATAATTATTATTCAAACCCATCAAAAGAAAGATCGACGAGAGGTTTATTCGTCAAAATGTATTACAAGTCTTGAAGGTCTGGTAGCCGAGATATTGGTAAAAATTAAAATTATTCGCAAACATTTTTCCCCAATTTCAAATCGATGTTACTCACAATTTTCCTCGACATTAGTTATACAACAATGTACAATAAAGGGCCTAAAAGTATTCTATCGGCCATTGAAAGCCAATATCTAGCTCTCGGTTATAGAGTTTTAATACAAAATATCTTCTTTCGATTCTGTCTTCAGAAAAACTATCAAAAACTATCTTTAAAGCCTGGTTCTCGATCCACTTTGCTTTTCTCCCAAGTATATTTCTGTTCCATAATTTTTAAGTGGTAACGCTGCTAACCACCCCTTCTTCTCTTAATTAGTTATAGGTCACGTCTCTATGACAATGTCTAGTTTTGGCATTCCAGCGAGACGCGTTTGTTTTTGAATGAAGACTATTGAAAACGCAAACTGCTCCATTTTGGTGGGAAAAAAACCTTACGGACATGCAGTTTTTTTTGCTTTTAAAAAAGATATTGGAATTGTAATGCACCTTCTTCAACGTCATACATCAACACTTAATGATTTTCACATCACTGTTTTTTGTTTATTTGCTTGTTAATTCAAATTAATTGCTTAAATAACTTATTTTATCTGAAATAAAAATTATGTTTTTATTTTAGAACAAAAAAAATGCTTTTAAAATGTTTAACTTGAAAAAGTTGTTTATTCAAATGTCAAATTCCCTTTGATCTTAAAAAACTCGAATTGGTTTTATGTGAATTTATTTTTTATCTTTTCTATGTTAATGTTCATTAAAAAAAAAGGTTCATTATATATATATAAATAAATAGTGTATATCTGATTAAAAGAATGTCATCAGAATAAAACAAGACAAGATTTTTGTCTTCAAATGTTAAGTGTCATCATAAACGAGGTCTGACCCTACTCACACGCTACTTAAAATTGGTAAATGAAAAAGAATCTTAAAATAACAATAAATACACATATCCTCTTACTCATTGCTTCCCATCGTTTTGACATAAATGATGACCAATTTAATTTACCTGGAAGAAGAAAGAAAGAAAGAAAGGGATATTAATAAAATTTCACTTTTACAACTTCTCCAAAAAAGTAAAAACAAAACATAAACATAAACAATTTTACTTTTTAATTCTGCAAAAAAAAAAAAAATAAGAAAAAGACACTATCATCAAAAATTCCAATAATTAAGTGCTAATGTTGTGTCATTGTGACCCACTTTCAATTCTCTGGCACTGGCAAGACGAACATCAAAATGTGAAGCGAAGAAAAATTCAATAAGTAAATTTTTATTATTTTTTACCTTCGGTCTACCTTTGGCTACGATACGAGCCTAACAGAGTCAAGTTCGTTTGGTGTAAACTTTGTTTTGGCTTGGAAACTTGGCTCGAGGTTGCTCGAGACGCCAACGCATAAAATATCAACTAAATATCTCCTCGAGCAACAAATAAAAATATTAATTTTTTCCCTGTAGTAAGCGATTGTGGCCGTTTATCTGATGTACCCCCTGTGGAAATTACCATAATTGGTGACGTCACATGATCAAAATTCAATTAAACAAAATGAGACTTAACAGCATGGTGTCAAATTATATTGATGGTTCTTGAGGGGAGATAAGATTTGGGCGAGACTATGGTCCAAGGATGCGTCAGAACTTTACTCAATTTCGCAAAAAAAAAGAAACACCTTCGATTGATCATTAATTAATAAAAACTTGCATAGAAAGATACAATATCTGCATTCCCGATGACTAACCAGTTTGGAGTTGCATTCGATCTCGACCGTTGCTGGTATTGAGAGAAACTCGCTCCAGGAGGCTTGTGTATAAATTCAATGCTGGTAAAGTTGTTATGGGGCAAGATTTACGGCGAGGTTGACACAAATTCGGGACCTGGTGTTCCACTGACAAATTTCTGCTGACCATTTGAACCAAGGGACATACTTATTTTTTGTTTGCTTTGTTTCGAAGCTCGACGAGGATCGAGTAAAGCTATTCAGCTAAAAGCAAGAGTTGTCCTTGACTGTATTGAAACCAGTGGGACACACTGAATCAGGCCCAGTTGTTTCGGAGCGAAAGCAATTAATCACAAATTAAATACTTTGGTCGCAAGACACACCGAAAATCGACTGAACCACAAAAAAGGTGTACATTGTTCAATGTACAACTTTTAAGCAGTGTTAGGTTGCCGCAATGGAAGTGGGCGGTATATGAAATAAATCTACAGATATATTGGCGTCTAGAGATAAGTGGAGAGCGGATGCTGTTTGAAAGCAGACACGCGCTATGCTGTCGCTCTCAACCGCCCGTCCGGCCCCGTGAGATATGAAACATGAGATTAGTAATTTTATTTCTTGTTTTTCGGTGGGTCCCAGGGACAATGGGGGTATGAAACACGATAAATGACAACAGATGTGTGTTTTGAAAGCATTTTCGCTGGATGACTGGATACTGGATTTCATTGGATACGGTTGCAGTTGTTGCATGCAAGCGAAATTGTGTGTGCAATGGGCATCAGACAGTTGAAATCCGAAGCGAAATGGCGACATTGAAGTTTTATTACAATTTTCTTTCATAAATATTTCATTTATAAGGCTTTTGAATTCGATCAGTTATGTTGCAAGGAGAAAAGATTGTTGAACAATGAACTGAAACAAAATGTTGTAATTGGAAAGAGAAACACTGGGTCCACTACTTTAGTCTTTCAAGCCCCACTAAGTCCAAAAAACATTACCCTGTTATATGTGGGGTGTGTTCGCGAAGAAATGTGAGTAAAAATCAACCCAAAACAATAAGGTGGGTTCACAGTGTTACACAAGTCCGCCAACAAGACAGAAAAGTTGATAAACTTGTTGTTGAATGTGAATCCCCTTAAATAAAGAATCAACGCTTGTCTCTTTGAAAATACAAATTTCTCCAAAATTTATTTTCACATTTTTCCCCTTAAGCTTTTTTTCCAAATAGAAAATTCTACCTCAATATTTGTGCTGCAATCCAATCTGCATTAATCCATTTGCTTAGTACACCAAAGGGCACTTCCTATCTCGATTACTTCCGTAGTTTTTACGTATCAAAGGTTTATTTAGAAAACAAAAATGAAAAACCCATCACATCAATTTCACTAAGTAAAATATCACTTCACTTTTTCTCAAACACATTTTGGCAAACCAAAAACACACCGCATCAAAATTAAAACTTATTACTATGATACCATTCCCGTCAAGACCAAAACAAACACTAAACTAAAATGTTATCCTTTTAAACCCACAAGAACACAAAAACCCTTCATTCATGCGGGCATTACTTCGTTAGCAAGAGGCACAAGACACAACACAGACCGGGGTCGGTCGATCGGTCTGTTTGAGGAGTTGAGTGCCTCTCCTTTTGCCATCATCACCATAACCGAGGAGAAACTCAAAACCCTTTTAACTTAATCACACAAATAAATTTTACTCAGAGTTCACTCCTTGATTTTGGGTTTTATTTCTGTGTGTTGTTTTTTTTCCTGTTGTTGTAAATTAAATTCACTCCCACTTGATATCCTTTACGCTTGATGGGATTGAATTCGAGTAGAACACCTGAACGCTTTAACCTGAAAAATTACCAGCTGCTGTTGTTTCAATCTCATTTGTCTTTTTTCCCTTTATATGTTTTTTCTTTAATATCTCTTTTTTTTGTAGGTTACAAGACTTTCGTGTCAAGTCCAATGAAAGTGGCGTCCTCAAATCGGGAAAAAACAATTTTTAAAGAAGGAATAACACAGCTAGAACACACTTGAATAAATAACACCACACCCTAACCATGTCCAGGGAAGTGTTTAATTGCGTACAAAGCGCGAGCGACATGAGGTTCATACTGCTTACCGTTTACAGTGGTGGCGACAGTGTCACCCTCACTATCCTCTATTAGCAACCCCCTAAAGAGTCGATATCAAAATAATATTTTTTGAAAGTATTTACACGTGGAAAGTTAATTTTGTTCAAAAGAGTCTTGCCACTTTTTTTTCTTTCCTGAAGTTTATTATTTCATTTGCTGTACTGTAATCTTGTATGTTAATAAAGTGGCATTACCTTAAGTTTCACGGGCACTGCCTCTTACGAAGAAGTGACAAGACTTCCAAGAGTATCAATCTGTCATGAAAAAGTGCTTCTCAACTTTGCCGTTCGGAATCGGCGTTAAATTGTAGGTCCCCTCAATTCTCTACACGCACCCCGAGAACTGTTGATGAGAGTAAGCCACTTAGGCCTTGGCTCTTCAGGAGATGTAGCGGCACTCTATTTATTTTTATTACTTTAAGTAGTTAAATTAACGAATCGAGCCTGTCGGCTCTTTTGGGCAAAATTAACTTCCGTTTTAATTTATATTTATAGCTCACTCCACAAAATATCAAAGTGTCATCACTGGTATTTTTATGAAAAAATGTAAGCTTTGCGAATTTCAATTTTGTAACAAGCCCTAAACTTGATGGCTGATAAAATCTGGAAAATTTGGACACTCGAAACGATGAGAATCATGGAGAACGAAGCAAAGAAATTCTTTGTTCAATTTCTTCTATTTAAGAGATTGGTCTTTTTTTATTGTTTGGTGCAACGCGTTTATTATAATTTTAAAATCTTTTGAAACAACAGGAGAATGTTCTAAAAATTGGCATCACTGACAGTGCCATGCAAGGGTGAAAATGTCAGAAACAGAAAGACTGAAAATACCACAAAAAAGAAAACATAACATGATGACATTCTTTTTCTTTCTTCTGCTATTTATTTAATTAAATCCTTGCACGCATTCGAGCGAGCAAGGAGCCCATTGGAGCGACCAAAAGCCCACACACAAAAATTACACAACCTAGAAAATCAAAATAAGAAAAAAAAAATTAGCAACAACGAAAACAAGAAAAATTGGCAGCAAAATTGCGTGCCACCTTGTCGTGTGTGCGAAACTATGCTAACTCCTTGCTCCATAACCCCGCGTTGCCACATCCTTCCACCTTGAACAATGGCCAACATATGGAGGAGCGCATCTTTCAATGTCAAGTTTGTGTGCGGTTTAAATTCAACACTAATTGGATTTATAGTAGTGCAATCGGAATTCAATTGGAACTGCGTGCGCGCAAGCATCATCGCGACCAAATCCAACCCTTTGAAGAGCAATTGTATGGACGCAGAGGAATCCTCTAGAACCATATTCAGAGCAAGATTTCGAAAATTTTAATTGGCAACCGGTGTCTAGGAATATGCATGAAATTCGTGACTCCTCTATTTGGCTATCACACGCAGACGGGCGCGATTTACCAAAAGCCTAAATCCAACTTAGTATTATATGGAGGGTGCACTAAATGGACCGGGTTGTTTGCAGAACGTGCAAGAACTCTGTCGCCACATCCTGTTTATGTGCGAAAAAGAACCACTATTCCGTACATACATCAATAAAGTCATATTTATAGCAGTAATACCAACATTGGTAGACATTAATCCTGTATATTACCATTTTTATATCACTTGCGTCTCGATTACTCTCGGCACTTGTAAAAACAATATGCGCATAAATTTTGGTTTTTGTGGAAGTCACTGGAGGGACGTTGCAACCGACGGAAGGAAGTCTGTCGTACCACCATCACCACAAACCAGGACAGGATATCTTATAGCTTGTATGTTGAGTCTGTATTCTTAGAGCTAGAAACAATCCAAATGACACAACTGAAATGGAAATGGAAACTTGAACAAGTCGTGAGACCATCTGCGTCGCCCAGGCTTATTCTATCTTCTTTTTTTTTAAGAAAAGAAGATGCTTAAGTCTTTTGGTTTTGCTTTGGTTGGTAACTTGTTGAGCTTCTTAAAATAAGAAAAAAAAAACTAGGATTGTACTGTGCAGCGGTTAGGTGCAAACAGAAGAACAACATCAAAATGTTTAAAAAGGACAGAGGAGACAACTCTTGGCATTTATATCGTTGACAGGATTCAAGAATCTCAATGGAAGTTATGAGGATCGTGCTCGAATTAAAATCAGGTAAATAAATATCCATGAGGTTGTTTGTGGCTTGTTTGGGACTTTGTGGGCTCTTCTTGAGAGCTTAACACTGGAGCACTAAGATGGTTTTTGTGTTGCGGTTTAGGGCGTGCGTTTTTTTTTCTGTACCTCCTGGGCAATAAATTCGATATTCATTTAATAGCTAGCAGGTGGTTGTTTTCCGATCATAAGAAGTGCTACATTGTTGTGCACGGGGTGTTTGTTCGTTTTGGGATTATTCAATGTTTTCGGATGAACGACAAGGAGGTTGGGAACGAAAGTCTGCTTTATAAACATGACAGCATAACAATTGCCTGCTTTATACACTTGCCGGCATTACAAATGCTTGCATCACTATTGCCTGCATTACTTTTACCCGTCCGCAGGAAAAGCTCCCATTTTCTCCATAAAACGGCCCTGCTTGAGAATCATATCATGGGGAATGAAGTTTCTTTGTCAATTTTGTTAACAATCCAAAATTAAAGCGCATTCTTTTTTAAAACTCATAAATTTTGACACTCGAAACGATGAGAATCATGGAGAACGAAGGAAAATAATTCTTCGTTCAATTTGTTCTATTAAAAGGACTGCTTTTGTTTGAAAGAAACCGGTTACAGTTAACATTTGCTATAGAGAGTTGAAAAGGAAAGACGATGCTTGCCTTTCGCTTTTTATTTAAATAAAAAAATTAAGCTATAGTTTAAAGTTCGGCTGAATTCCAAACTTTTTCCAGACAGAGGAAAACGTTCTTTTCCAGAAAAGAAAAAAATGCTTGAGAGCAAGCGGCCAGTATTTATTAACAAAATAAAAAAGGAAGTCAATTTTGTTGCCAAAAAAAAATCACACTCGTCGTGATCATTCCAATTCCACTGATTTTTAATGCAAAGAACGGAAACGATGTGAGAGCTTTTACCAGGAAAACAAATATGCAACCAGGCTAGGAGGCAAATTTCTATACTTCCAATTATTGCTAAACGGAGTACAGTGGTTGTTAGTTCGCCTTATTCAACATAGAAAACTTAAATTTCCACAAAATCTCTTTCTTCCCTTTAATCCTTAGGCAAATGGCCGCTTTATGTTTTATCGCTTTTCATTTTAAGTAAGTTTTATTAAGGAAATCTCCACACTGACAAGGAGTCATTACTCTCATAATCCGCCCATAAAAATACAACTTTTGCAATAATCTCCCAACTCAACACCCTACAGCCGATATGAGTTTCCAGTGCAAACGAAACCCAATTTAAACATACGAACGAGATAATGCCTCACAAGCCTACCTACCTATTCTGACATAAGGTCCAGCGAAGTTTCTAATCTATTGTTGTGCAACATTATGCGTGGAGGTGTTTTTTTTCTGTTTCACTAAAAAAATATGCATCCAGACGAGTGTGTTGCAGGTTTCTTACTTTTTGAAAAAAATGTCTTGATCCGAAAAAAAAAATTGAGCAACAAAAGATCGCGAAAGGTTACTGGCGCACATAATGCATCGCGCACATGGAGTTCACTCCAGATTTCTATCTAAAGCTTATGCAAAAACCAACAACTACTAAAGGATTGCGCTAATATCTCATGGCAGCCCAGACAAAATACGACTATAGAAGCTGAAACTGAAATTGCATCTACGCAAGCCATTGTGTAGCTCATATTTGGAGGCTGCAGGCTATTGTGTACATAGAACGTCATTAATTTAACGTGAGACTTCCGTCACTAAATAACGGCTAATTGAACGTGCTTTAAACAACGAATCGTCGTCGTTGTCGTCATACATGAATAACGGCGAAAATCAGCCAGCCGCCTCGCCTCCGCCGCCACTTTGACAGTACCTTTAATATAGTCAAACGACACAAGTAGAATTCAGATTGGGCAGCGGAAGCATATGGGGAAGTGGATTTCGTATCTTTGTTTTCCCATCAAAATGAGAAAAAAAAAACACGCACCAACCTATTGAATGGTGGGCGGCTCGACTGGCAACTGGCAGCATACCGAAATGTATTTGCAGAGAACAATAAAAATACATTCATTAAGTGCGCTTTATGGTGGCAGAACGGAGTGACTCTTTGATTTGCCACAACAAAAACGCACCTGGAAAGTTCGTTAGTCGCACTATTCGGTTTAACTGCTCATTTTTGTATTCATATTGGTTGCGACTTGCAACTGCGATATCGGAATTGCCCGGATACCTTTGACATCGGCAAACAACAGAAAGTCCACCTGGGGCTATTGTGTCGGTGTTTACTTGTGCAACCGAATGAGAAGGCAATAAAATTTGACACGTAGAATTGTTTACATATTGAATTTTGTATGTGTTTCTGCAGTTCTTTGGAAATAGGGGTTCTTTGTTGGAAATAAATAATAACTCTTAATACTTTTCTTTGTCACCACCGACGCCGACCGACGCCGCGCCGCGCCGTGTCGTCGATATCGTTTCCCATACGATATTTACAGTCGTCAAATTTATTGATTGATTTGGGGTGATAAAATTATGTTGAAGGGTATTTCAAAGTGAAGGTTGCTCTATGAAGGTTTGCCGCAATCAACCGGAAATGGAATTATGGATCCCTTAATGCCATACCATTTAATGATCTTCACGACATGAACGAAAATTGATGTGAACTTTAAGAGAGTTTTGATAGTTTGTTTTTTTACTCATAAGACAAATAATACTTAACAATAAGGTAATTTTCCCAAAACCGGCTTCCAGTTATTTTAAATTAATTAACAACCCTTTTATGTCCACAAAACAACCTGTTACGAGTACAAATTTGAAATCAGCAATATCCATCAAAATCCCCCACACACAGTCACAGGCAAAAATTACTGACCTATAGACATGAATAAAGGCAACAAGCCATAAATCGTTCTTAACTATGTCACAAGCTCAGGTACATTCCTAAAAACCTACAGAACCCAACATTCAACCTTTCAATTTTCGTTCAGAAGACAGAAGAAAATAAAAATCGTTCACCAACGCCTTCTTGAAATTTTTTTGCAACTAGAATTTTTCTCAAAAAAAAAAAAAATCACGTAGCCAAAAGTGTTACAAGTGGTTATTTTCCACAAACCACTCTCTTCGTTTTCCTACAACTGGACCTCAAAACAGGCCTTCCTTCCTACTCAGCAATGTGCTCATCCCACTCAAAATAGCTCTTAAGAACTTACACACATTTTTTGCAGGTACAAGAGTCGTAATAACAAACTTTCAGTTAATTTAAGACTTCTTTTGACAGTTAAGTCATTTTAAAGCCGAGACAGCGTCCATGATGGACAACCGGCCGGCAGCGACAGACTCGACACTTGACGCGTTGAAAAGTCAGTCAACCTTTCGATTTCGCCTGATGGCAATTGCTTGTCATGTGAATAAGTAAGTATACACTTCAATTGTTTAACAGTTGATTTTTATCTTTTTTGTCAAATTAGTTAAGGCTGACAGCTCACATTCATCTCATCGCGGAACAAGTTCTCTCAATTTAGCGCTTCTTGAGACTGACCCAAAGAATTCGTGGTTATGGGTCACCGCTACAGCCGCCGACGAAAAATGTCTGTAATTTTGTTTGACGTCTTCATTTCTGTCCAAAAGTCATTTCCTCAAATTGAAGACTCTTTTGTTTTGATATTCTTTTTGGGATTTTGTTGAAAAGTAACATCTTTTCGAACAAATTGGGGTTTAACCTAAATTCCAGTTTTGGCCGGCTGTTGTTTTTTTATTTGGCTTTAATTTTGGACAAGCGAAAACTAATTGAGCTGAACATTTCAATCGAAGAATGAAGTTAATTGTGTATCAAAGAAATTAATGGCTACAGTACGGCACCAGCGAGCGTGTCGAATAAAAATATGGTGTTGCAATTAATTGTCGGCCAGCACTGATTTATCTGTCAAAGAGCAATACCGAATGAACTTTCAAGCTTACATAATTTTTGTAATAATCAATAGAAAGGGTGTGGGGTTGGGAGAAGAGATAAGACAGTTTTATGAATATTTTTTAATTAATAGCCATTGGCGGTGGCGGTGGATGGTAGTCCTGCACCCAATCACTTCCTTGTCAAATTGACTTTCTCTCTATACATAGACAAAAATTCGATGTTGATTAAACAATAGAAACTGTCATAAGAGAGACAATGTTGGTGATTTAAATTTAAACCGCAAAAGACAACAGCTTTGTAGACTTTTGTGGTATACGTCACTGAAAGTGAAATATGATCTCTTAAGCTTTTTAAGGCTAGGCGGGATTAGGATGTTAGCAAACTGTATTTACTGCAAAACGTTGACAGAAATCCGTCCAAGGTAATAAAATTCTAATAAATATAAAAAAAGGGAAAGTGTAAACAACGAACAGACAAAGCTAGATTCCTTTACATACTTAAAACCGCAATACTTTTTTCTTTGGTTTTTCTTACTTTTACCTTGATACGATGAGTTGAAACTTTTCTGTTAAGCTTCACCAAAAACTGAAATTAAAACCACAAGCAAACTATTGACTCTCCGTTTTTCTCCCGAATAACCTCCAACTCACTGTTCTTCTCCTTCCTTGGCATCTCTCTCCTTCGTTATGCGGGTTGGCCTCGTTTTCCCGGAAATCAACTTCCCGGATAACGATTTCCCGGATAACGATTGCCCGGATAACGATTGCCCGGAAAACACTTTCCCGCACTACTATTGCCCGTGTAACGATTGCCCGGAAAAAATCCTACCTTTTTTCATATGAAACTAATCCTTTTTTGTCATTTAAAGTTTTGAAAATTAAGGAGATCGAAATCTGATACCTTTTTTCGATTTTTCTAACAACCCTGAATTAGGCCACACCCTTTTTGAAAAACTGAAATTTTAAGAGACACCAAATGCTGAGAATCATGGGGAACGAAGCATTTAAATTTTTCGCTCAAATTTTACTATATAAGCAGTTGCATTTTTGGAAACCAATCAGTTCCAAATATGACTTGCTAGGGAAGAGACACGCTGATGCGTTTTTTTTGTGTTTATAAACAATTCAATAAAATACAAAGTTATAGTTTAAAATTCGCGCGAATTTTAAACTATAACTTTGTATTTTATTGAATTGTTTATAAACAAATTAAATGAAGGTTTAAAGTGCAAAATTCGCGCGAATTATACAAAGTTATAGTTTAAAATAGAGATATGTCTTCTCTTCCTCTGAAGGATAAAACGTTCTTTTAAGAACGATGAATAATTCAAAAAGAGATATGACCTTAAATTGTCAATAATAATTATTGAGACAAATGGCTCTGCGATCCCCATTCAATTAAATGGCTAAACAAGTTGAACTTGTTCCAGTATTATTCTATGATCTTACGTCAGTTTTTGCGGCGTATCTCATCCATTTGTTGTTTTACCTGTTAACAATGTTCTAGAAGTTTGTTAACAACAAAATCCCAAACATTTTTGCCGAACATCATGCATGTCTATTTTTAACTTTTTCATACCAAAATAAAAATATTAACAAAAAAATCGAAATTTTTTTTCGAAAATATAAAATTTTTTATTTTCCCCAAGAAGCTGTACCGCAATGCATAAACAAATGAAAAATATTTTTATTCTCAACCAAAAATCAAAAAAGAAAAAAATTAAAAACGACTGAAACGCAAAAAATTTCAAGCGACCTTATGTCAGTTTTTGCGGCGTATCTCATCCAATTGTTGTTTTATCTGTATACAATGTTCCAGTAATTTGTTAAAAACAAAATCCCAAACATTTCTGCCGAACATCATGCATGTCTATTTTCAATTTTTTCATACCAAAATAAAAATTTTAACAGAAAAAACGAAAAAAAATGTCGAAAAAGCAACTTTTTTTCCGTCTAAAGAAGTGTTCCTCAAAACATAAAGAATTCTAAGAAACATATTGGTCTCAACCTAAAATCAAAAATAACAAAATTAAAAAACAACAATTTTGCATATCATACATTCCAATACGAAATGGTAATTTCGGAATAAATTTCCAAAATAGTGCTAAATCCCGGAAAAAAATAATACTATTTCTTTTTCCAAATAGTAGTAAATCCCGTAACCAAAATTTTTCCGGGCAATCGTTCTCCGGGACTTTTTTTTCCGGGCAGTCGTGGTGCACCGCGTTATGCAATAATTTGGTTTATTTCTCGTTTTCAAACTATAACTTGTTTGCAGTTCCAACCCACCCACTGCCACTCCCCAGATTCACTACATTTATTCTCAAATCAACACAAAGAGGTTGAAAACGTTCTTGTTTAATATTTTTTACGGACGCCGTCTAGCGTATTTTTTTATGAAAGAAAACATTTTTGGCACTTCTTGAAATACGAGGGTGGTCCGATAAGTAACAAGCTTCACCGCCTACTTGCAAGTACAATATACTATCATGTAGTACATTTCCGTAGACGGCTATTGTCGCAATTTAAACAGGATCGGTCTCGATGCTTTGTTTTGACCGCGGGTGGGAGTGGATCATCCAAAGGTTTTAGAAAAAGAGCATTTTATCGGTAATTCGATTCTTGTTTTTGCCTCCGAACTTGAAAAAGAATGAGGAAGGCATCGCCGCCACAGGAACAATTTTGCAAGCCTTGAGAACTCTAACCGCAAAACTATGAAGATCGATTGAAAATTGTGAATAGAACAGGACCAATTTAGGACTCTTGAGGTACACCATGAATGAAGCTTATCTATTGATTATATGTATAAACTAGAACTCTGACGTTTGAAATGATCTAAGCTTAGATAGCTGGAGAGTATATTTAATGCTTTTCAAAATGTTTTTATAAATGCCATTTTTCGAGAATCATGTTAATAGCATGACAGAGTCCTTCATGACGTCTTCTTCATGAACTTTCTCCTTTTGTTTTCACCTTACACTTTTTTCCAATATTTTTTA
Source organism: Sphaerophoria taeniata (assembly GCA_943590905.1). Lineage (NCBI taxonomy): Eukaryota > Metazoa > Arthropoda > Insecta > Diptera > Syrphidae > Sphaerophoria > Sphaerophoria taeniata. The sequence continues at coordinate 23,824,950 of OX016540.1, forward strand.
ACTGGCCCTCATCAAAAAACCTTTATAAGCTCGACAATGACGCAATACATCATTGTTTTAAAACCATTGTTTGATATCAAAGAATTTTCCAGTTATCTCTTAACATGCAGCTAAACGAGGACACTAATTTTCTAGTTTCGCTCAATGTTAAACATCTCTCATAAGGTGCTTCAAAATTCAAGTGGTGCTGTTTTTAGAATATCTATTACTCATGGTCGGTCTTATATGAAAACCCCAGAAGTACCTTCCTACGCTTGAATAAACCTACTTAACATGAGTAATTCCCTTACAAGGATAAGTATCACTTAGATCCCATAACCAGCCTCAAATTGGTTCCTAATTATTGAAATGCATACAATTTTTTCCCCATCATCCTTCTGTATTAAGGTCAGTTCTCGTTGGTATGTGTTTGTATTAAATTTAAATTTCATCACATTTCCGAATCGATGTAAAATAGGGCTTTGAATGAATGCATGGAGGTCGATGAATATGTGTAAAGTTAAGTTCGTGATTTCGTGCTTCTACCACAGCAAAAGTCAACCTTTCACCTATTGACACAAAAGAACAAAAAAATCAGAATCTCAATGGAAAACCTTAATCTATTGTCTCCCTTATATGAATGGCTAGCAGTACCCACAAAGATTTGTAAGGAAAACCCTGAGAGGACACATCTCGCCACTCTTGAGAGAGATATATTTCTCATGATAAGTCAAACTGACATCATCGGGCAGGATTTACCCGTGTGCTCCATTTTCATATGTTAAATAGATGAAAAGCCTCAAAACGTAGATATTCCACGTAACATACAGAATATGTACAAAAGACTGCACCCTTGATGGCGTAAAATGTTTGCTATAGCAAGAGCGACTAATGTAATGAATAAAGAGGTTACAACTACATAGAAATATCAATATACCTCTACTTCACGAGATCATGGATGCCATCAAAGAGTAGTATCTTTATATTTTCCGTATATCCATTCTGGGTGACGGAATATTTATTCAGCGGAAATGTGCAATTCCATTTCTCTGTCACGAATAAAGTATCTAGATTTGTGTGTGTGCTTTTTGGTATATCTCTTCGCTGATGACAGAACATAAAATGAAAACGACAAAATTCCAGAAAAGGGCTATCGGTATAAGAAAACGGTTTTTTGACTTAGTACTCTGTATTTGGGCAAAGCAATGTTGCATGTTGTTGCATACAAGTGCAGTTTTTTTTAGGGTGACCAACTGAATGTTAACATTTTAATAGATTCTCCCTAAAATAAGTGATTCTTCTGCTTCCATTCGTTTAGTTAAATTCCTTCTTTATCAAAGTAAGTGAGAAAAAAATGTGTGGAATGGTCACCCTAAAACAAGACTATTTGACTTCCAGTCCTCATACATGCAGTTTTGTCAGCAACTCCACCTTGAAGCTTGACTTGAATAATGCACGAACACACCAAGACTAGATCCCAAATTCAGCCCGTCCGACCGACAGTGGGGTATCTATAACTCAAAGGGAATTGTTTATCTATTTATGGTCAGATTAGAATTTACAACCATTTTTATGAAAAATTACTTGTTTCCCCATGGACTTTTTGACTTCTCGTATCTCAGTCGTTTCAAACCAAACAAACACAAAAAAAACCCATGCACGATGCAACAGTGTCTTCTTGGACTCCTTGGACAGCAGCAACAATTGCACCACATCAGTAATAAAAAACAAAAAATAGATATATGGACATCACGGAGGACTCGTCCATCACACATTTATGGTCTTATAACATTTCTGTTTGTGGTCGTTCCTATTTTGGGAACAGTCTTGCAGTTTATGTTCCTATACGTCGGGTTCTCGTTGCCTTCTAACCAAACATTTTTATTAAAATTATTTATTATTCTAGCTAGACAAAGACTCGGTGCCATATTGATTTGCGGTGTGGAGTATGCGGTTGCCTCTTGTCGCAAAACGAATCTAACTTCCGTGGTTTTGTGTTTGATGGCAATGACGACGCACGGTTGCGGCGACCGAACGATGACAGTAACGTTAAAGAGTGAAAAGAGTACCGTTTGAATATAACAAGTGTCTTAACAAGAATTCGAAATGCCAGATTTTATTCAAAACGGGACTTATGTATATTCGTTATGATTCGCCCAATGACACACAAAGAACGAATCCTCTAGAGTCAAACCTCGTACGGGAGGCACAACCCTTGCGATGTGGTGGTGATAGTTATGGTGGGAGAATAACTTCGTTCTCGGATTTAGTCGCATGTAAGCGCGTTGAATAAATTGAATTGAGCCTTTGTCAGACAAAAGAGTTTTTCGGTTTTTCCCTTTAAGGTAGCGGAATACCGTTGTACAGTCATGTATGATATGAACAAACATATGCGGGATGATGCATGAGGGATTCCATGGGAATCAAAAGCTGTTAAGGGGATCTGACATGTAAGTAAGAACAATGGCATGGATATTGTTGGAGAGTGCATAAAGCGAAATGAAATAGTGAAGTGAATGAAATGTGATAGGAATTTTAGAGTTAAGCCTTTAAAACTTGACTTTGGGGCTTAACAATTATTTATGAGTCTTCTTTTTAGTATGGGGGCTATTAAGGCTTTTGTTTATTTAATTGAAAGAAGTGCTGAGAGAAGATAAAGTAGCTTTTCACTTCAGAAATAGATATTTTAGGGGCTTGTTACTGAGCGCAATCAAAACAGTTTTTATTCAAAGGGATAATACCTAGGAAGTTCGAAGTTAATGATTTATCAGAACGGGAATGCAAGAATGAATATATTTCCTGTTTAAGCCTTGTATGATTAAGTTCATTTTAAACCAAAATAAAAAACACACAAGATGTTGTAACACTGTCTTGAACGATTGAACAGCCGATTGTACACAATCGTGAGTCGACAGTCATTCTGATAAGTTCAGTGTTTAGTTCTTGCTCCCAAATTGGTTTCTCAAAATGTCTAAAAACTGTGCCAAGTGCAATGAAAAACTTAAAAGATCGGAAAGTGTTATAATATGTCAACTTTTTTGCGGTCTGAGTTTTCATAAAAACTGTGTGAATTTAAGCGCAGATGAACATAAAATTTTATCAAATTCAAACAATTGTTTCTATAAATTTCTCAAAAAGTATATATGGTATTTCCTTTGAAAATCTTATAAAGCTCCGTACACTTATGCTACTTTATAATGTAATCAAATCGCATCAGCCCTCATACCTTTATAATAGAATTCAATTCTCGATATCTGCACGCTCAAATCAAATAATAATTCCACGTTATTCATGTGTAACTTCAGAGCGCCAGTTCTTTGTCAACGCCTCTCGGCTATGGAATTCCTTACCGCTTCAGGTGCGAAATGCAGATAATAAACATATTATCAAAAAGAAGACCATCGAATACTATTCTACATTATAAATACTTTTTTTTTCTCTCTGTTCCCTGTTAGGTTGCTACACATCGCTTCAATATAAACCTTAATAAATTGTAACATGTAAATATTACTAATGTATTTTCATTTTTCATTACCTTTTTGTTGTCTCTTTAAAATATATTAATTGTGATTCCAAAGTTTAGTTATAATTGTAACTTATTTCTATTAATGTCCAATTTTAAGCTTAATTGTAAACAAGATGTTAATCTTAAAATCAAGCTATACAAATAAATAAATACGAAATGTGACACTTGCTCTAATGCTAATCTCTCAAATTTTATACGTCGTTTTGCTGAACTCTCTGAGTGCGTGTTTGATTTGAAACGAGAAATCATCTCTTTTCGTGATATAATAAAAACCAACACTATAACACCTGAAAACGCGCTCTCAACTCAAAGTAAATGCTCCCAATTGTGTGACAAAGATAATTCAATCCAAGATTCTATTGAAATTCTCGCCATCAATAATGAGTCCAATCTCCAACAACCTTCTTTAAATAATAATCATAATGACAATCTAAACAGAGCTTCTTGCTCTGGCCAACATATTCAGCTACAATTGACCACTGTGAAAAATGACTCTATCAATGTGAATTCTCAATTTAAAAACAACAATAATAACGGTCCTAATAATCTCAGTGCTTTCTTTGGTACTAGTTCTAACTCCCCTCTGAGCGTAGTTCCAAATATTAAATGGATTCATATATCCAAATTAAAAAACAGTACAGATCCACAAGACATTATTGATTATATATCACCTAAATTAAATGTATCCAGCTCTAATTTTAAATGTTTTAGACTGACAAAAAAAGATGCTGATTTAACTAAGTTACCATTTGTTAATTTTAAACTTAGTTTCCCAAGTGATAAACTGACTTTAATTATTTATGAACCCTGATGTTTGGCCGCAAAATATTAAGGTCAAAATATTTGCTCCATTTGCAAAAAATGATAACAAAAAAGCAAAAAACGAGAGCGAAAATGCAAAAAACGACCATCAATAACAGCCTGCAACATCGATGCAATTGCTCCAGCTTCGAACTCATTACATTCTCATTCTCCGATTCAAGCCACTCATTTACATCTGTTGTATCATAATGTTGGTGGTCTTAGAACAAAAATGCAATCTGTTTTTCTTCTCTCATCATCTCTTTGCTATGATATCATGGCATTCACTGAGACATGGCTCTCTGAGTGTCACTATAATTCTGAAATGTTTGATTCTCAACAATACAATGTTTTCCGCAATGATCGATGTCCAACTGCAACTGGTATGACCCGTGGAGGAGGTGTTTTGATTGCCGTTCGAACATCTATATTCTGCTCGGAGATTGAGTTGCCGTCTAATGCTTTTAATTTGTTGTTTGATATCGATCAGCTTATTGTTCGACTAAGTATTGATCACACTCATGACATATTTATTATTTTAAGCTATATCCCACCAAGGAGTTCTTTTGAATTGTATAAAACGCACATTGATAATTGCTTTCATATTCAAAGTCAATTAAAAGAAAATCAAAAAATTATAATTTTAGGTGATTTTAATTTGCCTTATATCAATTGGTTAAAAGTTCCTGATGAAAATCGTTTAATACCATTCAACATCAATAATGATTGTGAGAGTGTGGTTGTAGACACCCTAGCTGAGGCTGGGCTGAATCAAATAAATTGTTTTCCAAATAGTCTAAATAGATATCTAGATTTGATTTTTGTAGATAATGAGCTCAGTGTGAGTATCGACAGCCCCACTCCACCACCGTTAAAGAATTCTGATAACCATGTTTCTCTTTCTTTGAAATTTTCTTTTTATGAGTACATAAAAAATACACAACATAATCTCTGTTATGATTTCAATAAATGTAATTTCACTGAAATTTCAAAATTCATAAACTCTTTATCGTCTAGTCGTCTGTCTATGTTTGCTTTAAACAACTGTGATATAGATTCTTCGTATAATATTTTAACTGGTGCATTGCAAGAAGCAATTGAATTATTTACGCCTAAATTTATAAAAAATCAATCTTCAAAACCAAAATGGTATAACAAAAGATTAATTAATATTAATAATAGGAAAAATAAAGCTTACAAACTGTATAAAAAATCAAATGGTGATCAAACTCTTTTCGAAAATTATTATAGCTTACAAAAAGAATTCGATTTTCTAAATAAATTCCTATACAAACAATATATTTTGAGCATGGAAACTTTGCTTCAGAAAAATAGTAAACGTTTTTGGAAATTCATCAATGAAAAGAAAAGCTCAACTGGTATCCCGAATTTAATCCACTATGAACGTGTGACATCGAATGATTTGTCTGAGATGTGTAATATATTTGCTAATTTTTTTCGTTCCGTTTATAAACCTTCTACCACTTATGTCCCTGTTGATAGTCATTCACATTCCAACCTTGTAGATATTCGTCTATTAAGTGTTACGTCTCAAGAGGTTGAAAGTGAGCTCTTAAATTTGAAAAACGATTCACTTCCGGCTGCTGATGGAATAATACCTATCGTCTTAAAAATGTGTGCTAAAGCCTTAGGCTCTCCACTCGCTGTCATTTTCAACCGCTCTCTTCGAGATGGTGTCTTTCTGGATGCCTGGAAAGTATCTGTCATCAACCCAATTTTTAAGTCTGGTTCCAAGAACGAAGTCAGTAATTATCGCCCAATTTGCAAAATACCAGCAATACCGAAAATTTTCGAAAAAATTGTATATAGCAAATTAGTCTTTCTTTTGAGAGAGGTTATTTCTCCCCTTCAACATGGTTTTGTTAGTGGGAGATCTACTACTACAAACCTTGTTACTTTCAAAAATGATTTAACAAACTACTTAGAACGTGGCTCTCAATGTGATGTATTGTTTACTGATTTTTCGAAAGCTTTCGATCAAGTCAATCATTCAATACTTTTGTCCAAATTAGAAAAACTTGGCTTTTTCTCTTCTATTCTGAAATGGTTGGAGTCTTATCTTAAAGGAAGAATACAAAGAGTGCAAATTAACAATCATGTTTCTGAACCAATCATTGTTACTTCCGGTGTCCCTCAGGGAAGTCACTTAGGTCCTTTGCTGTTTTTGATTTTTGTTAATGATATTCCAAGTTTGTTTGAAAATTGTGAATGTTTGATGTACGCTGATGATATAAAGCTTTTTTACTCTATAAATTCTATTCAAGACTGTATTTATTTACAAAATGATCTTGACAAACTTTCTATGTGGTGTAATATCAACGAGCTTCATCTAAATGTGTCCAAATGTCAATGTATGTCATTTAACAGAAACAAACTTTCTATTCTCTTTTTATATAATGTTGGTGGCTTGCAGCTATCAAGAATCAGTGTAAAAAAAGATCTTGGGATTATTTTCGACTCAAAACTCACTTTCAGTAGTCACATTGACTATATTGTATCCAAAGCAAGTTCGATGCTGGGTTTTATAGACCGTAACTCAAAGGATTTCTTTGATCCTTATACACTAAGATCTCTTTATTTCAGCTAAAACATCCAAAAACGTTTTACAAGAATTGCTATAAGTATTTTGCATTGGAGATCTGATATGCCATCTTATAATACGAGGTGTCTGTTGTTAGGAATTCAAAGTCTTAAAACAAGAATAGTTTATTTTGAAATTATGTTTATTAGAGATCTCATTAATTTTAAAATCAATTGTCCCTTGTCAATTGTCAATTGCTCTCCCTAGTAAAGTTTTATACCCCTTCACGTGAACTTCGTGAACGATCATTATTTTATATCCCGTTTCATAGAGTTAACTACGGAAATAATGAATCTATGACTCATTGTTTAAGGCAGGCTAACTCAATGTGTAATGTTCTTGATTTTAATATGTTTTTAAGCAGGGATTGTTTTAAGAAGAAACTTTTATCATATTTATGCTCCATTACTATCATTTGATTGTTATATATGTAAATGTAGGTACTTGTAAAGTAATTGTATTATTTATTCTATCTGTAATCTAAAAGAGATTTTTGTAACTCTGATTGATGAAATAAATAAATAAATAAATAAATGTTTTTGTTAACGCTCATCAACGCAAACATTTTGAATGGATGATTCGATCTGTTTCATTAAAATATTTTGATTACCTGCGTGAACTATTTAACCCAAAATTAGGTTCTTTTTCGTACCTTCAACAAAAGCGTACCAAATGAAACGAATTTAATGAATCTTCATTCATTTTCAAATCAGATCAAAAATTTTAACAAAAGAAAAAATTACCAAAAATGTTGTCATGCATTAAATTGATTGCTCACGACCGGGTAATCATACTTCACACAAAGGCAAGAGAACGTGCTTCCATACTCAATCCCTGATTTGCTTTCATCTTCTGTGGTTTTTGATGATCTTTCTTTTACTCAACAAATTTGCACATTTTTCAGTGCCATTTAACTCGTTATTTAGCCCAAATTTTCGATTGCAACACTTGACCGAAAATATTTTGAAATTCTCGAAATTACGTTTCATACATGTTAAATTGCCAATTTCACTGAGATGAAGCTTTGACTGGCCAGGAAATTCTTAACATAATTATTTGTTGAAAGTTTTTGGTTCAGTGTACAGAACAGAACATATGGCCTATGTGTCAGTTCATCTGTCAGCTGCCATTATCGTTCCATTCAAATTGATTGAAAACGAAACAGACACAAAAAAAAATTGAAAACAAATCGAAGTCTGTGTAAGTGTCAAATTGAATGTGAGTTCTTGAAGGGAAAATGTGTACAAGTTTTGAATTACCTTGAATTGTAAATTGGGCCAAAACGTGTACTGGGTAATGCAAGAGATTAAAGCTTCAACATGTGTATCTACTTATCTTGTCCATGGTAGATGGTAAGTGATAGTCAATTGGGTGGTAAAATGGTGTTATTCTTGTTTTTTTTTTCGCTTCTCGTTACCATGAAGTTATATTTCTTACTTTTAAAAGCAATCCGGTTTAATGGAGTCTGCAATGGTTGTGTAGCGATCACGCACCTCAAACGCAAGTAGACATTCCAGACAAGCTTACATTTTGAGACATTCTTAACTTTTATTTAAATAATTTTGTCTGATTCAGAGCTCTAGGAAGGTACAAACCTTTTTTTTTGTTTTATTTAATGAATCTGATTTCTGATATCAATTAAACTGAAACTAGAGTACCCCTCCCTCCATCACAACTGCTAAAAGAAAAAAAGGCTTGTCAGCTATTAAAATTACTGAAGGTCTTGGTAATGCCTTGAGACCTTGACTTTCTAACCTAGAGGCCTAATAGGAAAGCAAGTAATAAACATTTAGCTCTAAATCTAAGTTTGTGGCCAATTAACTTTGGCTGAGTATTACTTTGAAAGTATTTAATTGTGCGATCCATCAAAAGTGAGAAATAAATGGTTACGCCTTTTTCCTTAAAATGAAAAATGTTTATGAATTGTTTTTGTATCGGAAGCAATGTAATTTTATTTCTATTTCGAATTTAAAATGGAACAATTTTTGACTGGCGGTGTTTTCATTTCAAACAAGGATAGACAAATTTTAGTTTTTTGCTCTTGATGGCATACCGATTGATAAACCATGCCATAAATCATTTCCGAGTTGAAACAAGGTTAAGGAAACTATTTTACTTACTCTTAGATATTTTTTTTCAAATTTGCGCTTGAATGTAATTACCTGGAACAAGAGAAAGAAAAGAGAATGTGAGATTTATATATCATCGACCATGAATCATATATGATTCAAAGGAATCATTTTTAAAATTTTATCAAACGCCCAATATAAAAGACCAATAATTACTCTGAATGCCATTTTTTTTCGTTTAAATAAAATATCAATATGAAGTCCTGTGGATCACATTTGATACATATCTAGATTTTTTGTACTTTCCCTACAGTGTCTTCGAAGCAGGTATGAAATGAGATTTGAAAGCAACGAAAAAACTTCAATTAAAACTTAACATTAACATAAGTTTGTAATCATTTCTTATCATGAATCATATAATGATTCACGGGATACATTGATACGATATGATATCAACGAATCAAATATGAACAAAATATCCCAGGCACTCGATTTGAATGACATATTTCGATGTATCAAATGTGATTCATGGAACTACGGATAATGTTCCTAGTTCCTTTGAAAATAATAATCCTAATAGCGATGTTAATATGGTTCATGACTTTAATCTATTCTTTTAGGTACCTAGCACCTTTTTTTTGACAATTTACAATAAAAATTTATTGGGGTTAAGAGAAAAAACAACCGAAACAAATGAAACATTGAAACACTTCGATATGAGAAGCTTAACTTCGAAAATTTTGGACTCAATTTCAACTTTTGTTTAACGTCATACTGCCATGTGTCGAATTCACATCGTGTGAACAAACATTGCGAATAAATTCTTATTTGTTCTCAAATCGTGACCTTTCCTCCTTCAAGCATATAGACAGCATGAAAGCTTTAAAGCTTACACCAAAACAGAGTCATAAGAAGGAAATAATTTATCAGCACCAAATCATGCACTCATTTGTCAAAATCACACATAAACTACTGACCTCAATCCATGGCCATTCCCGCCTCTTAAAACAAAAATACTTTAAATGGTCGGATCACAATTTGTCTATTTCAGATATTTTTAAACATTTTTCTGGCATAGTCGTCATCGTTGACGATCGTGTGTCACACTCCTACATCAAATTAAATCTAATCAGCCCGAAGGTTTATCGATTTTTATTTGCTTAAATTTTAAGAGAACTCTATCAGCCACCCTATTGTTATGCAAATGGGAAATATAAATCATATTTGCGCTGCGTGTTGAGATGCTACTGAAGCACATACAAATTATGAATAAATTTTGAAGTTTAATGAAATCAAATCTGCTTAATTTTAACTCTAGCAGATCGGTTCATTAACCCACTCAAAGTTCAAAACTAAAACAATGTCTTAACTCCCACAGACCGAGAGACAATTTCTTGTTTGTGATCAATGAACCATTGATATCACTCACCCTGGATCTAGAATCTCAATTGATTGCTCGGACCATGCATGGGTTTTTCTTTGACCACCAGCATAAACCGACCGGTTTGCCGTGACAATTGTCTTTATTTATTCAATTTTAACTCGTGAGAACCTTTAGGCGCTACAGCGAAGGCGTTGAGGCCTAGTTTTTGTTTCCATTTAATTTATTCCCGAACAGGCCAATTTATTCCAGAATTTTATTTGCCGTTTCAGGGTTTTTAAGTTCGATAATTTTTTGTTTAAATCATTTCGTTCCCCTTCAGTGGAGCCAATTATTGCTGCCAATTTCGCATAGTTCAATTCGAAGACTGCAATAAATTTCGCTAATAAAATTCTTAAGTGTCATGTTCCGTGTCAGTCACACCCAGAGTTAAGTTTTGAATTGCTGCTTGGATTCCACTGACCAAACAACGGCCACCATCTCTGGTGTGCGCTTGAGTTATCGCCTTTTACCTGAATCGGCCACCAGCGTTAAGTATAGGTACATATTTTTTTCTTGAGTCAAAAAATAAACAAACAACTGGTGCTCCAGATTTTGTTTTCAAACACCATCACACCGGCTCGAGCAGCGCACTCAAAATTCAACCTGAAATATTATGAATTGCACCAAAGTTGCATGATCAATCTGTCTGGCTGTCTGCCGGTCTATGATAGTTGATTTCACTAAAAAAAACCATTCGCTAGATTCTCCGATACAATGAGTTAATCTGGACAGTCAGAAAAATAAAACGAAAAAAACTACCTTTTTTAGTTCAACCAGGTGGTTTTGTTTTTTTTTTTCGTGATAGTTGTTGGAACGTGCTACAAAACCTGCAGCAATTGTAAGTTATTTAACGACGGACATGCCTAACGGTAGTGGGTAAAATATAAAAAGGTAAAAAAGAGCTAATGATAAACCTGCTGCCGCTGCTGCCATTTGCTGTAGATTCGTTCCAATAAAGTTCGCAAATCTCGTTTATTTCAATATTACGATTTTTGTATTGCCTTTTTCTTTTTGAAGTGAGATGATAGAGTTGAAACATTTAACGGAATAATTAGCAGTTGTGTTGCATTTGCATTTTTTGCTTATTTGTGCATTTCAGAGTGACCTTGAAGACGGAGTGTTGACGAATTAACAAGATCTGAGGTACCTTCAATCTTGAGTAGGAATATTTAATTTGACATAGTTTGGTGGTAGTTTTTATTGATTGAAATGTTTCAGCTATTAGGAAAAAAGTCTATGCAGATCAACAGAAGAATAGGAATAAAATGGAGCTTAAATTTGAACTGTCTAATTTTGCAATGAGAGTAAGTACTGCTCATTATATTAAAGTGAAATGTGTTAATCACTTTTTTTATGGGAGCAATGAGACAGAGTATTGAATAATTCTTAACAAGAAAGTTTGAAAAAGCCAGGAAGGCCTAAATCAATTAATAGAACGGCGCAACAGCTCGTGAAGAGCCAAAGCCTAAGTTGGTTACACTCTTCACCTGTGACTTGGCTTAGAGGACATCCCCTGCAGGTGTTCTTCAACGCTGGCAAAACTACTGATCATAAAATACTGTCCATGAATTTATCATAAAATTGCAAGTTAGAAGCCGCACTGCTTTTTTTGGTCAACTCGTGCTTCCATGAATACTCAACAGATTAGCCTCTAGCTCAGGGGCCTCTTTTAAATAATTGTACCTTACTATTGAAGTTCGAGCTGTCCGTTGTTTAATCTTATAAAACTTAATTAAATACTTCCACTTCTGTCCGAAAAAAATTTAATTCAAACTCTAAAGAAAAAATAGTACGAATACGCCACAGTGTACCCATTTCAAAATTTGAATTGAACATGACTAAAATGGATTTTGAAGTTCTACAAAATCATTTTAGCAAGTAGAAAAATTTAGAATTGTTCCTTAAAAAAAGCCTATAGCTTCCATCGTACTGCCAAGTACAGAGATTCGTTTTTTTGACGTGCAAACACAAATGTGAAATTGAATATCTCACTCTAACTGACTTTCAAGATCTAATACCCGTGATTCCCTGCTCAAATCCTCTTCTGTACTCCTATCTTTCCTTATGCTGGCAATTTGATTGTGGGCAATCATGACAATAAAGCTGCGCTTTTATTTCTGGAATTGGATTCTCCAGTTCAGCTGCTTTACGGGTTGGACCCTAAACTTAGCTGATCTGGACACAATTGGCATTATTCTAAATATTAGATTGCTTGGAGTTATTTTCAAAACAATTTTTTTGTTACTTTTGGGTTCAAATATTGAGAAATGCAAGTCTATAAAATTTTCAAATTAAATTCGTCTTGGTTTCAGATTTTGTATGAACAGCCTTGAAAGTTAATCTCAATCCATACAAATCGACTAATATTTCAATTCGTTTTTTTTTGTATTTTATTTAAAGTTTGCTAAGTTGTTTAACGGCTTTTGCCATTGAATGGCAATGTAAATAAGAAGTGAGGCAAGATATTTTTCCTTTGCTAATTTTTGGTGTATAATTGGCAATAAGTTGGTATTTTAATTGGTATTCAATTTGACTTGTGCTAAAAACGTTATTTGCAATGCCATGAGCGTTTTTGCTTATTAATTAGCGTCGACAAGAATTTATTTGGCAAGCATTAAAAATTCTCAATTTACTATAAACCTAGTTTGGTACCGAAGAAAAAAAATATCAAAGTCAGGCACCAGTACAAGGAGATAAAAATAACGCTTTAAGGAACCAAAGCAAATAAGAATATGTAGCATTTACCTACTCTTTTCTCCAGTTGATTGCTTCGTAAATATTTCCTGTGCACACCTCGAGGGGCTTAACTTCCCACCTTGTTTCCCATATACATGTAGTGAAAACTCGTCTTTAATTTTTCTCACCTCATCGTTGCCTCGCTGACAATGAAAATGAGGAAATTCCAATTTAACGAAATAATTGCAAGTGTCTCTATATTTACTCGAAGAACAAAATTTCCCACAGTTCTTGTTGCAATAATTCGTTCAGCTAACGATGAACAAACAAACGGATATAACCTCTTCATTGGCGAACGTCATGGCAAAATCCAAGACCAATTCACAATATGACCGATGATGTGGCTCTTCAGCGAATTGTCACTCCATCCGACGACAAACACACATTTTCCTATACACAAAGTCAAAGCTCGAAGACATTATTTCCTGATTCCATTGCTCGCACAACAAGTATATCTAACGGCATATAACCGCCTCTAGTCTATAATTGAAATTAAGCATCTTAGAGCTTGGGATTTAGTGTATGGAAAGAACGTTTTTCACGATTTTCTTATCCGCTTCGGTGATGGCTCCTTATGGCCAAGAAGGCGTCTAATGAATTGACTTTCAGCAATTTCACATCCACTAGCTTTTATGCAAATTGCCATTCGTGGTCCTCTTCAATCGTTACATAGATTGGTGGTGCTTGCAAGGGAAGAACAGAATGCCGAAGAACCAATAAGACCGACCTGGAACCAACACCGACAGACTGATATATAATTTGTAAAATTCCCAGACATCACTTATAGAGGAAAACTCTGTAATTGAAGTAAAGTATCTAAATAAAGGTAGCAACCCACCACTCTGCAGTACAATTTTTAAACCACAGCCTCATGAACCAGCCCCCAAAGTTGTGGAGATGTAGCTGGAGCCATCATCATGGTCGGCTGGCGATGAAAATCTTTCTTTTTTTTCGTTAGAGTGCGCGACATACCTGACTTCGGGAGCGAACAAAAAAAATGTAAACAAAAAAATTACTGCATGTCGGTGCGGTGGTGCTGCAAGCAATCCATGAGAGCAAAAGTACTGTATCTTTTGGAAAATAATTCTTTGCGTCCTCATCGTCCATCGTTAGTTCTATTGTGAGAGCGACTTTAAGCATCTTTGAGAACGAATTTGTTATAAAACAGAAATAAAACTAATGCAACTGACTGCCAGTGTGCTGCATTCACATTGTTCATCATCAGGAGGAAGAGGAACGAGAACCCTAGGCACGGCTTGTTAGGTTTGGTGCAACGCGACAGTTAGAATGTTTCTGTTGTTGTTTTTTCTGCTTGGTCTCGTCTACAAATTGAACAAATTCACTTCAAATTGTTTGTCGTGCGAGCGCAAGAAGAGAGAAATGTTGATTGCATAATAAGACATTTGGAAAAAAAAAACATCTACAAAAGAATTATTTCTTAACTGTTATACAGTCAGCGAAATGATGTTGACTTTTCTATGGGATTATTATTTTAGCTATTCTTTTTTTAAGCTCTTTTAACTGCGTGCAAGGTATTAAACTTTTATTTTCGTGAAAATTATGCAAGCTTCCTGGGAAGTGTTGAATCAAATCAACTTTTAAAATGCAGAAAGTCTTGAATTCTTTGAATTTTGAGTAATTGCATTTTAAATAACGTGAGAACAAATGCCAGTTTATAATTGCGTTTTTGTATTTTTCACATAGACCGAGAAGAATTTGCATTGAACCAAAAGAAATGTCGGGTTTTCCAAGAGGGATTTGACACTTTGAATTTAATTTGTGAATGCGCCATTTAGCTAATCATCGAACTGTCATTGTCAATTTATTCAGTTAAGTCAACATAGTCATCATGGTAAAGTACCCGTACCAACAGAGGCCGCAGATTATAAACAATTTCTACCGAAATTCGGAGTCGGTGGCGGTCGTAATTCTCGTCCTAGTAGACAAGCAATAACATATTCTGAATTGGTACACAGAATTCTTCGACTCCGGATACCAAACGAACGTGTAGGTAAACACACTTTTTCTCTTCTAATGGTTGCAAGCAATGTTATTGTTTTTTTTTATTTTTATTATTTGCAAAAATTTCGGCGAATACTTATGTGCAAGTTCGGCATGTATGCGTGATTCTGATTTTGATTCCAACTTCAAGTCCAGAATCGAATTTTCTCTTCTTTTCAGAACAATAACTGTCATCTTGTCCCAAGTGGTCGAATTCAGAACCGTCCGAAATGGTTCCGAACGGCAAAGAAAAAGGCTATTAATGCAAAAATTTAAGTCCAGATATTCTTTGTGTGATGTTGCCGAGTCAGATGAGACCACAAGTTGGCCGAATTTATCGAAAATATCACTGACCGTAGCAAACGATCCAAATCAGTCAATTCGACGTAAGCGTTCTCAAAAATTGGGCATCACTCAGACCATTTTGTCCCGAATCGGAACATATGGACTTAGACGACATTTGGTAGTGGTTTCAAAGCGGTGATACCACAAGCAACATATCACACCTTGCAATCGATGTTTTGAAGAGAAAATTTGATAAGCGTGTTATCTCAAGAAATCGGTGAGTCGATTGGCCTCCTCGTTTGTACCATTCAACGCCTCTAGACTATTTTCTTTAGAGGTACGTTAAGTTAATAGTTTATGCCAACAAGCCGACGATGTTGGAAGAGCTCCACAGCTAACATTGAACTTTAACTAGCAGCCATCATCAATTATTGGCAATTTATTTAAAAGTAATTACAATTTTTCAACAACCAAAATCGATTGCCTTTTCATGTGTGGAAGAGAAGAAACATGAAGAAATCTATAAACAGTTTTTTTTTTCAGGCAAAGAGTTAACTCGCCAATAATTTCATGAGTTAAATCGGCTTTGACTCCAGGATTAAAATCAACTGAAAAGCTGGTCCGAAGAATTATATTTAAATGAAATACTAAAACTAGATCAGACAACATTTGTTGGTATAGTTTAAAAGCCATTTGTTTGTTTATGTGAAATTTTCTTTTATAAGCTGTTTTCATAAGCCTAGCCTTATATAATTTGTTCCTACTTTAAAACTGCAAACAGATTTGCAGTAAAATGCTGCTTGCAGCGTCAAACATCTACCTATCTTCTTAAAAAGCCATAAATGGTGTAAGGAGTTAAATAGCTATCAGCATTAAGTATGAAAGAGCCACTTCTTTTTATAATTTAAAGTTTTGCGGAATTTAGAATAAGGATGTTCTACGTGTTTGATGTCCCATAACAACCTGGTTAAATGTTTTATGGCTGCATGAAAAACTGAATATCTGTTAAAAAGTATTTCCCTGATTTGGAGCGGTTAAATGTCTAACGTTAATGGAAACTTATAGCTTTTTGTTTTTACATACATTTAAATTAAAAATTTAACTAACCTAGAAATAAAACTATAACGTGTTAAAAAAAGCTCCCATTGTTTACTTTTAACATTGTCGTTAACAGATGAAGTTAAATTATAAAATTTATTGAAGACTGAAATCAATTGATTTAAATGGCTATTCATACCATAGTTAGTTCTGCTAAAAAATCGGACATACAGGTATCTTCTTATGCTAGTTTGATTTTAGCTAAAATTAAGACGATTCAGAGGTGTTGAGGATGTTTGATTAATTTTAAAATAAAACAAAATTTGCGATATTGTCTATGTTGTGGAAGTGTAGGGAGGTTTATTAACAAGAGTCTGTGAGAAAATGGAGGTAGTGTTGATATTTGAGAAAACGGAAAAAACGAAGACAAAAACGCATAAATCTCTTTTGGATGCGTTCAAGTCTGTCTATGTGAACTGAATAGTAAAGTGTCCATATAACACAGCCGTATTCAAGTATTGGCCTGACAAATGATACGTAAAGAAGATTAAGCACGTAGTGGTTACGAAAGAATCTTGTTAGCTTTTTTAACTATAAAGTTATAATGGTCACAGAACGCTAATTTACTGTCAAGAATAAAACCTAAATCAGAGAAAACGGAAAGCTTACAAAGGGAGGAAGAATCTAATAAATAGTTATGATCTATAATTGTTTTTTTGCCTGTAAAACACATAGTTTTACATTTGTCAATATTCAATACTAGCAGTTGCCCGCGACTTCGTCCGCCTCTCTCTCGTCCACCGGCCAGAGTGGGAATTTTGTTCGGAAGTTATTGTAAAATTGCATTGCAGTCAACTCTCCCTAGGTCGTAATTCTCTTGAACTTGAAAAATTTGAGCATTTTTTATGATTCCCTTCAGTTGTTCATCCTTAAAGCATTCCCTTGGGTGAACTCTCCCTAATAATTCTAATATCTCTTCGTTAAGTAATTTTTTTTTCTTTAAACTGAGCATATTTTTTAGTTAAGAATTACATAAAATGATATTGTTTAAACACAATAATCTGCACAAATAGTGCAATCAATCACATTCACAAATCAATTGAACTCTCAAAATTCTAATTTGAGCAGTTATTAGGCCAGTTCCACCTAACAACATCTCACTGAGATCTCAATGTCACCTTGACTGAGGCAAAATCATTTGGTGGAACATAATTCTCAGTTATCATTGAGATTTAATGGTTACCTTACTAATTGTTGCTGCACATATGTCAGCCACGTCAAATAGCTGAGTGAGAAATCGAATCCAAAATAATTTCATCTCAGAGATCTCAGAAAAAAATCTCAGTTCTCACATTTCCACAGATTCTTCGCTACTATTGGTCGCAGCTTAATTTTAAGTAGAATAAAGCCTTCCTCAATTAATGGACCATCCAACACAAAAAGAATTATACCATTCGAACCAGTACTTCCTGAGATAAGTGCGTTAAAACGCAGAAAAATGTATATTTTTTGCCGTTTTTTCCCCATTTTAAACAGATTCTTCGCTGCTATTGGTCACAGCTTAATGTTAAGTAGCCTAATGTCTAAGTCGATTAAGGCACCATCCAACACAAAAAGAATTATACCATTCGAATCAGTAGTTCCTGAGATTACCGCGTTCAAACAAACAAACTCTTCAGCTTTATATATTAGTGTAGAAAAGTCGGTTTGTATTGTACCATTCCCTAAAACTTTGAAGATCGTCTTGAAGCTGTGAGAGCGGTCATTAATTGAACTAATAGTTTTGAAAATTTTAATGTCATCATCGTTTATTAGAACAGAGGATTTTATTTAATCTATATATGTATAAGGTAAATAATAGGGGGCCTAAATGGCTACCCTGTGGAACATCAGAGTTGACGAAAAATTGGTCTGAGAGTTCATTTCTGAAGATAACACTATATGTTCTTTAGATAAGACGAGTTCCACGTCAAGAATTTGTATCGTTAAACCCTAAGGCCTTAAGTTTATGGACTAAAGTCTTGTGACACAATTTATCAAAGGCTTTACTAAAATCTGTGATGTGTATTCAAATGGCAATTCGGTTCGCCAACTCGGTTTGACCAACTAGAGTTAACTCCAGTTAGCGAACAGAGTTGGCCCATCACTAGTTTGCATGCATGTTCGACGTTTGGCGTAGCATGCAGCATTAACTCCATCCGCTTTGTTCAATAAGGAAGGGTTGATTTTGATGGCTCGTGACGGCCATATGTTTTCTTTTGCTATCTATTAGAATATTATCTTTTGTTCAGTCACTCAGGACTACAAATCATTATGGCAAGTAACAACGTCGAGCAATACGTGCAAATGATAAAACTTTTTTATCAAAATGGATCTTCTCTAAAAGCAACGATGCACAAGCTGCACCCTTTTTATGAGGTACATGGTCATCTTTCCAAGTCCCAGGGTTCAACGTTTGGTGGCGTACCAGCCAACAGCCGTACGTCAACGAAACGCAAGATCTGCCGAAAATATCGCCACTGTTCCCCAAAGTCTGCAGCAGAAACCGAAGCAGTCAATTCCGCTATCCTAAAAAACAACAATTGTTATTCAATTTTCAAACCGACCCGGCCTCAATCAAAAAAGCTTTATTTTAAAGTTCATACAATTGTTTCCACAGCAAATATTTATTTTTTGAAATTTTTGTTCTTGCTTTCCAGTTCCCCATCACAAATTTTCCAGTTTCCCTATGTAAACCAATGAGTTTTCCGAGTTCCTTTCGAAAACCCATTTTTAGATTTTCCAGTTTTCCATTTGAAATTTTCCAGTTTTCCATTTGAAAACCAATGCATCTTCAATTACATGCAATTTTCCATTTGAAAACCAATGAGTTTTCCGAGTTTCATTCGAAAACCCATTTTGAAATTTTCCAGTTTTCCATTTGAAATTTTCCAGTTTTCATTTGAAAATCAATGCATCCACAATTTCATGCAATTTTCCATTTGAAAACCAATGAGTTTTCCGAGTTTTTCATCAAGAACTTTCTATTTTTCCATTCGAAAACCCATTTTGAACCAAAAAATTCCAAGCAAAAAATATCTAATTTCCAACCTTTGTTTGGTTTTTCCAGTTTTCCCACTCTTCCATGAGGTTTTTCCAATTTTTTTTTCACAGAAATCATCACTGAATGTAACTGAATGAACCATGAAAATTTCACAAATATCTGTTGGGCCATTTCGGAGTCTATAAGAGACATACAAACAAACAAACAAACAAACAAACAAACAAACAAACAAACAAACACACTTCCATTTTTATATATATAGAGATGGCAATAAACTGATGATATTGGAAGAGCTCCACAGCTAACATTGAACCGGAAATAGCGGCCATCACCAATTGACCATTTATTCAAACATGCTTACAATTGTTCAACAAACAAAGTTGAGCACTGTTTGAAGAGAGGAGTTAACTCCTATAATTTTATGAGTGAACAAGGAGTTGGCTCCAAAATTAAAATCAACTGAAAAACTAGTCCCAAGAATTCTATTTAAATGAAGTACTAAAAACAAAATCAGACAACACTCTGTTAATAGTCTACTCTACAAGCATTTGTTTGATTATGTTTAATTTTCCTCTTTTTGCTATTTTCGTTTTAAATAGCAATGAATCGTTTAAGGAGTTAAATAGCATTAAGTATTTAGAAGCCACTTATTTTTATAATTTAAAGTTTTGTAGAGCGCAAATTTTGAACAAGGAGCTTGAAACGTGTATGACGCCCCATAAGTATTTCTCGGTGAAGTCAATGATCCCCGATTTGGAGCATTCAGGATATTCTCCATGTCTCTCTGCGGTCTTAAACAGCAAACAGATGAATAAACGGATGGACGACAGGTGATCCTTTTCTTTTGTAAATTCAGATTGAACTCGATCAAGAGTATAAAAAAAGATTAACTTTTCCTAGTAGCTGACGTTAAGTGGACTGATAGTTGGTGTTGTAACCATAACACTTAGATGGTAACAACACCACTACCTAACCTAGTAGCTGACGCTAAATGTAAAAGGTAAATGGCCGTCGACAAATGTGTTAAAAAGGAATGATTATGGTAGACTAATTACCGAGATCAATTCACTAATATTTGGAAGACCATAAAGTGTTCCATCGATGCAATCTTTTGCTGTGATTTGCCTTTCTTCGCACCTTTGTTGTATAATTTCCCACAAAATTCAAATTAAGAAAATAAAACACAAAATTTTGAGGAATATCATTAAAAACCAAGCCACAGATGTTTAGACTTCAAAATATTAACAAGCAGATCTCTTGTCAGGAAAAAGTATCAGGCAGTGGTTTTGCTTTCTGAACATTTTGGCTGCTTCTTTTTTAACCCAAATTATAGTCATCCATCTTGGATCTCTTTAATTAACTTGAAAATGATGATGAGCAGTTTAGATATTGACCCATGGGTCCAAAAAATTAATTATGCTTTGAGATAGCATCAAAACGGGATCATCTCATCTTGGGTGGTCTAGATGTCACGGGAAGATGACCCATCAAAGCTTTTCATCGTCACGTTTTCAAGAATTGAGCTAAATAATGACGATGGTTTTATGTTGCTGGACCTTTTTTGACTCTGTTCGCTAAACAAAAACTAGATCTTGTCTTGAATTCAAAATTCGGAGAATCCTATCATAACATTATAGCGGATCGTATTTCAAGATATACCAAATGGTGATGACATGAGTGGCCATCATTAAACATGGTTAAATCTTAACATCTGCTTATGACATCAAATTAGGGAAAGACAAAGCTGCCCTAGAGTAGAAGAATCATTTTGCCATACAAAAAGCAATAAAAATATCAAACTTATTAATTGACTGAGTGAAGTGAGTGAGTGAGTAACATTCTTTCAACAACATACCTCTTTATAGAATTAAATTAAACAACGCCTTGTACCAGCACAATCTGAAATTATAAAAAAAAAAAAATTAATCATTTGAAGAAGGATTAAATAAAACTTAAAATCATATATTCTATTTTAAATTCAAAAGGAGATCTGGGCCCTATTGCACCAACGACTTTTCACTTTTCACTTTGCAACTTTTCACTTTTACTTTGCAAATTCTGTTTCACCAAACGCTAATTTTCAAAGAGGAAATTAATTTTTTGAAAAGTAAACAAAAAAATCCTTCTTTGCAAATTTTGTTTCACCAACCGCAAATTCGCAAAGTGAAAAGTACTTTTCTGAAAAGTGAAAAGTTTTGCAAATTTGCAAAGAATTGTTTGATTTCGTTTCACCAAACGAAAAAACTTTGCACTTTGCATTTCAAATACTGAAAAGCAAAAATTTTCTTTGCGGTTTGTGATAAGTTCGTTTATTTTTGTTTTATATTCAATTTTATATATAATTTCATTATAATAGATTATTATCTAATATATAAAATTCTTCTGTCACAGTTTTAGTGGTCATACTCCTTCGAAATGGCTTGACGGATGTTGCTGAAATTTTATATGTTTATTCAGTATCAGTAGGTATGAGAATAGGCTTATAAGTTATAACTAGGTTTATACCGCTAATTGTTGAGGATGGCTCACCCACACTGTCTGTTTTTGCATTTCTTGGGCCGTTGTTTGTTTTTAATAATTTTTTGTGGTCTGTCATTAAGAAATACATTCAGTCCTTAATTTTCAACTTCCTACCACTTTTTGGACGCAGCGTTATTTTGGAAGGAAGCAAAGAGAATATCCTTGAATTGAAAAAAATAACGAAATGATAAAGCTTGTTTTTGCAATCGTAATAAATTTAAAAATTACTTTTTTATTTTTTACCACTTCCAAAACAGCTAACTTTTTGGCGTTCTTATCAGTACGACTCATTTTGAAAATTTTGAAAAAAACGTGCACTATTAATATCTCTTTCTATGACATTCTGTCATTAAATTTTGTTTTTGACATTTGCACTTTTTTATCACTAGTGGAGTTGTTTACTTTTTACTTGCGCCACATAGAATATAGTATGGCAAGTATTGAATTCGCAAAAATAAGTTGAGATTTTGATGAGATATGACATTACGACGATAACGTCGAAAAAATTGGGTCCGGCGATTCCGTCCGTCTGTGAGTCTGTCTTTCTGTAAACGCACCTTTTTTTTCATTTCATTTCATTTATTGTGTAATTATGCTCAGTAAGATACAATATCTTATAAGATAGAGCAAATTTCTGTACATTCATACATTATTTTAACAAAAATGTGCTTTGTATTTTAGAAAAAAGTTAAAATTTCAAGTTATTAAGTAACAGCAAAATATATAAAACTATTAACAAGAAGAAGAATAACAATACAAATTTAATCAAATAAAAATATAAAAAAAAGATTAACTGAAAATTAAATTTAAGAGTTATTCATTACCATCATTCATCATCATCATCATCATCATCATCAACATCATCATCAGCTTAGAAGCTAGGAGAAGAATTCTTTCAGAGATCTTCCAAACATGGCCTGGTTGCTAATAACTCTAATAGAGCGAGGGAGGGAGTTCCATAATCGAATGGAATGCACGTAGAACTGCCGTTCTGAAACCAAGAATTTGAAGCGCACTGGCATAAGGTCACATGATCTTTCAGAACGTGTAAAATTTATTTTGTTGTATAAGTATTCTGGTTGATGAGACTGCAAGACATTGTGAAGTAGTGTTAAAGTTCGGAGTTTAAACAGATTATCCAACGATATGGCATAGATAGACTTAGAAAAACTTGAAATGTGATCATATCTCTTGAGACCATAAACATACCGCGCAATACAGTTAAATGCAACATTAAGTTTACGTTTGTGTTCGAAGTCACAATTACTAAAAACTTCGCAGCAGAATAACATTAGGGGCATAATCAAAGTCTTGGCTAATATTAACCGAGTTTTCAGAGGTGTTATGTAATGAGATGCCCAGAGCAATCGAAGACCTCCATATATTTTACCTAATGTTAAATTAATATGGGTATTCCAACTTAGAGTCTTGTTAAATGTTAGCCCCAGATTTTTTGCAGAATCGACAAACTGAATAATACAGTTATTAAGATAAATCTCCGGAAAGTATGATGTGTCAGCATTAGTTCTAGATATGACAAGACATTTAGTTTTACTCGGATTTAAGCTCAGGCTATTCTTACGGGACCATAGGACAATATTATTTAAGTCCTCATTGACTTCATATACACCATTCTCGAGCATACCTAGATGAAAACTATTGTATAATTGAACATCATCGGCGTACATGTGCACCGAAGAGTTTAGCGGGCAAGACGGGAGATCATTGATGTACATCGAGAACAACAAAGGTCCTAATATAGAGCCTTGAGGGACACCTTTATTTAAAGGGAGAAAAGTTGATAAAACATTGTTTGCAAAAACTGTTTGCATTCTGTCGGTTAAATAGGAGAGAATAAGCTTGACTGATGGATACGAAAAATGAAATTGAGTTTTAAGTTTTTTACAGAGAACGGAATGATTAACGGTGTCAAAAGCTTTAGAGAAGTCAAGAAGGGTTAATATTGTGACTTTATCATTATCTAAGTTATTTCTAATGTTTTCAACAACGTCAATTAAGGCTGTAGTGCAGCTGTGCTGTGGTCTAAAGCCTGATTGATTGATGTAAATTAATTTATTGTTTGTAAGAAACGTTCTGATTTGAAGATTTATTATTCTTTCCAACGCTTTCGAGAGAAAAGGCAAAATGGCAATGGGACGAAAATCATCAGCATCACGATTTTTGGGAATAGGTATTATCTTTGCCTGTTTCCAGGCTAAAGGAAAAGTACTACTCATTAAAATATTATTGAAGATATATGTTATGTATTTTAAGATATAAGGAAGAATGGTTTTCAAAAAGATTGGATGTATGCCATCAGTTCCAACAGAGTTGGACTTTATAGCTAAAATACTTTCAAGAACATCACACTCGGTAATACATGAGAGACAAAAACCAGTAAATGAGCTGTCATTAAACATTTCTGCCAGATTGCAGGTTTGGTGTTCAGTTTCGCATGAGTTTAAGTTGACAAAACGTTTATTAAGCTCATTACAATCAATATTGAGTGTTTTGTTATTTACTTGCTTACCAATGCCAATTTCTTTCAAATTCTTCCACAGTTTGTCTTTGGCTAGAGAAGGATCAAACTTTGGAGCATAAAACTGTTGCTTGGCTTCACGAATTAAACGTATGACACGGTTTCTTATTGTTTTGTATGTTGTATGCAAAGTTTCGAGTCTAAAATTTTTCCATCGGTTATAGGCTATATTTCGTTCTCTAATAAGGCTCTTAATATGGTTGTTAAACCAGGGCTGTTTTTTATTATTTGTTCTTGTAACCATTGGAACATGTAAATCAAAAAGATAATTAATATTGTATTGAAGAAAAGACACCTGGTCGTCAACAGAGGGTATATTGTATATCTGGGCCCACTCAATTCGATTCAAATCTGTTTCTAACATCAACCTATTCACATTTTTGAAGTCTCTATAACAGTTAGGTGAAGAAGATACTGTTGGTGAACATTCGAATGTTAAGTACATTAAGTCATGGTTGGAAAAACAAGGGGCAGAAAGTTGTTTGTAAAGAAGAACTTTATCACTGTGACTTACAAAAAACAGATCAAGTAAAGTACTACCATGTTTTGTAAAATGTGTGGGAGATGCTATATTTACAGGGAATAAACTAAGTGAACCCATTCTATCTACAAGTTCAGAGTTTCTGAGCACATCATGGTTGAAATCCCCTGCGACTATAATGAATGGAGACACAAAAGTTAGCTCGTCCAGTATTGAAAACAATGGAGTCAATTGAATATTTCGATTTGGGCAATATACAGTTCCAAGCAATACCTTATTGTTGTTACATTTAACCTCAATGAACAAATATTCTACTTCGCTACCCGGTGAGGATTTACAAATCAGTTTGCAGTTTAAATCTTTGCGATGAAAGATTGCGACACCCCCACCCTTACGACCACTTCTATCGCATCGAAAAACATTAAAACCATCCATATGACAAAAAATTTCATGAGAAAACCAAGTTTCACAAACACATACAACATCAATATTAGAATTTTCGAACAAAAAACGAAATTCATCCATCTTAGGATTCAAGCTTTGAGCGTTAATATGGCAGACCTTCAAACCATCATGCTGTACACCTAAAATTCTTATCATACAGCGAGTAGAACCATGCTCATTTTCGAATAAGGAATCCCAATCACGATCTCCAGAATTAGAATTAGCCATTGTTATATACAAAAAAGTGATAAGGCAAACAAAAAGCCCACCACAAAGACATAATAAGAAGCAGTATAACCAAGTTTAAAAGATTCTCAAGAAATATAGAAAAGATGATGGTGACGACAATGACAGTGATGGGTTTAATTTTATAAAAATAATTATTCATTTAAAAATAAGAAAGATAAGGAATATAAATTAGAAATTAAATAATCAAAAAATAATATAATATGTAGGAAGAAAAAATCAAAACAAAGCAAAAAAGAGAAAAAAAAGTTTTGTTTACTTCTTCTACTTGTGTTATTGTAGATCAGCTGTTCCAGTTGTCATCAATGATGAAGTGGCAATAACATTCAATGAATCTATGTTGTCCACTAAATGAGCTTTACCATTGCGTTTGTCTTTGACGTACACAAAACCTCGCATAGTAAAAGCAGAGAAAAATTTCCCCTCATTTTTCATCTTAATTGCACTCTGCAGTATAAGGCGGTTCTTTACCGTAAGACATTCGTGCATAAACACCGGCTTATCAGAAGGAAGTCCAAAATCACGAAGACAAAGTGGTTTTTTTGATGCTGATCGGTAGTTTGCGATTGATCGTAGTGTAGCGCTTTTGTCTCGCGTTGAGTGAAATTTTACGAGTACCGGTGCATTAGGTGTCGAGTTTGTTGTTTTCAGTCTGTAAACGTCGCGAATAGCCATGGGTTGTAATCCTATCGTGTTACACATTTTATTAAAAGTTAATTTAAGATCCTCGTGTTTGATTAGAGGCAACCCATGAATGAGTGCATCGCTCTGTATTTGTTTATAAAGTTGATTTTCTTCGTTTTTATCAATGCGTGCGGTAATTTTATTAATTAAGTCATCGTGTTTTTTAATTTCTTCTTTGAGTGATTTGTGTTCTTCTTTGATCGCATCAATTTCACTCAATTTCGATTCCAAAAATCCTATGCGAGTAGTGACGTCTTCAATCGATTGTTTTAGTGCCGAAACATCTCTCTCAATTGCACCTACAGCCTAAACCACTGGTCCGACTTCAAACTTATATGTATTTTTGAGGTAAATATTTAAATTTATATTTTTATTTATGAATTATAATTACATGTTTTTATTTTAAATGTTTTTATGAGTTATTATTTGGGAAACAGGAGCAAGTTCGTACGAAACAGTTGTTCACATATTTTTTTAATTCGTAATAACAAGGAAAAGAAGCCCAAATCTTATATTTGTTTTACTTTGCAACTTTTCAAATTAGGACTGAAAATGAAAAGTTACATTTTAAGTTGGTGAAACGCCCACACTTTTCACTTTCCAAAAAAACATTGAAATTTGCAAAGTGAAAAGTCGAGAACTTTTAATTTTTGGTGAAACACTTTTTACTTTTACTTTGCAGAAAACTATTATTTTGCAAAGTTGCAAAGTGAAAAGTGAAAAGTTGTTGGTGCAATAGGGCCCTGATCAGAAAAAAAAACATTCCAAAGGAACAGCTCGAAACAGCTTTTGTAAATTTCAATTTCTCTCATCTCCAATAAGAACAATTTGTTTGTCAAATAAAATTAATTTTCTTGCAAAACAAAACTATTGATATTGACAAATAACTCCATCTGCACTAAGCCGATCGATGTGGAATTTAACACCTGAAAGCCAGAAGCTAAGATATTTTCAATATCAACACTGTAACTCGAACTCAACTCGCAACAAATATTTGCACAAAACCATAAAATGCAAATGTGAGATACGCCACACTGGCAGCTCTAGAATTTCTTTTGTGGTTATTTGCCAAACGAACAACGACCCAAGTCGTTGTTCTCCAACCCTTTCTCCCACCACTATATAGGTAATACCTCTGATGACTGGTGTTATAGCTTAACTTACTGCAGATCGATAACCCCTTGCAGGCTTTCAAAAGAAACACTATACCCGCAGTCGACAAAAAAAAAATATCTACAGACTTAGTTAGCACTATGTACTGACGACACCCAGGACTGGCACCTAGAGCACACTCACCGCACCGGTCCGAAAACGTACACCTTTTAAAGTGTCTTACAGCCATATAGCCAGGAGTGAAAATCAGTAGCCGAAGAGTGCCAATGCATGTATTTATTGATGGCCCTCCTTCATGCAACAACCATACCACTATTAAAAGAAGAAGAAAAAGAAAAAAGACAAAAAAAGTCAAAGAACCGTCGAAGCATTGTCGTCTTCAACATCATCATCGTCGCCTTCGACTTTCGACAAGCAGAAAAAAAAACTCCATCAGGAGTTTAAGCCATTACAAACATCGCACAATGCAGCAGAACCCGAAGGGACGGAAATGTCCTTTAAAGACGATTTAGCATGCATGCCAATGAGCTGCTATTGCACTCTTACTGCGGTTACAATACGTACATCTCTCATAGATGAGAGTGTGAGCTGAAAACCAAATTGGTGGCTATTAACATACGAATATGGTGTAAATGAAAGGAATTTGTGAACACACGAGGCAACAAAAAATTATAAACACCGTCAAGAAGTCTTTAAGTCGGGAAACAAAGGCTTTGAAATGTTGAACATCCTAAGAAATGGTTTAAAGCAATTACTACTATACAATAATGTCATTTCTGTCTGATGAAGAGTTAAGGAAATTAAAGAAGCGTTCAAGTAGTTCATGTTGCAACATAAAAAACTTGCATCGAGTTGATCAAATATTGACGCTCTCCCTTTGTTTTTGTAAATTTGAATAGAACATTAAAGATGAGTGGAGAATTTGTGTTTTGGTCGTCATCCTTGTCTCTTTTTAAGTGTCGCCATCCTCATCGATGTCCGTCATCGTCGTCGTCGTAGTTTTTAGTACATGTCAGATGTTTTAATGATTTGATGTTTGATGATTGCATGGAGAATAATAAAATCGACATGTTTTATTGACGCTTCATTAGAATTTTGCAATCAAAGACAAGAATTTATTTTTCGTGTCAAAAGAATGATAAGAAGCAAATCTATAAAACAAAAGAGCTGAGCTAAGAACCTTATTTTCAATTTGTTGAGCGATAACCATGTTTGAGGTTTTTATGGACTTTTGATCTTGTGCCTTTGTTGTAGTATTCTAGATTGGATCAAGATTGAGATCGTAAAACAATGAAAACATAAGTTCCTTATGACACAACTGCCGATCGTTGAAATGGTATTTCCGCCTTACTCTGATCTATTAAATCTGAACGCACTCGAAAGTGATTCAAGTGAAAGCCAACAGCGAATGAAAACAGCACATACTTATTATTCCACCCACAACACTTTCTGTCGCATTCAAAATCATTTCATTGTTGATTCTCTATCTAAAAATCTGCACCACAATCGGACAATCTGATTTCTGAATACAAGGCAGGTAGTTGCTCTCGATTGCATGCAAAATGAAAGACAAAAAGCCTACAAAACAAACAAAGAGATTGATTTAGTAAATAAATTTATTATTTATCTCACATTCTTTTGTGCGGATTGAACTGCGACGCGTTACCGTTATTTGTTAACTAATTGCTTTCCATTTATTACGAAAGAGTTGTTTATTGTTTATAGTTTTGGATTGAAAACCGAGAAATTTAGCGGACAAACAAAACACAATTAGAAAATTGAAAGTCAAAGTGAATGCTAACAAATATGGGTGCGAAGATATCGCATTCTAACATGTAAGGAATTTGGTATGTTATCTAACTGAGAAAAGTGATAGAATTGAACATGAAGACGTGCTGTTTGCGAAATTGTAAGCAAACATCAACTCGGCCCGATACAGATCTCAAACCGTTTAAAATTTACAATATTGACCCTTGTTGAAAGTTAACACATTTAATTTTTGTTTGCGAATAAAAAAACTTGATTGATGGTTGGGTCTTGTATTTTATTGTTGGCAAGGCTAAATGCATACAAAACCCATTTAAGCAAAAAACCATTATTTTGACAACCGAAATGGAAAGTATCTCACCTCAAGGTGTTTGTTGTGTTACACATAATTCAAGGCAATTAAATGTCAAAATAGACATTTCGGGTTTAGTTTTATTTTTTGTCTCTAAACAACTTTAGAGTTATTTAACAGCAATTACTCTTGTTTTAACCTTTTATTTCCGTCAGTAAAAATGTTTACTGCATCACAAGTTATCTGAATGCGTATCCATACAGGTTTGCAGTCGTAACTCAAGCTACATAATAAGTTGACAGTTGACACCAATCTTTCATGTGCGATTAACTAGTTTGATGAGTTTGTATCACGAATGTCAAACGCATTTAAGATAAAACTGTTTGATGGTAAAATTAGTGTTGTCGAAATACGAAGATAAGTTTTCTTTGAATTTGGTCGTAATTGGTGTGGTGTCTTTTTTTCATATTGAAAAATTGGAACAGTACTAACATTTTTTAATGTGTTTTAGGAATCCAAACAAATTAACCAACCCAGCTAAAGCATTCTTCGATATCATTGAAAATCACCTTGAAGAGATTCTTTTCGTCACTGGACAGATGAACTGCCTCTTAACTCAA
This sequence comes from Sphaerophoria taeniata, assembly GCA_943590905.1. Lineage (NCBI taxonomy): Eukaryota > Metazoa > Arthropoda > Insecta > Diptera > Syrphidae > Sphaerophoria > Sphaerophoria taeniata. The sequence continues at coordinate 23,855,159 of OX016540.1, forward strand.
TAATGATGTCTTTTGCTAACTTGGTTCATAACACCATTCATACGTCAATACAAAACAAATTCATAAATGCTTCCCTGGGAAGTGTCCCCTGAAGCAATAAAATTAGCATCGACGCGACGCACGTCGTGCCATCGTCTTTGTTGCTGTCGAATGAGTAATAAACTTGATTTAATGGTCTAAGGCAAACCCAGTCCCAAAGGAAAATTTGCATCAAACAAACAAAAATGAACATATGTAAGAATGAAAAGCACTTTTTGCAAGTGACACATAAAATTAATTCACAAAACATTGCAATTAAATGTTTTATGTTTCCCAATCGATGAGGTATAAGCCCAAGACAGGATCGGAATTGGTTGCCTCAATAATAAAAGAAAAAAGATAATGATGGGTCTGGCTGTCAGCATGAGTCAAAACAAACAGGACAGAGTATGGTGTCCGTATATTTTAGCAGGCAATTTGTCTTGGGTGTGTTGCTAAAAATATGTTTTTTTTTAATTATTTGCTTGAAGTCGTTAATCAAAGAACCGTTTGGTCCTTAAATTTTTAATCGTTTTTAGACACAAACAGTCATAAAAAACAAACATTTTATAGCGTTTTTTATTTCAGCTTTGTGAGTTTTTAATTCGTCTTAGTTCACTAAATTTTGTAGGTATGTCCGAAAACTTATAAAACTGTTAAAACCACAAAGAAGTGAACTTCACCAACTCATCAGCTATTTCTAAACATTTGAAAATTTAAAACCTGATGATATATCAGTCCAACCCATGCCGTACAACAGCACCCACTCTAAAAATCCTCAAGCTAGGTAGAAACAATGACGCATGGGTACAAATTTTATTCACTTAAAACATACTCTACTCTACTCTACACCGTCATCACCGTCATCGATCTGCTATTGACAACACAGTCGAGAATGCCTCTCTCAGTACATGTTTATAGACAAAGAAAAATGTTGCTATAAGTTGCGGTGCAATTAACTCGATTTTATTTATACATTATCTCAACATCGAAATATAAAATGCAAAAAAGATAGATATCGGTCAGAGCACGAGCCTCGCGTTGTTGGCATTATAGAACTCTCAAATTCAATCTCAGAACTCAAATAGATTTTATATTTTGGGACGGCTGCTGTACCGTCATCAAACCAACAGCAATCGAACAATCCACATCGGTAGCTGCTCCTAAGAAGTTAACAAAAAAATGTGTATGCAAAAGAACGCTAGTAAAACGTAATGCAAATCTCTACAAGGTTGTACACGGCACTGAAACATCAAACAGTTTTTTTAAGAATTTTGATAATTCTGGTGAGCATAGAAATTTTACTCTTTTAAATTATGACCTCAATAAGGCGATACAAAGCTTAAAAATGCACATTTTCAATCAAATAATTGAAATAAATATAAAACGAAAGAGCTGAGGTACGAACCTGATTTCAGTTAAATTTAATGAATGATTATTTTAACCTATCCCAACTCTTTCCTTGTTTTAGTTACTTCAAAAATTAACTTTCTAGACATTTTTCTGAGTGTACTCTGTGACTAATTATACAATAAACGATTGTATATGTCTTTTTAAGGTGTGTTGGCGGTATCGTTCTTTTGTTGTAAGTTCCACCAAACTGAAACAGCACGCGATAAATTTACCGGTATTTCCAAAAACAATAAAATAAAAATAAAAAAAGACCATTTTACATAAGAATACAGTTGGTTTGAAATTTAAACCAAAAACTGGACAAAGTGTGTCGCGTTTCCAAAAAAAAAGCACTTACCCATGTAGGTAAGGGGTTGCATACAGTCTTATTGTTACAAAAAACCAGAAACTGGTCAGTAGAGCTTGAGGTTTAATAAATTTACGATCTTTGACGCCAAATAATCTCGTTTTGTCTCTTTTTCTCAAAAAAAAATCTCCTTTTGTTGAAAATATTCAACTTACACAAAAGGCGACTAGATAGTATACCAATTGATCTAAGGCGATTTATGATGTCTTTTTTGTAAGTTCTCGAAAAGCTGGAAAATTCAGCGGGTGGGTGGAGATTGTGCGGAAGATCAAACACGTGTTACGTGCGACAGCTGAGGAATGCAGCTATCGAGATTAAGTCGATATACGCTATGCATTATGATTGGAAAATTGATATTCGTTTTTGTTTTTATTCTTGTTTTTGTGCTTTTGTACGAACAAGTCTCTTTGTCTTGTATATGATGCAGTTTACATGAGTATAAAAACGAGTAGGTAAAAATGTTTAACAAAGGACTTGTTGGGGTACCTGCGAAATGACACATTGAAGGGTAATATATTTTTGAGTGATGTATGTATCTTTTTGTGAATTTACATTTTTTGTGTATCGCGTTATCGTTTGTGTATACAAAAAAGAAAGAGCTGTCAGAAGAGATCGAAATTTTGTACAGTTGCGATGGTGGAATGAATACCAAGTGTCTGAGATGAAAAGTGGCTATAAGTATTTATAAAAGTAAAAAAAAAACAAGACATTCTCGTACAACGAATAATAAATCGAACTTATCGGAAAGATGATTGTCAGTCTCTTTTGTTCGTTTTTACATTTTATTGGTTTGATATTAGTAGGTAAGGCTCCGACATTTTCTGATGTAATGAAGCTGGTTTTTTTGTCTTGGTTGATATTAAATAATTTTGGGTACATAATGTGTGTGGAAGGTATTACAATGTATTTTTATTAGAAATATACTGAAAACTCCACATAGCATACAATTTAGATGTTCTAGTTGCAAGGTATCAATCTAGTTTGTAGAGGTTGGTTGGAAAAAACTCTTGATGATTGAATTAAGGTGGAGTATGAACCCATCAGAAAGTGTGATACTTCCTGCTTGTTGAACCATTAGGAGCTTTTTACAATGCGAAAATGACTTTTGATGAGTGTGTTGGCCAGTTTACTGGTGTCGTTATAAAAAGACTCTCCTAGGTTTTAAAGACTCCAGTCTTTTCTGTACTTTAGTTATATCACGAATAAAACTCTCTTTGTTTACTCTTTTAACTTACAAAAGTACTTCAACTGGAAAGGAGCTGTCACCAGTCAGTACTTATTTTTTAACTTGCTGTCAATTGAATAAAGTCATTATTACCTGCAGTTCTTTTTAACTGGCTTTAATCAGTTAAGTCACTTAAAAGTCATTTAACTAAAGCAAGTGTGGTTTTAGTCAATTAGACTTTTGACTGCAGTCAATTAACTTTAAGTCAATTGAATTTTGTTTAGTCTTTTTAGCTAAAATGTATTGAGACAATACAATACTATGGAAGTATTATGAAGTAGCATTTTATCTCTGTACACATTTGTTTTTTCGTTTGAATTCACCCTGTGCTGGATTTGTCCAATAATTAAGACTAGTGTGGGATATAACCAACGCATGTGCTGTCCAACTTAAGAGGCCAGGGCCGTATTCTTTAGGTATTGACTGGTGACTGCTCCATTCCAGTTAAAATACTTTTGTAAGTCAGTTAATTTAAAGTCTTTTTTTTAAGTTAATTAACTACGAATTTACTGACTGCACTACCAAAGCACTGCAGTCTTTAAAATCCCTGCTCGTCTTACGAAGACGCCAAGCCGTAAAGCATGATGATGTCTTTTTAAGAGCTTATATGCAGTCTTTTCATATATATATTAAATCCTTTAGGATTTATGCTGGGCCAAATCTGTTTGGTGACCAGACCATACATGGTCTGCTTAAGGCTTAAGCATGTAATACCAGCGCTTTCCCATTGGGTCAAGATGAGCGGAAGAGGCTTAAAATAAGCTTTTTTGAATACACTCCGCTACCTTAACCTTCTGCATAGAATTTTCTTCCAGAATCTCTCTACCTTCCCAATCTGTTCTTGATGTTATGGAGCCCAGCTAAATTTTAATAAAATGGTGTAGTCTTTACCTTTGGGCATTGATTTGAAAGAATTCAAAATTGTGAAAAGTGAAAAATTGTTAGTTTTCCACTGATTATGCTGAAAGACGAATAGCTGTGTTCGCAGCAATCAGTTTGCTACAGATATCGAGGGGTGTTAAATTAAGTGTAATGTCTAGTGCCGCCATTAGATTCTTGCGTAACGCCCCGATTATGCATACACATGCCGAGTTCTGGACTTTGCTCAGCTTATTGGAAGTCACTGCCAAGCACATATGTAAGAATCGGTCGTGTAACCGTTGTACACTGGCAAGAGATATTGCGAGATTGAAGACTCCATCTGCGGCTTATGATGTTTTACAAACCTATGCAAAAATTCGCATCCCAAATAAATTGAAAAGATTACGTTCAAAATCTTCCACAGCTAGTATATTCTCCTTAACTCTGGCACATGTACAAGATGAACTAGGTATAATATATTCGAAGAACAAGAGTTTCAAGAAGTATACAATCCTTCAACTGTCGTTGGTGAGAAGGTTCAGCAGATGCGAATAGTGCCTGGGAAGAAGGCTCTCACCGGACATCCCGGAGACGCGCCGTAAGCCGAAGGCTTATTTTCAAATTCTTTGTCAAAAATAGGACTTGCAAAAAAACCATTTATGTAACATAATTGTGTTGGATCAGTTACTAGAATATCTGAAAAAAACCGACTGAAAGGTTAAGCCTGCTTACGCTAAAATGGCGATTTTTGCAACTAGTCCACCATGACTTCAAATATTTAAGAAAAAATAGAGATACAGGCTATACTATATTTTGTTATTTTCGGAGTCTTAACTTTATACTTAGACACAAAACTGCCTTAAACTTTGCTTCAAATAAAAAATTAATTATCGTACACTTTGATCTTAGCCATATGAGAAGCGACGGCAAAAGCCGATCCTACTATCGTGAACAGTGTAACTTTATTTTTAATATAAATAAATATTATTCTTAAAAATCTAATTGCCCACCGATTTACTGCCAGTTTTATTTGATAGACATTTCAAACCACATGACGTTCGACATAAAATCATATAAAGTGTAAATACCTTCACTTTATTGTTTTCAATAAATAAAAGATCAAAAATCAACTAACCCAGATTCATGTTCCATAAGAAATCCGTAACCAATTGAGCCTATCAATTACAACAAAACAAATCACAAAAAAGTAACATCCCACAAATTAACATAGATTTCCCATCGCAATGCGGTTATGATCTCCCATTTACCGTATTACATGTTTCCACACATCAACTCTCACTTTATTCGTTTTTCGCCCAACATAGAACCTCCAAAGAAAGCCAAACCCATGATATCCCATCTCACCAAAAAAAGTCTCAAATCTTATCAATAAATCTGAGTTTTTTGTTTCCAAAATTGTATTCATATGAATAAATAAGCCCTGCAACCATATCATGAACGCCCTCTTCCACCGAAATATGAACAACCATCATTATGCGGCAAAGTCATCACATTACCATATCGTCATTGATGATGATGATGATGATGATGGTGGAGACCTAAGCACACAAGCCCATCTGAGGCTTTATAGACTGTGGCACCAGCCAAAGCTCTAGGCCATTATTATTCGATGACTGCAAGCTGCGACTGCGATTTTGAGATATAATCTTTATCTGAAAGATTTAGTTACACCTTCAGCTCGCGTCTCGTGTTGGCGACCTAATTTTTTTCGACACGACACAACAGCAGCCAGGCCAAGCATCAAAGCCATTCAAGTCATCCTAACCATCTCAGCTGTTTAATGTTTTCCACATGCTTAGGTTTAACTATCGACCGACCGGCAAAGGTGTTTGAATGCAACTTTGTATGGAATTGGCCTGGGGCGGATTTATGAGTGTTTTAAAATTTAAATTCAGGCCCAAAGCTTTTTAGATTCTTCTTTAAGATTTGAAGGTATTCAAAAACATTATGATCGTTTTCAGGGAGTGGATTTTAAGTTTTGAAAAAAGGGCCCCATTTTTGCGATTTTGAATAATGAGAGTAGTTAACAAGTTAGAGCCCCCTTATTTCAAAAATTCTTAAAATACAATTTTACTATTTAGGGTTCGGAGATGGAAGGAAAATCTCACTTGTCTCACTCCAGGCTCTGAAATGTTTTATCCTTGTGAAAAGTGACCTTCCAACTCCGGCCCTGATTGCTACCGAGAAACCGCGGCTTAACAACCTTTGCTAATACAATACAAGATTTGTTTTGGCCGCTATGTTGATTATTTGTTTCCCGGTAGATGGATGCAACGATGAAGGATGAATTTCCTGGGTCGCTTCGTCGTCGGCGCACTGAACAGAAGGTACATCCATGTGGTCCACATTAGCAAACGCGAGCACCTCGATCGAGCTATAAAGTCGACCGAGTTATGATGAATCTAACGTGGGCTACGGTAAATAAGTCACTAAATTGGACTCACGTCCAAGAAATTTGTGAAGCTTCGTGTTGCATGCAACTGAAAAACCTACAGTAGTTGCGGCACCGCCGCGCAGCAGCCAGCTTCAGTGGAGCGGCAGTCGCAAACTTCTTATGGAATCTCCATCTTCTTCCGGTGCGGTGAGCTTGAGAATATTCAACACCGCTTAAATACACTCACAGACACACTGGGACATAGAAATGCATCTTCAACTGTATCTAATGTCGGTCTATCGATGCTGGTAGCTGCAGCAGCAAGCGGTGAGCCATATTCACTGTGAAGGGAGAGTGAGAGAGATAGATAGACAAGCAATAGGTACCATAGCAATCTAAGTGGCATGTTGCCAGTCATCGGGAAGCTGGCTACTGTCGCCGTTTGAAGCACGTCGTTGTTGTCGTTGGAGCGTCGTCGTCGTCCGTCGCGTCTTTCAAAGCTTCATCTCTGTCGGCTTGCATCTTAGTTTGCCGCCATGGCGCGCTTTGGCCACTATGCAGCTTCAGCTGAACTCGTGTAATTACAAGTTAAACTAACGGTTAAGTAATTAGATTCCATTTGTAATGGAGTGGATGCTGTGATGTGGCTGCTGCTGCTCTTTACGGTTTTTTTCTATTTTTTGTTATTGTTTTTGTTTTGATTGTTTTTCTTTCCGCCGTTGTCGTGGCTTAGGTCTCGAATTGAAGAGCTGGATTTATTGGCTGCAGTTTCATTTGGGTGGCGATTTATTTGCATAGCAGCGAAGGAAAAAGGGGAGATTTGATTGCAATTTACATGGTTTATTTTTTCCTCGGGTTTTTTTTGCAAAGAATCCAACCATCGAACGGTGATCTTTGACTGCGCGTGGTTTGACATATTGTCAGTGGGTCATGGGGGCTTTTTTTGCAGTGAAATTTATGTTCAAGTCGTCAGCAGATTGCTTGCGGTTAAGATCATCTGATGTATGAAGTTTTTTTTTTACTTTTTGGCTTGTGATGCAGATGTCTGATAATATGACTCGGAATTTGGTATTTTCCTTTTATGGCAAGATGCAGGCTGCAGGCAGAGTTTAGTGACAGTTTGATGGTAAGGAATAAAAATTGTCAAACTGAGTTTGTGGATGAGAAGCAGGAAGGTTAACTTTGAATAACCGAAAGGTTTTTTTTTATGTGAAATGTGAGGGAGGAATTTTGACTTATTTTAACAAATATAGGTACTAACTGAGATCTGACATGAAGTACATTTTTTTTTTTTGTAAGAAATGAACTTAGACATGCTAAAGCTTTTTGAGATCTACAACACTGAGATACTTTTCGGTCGGGAGATACTTTTTCCAAAGTTCATTAACAATGCTCAAGGCCATATTCTTGTGAAAGACAGTAAAATTCTTCACAGGTGGCAAAAGTACATGGACGGACTTTCAAATTAACTTTTAAATTTCTGTACTTTCTGACGTTACAATTGATGTAACGTAATGTAATGGTTAATGAGGAGGGAAAAGCTATTGAGAAGGTTTGGAAATCAAAAAAAATGTCTGGAAGCTATAAGAATTAAGAAGTAATCGGATGCCCAGTAAAATTAAAGACAGTTTTCTCCTTCCAATCTAACAATAGCTATGGCAGGTTGCAGCTGCAAGCTCTATCTAGCTTTTGTCAAACACCACAGAGATCGTCTAGCGAGTCTTGGGTTGCCTTCTGAAAAATATAATTGGGCTGCTTAATTATCAGTGCAGGTTTGTCACGGGTAAGTTGTAGCGAAGCGTTACAAACTCGTTAAAATTCCACCACCGTTTAGTTAAAACCATTAGTTTAGGAGAAATAAGGGGGGAGGCGCTAAGGCCACTTTGTGTTATTGAGGTATAAGATCACGTCTTTGATCTTGAATTCTGAGAGTTCCTCAATACCGTTGAAGAATTTTTTGCCTAAGTGGAGTACCTACTTTTTCCTAGCCAAGGCTGGACAATAGCGGAGAAAGTGTGGGACAGTTTCTTTTTCATTCTGGTACTCACAGCTACGGCAGAAAGTATTATATGGTATACCCCATTTTGCTGCATGCTCCCCAATAGGCCAGTGCCCTGTGCAAGTTGCAACAATCCTGGCTATGTCATGCCTTGGTTTGGAAATAAAATTGATTGGGTTTTTTATAGGTGGGCCAGATTTTGCTAGATATACCGCAACTGGTTAAGCTATTCCACCTATAGTTTGCTTCTGATGTGTATTTTGTCACGATATTGAATGAGTTGTGAAGGGCTAATCCTTGCTATCATTTTTGACTGGAGACCCCACTTTTTGCCGAAGATTTTGGTGCATGCGTAGAAGGCACACGCCTTTCTCACCCTTACTTCAATGTTAAGCTTCCAGTTAAATTTGGTGTCTAGTATTACGCCCAGGTGGTGGAATAGCTCGCGGCCCAGGTGCTTACATTCTTCAAAGCCATATTAGTGATTTGATTTCATTGATCACGCTTGAAAATTTTCCTGAAACTAGAATGACCAAATCACTTTCACTCCACTACTTTCGAGCTCTTCATGATCAAAAGCCAAAAAAGAGGAGACAGTACACCTCCTTGGGGTGTTCCTCTGCTGACATATTTGGTATACATTGATATTATCCACCGTCTAATGTAGTCCTCAACAACGAAGTCTGCTAGTGATTCTGCGATGGATTCAGTGAGGACATTTTTGAAAGCCCCTTCTACGTTTAAGAAAGTAGCTAGGGTATATTACTTGAAATGGATCGTGTTTTCTATCGTTCTCACTACCTCATGAAGAGCAGTCTCTGTAGATCTACCCCTCATGAAGGCATGCTGCGAGTTAGATATGGGACAACTACTCAGAATGCTCCTTTTATGAGATTCTACGATTCTCTCCAGGGTTTTGAGTAGAAAGGATGTTAATCTTTAGCAGATTCATGCCCTCTTTTTCAAATTTTAGTTATGAAAACCACTCTTACCTGTCTTCAAGACAAAGAGACATGGTTTAGTAAGAGGCAACCTTTAAAGATACTCGCAAGCCTGATTTTGCAGCATTATAGGCAGTATTGGTGGTTGGGTGTTGTAGGATCTGGGGGTTAGGCTGTATCTTTTCCTACACACCAAGTGCTTACTTTACCTCCTCGTGGTAGCCACCGGGTACTGGTTATATCTTAGATATAACTTGCGAAACTTGTAAGCGCGGGTGCAAATCGGGAAAAAAGAGCACCTTATCTACGGCCCAACAAATTTGGAGGTTAGTGCGAGGGGCTAACAACCCCCCCACAGTGAAAAACTTGAAAGTTATGAGAGAGATACCAGCCTCGGATAATGAACCCCCTCTTATGGTAACCAGACCTGGAACGACAACGGACTACGCATTGAGAGTTTGTACCTGGAATGTAAGAACCCTCTACACTCCAGGTGCAACTCAGAAACTTGAATCTGTCCTCTCGCAGTATAAGGCAGATATTACTGCGATCCAGGAAATACGATGGATAGGATCAGAGACAAAGGAAAGAAAGAATTTCGACATTTATTATAGCTGCCATCGAAGATTGCATATATTTGGATGCGGATTCGTCGTGGGAAACCGGCTTAGATCGAAAGTCATGGATTTCAAGCCAATAAGTGATCGCGTGGCTGTGATCCGCATCAAGGCCACACTACAAAACATCAGTATAATATGTGCACACGCCCCTACCGGTGATGCTGAGGAGTCTAGCAAGGAGGATTTCTACGACCTCCTGGATAGAGCCTACGGAGCCTGTCCAGAGTATGACGTCAAAATCGGGAAGGAAGACATCTTTGGCGGATTAGTTGGAAAGCACAGCCTCCACGAAGAAACAACAGATAACGGCTTCCGACTAATCGACTTTGCTGCAGCTCGTAATACGGTGATAAGTAGCACTAGGTTTCCAAGACGGAAGATCTACACAGCAACCTGGCGATCTCCGGATGGTCGAACCACCAACCAAATCGACCATGTGCTAATTGGCGCAAGGCACGCATCCAACATCCTGAACGTGCGCACTTTCCGAGGAGCAAATGTCGACTCTGACCACTTTCTGGTAGTGGCTAAGTTTAGAGCTCGAATATCAAACGACAAAAAAACACGTGCAGCCCAAAGAAAGAAGTTCAACATCGGTTGCCTTAGCACATCAGAGAATGCCAGAGACTACAGCGAGCGCCTAAGCGAGCGACTCTACGCCGCACAGTGGGGAAAAAGTGGAAAAAACTCATTTTTATGAAAGTTGGATTTTTTTATATGTTGGAATCAATTCTTATAGTAATAATGTTGTAGAATCAGGATATGAAAAAAATTTTCTTCAAAAAAATATTCTAGACATGAAAATTTGTATTCAAAGTTGAAAAATAGTGAAAACTGATGTAAATATGAGTATTTCTTAAATGGTATAAAATCAGTTAAATTTCGACTTTTCTAAAAAAACTTTTTTGTAAATATATTAAAAATAAACAGATTAACAATATGAGATGCAAGTTTGTTTTAAACATTTTTCTTTTATATTTTTTATTTTAAGAAAACTTATAATTTTCCGGAATTTTAGCTTCAAAAATGGTTTTAACTATTTCCTCTGTTTCCCTCTGTAGGCGGACATATATCATAAGGTAGTGTTAAATCTCAGCAATATTTTCCAAAAAAAATCTCATCCGAATACGTCCGAATTCGATTTTTAGAGCAATTTGAAGCTAAAAATGTGTGAAAAACGTGTTTTCGAGTTATTTTCCTCATTCTTTAATAACTTAGAAACTATTTATTTTATAGATACAAAAACAACATTTTTAGATTACTATTGAATTCTTAAATATGGGTACCAAATTTCATTGCAATCGGCTTGGCAGATTTGAAGAAATCGCTTGTGAAAGACGAATGAACAGGAAACGCAGTGATGTTATAAGGGTTTCGTTTACATTATGTGTACGGAACCCTAATACATACTCGTAATTGTGCTTATTTACATCATCATTGTAAATTCTTTTATGTTTTCTCTAATCTATACATTTTAACTACATTTTGAATATTTTTTGGAAATGATAGGCCCAGCCCTTTCGGAGATGAGGACGGGGTAAATTTGAGTGTTTTTCATATTCCTTTTTTAGTGGGTTTTCTTGAATAACTTCAAAACCATTTATCTTGAAAATATATCCTTATTTACATTATTTCTGTTGTTTTTTCGGTTTTTCTGTAATCTGTACATATTAAACTATTTTCTGAAGTTTTTTTTCGAAATTCCAGGCCCACCTTTTTCGGTGAGTAGGAGGGGGTAAAGTTAGGTTTTTTGCATTTTCGACTTTTTTTGTTGTGTTTTCTTGAATAATTTCAAAACTATTTGTCTTAAAAATACAAAAAAAAATATGTTTGTCATTGCAGGCAATTAATGAATGATTGTACCTACTTAATTTGAAGTCAATAGAGTTACCACCTTTTCAAAAAAATGGTTTTAAAATTAAATGAAATTGGAAATTAGTGTATTGAAAAATTTTCTATGTCACATAAATAACTGTGACTTCAAATTATTTTTGCGGTAATATTCATGTTATAGACGTATAACTCAATTTTTTTTCAGAATTTTAGGTGCAGTAGTTTCGGTGATTAGGGGGGACGGGCTAATGCCCTGGTTTTGATATTTTGGCATATTTTTAATATTTTCTTAAGTAACTTCAAAACTTGTTCTCTTAAAAATACATATATAAAAAATATGATTGTATTTCTACTAAACACGTTCACGTGAACGTGCATGAGTGAAGAATCTAAGCTAAACACTTGTTAATGCCATGCCATGATAAACAAAGCAGTCATTACAAAGTATCTGAGAAAGATTTCTTTTAAAATGGCCTCAAAAGGGCCCAAATTATTATACTAGAGATAAAAATAAGATTTCAATAAAAAAAAAAACATAAAAAGATGCTTCTTATTTTTTTTTTTTAACATTTCATTAATTTCAAAATAAATTTCAATAATTTCAAATGATATTTTCCTTTTCAATGTTGGATTTAAGAAAAAACAAGTTTTGATTTTGGTTGAAAACCATTTTCTCTTCTTGTGGGCGTGGCAGGAGGTGGTAATTTCTGGAGTTGATTTTCCTTGCTTCAGGCAATCTTTTCTGAAAATTTCAACAAAATCGGTTCAGTGGTTTGGTTTTTACGGAGTTTTTTCCATTCTCCCATACAAGTGTCCCCACTGTGCGCCGTCCTCCCAAATACTACAGACGTCAACACACTGTGGAACCAATATCGCGAAGTAATAAAAAATGTAGCCGAGACCACCATAGGTTACCAGCCACCCCCGAAAAAGAACCCGTGGTATGATGATGAGTGCGTGATATTGAAAAGAGAGACGTAAAATGCACGCCTGCAGATGCTGCAACGGAAAACAAGAGCAGCAAGGGAAGAGTACCGCACGAAAAAGAGAAATGAGAAAAAGACCCTGCGAAGGAAGAAAAGAGCATCCGCAGTTTCTCAGTTCAAAGATTTAGAGGAGTCTCGGGCAAGAACAACACCCGACGTTTCTTTAAAAGGTCGAAGCAATTAGCTTCTGGTTTCAGAACCGGGACACAAGCTCTTCGAAACAGTGAAGGAAACCTAGGCACCGAAGCACAGGAAATTGTAGATGTTTTCAAGCAGCACTTCCAACAGCTGCTGAATGCGCAAAATGTCGAGCAAGATAATGACGAAAGAGAAGCAAGACCAGTCAATGAAGACCCAGTCCCAGCCCCCAGCAGAGAAGAGGTAGAAAGAGCCATCCAAAAGCTAAAAAATAACAAGGCCGCAGGGTCGGACGGCATACCCGCGGAACTCTTTAGACATGGAGGAGATGTTTTGATGAACCGCATGCACCAGGTCATCAACAAAGTGTGGGAGGAAGAATGCATGCCCACTGACTGGTCGATAAGCTCCATATGCCCCATCTACAAAAAAGGCGATCCGATGTTATGCAAAAACTACCGTGGCATATCCCTGCTTAATGTTGCATACAAAATCCTATCCAACGTACTGTGTGAGCGTCTTAAACCTTTCTGCAACACAATAATCGGCACGTACCAGTGTGGCTTTAGGCCAGGCAGAACAACGATAGACCAAATATTCACACTGAGGCAGATCCTGGAAAAGACCAACGAATTTCAAGTCTTTTCAGCGACTTTAAAGCTGCTTATGATAGCATCCACCGCCAAGAGCTTATGATTGCGATGTCTGAATTCGGGATCCCGAACAAACTGATCCAGCTGTGCCGCATGACGCTAAACAATACGCAGTGCAGTGTGCAAATGCGTAACAGCTCATCCGAGTTATTTCAAACTTGCGCAGGGTTTAGACAAGGAGATGCGTTGTCATGTGACTTCTTCAACATAGTCCTGGAGCAGATAGTGCGCAAGGCAGGTGTGAGCACGGAGGGCACTATCTTCAACAAATCCACCCAGCTCCTAGGCTATGCGGACGACATAGACATCATCGGTCGATCCAAGAGAGCTGTGCTTGAGGCCTTCACAGCGATTGAAGAACAGGCGAAACTAGTTGGTCTTGAAGTGAATGAGGACAAAACAAAGTACATGTTATCAACAAACAAAGCAACATCTGTCCACCGCCTAGGACAAAACGTCACTGTTGGTAGCAGCAATTTCGAGGTAGTTAAGGAGTTCACCTACCTTGGAATTGGAACAAACATCAATCCCACGAACGACACCTTAGTGGAGATCCGAAGAAGAATAACCCTAGCGAACCGCTGCTGCTTAGGTTTGGCCAAACAACTGGGTTCAAAACTCCTCACTCGAAAGACAAAGTGTCTGCTATACAAAACTTTGATTTTACCAGTCCTACTCTACGGCGCCGAGTGCTGGACAATAAGTAAAAAAGGGGAATTGATACTGGGCACTTTCGAAAGAAAAATTCTTCGACGATGGCGAATGGAGAAGAAGATACAACCGAGAACTGTATGAGCTGTACCAAGATGTGGATGTAGTCCAGAAGGCCAAAAAAAGACGACTACATCGGCTCGGCCACATCGAGCGAATGGACGACAACGCTCCAGCCAAGAAAGTCTTCTCATCCCAGCCCCCAGGTTCAAGACGACAAGGAAGACCGAACCTACGGTACAAGGACCAAGTGACTGCGGATGCCAGAGCGCTTGGTCTCGGTGACTGGAGAGTGCATGCGAGGGATCATTCACGATGGAAGACTGCAGTATCTCAGGCTGAGACCCTTCATGGATTGTGATCCGGATAAGTAAGTAAGTATAGGCAGTATTCCATCAGGGCCTGGAGATTTGTATGGCGAGAGAGTTTTGAAAGCCCAGACTATATTTGCTCTAGTTATAAGGGCGTTAACATGCTCTATGGAGGATGAAATGTTGAAAGTCAGATTAGATTCGGGTGGTTCTTCTTCACAACCTGAAAAGTGTACATTCATTAGTAACTCTAATATCTCCATTGGAGATGCTGTCCAGCTTCCATCTGTTTTTTTTTTTAAGAAAGGAGGGGTTCGAATGTTCCTTCGATGAAACTCTACTGATCCTGGCCGAATCTTTGATATCTTCGATGGACTGACAGTACTCTTGCCATCCTTGTTTTTTTGCCTTGAGCTATAGAACGCTTATATTAAGGTGATTACATCCACGCGTTTCAATATGATGAAATTGTAATTAATCAATTATAATTTATTTATTTTAAATTTTAAAACATGAAACACTTACTTTGTTCCGTTATTCTCAAATTGTTGTTATTTAAAATCTCATCCACTCACCTGAAATAAAAATAAAACAATAACAAATTAAAATCATGTCCAAGGCACCATTAAACAAATTTCAAATTTGAAAAAAAATTTAACATTTTAACAGCGGACAGTATAAAATAAAAACCCACTCGAGCATGACCTTTCAACAAAAGCTTATGAGATCTTTGACTTTTAACATCCATCGACCAAAACAAGCGAGTCTAAACCTTAGCTACATTCATAAAATATTATAATTGAATAAATGAAGCAAATGAGACTCGCAACGATAAAAGGTTAAAAAATTTGTTCATGTGTTGCCTACATTGTCCGTTAAGATCGTAAATAAACAATGCACAAGGAAAAAAAAGAAATAAAGATTTGAAAAATGTTAAAGATGTGCCGCATGATGATGGTTGTCTCTCTTTATGAATTGAAGTCAATGGACTCGATAAAAAGAACATAAAATTGAGTTACAGTTGAGTACGTGACTAATTAAATGTCCGTTGAAATAACATTCCATTGAAAGGTTATACAGTTTACTTTGTCAAAAAAAAAATAAAAATAAAATAAGAACCCATAAAACTATGCCATGACATCTATGTACATAACATAGTCCTACTATGCCAACTTGAATGTGGATCAAATTTTGTTCAATTGTTGAGTTGAAATGCCCCACTTTGCACAAGATTCAGCATTTGCCCCCATTTTCAAACCTTTGTTCTAGTTCTCACAGTGCACATCTGCACCGAAGTCGATCAATGATGAAGATGATGATTACTTTTGATCCTTCTGTGCACTTTCCTCTACCAACTAAACGATGAAATGAAAAAACAACTAAACGTAAAGAATATCTTAAACATCCAATTTAAAACGCGCGCAGGAAGATGTGCTCTACTTTTTTCCATAAGCTCTTCATCATTCAACTGATGAACAAACCAGCCAACGTACAACTATGAGATATCGATAACTATTTTCCCATGGGAATCAGGTTATTGATACTTTTCAGTCCATCCGAACAAATCACAAAACAAAACATATCGCTGACTTCTGATTCTAGGTAAAGGAAGGCAGCAAAAAATTGAAACAGAAGTTTAAAAAGAACAAAAAAAAAACAAATCATAATTTTCTGTACTCGCTCTGGCTCTCAGCCAAGCGATGAGATAAATTTAAGTTGCTCTCCTTATGAGAAAAACGTTTCGATTATCTCATATTAATTCAAGTTTTCAATAATGTGTCTGCAGTCAGTAAACAAAGTCGACGAGGTTAACCGTCATTCACACACCACGTAGTCATACATATATGGATGCTTTCTATCATCTTCATCATCAATCTGTGAAGTAGAACGTCTTAAAGAGTATAACGAACATTTTCATTTCAACTTCAAATAATTGCAATCCAATTCCTATCGATAACTTATAAGTTATAAAACTAACGCACATGAAGAGAAAATTCAACAATAACGAATCGCACTCGACTCCGACTAACGAGCTGAATAAGTGTTTTTAATTCACGATATATACTTCCCTCGTTTCCACGGAGCTTCTTCGATGAGAAGAAGAAGTCCACTTCTCAATCGATAACCAATGTTATCGAAATCTTTGTTTGTTTTGAAGCTAGTTAATGAATTTGGGTCAAAAATTAAAGCAAAATGTCATGTAATCTCACAAACGACAAACAATCTAACAAAATGAAAAAGAAAAAAAACGGTTTCCAGGTTAACTTCCTAGAACTTTCATCTCGTACAATCAGCGATAAACATTTTACGACAGATTTGCAGTTTAAGCTTTAAACTTGAACAAAACGAAACAATAAAGATGACAAGATCACAATTGCGCCACAAAATAGATACTTTAACCTAAAATGGCAAACAATGAGAAGATATAAAGAATCTCTTGTTTGTGTAAACTGCATCTCTCTTTACCCCTCTTAACTATGTCAGAAGAAAGCACAATTTTGTGTTACAATTTCTAAATTTTTGTTTTGTTTTGGTTTTTTGTAGGATAGAGACACGATTATGGACTACAATTTGGTTAGAACTATTATTATTAGTTATGGCCCACACACTCGTGTCGTGCTTATTAGTTAAAGAGACTACCGTTTGCGGTATGGTTGCGGTGGTGGCGTTTTCTGAGGTTTTTCGTTTGGTTAGTTTGATATTATTGCCGGTGGACTAATTTTTAAGCTGAATGTGGGTCAGTTTAAGTGTTGTTTTGGTAATAAAACAACCCACGTTCTTAAATGTTTTGTATTCGCTTAGTCGAGAATAATTAGACTTTGTTGAATACGTTTTCCAAGCTCGAACAAAGGGTAAAAGGTTTCACCTCGATCGTTAAAAAAATTGGGTAAAAAATGGTTTCCTATGAATGTATGCTATTAATTAACAATTAAATCGATAAAAGCCAAACCGTGCGAGCCGTGAGCTATTGTTGCCAGCACCATATCCTTTTCATGAAATAATTTAGGACCAATTTTTTCCTTTATACTATGAATCGAATGTTGAGCACTGGCATATACCTTTTCTTTCACGAAAAAATTCTAAATTTGTTCAATCATAAGATCTCCATGACCAATTGCGATCACTTATTCAAGGAATAACACGGTAGCAAAAGTACAACTGTTGATTTTATGGCATCACGAAGCGCAACCGACGAAATTAAACGTCATCACCTCAATATCTTCAACTTCAGGCGCTTAAACCTTGAAAGGTCTTTAACCATAGCTAGGTAATGCTATCTATTCAGCATAACAGCTATCAAAGTCTTATTTTTGAATTAATAAGGTCAAAACACAGGCAAGCTTTATCAAACTTTGGCACGTTTAGGATGAAAAGAGCAATAATATCTCAGCACCTAATGTGAATTTTCTGCCTTAAGTATAGCCTCCGAAAGGGGTGTCGTCTACGCAATGAAAGGTTTGTACACTTCTACTTCCACTACCTGCAATTTTAACAGGTATAGAGTTCCAAACGTCAGAAATTGAACAGAAACAACTCAACAACCTCTTCCTAAATTTGTTAACCCTACAAAATCCGGGGCACACCGAAGCTAAGCTCCGTTTGTGGTGACAATAGCTTTGGGGTGAGCTTCTTGCTGTTTTTATGGCATTATCTCCGATTTCCAAGAGCTTTACCTCGCAATGCCTTAGGATTTTGGGTCTCCGGGTTTAATGGGGTATTGGGTTCAAAAATTCTCTACATCCGATTTAAAATAACCGGCACCCTTGACCCTCCGAACGGAAAATAGGACTCATTGATCATTGAAAATGTGAGAGAAACTACATTGTTAATGATCGACCGATTATAGTTCTTGTGAAAGCCTTTAAGGCCCATTTGCTCATTCGGAACATAAATTTATGCTCTACTTAAAGTTCTCCTTTTTGTATGGGGATTGTATGTGGAACTTAAGAATTCCAGAACGTCCCATATAAAAATGAAAACTTTAGGTAGAACATAAATTTATGTTTCGAATGAGCAAATGGGTCTAAAAGCCTTTAGACATTAGTATTTATGAAATAAACAGTAATTGGGTATGTGTTGCTTGTATAACACCTTAGTTTCAAAGATCTACTTGAAATGGGAGAACCTTGTCAATAGTAAGTTATTCTAAACAATGTCGTTTCAGATCTTCACATTAAAAATTATATTAATTAACCTAATTTTTTTGTTTACTTTGCCTATATTTTGCCGGCCGAGAAGGTCAACAAGATGTCCGAAAAGTACTTGCGAACTATTAATGGAAAGTTGTCACGATTTATGCAGTGAATTTTTTTCAATTTGATGCGTTTTAAAAAGATATCTTCAAATGAAACCTCTTATGGGATATCATTTATTTATTCAATTTCGTTAAATACTAACGTGATATGCTTATAAATACATAAGTACTTAAATACTAACTTAAATCTAAATTTAATTTAAACTGTTATAAAACAATGTTTTGAATTAAAGTCTTTTTAAATTGTCATTTGGTGAGTCAATAAGAAAATGAAATTTATTGTATAAGTCAATTAGTTGATTTAGAGGGCTATGTGCACCTATGTGCACCATAGTTCGATCTGCTAAAAATTTGGTTAATAAGTCCTTGTAGTCGTATGCTTGACCGGCTGAAACTGAAATTAAAATGAACAAGAACCGATGGTGATGATATAGCTCCATTTATTATTTTAACGATGAAACAAAATTTTAGATATTTCCTATGGTTTGACAAAGAAGGCAGGTTAATGAAAGAAAGCCTTTGAGAATACGGGGGCAGAGTAATTCCACGAAACCAAGAAGAGAACGGAGACAAAAACGCAAGAATCTTCTCTGAATCGCTTCAATTCTAACTATATGTACAGAATAATAAGGTGCCCACACTACACAGGCGTATTCGAGGATTGGTCTCACGAAAGAAATAAAAAGTAATTTTAGAACGTAAGGAAGGATCACGGAAATCACGACCAAACCTCTTAATGAACCCAAGGACTCTATTTCCTTTTTTAACTACAAAATTTATATGTTCAGTAAATGTAAGTTTGGAAT
Source organism: Sphaerophoria taeniata (assembly GCA_943590905.1). Classification (NCBI taxonomy): domain Eukaryota; kingdom Metazoa; phylum Arthropoda; class Insecta; order Diptera; family Syrphidae; genus Sphaerophoria; species Sphaerophoria taeniata. The sequence goes on from OX016540.1 coordinate 23,874,670, forward strand.
CAAAAACTACTCCCAAGTCAGAAAAAATAGATACTCTACTTAATGGACAAGAATCAAACATATAATCAAAAATAATTGGATTTTTCTTGCGTGTAAAACTCATGGTCTTACACTTGTCAACATTTAAAACAAGACGATTTTTATTGCACCATTTCCTAAATAATATCAAATCTTCCTGCAGAAGTAGACAGTCAGATGTAGAATTTATACTTTTGAAAAGTTTAATGTCATCAGCATATATCAGGACAGACGAGTTTTTTATGATCGCAACAAGGTCATTTATAAATAAAATAAATAAAATCGGGCCTAAGTGAAATACCCTGGGGAACACCAGAATTTACAACAAATGGACTCGAACACTCATTACGAAATATTACACTATAATGTCTATTTTCTAAATACGATGAAATCCAATTTAAGAAATTGTCGTTAAAACCTTGTTGAGATAATTTAGGAGTAAGTATTTTATGACTCAACTTGTCGAACGCTTTACTAAAATCAGTAAATACACAATCTACCTGCTTACGCTTTTCAAAAACATCTAAGCAAAATGACGTAAAGTTAAACAGATTAGTAAAAGTAGACTTTTTCTTGACAAAACCATGCTGGTTATCACAGATAATAGAACTAAAATGGAAGGAAAGGACACTACAAACGATAGACTCAAACAGTTTAGGTATCACAGATAGTTTGGCAATAGGTCGGTAGTTCATAATTTCATTTCTAGGACCTTTCTTGTGTACTGGAGTAATAAATGAGCTTTTCCAGATAGATGGAAAAGTTGAATTTCTCAAAGACATGTTAAAGAGAACACATAACGGATATGATAAATAATGAACACATTTTTTTAGGATAGAGGATGGTACACCATCAGGGCCTGGACTAAAGCTTTCATCTAAATTCAATATGTTATATGAAACGGTATGTTCACATTAAAATTAATGTCATTTAAATGTGGATAGTTCAATACTGAAGAAGAAGAATAAGAAAAATGTTCAGTACTAGGCTCATCAAACGCTTCTTTAAAATGGCTTGCAAACATGTTTGCAATAACTTTTTTTCTTAGAGTTGACAAAATTCCAGAAATTTTCTGGATTAGATTTACGATTACATTCAATTTTATCAATGTATTCTTCATATAAAGAGTTTGAATAGTCATTAAATAATTGCTAAAGAATAAGGAACGTTCTATAGTCATCATCAGTTCTAGTCCTATTATATTGTATCCAAGCTTTGTTTCTTTTATTTTTCAAGTTTTTGAGATGAGAATCGAACCATGGTGGAACATGCGAGATCTTACGAGGTTTTTGAATGGAATACTTTTACTGAAACAGTCAAAGAGTGTTTTGTAGAAGACATTACACATCTTATCAACATTTAAGTTTAAAAATAATAATTGGTTCCAGTCAATGTACCAAAAATTTCCTTAGGGAATTCGTTTGTTGTTTATACTTGACCACCGATTTGTTGTTACCTTTATTATACATGTATCAATCGATTGTGGCGCCATCTAACTAAACTAACAGACAAGCAGTTTCTTACATTTTTTTCGTATTCCTTCACTAAACCACCCTCAATGGTGGAATATGTTAGTAAACGTTAGTTAAGAGAAATTGATTTTAGTTCTAGGAGGACTACTAAGTTACTAACTAACTGCCCCATTACAGACTGATTTCAACACTGTCAGTCTTAATTTTTAGTAGACTTAAAGGTTTCGTTGACAACATTATCTTATCAACAAAAGAGCTAAAATACAGGACAACTGCTTTGTTAATTTTGTTGCTATGTAAACGAGAATTTAAATAAAATTCATTCATCATGAATTTGTATTTTACAGTAGTCCTACTGATCATTCAAATCATATTGGAAACGTTACAAACGTAAGAAACAAACGGAATTCATGGTTTTGTGGCTTATCGAATCTTTAAAAGATTGTGTGACTCGAATTTCCACAAGGATCACTTCGCTTTTTATCTGTAATAACAACGAGCTCCTTTGCGTCTTTTTTGACTACACTGCAATTGTTGTTGGACATAATTTCTACAAGAGGAATAATTAAACTCAGCGAGTGACATTGAGCAGTTTTTCAAGCTGACAAAAATTTCTGGAATATCAAGACGGTTATCACACAATCAAATGTTTAGCGGAATCTGTCAGATTCGTAGTATGTGTCTTGTCGTGTCGAATTGACTATTGGAAGAAATCAAAATCCATTAAATAAACGTAAAAACTTCTCAGTTCGAGACACGGAAAAAACATATGACATGAAATTGCATTAGTAAAGTGAAATAAATGACACGGAAATTTCTTATATTTGGTATACGACGCGACCGACGCACGCACGCTTGAAATAATTTTTGATAAAAGTGAAAAAAGGACTGGTTGGCACCCGCGAAAAAAAATTCTAAGGCTTCGTGAAAATAATATTACGGACTGATACTGAATTTACGAAGAAAATCTCACCTACATAGGTATCTATCGTTCACTCTTCGAAGACAGATTTCCAAATCTCAAAGAACTTAAACGCAAATTTTAATCAATTAAATGAAACCCATAAATTTGAGAAAGCAAAGCAAAGCCATACTGACAACTGAGTGTTTAATTTTTCAAGCGGAACTACCAATATGTCTGCACTCTATTTCAGGCCTATGTATATAGCTCAGTCATGTTTCTTTGATGTTCTTAACATTTTGGTTTTACTGTTCCTCTGTGAATTAAAAGGGAAAAAATACTTTTACCTTCCAAAAAAATGTAATTTCTAACATCTTCCTTTTGTTTCTAACAACAACGTGCGCTATGCTTCTGTCATTAATTTCTATATGCACCGATGCATGGCCAGAATGAAAGAAACCAACAACCGACACTCCTATACAATTCCAAAGAAGAGCAAACAAACCTATAATAAACAAGACATCACAAATTAAAAAGTAACAAAAAAAGAGGAACAGAAAAAAACACGAGTAGAAAATTTGTCGAGCATTATGAGTTTTTGGATGAGGCACCATCATCGTGCGACTGCAGCGAGTGTAAAATTGAGGTCATTAGTAACAAGGTCGCTTAAAGAGGCTCTCCGCGTGGCTGCAAATTGCTTCAACACAAGCAAGAAGTGTAAGTTTTTGTATAGAGCAGAGCAGTCTTATAAGTGCTTTATGAATTATGAGAAGCGAAAGCAAATTGTCTTACTCTCGATCTAGTTTATCAAAAAACCTACATCGGGTTTGGTTTTTTTTTTTGTCGAACCGCATATCAGAGAAATGAAAATTTCACTTTTCTTCGGATATCAGCTTTTTTTTAAAAGACTGCCAGAAGCGTTGGTGGAGTGGTGGTAATTTGTGTCTTCATTCTCTTGTGTTGTGCTCATCGCCATCACTTGTCGAATGCATCATGTAAGTTAGATTAATTTAATTTGTCGGTTAGAAGAAAATAAAGAAAGTTACATTTTTTATCTGATGCAGCGAAGCGATAGGAAACGAGCGACTTCACGTTGGACATTAAATTGAAACAATTAATTTATCAATTAGGTTAGGTCATAAATTTGTTGTTCTTAGGATTGAAATTGCCTCGTTAGCAGGTTACCTCGAGAGATTCTACGAACTTAATTGTTTTTTGCTTTCTCCGAGCGCATTCCAGCTACCTAGGTATTCGTTTCATTTGATAGTTTTCGAGCAATCTGAAAAAAAAAACTAAAAAACTTTTCTTAGTAGAAATGAAGGCGAATGAACTGTCATTTTTGGTGAAAAGAAAAAAACTGGAAGATCAAACTCTCTGTAATTCTAGCTTTTACTGAAAAAAGTTCCATGACAAAATTTACGGCAAATTCATTTTACTACAACTTTTCCCTTAAATGTTTTTCTATAACTTCAAAATTTGACCAAGTTATGAACAAATAACGCAAACCACTTCAAAACAAAATGGCGGACCATTACAAATTTTCTTATTTTTTATTGAACCACGGTTCACATTTTGATGATCACTCAAAAGTCATCCGTCTAAGTTGAGGGTTCCTTAAGATAACCTGTTTAGACCTACACCATTTGTGATAGAAGTAGGTACCATCTCAAAATGTTCAGCCATGAAGAGCATATTCCTCCGAATGCGAACCCTCAAGTGAATAACCATTTAACTGAGCAAACAACAATAAATTAAAAATTATAACAAATGACCATTCCTCTTTCAAAAATGACTTCTATAGTTCAAGACAATAATTTTCAATGCTCCTCCTTCTTTCTGAGGATCTTCAAAACGCTTAACATTTGTACAACAACAACAAAAAATATAATTCTCTTGCGCGCATTTGCCAGGGCAGTTATCAGATACTAGAGGAAAACCACTAGACATGTCTAGCCAACGCATATAATTTGACAGAATCCACCATTAAGGCCACCAAATGAACAAACATAAAACCCACCATCACAATCCTCTCGCGCAAATCGTAAACTATTTCTCATCTTTTTTTTTGGTTTTGCAATCGTAAAACAGCGCGTCATTAGTTTTTTTTTCGTTTTTAATCATGAATCCTGCAGCTGCACAACACACACATGAGGTTGCATCTTCGTCGGTCGTCGTCGTCATCATCAACCATGATCAACTACTTATGGCAATGCAAAGGTAAAGGCGGTCAAAGACACGTGCATTAAACGTCAAACTTGCGAAATGTATGTCTCTGGAGCTATTTATAGCCCTTGGAAAGACTTCAAGACCAAAAGGAAAGGATATACCTTCGAGAGTATCATCATCAGCGCCATTTATTAATAGAAGTTTGAACAATCTGGCAAGAAAAAAAAACTTTAAAAGAAAAATCAAATTGAGGATTAAGAAGAGAAGACATCTTCTGATTGAATTCGCCACAAGTCCGATTGCAGACTGAAAATCGCTTTAATGAGATTTTTTTCCTCTCAGCCAAATTGAAGCGAACTTTTTATATTCATTCTCCTTATGAATTGATTTCGGGAATGAGACTCAGGCTTGGAATTTTAAGCTCCTCAAGTGGTTCTGCAACAATGAAGGGAAATCACACAGCACACATTGAGAGTGATCCCTATAGGGATGTAATTACAAACTTCATCCTTTATCTTGACTCATAAGGACTTTTCGTTTAGGGTTTTTGTTTTGCTGGCAGAAAAAGAAATAACTCAAATAATAATTATAATCAAAGAGAAGCAGAGGCATGTCAAAAAGTCAGAATTTCACTGCAACCTCTTGAGGGATTTTTCAATTTGTTCAAGAGCCACAAAGAGAACAACACAACCAACAACCACCTTGTCAAGATTGTACGAGTATGATGAAGGCATCCGCCCTCTGGTCCTGCACTACTGGCAGAAAGATATGTTTTGCGAATTTCCCTAACATCCAAACAGCCATCAAAATGCAATTGCATACCGCAAAAGTCATTTTGCCAAACTGCCAGAGTTAAACTACCCCCTTGGGGATTCAACATATTTTTTGCTTTTTCTTCTCTGAAGACATATTTGAGGATTTTGTTTTGTGCTTTCTTTGCTTCCTGTGGGAATGGGTGTAGTCAAAATCTCAGCGGAAATTTGTTTCGTTTGAAGGTTTTGCAAAAGATGTTTATCATATTTGTTTTTATTTTTAACCTCCTTAAGGGTTTTTCGTCATGTTTTTAAAAATAAATCACAACAGGAAACCTGCAATTAATTTTGAAAATATGTCAGCTGACGGGATGATGAGCTCTCTCAAAAATAATAAATTCATTTTGAAGTCTCTGGATATCAAATGATAAAATAAATGAGGAAACTCGTACACGCAGCTACTATTATCAATAGATGTTGTTTATTATTAGGGAAGAAGAAAGTTTAAGGTTTCGTCACTTTAGGTACCTATGCTATCATCAGATGAAAGGAACTTGATGCTTGTGTCCCTATTATTGTGAAAAAAAATCATACTGAATTTGGTTTCAGAAATACGTTTTTGACACTGCTTTTCGAGCCTGCATATCTCACAACGCTTGTTAAAGTGAACAATTTTTTTAATTTTTTTTGTCGCTCGGAGTCTTAATTTCAAGTCAGTATCACACTTCCACCGAACAAAATGAATACACCAGAATAACCTTAAGAAATTATTACAACTTCCTGTGTAAGCCAGAGAGACATTTTGGGGAGCACAAACAAGAATGTGGCTCCTGTAGGTGTAACCGAAAATGCAACGCCGATTTCAACAGATCAACCTTTCACGCACTATAGCCTCTAAACGATATGCAAAGTCCAATTGACCCAGCAATTGAAGTCGCACGACCGCTTAGTAAACACTTCGCAGTTTGGGCTTAAAGAAGCTTGAATTAAACAACGAGTTTGCAACATTGATGCATCTGGGAGCCACATAACATAACGCTCCATCAGCTTTCAGCTAATTTATCCTCAAAGACAACTGGGTGCGGCGAGTGTAGTGGTGGAATCATTGGAATATTAAATTTCGAAAATGAGGCTGGAAAAACCTGGGTCACAAACATGGCCGGATTTAAGGGAGGGCAAACGGGGATACTGCCCGGGGCCTCCACAAAAGAGGGGCCCCCATAAACAAATATACATAGCTATTGCTCAATAACTGTTAAAGTACAAACACAGTTTCGCCCTTGTGTTTCAAATAGCGTGTATGCACATTACAGTATTGTTACAGAAATAACCCATATCTTACCTTTTCCTATATTTCAATTTTTCACTTGTTCATACTTCACTTGATTTAAACATCTAGTTTCTTAGTTTTTATTTTTCTCTATATTCTTAAAATCATAAATTATAATTTGTCATTCTGTAATAATCGCCTGAAACTTTCACTAGTATAAAGACAAATAAGTATTTTGGAAAATCTGATTTTTCTGAAACAAGTACATTCTGCGGATTTAAGCAGTTAGCCAAGCATGAACCAATTCTGTCATCCTGCCACTTATTTTTGCAGCGTTGTCGTAAGATTGGCTGCGGCAATTCTTTATGTCTATTTTATGGTCATCTAAACATTTGAGGAGAGCTATTGTTGTGACTTCGCCACTATGACTGCAGTTTGGTAAAAACATAAGGAATCTTTCTTTTGGCGGACAATTTTACGTCTTGAAAGAGTTTAGTGATACTCGTCGGTCTTGTCTACGAAAGGCATAGTCGACGGATATTCGGAAATCGTTGAAGCTCTAACCAGCATATCTTCCGATAAAGAGCAAAAAGACATCACGAGGAATGAAGCAGCGCACCTTCTTTAGAAGATTAGTGGTCTCGAAATCACTTTATTCGCAAGCTTTTGGATCTATATCTTGTAGCGTTTCAACGCTACAAACATTCATTGAAATCATTCGTGAAAGCGAAAAGAAATGATGCCGATAAATACGAGAAGCTGCCAGACTGACGAATACCTACAATCACGCGACAGGACCAGAAGGAGAACCGTGATGTTGAATCCGCTCGATTACGGAAAAACGCAAGATGCAAATCTGTTACCGAAAGTATCCGTCTTTATCCGTCTGCAGTCGTCGACCAACTATGCGTTTCTCTTACAGAAAGATTGCGTATGCTTATAAAACTGTACGTTCGAGGTTTGGATTTCTCAATAACATTGAGAAGATGTGTGCTGAATTTTTTTTGTAAGCTGCAGCAGAGGCATTGGTGAAAGTTTATGAAGATGATTTAGAACCTAGTCTTAGTAATGAGTTGTTTCAATTTGTGTCTTCGGAACTATTTTATTACCAAATCCTCGAAGATCAAAATATCAGAGCTACATTCCCAAATCTTGAAATTACATTAATAATGTATTTGGTTTTGATGGTATAAAATTGCACTGGAGAGCGCTCATTTTCAAAAATGAAAATTATAAAAAATAGGCTTCGAACCACGATGGGACAAAACCGCCTAATCTTTCTCTCCTGAGTACCTATAGAAGTGATCTACTTCGGGAACTGGATTTCGGCGAAATAATCAACTATTTCTCGAAGAAAAAAGCTCGGACGGTTCCGTTCGTTTCCAATTATATTTCTCATTTGTTTTTTAAATAATAAAATAAAATATTCTTGGTTTCACAGAAAATAAGTAGGTATAAACTCAACTGTAAAAAACTGTCCATTTTACATTCTTGGAAAATAATAATTTGGGGCCTCCACTCCTCTGCCGCCCCGGGCCTCTAGACTTCTTAATCCGGCTCTGGTCACAAAGGACGTACGCACCATGACACACAACTCAGACGGCCAGCCGAGCTCAAATCGATCGTGTGCGTACTATTTTGCTGATCTTGTAACGAAGTTACACATTTTTCTTTCTTTTAAAACGCAAAGAGAAAACGAGAAAGCCAAAACCCAAAAGCAACAACACAGCAAGCAATGTATGCACCCAGAAGCGTGGATTTTTAGTGTTTGCCTTTTTCTGATTCACACTGCCTATTGGTGCCAAAATTAGGAAGTAAAGGTGGCAATTGAGAGACAAGGGTGCTTTTTCTTCTACTTCTTGTGCATGATCGGATTAAGCATACACCAATACTTTTGCCAGTGGGTCGCTTTTATGATTTTCCTTAGTAAGAGCCTTAGCCGGTCGGGGACTCTATCCCAACCTTATTTTGTCCTAACTGGCCGGGTATTCTATCCCAACCCTAGTTTTGCCTTAACCGGCCTGAAATCTAAGGAATGGATCGATAAACTTTTGTAGCTAAAAAACTCTAGCTGATAAAGCAGAGTCTGGGACTGGCAGAACCACAAGCCAGATCCAGTGTCATGTTGTAACCGGCGATGTCCAAACAAATAAGAATGTCTAAAAAAAAAAACTTGATTAAAACTATAGCTACATATCAGCATCTTATGAATAGATAGAAAACCGTCATAATCCTACTCCTACGTAATGTTATTCAAAAGGAGACTAATTTACCACTTTATCACTTCACAAATGTGAACTTCCTTCAACAAATGTATCCACAATTTTAGTCTAACTTTCGTGCTTTCAGCCCATTCCCTTCCTTAAACAAATTCTCTTTATTCGATTAGCTCTTTTATTGTCTGCATGGCCTTAAATCAAAGTTAATCAGGTTACACACCCCGAAAACAAATGCTATCATATGACATGGCACATTTACCAGGCAAAAAAAATCAGAACCATGATGACGCGAATTAATTCTCAAACCCTTAGAGTCAATAAGTTACACCTCTTCGGCACACATTAACCACACTCTGCTGAATTTGATTTTCGTTAAAATGAGCCAAACAGCAAAGAAAAAAAGTTTTGCATGAAATGCAGAATACGCCAATTATTATACAACATGAGACTGAAGAATTGCGACTCCCTAATGTGTTCTAAAAACCACCACAAGACGCCATCTCATTACAATCTAATGGTGTAGATATGTTGTAGTGGCAACCCCCTCCGGAAAGTGTTTATTTAATCGATGTTATATGCGGAAAAGTGAGTTCCACTCCTAGAATCATTTGGGTCACAGAACCAGCCTTATAAGTGTTCTAATTGAACAGCAATCATTATCATCAGCTTGAGCACACACACTAGATTTACTATAATTGTTATGGCAATGTGAGGGGCTAACGGGGTTGTTGGTGCTTAATTATTTGAACGAACATAGAACTATAAGCAGAAAAAGTGTGTCTGAAAAAAATATGAAAACCATGTCGGACATGTTAAAAAGGAAAATTATTTTGCGTGAAATTTCTCACTGATTAATCGAATGTGATAAAAATTTGCAAAAGAAAAAAAAAACAAAAAAAAATTCTAGAACAAAGAAATTATTTTTTTGCTAACCAGTTTCACCGACCGTCGCACGCCGACACCGGTTACGCCCTAATAAGCTCCACGTAATTACAAGCTTTGGAGCAAGATTTTTGCTAACTATTTTTGTAGAGAGTGAAAAGTAAGAGTAAGCTTAACGCAACCAATTTTAATAAATCACGAAAAGGTCAGCTAAACATATAATAAAGTCAACCCAATGGCAAATAAGTGATAAACCTTAGTTCAAGTTGCTTTGCAACTTTGTAGTTAAAATTTTGCTTAACGGCAAATAAAATATCGTTAAGGCAAAAAGCTATAAGGTTTATTTTTTCAGACGTTTTTATCAGACCTCAGGGCCTTAATTTGACGTATCAGGGATGTCTTGAAAAGTTTTGAATTGAAGAAATTTGAAAATGTGCGAAAATTATTCTTTCAAAAAACATATGTGTGCTCCTCATCCCACTTCCAATCGCTAGACTAAACCGCAAAAATTCTCCTTATTATTGATATTGTTACCAAGTTCAAGAGCGGACAACTTGAAATTTTGTGTCCCAAACTAGGTAAATATTTTCATTTACTTTAGTTTAAAATGACAACTTCAATGAGCTACTGTTTGCTTTTCATTTTTTAACATGGAACCTTTCCGTCAAGGCCTTTCCCTCTCTCAAGCTTTACTTTAACTTTTATCACACTCACCCGAGTGTGTGCAAATAATTTTTTTTTTTGCAAAGTGCTCTTGGTGCCACATCACACTTACTTTTCTGCCGCTTGCACACAAGTTATTTCACCCTCACGGCATGGCTACTGGGATTTTTTAAAACATTAATTTACTCGCCTTAACCGCTGGCGTTGCCTCTAGCTTGATGTTCATTATGAACGTCATCAACGCCTTGCAGCTAGCTTTTTTTTATTATTATTATGAAATGATCACCATACCTATTCTCGTACAAGTACACACTACTTGAAGATACTTTTGCATCTATTGTCTTCAAAATGAGGCTACTCAAGTGACGGTCGCTCTTAAATTTAATGTGTCATTAACATGGGTACATCTACATGCATTATTATAAACAGCACACAGTCTCCCTGCTCACAGAATAAAGATTTGCCACAATGGAAAAAAAGAACTATTTCGAAATGCATAATGTTGGGAGGTGAAGAGTGGGTTAGAAGTACGCTGAGGTTTATCATCTATCCACCAATCTATAAGAGGTACGTCTCCGACACAATGTTCGTGCCTTCGTGAACCCAGCAAACATTTTGGTGAATGTTCGCTTTTTCTTCGGTAAAAATGAAGGGTATATATTCGTGAAACCTTCATTTTAACGGATGAATATCGAATAAATGCATATATAGCATACAATATCAGAACATTCGACGTTCATTCACTTTTTTCGAAATAAAGTGAACGTGCACAAGCGAAATCGAAATTAATGTACATATAGCTACTATATACTTTTAAATTCTTATTTCCTTATAAAAAAAAGTCTTTTTTTTACTCTGTGAACAGATACAACAACATTCAGATTTCACCCGTTTATTCTTATAAAATGTGGACGTGCACAAGCAAATGGCAAGTTTTTTAGTCTTTTTCTTCTTCTCCTTTTTCGAAACGAAACGCTGTACCTTTTTTACTTTGTTTTTATATATTTTTAATAACGGAATCAAGTCGCGCCGAGAAACTGCAAGAATGCTTTTATAATTTGAAATTCTTCATTTCGGAAAAGAATTCATGTGTTCAAGTTCTCGTGCTGGTGCTCTGAAGTGAAAATAAAAATAATATCTTATTTGTGAAAATTGTTCATTTTGAAAAAAAGTAAAAGATAAGTGAAAGTGTTAAAATACTGGAAAAACTATTAAGAAACAGTGACAGTGACAAACAAATTTAAGAGAAAGAAAATAAAACATACTGTAAAAAAGTGACAATAACAAACAAATTAAAAATTACAAAAACAATACAATACAGAGCACCAATATCCCAATCTCAACAAAGTTTAGATCGTAAGGAGAATCTCAAAAGTAATAAAACATTTAAAATATTTTTAATTTTGTACATACATAGTTAAATTAATTTCATATAACATTATATTTTTCTTCATATTGAATAGCAGTCTGTCGTTGTTCAGAGGTTCTTCAAGCCATAACAACCAACCAGGAATCTAACAAAAAAATGTTTCAACGGCTAACGGATGAAATATTCAACTAAAGGAAAGAGCTTCGGGAAGAAAAGATGTTACGGAGTCACATTGGCCCCAACACCATTCTACCTCATGAGCCGTTTGAAAATATGGATGATTTTCTTGTTTTCGAAAGAACTATAGTGTAATTATAATAATAATAATGTAATAATTATAATGTTTTTGTGAAAAAAATGTTTTTTTTTGTTTGAACAAAGGATCACCCTGTATTTAATTTGTAGTTAAAAGTGCATATCTGAGACGATTTACTATTCAAGCAAGTATGAAAGCGAAAGCACTTGTGCGAGTCCACTTTTATGAAGAATATACGGTTCATTAATGAGTCAAGAAAAAGATTCAAAAATGTGTTTCGCCGCCAAGTGAAATGTTACCAAATCGAATCATAAATGAACCACTTTGAGTTCATTTATCTAGTTCGAAAAGGATTCATAACTAGGCCATGTAAACGAATATATAAGAGCTTGTGCGCGTCCACTTTGATGAAGAACAGCCGGTTCGTAAATGAGTCAGGAAAAAGGTTCAAAAATGTGTTTCGCGGCCCAGTGAAATATACCCAAATCGAATCATAAATGAATTCTTTTTCGCTTATGTTCTTCGTTTACATGAATCAGTTATGATTCGTTTCTGAAGGGAATTGTTTGCTGGGAATTTGTATGATTTTTTGTATCGTGTTGCTTCTGTTACCCTTTTGGCAATGTGCTATGTGCATTCTCGAGGATTTCATATCACAAATTATGTCACACAAAAGTTTGTTGCTTCTGCTTATGCTGCTCCTCTTTAATGCTGAAGCGTTGAAGGTGAATAGTCCACTGACAGTGGGACAACGTACACAAATTGTAAGTAATGGTTGGAGCACCGCACTCAAAAATACAAGAATGTTAGTGTATGACAGAGACACAGACGGAAAGCTAAGTAGAGTAATGATGCATTAGCTGCATGCATTACAAACTCCAAGAAGACATGAATTATATGTACTAAAAAAATATATTTCACATCTACTACAAACACCAGAACGTACAAGAAAGAATTTTGTATGATTGTTTAAAACTCGCTTAAATACAATTCACAACCAGTTTTTGTAAGAAATATGCATAAGGGAGCGAACCGTCGTCGATGGCAAAATCAGGTTGAAAAGTGGTAGCCACCCAAGATATGGAAACTTATCATTCGTAAGTGTACTCCCGGGCCAGTCTGTTGAAACACCGGTTATTCGCGGTTGAAAGCCGAAAGATAAACCAGTTCAAAGCCGTTGATAAGCCAAGGGAAACATTGTTGATAGCATATGCGTGATCATCTGTAATCAGCAATCCGAGAAACACTCACGAAGTTCTTAGCCGTGAAGGGAGGAAGCTGTCTCCAGGAAGAACTCCGGTCAACCAAGCCTGATATCGCAAATAAAACTACATGAAACCTTCTTATTTTTTTTTTTTTTTTATTGGAAAAGTCTTGAAGCCTTGGTAATGGCTATGCTATGCTAATGTTGATCTATTAAGTTTGAAAACTGACCGAAGCCGACAAAACGTCTTTTTGTCTCTCTACAAAAAATGTGTCGGATTCCATCCAACCCTCCGATTTGTCGGTTTCTGTATTTTGTTTTATTCCCCGCGGTATGTGTTACTTCATAAAACGATGTTTAGTTTTAGGTGCTGACATTTTGTCTCGGATTTTTGTTGCCTCCGGTGTGTTTTGCTCCTATACAGCCCCATGCATTTGCTGCAACCGACAAAGGAACAGAACTTTTTATCGTGTCGTGTCGGTTTCGGTGTGTGTTGCCTCATTAGAGCTATGAACTTGTGTCCGGGGAATACAGAACAAACGTTTTGTTTGATTTGGTGTGTTTTTAGCCTAAGTTGTTATTTTTCAGAGTAAGTCAGCGGACTGAACTGAAATTAACAAAATCGAATCCATCCGCTCAGTTAAGTATTTGACAAAAGGTCGTAATGTTAGGTTTTTTGTCGAAATTTTATCTAGAGAAGAAAAAGAAACAAAAACTCTAAAAAATCCATTTTTAATTCACTTTTTTCCTGATTACACCCCACTGTGCTCCATAGCTTACATAAATATGCATGAAGTTTGCAAAAATTGCTCATGTTTTGTGGATTTCTGAATATTTTTTTTTCTGCAAAAGTATAAAAAGTGTCTTAAGGTGCATTGTCTGTGGTTTTGCACTTCACGAGCGGTGCTCCACCATAACACATCACCATATTTTTATCTATGCATATTTATAAGCATACGAAGAGGTTAGACAGTCATAGTTATGTGCAAAAGTAGATGCCTCATGTTGCATACCCATCAGAGAGTGGCATTCATAATTTTTATGTGAAATGATTTTGGATAATGCAATGTTGTTTTTTTTTCTTGTAATATTTTCAGTAGTTTGCTGGTGGCTGGTGCTGGGTTTGGTTTAAGACTGCTGCTGTTGCGCTTCTTGTTGGGGGTTCCAGAGGGCAAGTCAGTAAAAGAGAGTCGCTTTGGTGTTCTTTTATTTACGGGGCAGGGTAGGACAGTGTCGCTTCTCTACCACGCCATCATGGGAAGATGATGTTTTTTGTCTTTTATTAAAACTTATGCCGGTCTCGAGTGAATACTTTTGGCGATTTTTTGGTCTTGACTCTTGTTGGTGTTACATAAATTGCAGCATGGATGGGAAAAATAACAATGGCAAGCAAGAAAAAAACAAGAAGTCGAAGAGCGGTTACAAGGCCAACCCAGAAGGTTTATGACACTCAGCTACTTCTTTTGATTTAATATGCAACAGGGAACTGTCTTTGTGGTTGCTTTGGGCTGGCTAAAAAGTCTTTGTTCTTGTTGTTAGGAATTTTTGCAAACGATTCTAGGTCGAGTTCATATTTATGGATATGACAAAAATGCAAAGCTCCTTTTTGAAGACATTTCTTTACAAATTCGTTAAACAAATGTTTGGAATTTGTCAAAAAATTACAAACTAAAATGAAAAGTGATGTTCGAGACCCCGAAACTGCATTCAATTCTAAGAACTTGATGACATGACCGATACGCAAAAATACATCGTCCTGTTCTTAAAATACGAAAAATAAAATATAATGCATGCCGAAGAACGTCTTAATGTTTAGACTATATCATGTGGAGCTTAAATTGTTCCACTTCACGCAATGAATTGCAAAAGGCATGCTCTTCACATCCCCAACAACCAAACGAATGGCCTTAGTTTCAATTAACCGCACCGCACAGTCGTCGCGTTCGTCGGTCGTCCCGTGCATCGTGCCGTCAGCCGTCACGCATTTAAGTTTTCATTCAAACATGACATCTCCAAGAGTTTTTGTGGGCCTAAGCCTGAATGTCCCATTCTGCCAGGACTTGTATAAACCACCACGTTTGTTGCATCTTAGCACACTCAGAAGCAGCGTGCCAACAAAAGAACCAGCGCCCTTTGCCGCTCATTCGACATGATCATCAAATTCTGTCTCTGCCCTTTTATCCTTATAAATCGGCCATATGTTGTGTTTAGTGCGCATGCGTGCCCCCCATCCGACACGGCATCCCATTGTCGGATGCGTCGCCTTGTCTTCATTTTAAACCTCATTTATATGTATATTCCCTCTGCCAGACATAATTATGCAGAATTGTGAGGATTATTACAAGCCAAGTACTTGTAATGGATAAGAGTTAAAAACAACAACAATACGAAAAAATTGAACAAAAAAATTGTCAGAAATAAAAGACGACTTTCAGCCACGCTAGCTCACACATGGTTTGGCTTACAACTGCTTGCTGATTCGAGAGCCCTCTTTTATGAAAAAATGGCTCGTAACCACGATATAATGATGGCTGAAACGTGAAGACCCAACAGCGGAGAAGCTTCAAGATTCTGCATCACTACTACCTGCGTTTTTCATGAGCAGCATAATTATTATGAGCATTGACAGCTGATGTCGTCTTGTCCAAGGTTATGGCAAGCTTATGTTGAAAGTTACTCTAAACGGATATACTCGTAGATATATCATTTTTTTTTTGCTTTTGTCTTCGGTTTTCAGAGCCTTTGTCATGTGGCGAGAGGGTCCAATATAATTTTAGACTTTAGGTGCTTCTAGCTGTATAAGAACTTCTTAGGCGTTCTGTGTTGCGTATGAAATGTTATGTGCTGTAATATTAAATTACACCACAGAAATTTAGTTCGTCCAGAAAAAGGTAGGCAAAACGGCAAAACACAAAACACAGTAAAACTGCTTAATAAAGTGACCCGAGACTATGAGAAGATAATGCGGTGCGTGGATGAGTGTTCATCTAGTTCCTTTTTGTCTTTCATAGACTCTGCGACTATATTGAGTTACCATTATCATCATCGAGTTTTGTGTAAATTATGAGAAGACAGCGGACAAAAAAAACTGCATTATGCATTTTTAAATGTGGGCAGAGATTACATCTTTTAGCCAAAGCTGTGAATAATTTATGATGTAGTTTGCAGATTAAGAACAAGATCTTCTTTTTGCTCGCTTTTTTGCTGCGTGAAATTTAAAACGTTTTTTTTCTTTCTTTTTTCTTTTGCTAAAAGGTGGTGGCGGCATGTTAAGAGACAGCAATTGCTAGTTAAGCCAGTTGAATGGTTGGGGGATTTTATTACTTCTTGACTGTTTTTAAAGCTTTTTTTTAGAATGTCCGTTGCGTGTAATTTTTATGTTTGAAATTTGTCAGACTGTAAACTGGATTAGATTGTATGTAACTATCTTAAATTTATTTGGGCTTCAGGGGTAATGCTCTACTTGTTTAACAAATTCTTCATTTCATTACTTTTCGATTTAATAAAATTAGTAAATTAGCATTGAACAGGTCCTAGAAATTCGAACGTTGAAAACTGATCAGGTTTAGCTTGTAAACGAAAGAGCTGGGGAGCGAACTTGATTGTGATGAAAAAGAACTTTATTACGTACTTACAAATTAATGAAAAAAAGGAATTGATCTCGATACTAACGGTTGCAAAAACTATTTCACAGATTAGATACGGTCTTGACTAATGGAGAGCAGTAAATGGAAGCTGGTGTCGGATTCGTTTCGGAAGGTAAAGACTACATTGCAGTTCAAGCATTCAAAACTGCAAGCCCAGTAGCTTTAAGTGCAGAAAAGTTGAGATGTAACCAAGGATGCAAAGAAGAGGTGATAGGTGCCTAGGGCTTCGCCCCCAAGCTTATAGATTTGACGACCCAAGTAATTTAAGCAAGTCCACTTTGTTTCTCTGATTTAAATCGGCCTCTCACGATTTAACTATTATTACTCGTGGTCAACAATAAAGTTTGAAACCAATTCACATTCTATTTGAACACCTGCGACGACCCACCCTTGCTCAGCAATTTTTTTCCTGACATCACACTTAATCTCATATAAACGAGCTAAAGTCACCAGCTTAGCCAATCACTTAATCACTCACATTGGAAACATCATGATGTAAGCAATGTACACTATTGTTGCGATGACCTTCTTCTGTCTTCTCTTCAAACTTATTGTCTTTGGAAACTAATTAAGAAAAGAGCAAAACAATAAAATTCCTCTGCGCAGAGTGTTCTGTTCTGATTGATGACTTTAGACTTTGGTCCCCTTCGATTTTTGCTTTGGTTTCAGTACACAAAAGAATATCGCACACAATTCGTCAGTTTTTCCGATTTTTGGACCCTCTACACTTCTACAGCTTATAATTGCCCACAGAGTTGGCGATCGCTCGCTGATGGCATCATCCACAGTTCCATTTATAATAATTAGGAAATTAATTTAAAATTATGCGATGACTTGACGAGGAAACGTATGAATGCCTCAATCCCAGGTGTCCATAGGTCCACCTTTGATATGATTCAAGATTGGTTCTTAGTGCATCAGCTCTAAGAATAACTTTAACAACCTTTTCCGTAAATATTTAATTTCCAGCGTTTTTGTAGTGATCACAGCTTCCAAGACAATACAACTATTGACTGAAGCTGAAACGACGACGTTAGTGTCAATCAGTAAGCACAACTGCTACATAATTACTCCATGCAACGATAGACAAAAAAATAAGCAGACAGATAACTAGAGGCCAGCAATCAAAATTGGTAATGAAAATTTGCAATTTATTGGTGAAGTGCAACTATAAATAAATTATTTTCTAATCGATATTACCATAGCCCCTTGTGCATCGGCACGAGTTCGTAGTATCGCAAAAAAGATTCGCAAATAAGCCGTCAATTATAAGAAATGTCAGGGCAGCACAGTTAATATGATGACGGCTTTTCGAGGCACTGGGTAGAGTGGACCTTCCGCACGCATCCTATTTGGAGAGGGTTTCATTCAAATAGCCGTCACGCCACGGTTTATCAAAAGGAACCGCCTTTTTTATATTATTTGACTTTGCATCATGCAATTTGATTTCAAAAGAAAATCAATTAAAAGACGAGATTGTGAATTAAAGACTTTTTTTTGTTCTTTTGATTATTTTTTGCATCCTTCCTCAGTCTCAATTTCAAGGGAATCTAATGAGAGGAGGCCGGCCGGTCGGACAATCGCTGATGGACGACTCGACGACGCGACGCGAACGGTCAGTTGAATGAGTGGACGTCTTTGCGTTTCGATTGTCGTGACTTAGTAGACGTTTTTTTATCAATTCAGTTAAAAGGTTAGCCTTTGCATCATTAAAAACGTTCAATTGTTATTGAGTAGTTGTAAGTAGATATTTGCATTCTAATCAAGAATTGATAGAATGATGGATTTTTAATAGCTTGCTTGCTTTTTTTATAATAATTCTTAATTTGAAATTGATAAGTGTTTCACTCTAGACATTGAGTTATCTTAGTGAGGATATTTTAAGATTCTTTGATCAATTAAGTCTTTTCAATGTTGCGAATTTGTTCTTTACTTGACATTTGATGTAGTAAGATTTGTTTTAGGCTCTCTGTCCATAGTTAGATAGTTTTAAAATTCGTCTAAGAAGAAGAAACAAACAGAATCTCTTAAGTTAGTTTTGGACCTTGGGCAGGCTTTGAAAAATTTGTATACCTACTTTTCCCAAATTAAATAAATAGAATAACTTTAGAAAGTCCGATGTATTGTATTGTATTTTGCCATGTTGCCAAAGAAATGTATTTGTAAAAGGTATTCATTTGTAAAGAAAGTTAAAAAGACATCCCTCCCACCTTTATTTCCTTAGGATGTAATAATTGAGATGATGTTACCATATTTTCTCAAATTTACAAAATTTACCATTAACTTTTTGAACAGTAAACAAAATAAATTTACATTATTAAAAGTTTTCAGCAAAGCGAATTCCACTTTCTTTTGTTCATAAAACATAACCACGCGCTCACTCAACCACAACAAATTTGGCCATTGGAATATTTTAAAAATTCAAAATTAACAAAAAAAAAAAAATTAAAAAGACATATCATAAATTATTAATTAGCCATAACGCCAAATATGAATGAATTATTTAAAAAAAAAAAAAAACAACCAATGAAAATGAAAACCCAAAATAGGAAAATTCAATACAGTTAGTTTTATTTTTGTCTTTGTTAAATCTAGAAGGTGGAACAAGAAAGTCTTAATTTAAGTTAATTTGCATTAACAATTTAGATAAATTAAAGCAAACAAAAACCACATATGCCGGGTAGACAAGATAGTCAACAAACTCGTTTAAAGAGCTTAATGTCTAAAAAAAAAAATATACATACACATATATATATGTATACATTAATAGAAAAAATAAAAAAATAATCAATAAACACATTCTTGTGACGTTCGCTGATTTTTCTAGAATAAGTTTAAAATGTTTGTTTTATTATTTGAGAGAGAGAGCGGGTGGTGCCCAACAAATTTATGACTTTGCAAACCAGAATAATGTTATTCTGGCTGTCTTCTGTATAATAAAATTGATTTGCCCGATATGCTAATTTGTAAGGTTCTATATTTGGTCTAACTTTTTTGTTATGGGAATAGTTTGCGAGATAACATTGACATGTCAGTTTTCAGTTCGTCTGGTCCTTGTATGAGGTAATCGGTCTATGGAATTTCTTACGTAAGACTGATTTATCAGCATGGCATTTGGTTTGGAAGAACAATCTACCTACTTAAACATTTTGTTTTCCTTTAATCACTGAAGAATTGAAAATACTGCGTTCAAATAATTTGTTTGGTGATAATATTTGACGGGGACATACATACCTGCAAAGAAATGAAAAGAAACAAAAATGGGTTAACACAATTTTATTTTAAAATATTTATAGTTTTATATGAAAAAAACAAATTAATATTCTAGACCAGTTATTTTTAAACAAACAATGAGTTTGGTTTTTATGAAACGTGTTGTTTTGTTTACTAAAAGAAATCATCAAAACACATTTGAATGCATTTTTGGATGTTTCTCGTTTAAATGCTATTAAAATTCTGTATTAGAAAAAAATTAATAACACAATTTGTAGATGAGTTTTAAGAACTTGATTTGGATAGCTTAAAAGTATTTTACAGAGATTTGTTAATCGTTCTTCTAATCGGGGTTTTAAGACTGATTTGATATTGTTTGTAAAATGTCGTTTAAATAAATAATCCATGTTTTATTTATGGTCATTGAAATCAAGTTAAAAAGATTGTTGAAAGTCAAAGAATGTACATTTTTTTATTTTAACGTCTAATAATAAAAAGAGATGACGATATTTGCACTATTCGTTCCAATTGAAACGAAGACTACTCTAATAAAATACGTTCGAGATTTTCATAAAAACTATAGCCTAAGTTTTTTCTCTTAAATTTTAGAGAGTATAAATAATTGATACGCGTTTTCATTTGATATGATTCTACTTAAATGTTTTGCAAATACCTATATTCATAAACAGCCAAATGAATAAACACGGAATAGCGAAGGATTAACTCTTATTCTATGGAATAAGAGGAAAATGCTATTAATTAAATACTCTCTTAACTGACATTTACTTAGGCACTTATTCCATCGTGAAGGGTGTCTAAGCGAAAGAATAACAGTTTTTTTTTAAGCACCACATCAACAGGAAAATTGCCAAACAGAATTTTTGTTAAACGTCACTTTACTATTCCGGGAACAAACATTTTTTTTTTTAATTGAATGAGATATTTCAACCCATGTATTACCTCAAGCTATAAGTATACACGTTTGGAAGATCTTCCAATATTGGTCAATTTTCCGATTCAAATTTTCTCCGATTTTTTTCAATCATGTAAATACCCAATTTTTTTCTTCAAAAGTGACAGAAAACAAATTGACAGCTAATTTTCTATCAAAAAATTGGAAGAAGTTTCATATGAACGCATCTAAACACACAATTTTTCTAATTTTGGACGGTTGTTGACAAATTGGTTATTACATGAAGTGCTTGCCAACGATATCGTACAATTTTTAATTGGAAGACAATTTTTCAATACTAGATCAAAAGAATGGAAAAAGTACCTGTTTACTTTTTTGAACAAGGAGAATGGATGAAATGGGTAAGAATTTGCTCAAAATAGAAAAGAATTTGCGAAGGCTTGGACGCATGAGGTTATTTCACAGCTTTTTCGGGAGATCGAAACCGGGCGATGTTTTTTAGATGCAGATTGTGCAGAGTATAAGCTTCCCAAAAACACAGTTTGGCTTGACGTTGGTTGGAGACGTCATTGGGATGGCCAGGGAACAATCGACAATGTTTTGATCTCATTTACGTTTTTCAAGCCTATGTTGTTCTTAACAAAAAAAATCTAATTTCTGAAGTCGTGTAAGATCGGTATTTTCTTAAAGAATTGGGCGAACAACACACAACATGTTTTCCGACAAAGACAAGAGGGAGAAAACGACTCAGAAGCAGTGGCGTATTATCCTAAAGGCAAACTAGGCACGTGCCTTGGGGCGCGAGGCAACAATGGGACGCACGGTTATGTAGCAAAATTATGAACTCGAACCGCATTTCCCACTTTTGTTAAAAAAAAATCGGTACTAAGCAATTCCACTAACAATACATAGTCAACTCGGCTTGCCAACTCGGCAATAGACTAATTTTGTAATTGTTTTTGAATATTGATTTTACTAAACGTAGGGGCAAATAACCAAATAGTCGAAATTCATCAGCGGATGGCAAAGATTTTGTCGGATTAAAAACCTAATTTTTCTGCTTTTTAAGTATTATGTACATTTATTTATTTTTGGGGCAATCCAATTTGCGAACTGAGTTGCAACTCGGTTTGCATAAGAACCAACTCGAATAAACTTGGTTTACAAAATTTACATCATTAATTAAAATATTTCAAACCAAACTCGTAAGATCTTTCGGACAATACTAAACGATTTCAAGTAAACTAAGTCTCTTTTTCCTTCGCCTCCATTTCAAAGAATTTTCTTTAGGCGTGGTGCAGCGGTTTCGGTCAAACTAAAATATGAGATATTTTTAATATAGGGGCGCCGATGAGATGCAAGGCACCCTCAACGTTTAATCCGCCACTGCTCAGAAGTGTGGGGGTGAAATCATGGATTTTGGCGATTTAGAAAGGAAACACGGTTTCCAAGTAAATATTGTGAGAATTTGAAGTGAACGTGCTGATCTACACCTTCTCGTGGGGCCTCCGAGAGGTTCTTGTCAATTTATTGGCTTGAACTTGCGAACGTAGACAGCTTTAGTCTAATTGGCGAATTGAAGCAGGAAGTATAATGATGAATAATACGATCCTTAACAGATACTATGTGACCCATAGCATAGTAAAGGAGGAAAATACGATTAACGAGTACCGAATGTGGATAAACGCCAAGGAAGTTAGACAAAATGTTGGGTGTGTCCCTTGATTGGCTGGTTCATCCCTTCGATCAATGTGGATATACTTGACAGAGGGTGAGCAGTGTCCCTCGTCCGCCAGTAGGACAAAAGCAGCAAAAACAAAAAAGATGTCACGAAAAACAAAATACGTATAACTAATTGTTATACAAAAAATATATGTGACCACCCTCCACCCAGGGGCAATTGGGTACCGCGGGTAGTGAGCTTTAGCAACTCACTAGTGGGATGGACCTTCGTGGGGGTTGTGGTTATCTGAGTTTGGCCTCAGCTGCTATTCGCAAATCACGGTTAACGGCTCTTCTTTTGTACGGGAAGTTGAGCAGTTTTTCCGTGTCCGGACAACGGCTCTTCTTTCGCGTGACTGAAGGTTGAGTGCAGTTCCGTGTGTTGCCTGAATAGTAGTCTAGAATCAAACCAAGATGAATAAGAGCTGGCACTAATTCAATTGGTACTGGTGTGAATCTAGATGCAGGATACCCGCTTCTTTCATGAAAGTTGTTGGAGGTGTTAATTGTATTCTGGTGGATCATCAGGAAGAGGTTTAGTGCCCTCTTAAAAGAAGCATAGTGACAATGCCAACTTCGGTTGGAAATTGCACGACGATAGTGTGGATAGTTCCACCGTCAGATAAGACTTAGTTGTCAGGTGCTGACGTTAAGCTTCATACTTCTGCTCAGAAGTGTTGCATTTTGAACACCTTAATCTTTATTGGAGGAAAAACATGACATAAGAGAAATATCGGTAGATTTGATGGAAAAATATGAACCGTCAACACCAAATTGAATTTTTGAAGAGTATGTTGAATCCGAGTTAAATGCAATTCCAAGCAATTATAAGTCTGGACATAGAGATTTAATCTTCATTATTTATTTAAATATTATTTTTATTATTATTTGCCACTTTTAAATTTTAATCACCTTTTTCGAAAAAGGATGATTTCAATATCTTGAATATCCTTATCTTCAAATTGTGTTTCATATTTCCTAAGAAAATTTTCTTCCAATGAGTCTACCAATTAATTGTTCTCTTAAGTCTTCCAATCGCTTAAACATGCAATTTTTGATTGGATGACAAAAACTTGTCGACAATTATTGACAGCCAATTTTCTTCCTCATGAAAAAGTGGTTCTCAACTCTTGCCGTTCGGAATCGGCGTTAAATTGTAGGTCCCCTCAATTCTTCACAGGCACTCAGAGAATTGTTGATGAGAGTAAGCCACTTAGGCATTGGCTCTTCAAGAGCTGTCGCGCCACTCTATTTATTTATTTTTTTTTTTTATTTTTTTCCAATAAATAGATTTATTTTTGGATAAAATTGTCCAAACGTATAAACAGAAAATTTCATTTGATAGAAAATTGGCAATTGAAAGCTCATTGGTTGCTGTTGGAAGACATTTGACATTTCGGCCAATATTGAAAGATGTTCCAATCGTATATACTAAGCTTCCCTTTATTCTTATTCTCGTTTTAGCAAATATCAACTTTTCCTATTTCTACATACATATGTACATACATACATACCTACATTGTAGATAATGAAATGATCAATTAAAAAATTATGAAAACCGTTTTTAAAACAAATTTTTAGCTGGCATCAAAAATGTTAGACTGTTCTTCACTTCAAACTTTATTCAGCTTATGAAAGGATCCTACCAAACCCCCCTCGAAGCGTTTTTTAAGCTTACAGTCAAATGTCCCAAACAATTTAGTCCTCAAATAAAAAAGTTCATACTGTGCAAATTTCAAACTGACATTTGTTGGCTTCGTAAACATAATTCCATTCATATATTTGAATGTCATTTTTGTCTCATTTGATAATCTCAAAAACACATCTTCCTTCAGACTTCAGACAAATAAACAATAATTTATTTCTCATAATACAAACCCTCTAAAATAATTACAATTCAATTGTATTTTTTGTTCATCAATTAATTTCATTGCATAAAAAACAATTTGTAAGTTTTTTGTTTCTTATGAAAAAACATAAACAAATCCCATGCTGGTTCCCATTGAACTTGTTTGTTTCTTCCGCAGCAAGTACGACTATTAATACGTGCGCTAACCTTCATTGCAATTTTTTTTTCCAACCTTACTAAGTTAATTATCTTGCATTTTTTTTTCTTTGATTGATAAATTTGTTTATAAATTTCTTATGAATATTCGCACCGCATTCCGAGAATGCCAGTCAAATATTTTGATTTTTTTTGTCTAACAAAACAAAAAACCTTTGAACCCTTCTCTCAATAAAAGGAACCTAGATCCATGGCCTTTCTCAGACTCACCCAAATTAACAATCTTAATCGTGTCTCACCATTATTTAACCAACTCTTTTAGTATTTTTTCCACCAAGCACTTCTTTAGCATTGTCAACTTTTATGCCATGCCGGTGATAATTATCTTTCTGCTCGACGACCTTGAAAAGGTAGTACAATCGAGTACAAAAGTAGTAGTAGTACGTATCTTCGCAAAAAACAAAAGGCGCACATCTTTCTTTTCCTATTACTCGTGTGTTTTTTGTTTTTTCCTCTGATGATGGTGAATACTTTCGTGACCTTAAACTTGGGCTTTTGTGCGATTCGACTTCATTTTACCTAACGTTAATATATTGCTGTTTCTGTTTTTGCTGCTGGGTGATGATGGTGATGGTGGCAAGCAAGTGATGGTATGCCGTAATTAAATTCATTAAATTAATTTTGCTTTTTTTTATTATTTTTAATTTGCATGGTTTGATGATGCAAACTGTACAAAAACATAAAGAAGGGATTATTCCAGCAGAATATGGGATGTTTTGGAGCCCTAGAGGTTCGTTACGCCCATAAGTCTAGTTGAACTGACTGGGAATATATTTGTGTACAGGGGGTCCGATGGATGACGTTTTGATGAATTCGGTTCAACGTGACTGACTTGAATTTAATGATGTTAAGGTAGTCGGTGATAAGTTAAGGAATATATTTAACATGGATGAAGTGTAATTAAAATTCCTAAAAACAAAACAGGAGGAGGTCCTTAAATAGTTTTTCTAAGGAAGTAAAAATGACGACGAACAGCTTTATGGTGTACGGGTGGCATTGGACTACAAAATGAATTTTTATTGAAGATTTCCAGTACGTTTTGAACAGTGCAGAATTCTCAAGGCTGCAACGTCCATTTTAGGAAATTATCAAAACAATAAATTCTGTCAAATTTTTTTTGTACGCAAAGCTTGTCGAAATTTAAATTTTACGACCGTTAATTCCAACACATTTAATCGTACAAGCCTTTAAGTCATTTGTGGTTCTGAAAAATCCAACCATCGATCTTACCTTTTCACCACGAAAATTTCACACATCATTCAAGCACGTATTGTAATTCTCCCCTTGACATTCATCAAGATGCATCTTAAAATACATTCCTTCTACCAAGACCCCATAGCCCCAAACTCAAAAACGCCTATGCAATCCAATCCAGCATTTGCATTTAAATGATGATGATGGGTTTCAAAGAACAGTGACACTGACGAACGAGACCACAACGAAAAAAAAACAAAAAAACAAAAAAAAGTGATCCCCTCAGGGCAAATATGACAAAGGAGAAGAACAAAATTCTTTTTATTACCAAAATTATAGGCAACGCCGCCATTTCATTCATCCTCCCATCTGGTGGTTTTGAAATTATGATGGTGAGGCATTTAACTGAGTCCCAAGATACATTGTTGCCACATCTGTGGTCGCACCGATCGATAGGCAAGACAAACGACACGGCATGATATGCTGGCGGTGGTGATGTTGGCGACTCAACTGCGGAACGCCACAGGAAGTGGGGGACGATACTAGGTTTGGGAACCAACGATCGGTGGAGACAAACGATGGGTCCCAATAATTTCCATAGTTTTTTTTTGTACAGCGTTCCATAATATCAATGGGATAGCTTTTTTTGTAGCGGAGGAATCATGGTTTGGTGATCAAAGAGTGACTTAGCTCAAAACATAGAGAAAACACGTCCCGTGGGAGTTTGAGCACGTGATACAAGAATCTATAATTTTTTTAAGTATTCAGAACATTGTTGCTATGAAAATTATGAGCGAACAAAAAATAACTCGTACAAGTACCCAACCATCGATTTAATTATTATCAAAGACTTGTTTTGAGAAGAAGCTTCTGATCACGATTTTCGAATTCGATTATGAAATTAAAAAGAAACAAAAAATTGAAGCTGTTGCTCGAGATCCAGCGAGATATTTCAAAAGACACGAATCATAAGTAATCGTCAAGTTTGTTTTTTAATGACATTCAAAATAAGGTGTCCGGGTGGGTTGCAGATTCTAGCTTCTTCTAGATAGATCTCTGCTTATATTCAATGATGTCTGTTGTTGATAAACATTTTCCTCTTTTGAACACTTAAATTTGATTTTTTTCATTGAACACATTACTTTTCTTTTATAGTTTTCATGAGCTCTGAAAACTCAAAGAAGATGAGGAAAAGTCGTGCACAGCTCTCAATTGTTGTTCACAGATTTTCTAACAGTTTCTTACGCAACAAAAAGGTGATCGAACTTGAGTAAGAAAAACGTAACATTTGTAATCGATTTTAGGGAACAGAAAGTCATCCATTAAGAAGACAGCAATTGAATTGTGTGCATTGAGCAAATGAGATATAGGAGTGCCTTAATTCGCTCATCAAACATTTACAAATAAAACAATTCAAGGGAAATAAATGAAACTGACATTGTAATTGACGTTTAACAGATCTTGCCGAAGATGTGTTGCAGATAGTGTTTCGACTTTCGAAAGAGGACGGTGAGGAATTTAAAAAAGTTCAATGCAGTTAGAAAGTAAATCATCTTGTATTTAGGAGAATTAAATACACGAACGATGGATGGCCAAAAAAGTCTTTGTTTTCCTAAACCTAGCTACGAGACCTTAGGTTGATGACTAGAAAATGGTGAAGGATCCTTCGCAGTGGACGATTTTAGGGGCAGAGGCTGAGAGGTCTGTTGTCTTGTCTGGAAGCTGTTAAATATTACACACTAGACCTTGTCGCCTTTAACTTGGCTTTATATCAAGCAATTGAGAGAGACATTGAAATAACTTCGAATAACTTGTCCTCAAGTAGTTTTATAGACGGATAATTTGATTTTTCTTCCATACCAATCAAACTGCTTACAAAATTGTTACTTCTGGTTGTTTCTTTAAATGGAAAAATTCCGTCTAATATTTTTTGCTTTCGATGACCGTTTATGTGCGACTGAAGTTGGACAAATAAAGAAGTGTGAAAAAACATAATAAGTGCAAAATCGTATTGTGGGAACTAGACACAAGTTAATCAAATCGAAAACGATCGATGTAGAGATTGGCTGAAGTAGAAAATAAGTCTCCAAAGATGCCATATTAAGGAAATTCAATAAATTAAAGTTTAATAGAATTAAAAAATAGACCCCAGTAAATAAATTCAAATTTCGACAGATAAAACAAACCAACAATGAACTTCAAAGAACTTCAATAAATCTATAAATAATTTGCTATTTTTATTGTTCAAGTATAAATAAGATGAAATCACTCTTATGGCTTAATAATATTCTCATATCAATAAATTACAAAACAACAAAAATAAGACCTTCAAAAAATTCTACTCCCTGACATAAAAACAAATTACCTACCTTAGCAAAAAAAAAAAAAAAACACCCATTCGAGTGCCTTCTGATAGTAAATTCGATATTAATCAAAAGGTAATCAAACTTTTTCTCCTAACGTTTAATTCAGAATTGACGATAAATTGAATAGGCTTGAAGTTATTTTCGGAAGGGTTGCGACTAGTCAATTATGCGCAGCCTTCACAGAAAAAAAACAGCGATCTTATCAAGAGAGATCAATATTAAAATAATTGCAAATTCTATCATTGATCGATCAGCCACTATGATCTAAACGAAAACCTTCAATTTAAATGGAAAATTCTTCGGTTTTCTTCTGATGTTGTTCTGACAAACATGTTAATGCAAAATTAACAACTCTAATAGAGAAAATATTATGATTAAATTAATCATAAGCTTTGTGAATTGTGACGCAAAACAATTAATCATTGGGAAGTTTTTATTTGTTGTTCAGGTTTCGGTATTTTTATTAGTCTAATACTGATGTTCTTTTTCATTGGAAACAAAAAATGACGATGGTGATTCTTAGTCTAACGATAATAATTCATGATTGCTTGGTGTGAAAAATAGTCAGTCATTAAATTTCAGGAACATAAAATTGACAGAAGAAAACTTGTTTTTGACTAATTGTTGTGTTAATTGAGATTTAACATTTTTTGGTGTTTTTGATATTTCCCTAAACAAAAATGGTCGATTTATTGATGGAATACTTAAACATACGTAGACATAAAGGGTGTTTTTTTCTGGGATTAGAACTTTAGGTAGGCAATAATATTCTAACCGGTGGGCATTTTGTCAGCTCTCTAGTGAACAACGCTTCCAAATTTCTGGAAATCATGGTGCTGTTCAAAATACTTATCGCGCAATATGTCGATTTTACGGTCAACATAATCGTCCATCAACCGTTTCAACAAGACTGCGCAATATGTCAGACAGCTCATAACGCAATTGATTTAAGGTCACTGAGCTCGAGAAAAATTCAGATTGGTAGCGTTTTAACAAAAAAAAAAATTCGGCGGTGGGTTTAAAAGTTAGCACAAAATCACATAAAAATGTTTCCAAAAATATTAAAATTATTTCTTTTTAATGGCTGAAACATAAACACGCTTTAGAGTTAGGTTTCGCCAGACGTTTACGAGTTCAGCTTTAAGAACTCAATGAATGCTATCCCAATAAACCTTCGACCTTAAGTTTCGTACGTTATGTTACGCAATATAACTCCAAACGGAAGGTCTAGTTCAAATTTGTTGAACATTTGCTTTGTCTGACAGCTCGACAGCTGTAAAAAAAAGTCAACAAACAAAATACATTAATTTTTGGAAGGATCATAATAACTCCTTTCTTTTACTTTTTCGGGAATTTTGTGAAAACTGTAAAATTTCAAAGAGTGGGGATGAAAATTTGTGATTCTCTTAAAAAGTAAAAGAACACTTGACAGGAAAAATCTCATGCACACAATTATTTTAAATGTCAACATAATACCAACGAAATTCAACGTATTTTTTCAGTTTTGACAATTATTTTATCGGGATTTTTCTTCTTAAAAAGTGACAGAACTTACAAAAAACTTGAGCAAAAGAACAAAAAAGTGTGAGAATTTGGTAGTTTTAGTGAGTTTTTGGGAGTTTTAGGAAGTAAAAAAACAGACCTAACGCTGGAGTGAGAGATGTCATTCAAAGCAAACTGAAAACGTGTGCATTGTAACGCAGATGAAGACGAAGCTTAAGCGTGTTTGTGTTTCAGCCATAAGTGTCTATGACGGTTGTCATTAATTCTCATCAAAACACTAAGTATGCCCCTTAATTTTTACTGCTTAAAGACTCTAAAAATACATTCTTATGTACACCCTTCCTCTTTTCCGCGGGCCCAACTAGCCATAAACATAAACACTCCTTAGTACGGGAACAATTCCAACGATTCTTAAATGCATGACTATTGATTTTTTATGCCAGCTTTGCATCTATTTTGAGACCAAACATGGGTAAAACATATTGGCGTAACATAATGGACTACGAATTTAATTACCATGCAGGAAAATATGATAAAAGTGGTTTTCTTCATGCCATTTGCGTCAGTCCGCAATTCCGCATATACTGGCCATCTGCCTAAACATTCTCGTAGGGTATGCATTTTTAACCGATTTGCAATTTATATTTACTACTAATGACAAGCTTTACAGTCGATAAAAAAATGTATCTCAAGGTTTTGATCATATGTGACATTACGATAGTAACTCGTCTACAGTCTTAAGTAATTAGTCGGTAGACTTTAAATTTGGATGTGAGTGCTTTTAGAGAATTCGCGTTAGAATTGTTTTTCATTTTAATCTACGTGCCCCTGTTTTTTTGTTCTTATAGTTTTGATTTACCGAAAAAGCAAATGCTTAAATAGAATTATTTGAACGAAAAATTATAATGCTTTGTTCTCCATGATTCTCAGCATTTGGTGTCTCCTAAAATTTATGTTTTTGAAAAAGGGTGCGGCCTTTATCTATCGAACAAGCTATCAGATTTCAATCTCCTTAAATCTCATAACTTCAAGTGACGAAAGGAGTAGGTTCTGATGAAAATAGGTAGGAATTCTTGCAGTCAAATGTCATTCGAGTAGTGCGGGGCAGTACATAGTTTACGGTAATTTGCTATTTCGCGTTTTACAGTTTACATGCATTTGGTTTTCAGGCTTTTGACCCCAACTCTTTGAAAACATAAAATGTTTATTCATGAATTGATTAATACCAAGTGTTTCACGAACGCAAGATACACGATCCGAATTTATGATTCAGTTATTTCGAAATATCATTTGAAGAAAAATATTTCTAACCAGACTTAGACATTACTCGATTGCAAATGCTTCGACAAAAATGTTTTGAGTTCTAAATTCTTTGTGCACTATTTGACACTTATTTGTTTCCCCCATGGTTCCTTTGAGTCTTTAAAAAACTCAAAGTCAAAATTGTGTTCATATTTACCCCATTAATTCAAGATAAGGTTTTCATCTAAAATTCAAAATTAAACTGTTCAATTTCTCTAAAAATATATTTCTTCGAAACAAGTTGTATGTTTACGGCCAACCGTATAATTGACATAAAATTTAACCACTCTCTTACAAGAAAAAAAAACCTTTTAAAGTTCAATTAATCGCCAACCTAATTCAAAACTATGAAAACATAAACGCATTCAACCGAAAACAATATTTTTTTTTCAACATTTAAGCAAAAATGTCTGCACTATTAACGCTCGATTTTAATGGCATGCAAACGAAGCTCTTTTATTTTCTCTTTGCTTTTTTTTAAAGATTTTCGTTTTTCTGTAAAATAGCACCTAACAACTTTAATTCGCTCATATTTTACACCTGAGTTGGCTTTAAAGTGCTTCCAGGCTACCAATGGTCGTATAATCCATAGAGCTTCATCTAAATATTCTGTATACTTGTACAGTCAATTAAAAAAGTATCTCGCACACGTTCGCTCAGGTGTGAATTTTTCTTCTTTTTTGTTATGATTTTAACAGAAAGCAGTAAGCTGCCTGCATGCAGATAGTTTTCCTCTTTGGCTTTTGTATTTTCATCACAAACAGAAGTAGTCATAGTCAGGCTCGCTCGGCGAGGAAGTGAAAAATGTGCATAGATACAAAAAGCTTACAGCTAGAGCGTTTATTTATGTTTTTCTTTTGTAAAAAAAAAACTCTTTGAAAAGGCTTAGAAAATGGGCTTTCGAGGCGATGGAAGTGTGCGCCTCTTGGCAAGCCGGTTATTTGAAGTATTGAAATTTCGGTGAAAGAAAAAAGAAAAGTGGAGTATAATTTTACTCTCAAGGTGTACAAGATGGGGAAGTGTACAAAGTTAATTTGAGTGTTTAAATCACCAGACTCACTGCAAACATTACGCAATATCTGTTCTCACTTGTCAATTTTACTTCAAGTGTTGAAGATAAACAAAAAAAAAATCAGCCATTCTGTATAATTAATTCGCAAATAAATGTCTTAATCGCCAACCACAAAACCGAGCAAAGCAAATAAATCAAAATCAGACAAAAAAAATATATGAAATCTGCAAATTCTAACCACTATATCAATTTTGTATGAAATCATGCGAGATGAGATTAAAAAAGGTTCAAGGAGAGTACCTAGTCATTAATTTTATTGATATGTTTTTGTTGTTGTTCTTTTTTTTCCTTCGGTCTGTTGTTCTAGGGCGGCCGAGGCAGTGATGTGGTGCGTTGGACGATGATGATATAGGGCTTCTTATTATTTCTTAAGATATCGTTCCATCCTCTTATTACGAATTGATATAGATACTCGTAGATTGAATAAATAGTAAATTAATTCGGTTTCTTTTTTTCAGATTCATCAATGCAGACCTATAACTTATCTTTTGAAAAATTCTGAGAATATAAAAATATTATTGCCCTTAGGCCATCATGAGTGTTATGGGGGATCATTGTCATAAGAGGTCTTTATGTGGTTGATTTTTCTTATTAATTTTTGTTGGTTTTGGAATAAATTTCTTATTCTTGAGGGAGTGTATAAAATTATAGTTTTTTTTTTAAGAGCAAAAACTAGAAATGAATGATTTGATGGCAGTCAATCAAAAAATGTTTGTTTTGCTAATTTTTTGTGTTTACTTAGTTGAAGACTTTAAGGAAAGGTTGAGTCACTTATCGATTTATCATGTCAAATTAATGCAAAAATAAAGTAGGTTTCCTTAACATAAATGATTTTATTGACTTTCTGATTCTCTCTTAACCTGATTGTAGGAAAAGAAATGAGGAACGGATCAAAGATCAAAATTTTAAAGAATATGAAAAATTGTGAGAACTTTCTGAAGAGTTAATACCTTTGGCATATCCCATTATTCAGACTGCAAAGTACTTACGTAAATATTGGTTATTCTTCGCAGATTTCATGAAGTTTTACCTTTTAAGTGTCTAAATTCTTCGAGGCAACCCTTACAAAACCTTAAATCAACATTTCCATCTTAACACAGATTTCAAGCCAACTGGTCAGGTTTTAACATTCCAGAATTTTGTCATAGCCATTAGATAACACTTGAGACTTGAGTAAGGTGACTAAGCATAAATTAGACCGCTTTAATAAAATAGAGTGTCGAGACAGCTCTTTAACAGACAAGGCCTAAGTGGCTTACACTCATCAAAAATTATCTGAGTGCGTGTAAAGAATTGAGGGGACCTACAATTTAACGCCGCGCCGATTCAGAACAGAAAAGTTGAGAAACAATTTTTGCATAACAGATGATACTCTTGGAAGTATTGTCAGTTCTTCGCAAGAGGCAGTACCCATGAAAGATGAAATAAGAAATTTTATGAAAACGAGCAGGATTCGAAGCCACGCGTTCTGCTAGCAGCCAGCGCACATACCACTACGGCACGGACACTTCACTCTCCTTCTTGAAAATTTTATAAAAGCCCTACGTCAACACCAAAAGAACACTATTTCAAAAGTCTGTCTAATTCCTAGGACGACAATGCGTTTAAGGGTTAGTGAGATCGAAACCAAACAAAGAATTATTATTCTTGCAAGATTAAAGCCTTCTTTATAGCGACTTTAATACCAAATTATTAAATAAGATATTCATTCCCTTCAAAACAGTTGCTATTATAGCAGGACAGTTCTCCGACTCTTTCTTAGTGCACCAAGGAGTGAGACAAGAGAATGTTCTAACGCTATTCCTTTTTCTACTGGCGATAGATCATGTACTGACCACCAATGTAGGTAGAGAGTGGAGACCTTTATCAAAAGTTTAGCCGTTTAGACTTTGCCTGTCATGTATGTTTACTGGCAAGTTACTTCAGTAGACTCAACGAGATGTGCCATTTGCCAATCACTACAAGTGCAAAGTGAATCCATCGGTCTAAAGATAAACGGCAAAAAGACTAAAGTAATATCCACAGGTCGTTCCACACATCAACGTATTATTTTGCAAGAGATGCCAATCAAAGATTTCGTACCTTAGAAG
The DNA here is from genome assembly GCA_943590905.1 of Sphaerophoria taeniata. Classification (NCBI taxonomy): domain Eukaryota; kingdom Metazoa; phylum Arthropoda; class Insecta; order Diptera; family Syrphidae; genus Sphaerophoria; species Sphaerophoria taeniata. The sequence continues at coordinate 23,908,929 of OX016540.1, forward strand.
TATCGTATCAGCTGATGGCGTAATAGATCTTGGCGTAAGAAAAGCAGACTCAATATAGCTCGCACTGCTTTCGATACCCTATCTCTTATTTGGATATCAAGTCAAATATCCTTATGCACTTAGCTGAAATTCTTCGAACCCAATGTGAAATACGTGGTACTGGTATGCCTGCGAAACCTGGAAAGTCTTGGCTAACATCTCGAGATAGTTTTAGCTTTTTTTATATCGCTGTCTACCTAACATCCTTAAAATTCGTTGGCTACACCAGGCGAAGACGAGTCAGGAGCTATTGGATGTTGAGGAAACTGATGATAACATAGTTAAACAGTCCTTCGAATGGAATCCTCAAGGCAGATTGAAAGATAAACAGTCTTAGCAGAAGCAGACGCTCAGAGGAAAACGTGGCCACAGCTTTAATATATAGCAGAAGACCGTGAAGGGTGGAGAAGATTTGTTGGCGCCCGACCAGTGTTGATGATGATCATCATCCCGGTCCTTTATGTATGGTGCAGAGCGATGGACCTTGAAACTAAAATTCATACCTAGAATACTTCGAGATCTGCAAATTTAAAGGACAAGTATTGACTGCACAACGAAGAATCGATTCGAATCAGAACAGTGAAGGTATAACTTCGAACGACTGGGTTAGGTTAGGTTAAGTTAGTTTATATGGGCTGACAGTTGGTTTTGTTACCGTCACATTTAGATCAATGTATGTAGATCCCTTGTGATACCCTTAAGTATTGTAACTTCTAAAAAAGTGTTTTAGTTTTACTAATGTTTCGTTTTAATTCGCATTGAGGGATTCTGATGTTATGGTCTATGAGAGAGGAAACAAGTACTGAGCCGTCTCTTGCAAGCTCATTCGCTTTTTCGTTTCCCGGCACACCAATGTGACCGGGAACCCAGCAGAGTCTTACGTTATGCTGCATACCAAAAACCCTTAGCTCTTCGCGACAGCAAGAAACGAGCTTTGACTTGATTTGAGTGGCAGAGATCGCTTTTATTGCTGCTTGGCTATCAATGAAAACGGTTTTCTGAGTAGAAACCTGCCCCTACTCCAGTAATCATTTTCGAACCATCAGTAAAGATTGTAAAATTCAATTCATTAGTGTAAGGGACACTATTTTCCCAATCTTCTCTATTGGGGAAGCTGGTAATAAAGGTTTTATTGAAGTCTAAATAAGGATTCATGTTATCTGTACAAACGTTGTTGCCAACGTTTTTCGTAAGAATCGTGGTATGGCCGTGTTGACTTGGCTTGGTTTGACTAAGAACGAAGATCGATGTTTGCTGCCGATTCTTGTACAATTAAGTCTATTGGGGTGAGAGACTCGAAGTTGGGGTTGTCCTCAACAGATGGGTTTCGAGACAACTGTTCTTCCTTTCAACTTATGTAAAACGAATCTCAGAACAAGAAGTCGCTAAAAAGAGTTTTGCAACTAAGCCGCTCCAAATCGACATAGAATTTTGGTAAGTTTTCGCACTTAGCAAAAAAAAAGTAAAGAATAATAACTATCAAGCATTATTTTATAATTTGAACAAAATAAATTTAAAGAAACTAAAATGAAAAAATCCAAAATTTCTGAATAAATATTAAATTTTATTTATAAGGCCTTAAATTCAAAAATATCCATTAACTGCATTTTAATTTGTGTTTAATGCTAAGAACTATTTCTAGTTATTACTTTTATGGCAAGTTTTTCAAGTATAGGAATAAATTTAAAAAAAAAAACTGTTCAAGCCCAAAAACAAACACAACAACAAAAACAATTTCCTAAAATGTCTTACAGATTAAGAAAACAAAACTCTCCCGCATTCCATTCAAATTTTCCCCACAACATGATATGCAAATACAAAATCTAACTGTCACAATAAAGTTGAGTTAACCTGGGTAACTCTCCCTCTACCAAAAAAGTACATATTCTCACATGCATAAAAGATACGGACAACTTCCTACGCTCCGTATGCAATTTATCCAGCTCTGGCATAAAAATAAATATTAATTAATTGACACTCATGCTTCCGCACGAATGAATCTTTAACCCAAACCCCTTCGCCTTCCATTCAAGCCATCCCAACACACACATTTTCCGCTTCTCAAATTGCACACGCATAATTCAACTTGTCCAAATAAAAATCACATTAAGCCAGAAATTAATACTTCAATTATTAAAATGACACTAAAATTTATGTTTAACATCTCCATCACGTACCTTCGAGAAAAGCCAAAAAAAAAACACTCTCGATATAAATTCTTTCAACAAACGATATCGGCCACTATAAGTGTGCGCTCCAACTTGTTCGACGATTTATGTCTTTAACGGTGATAATAATTCGGGGCCAAACAAAAATTTAGGTGACCGATTTTGACAATCTTATTTACGTTTTTCTTTGCACACTTCTTTCGATTGGTTCGGACTTTCAGTTAAATTTTTGTTTGTATTTTGATTTTTGTATCTTTTTTTTGTTGCAAATCTTATTCACTGAGTTGAATATATTTTATGGCTCACTTGAGTGCTAATTTTTATCTCCCACTTCATACGTTATTCGAGACGATGCGAATCAACGGTGAAACGGTATAGTAAAAGCGAGACAGAACGACTTTTTTTGTTTATTTATTATTATTTAATTTAACAAACACAAAATGAATTTTCTTTAATTCGAAACTTTTCTTTGAAATTCAATCGTCACAGTCACAATTATAGCTGGCTTCAAGGAAGGCCACCACACGGTTTGATGGAGGAAAAGAGAGAACAAAATTTCTTTCTCCTTGAACGAGAGCAGAGGCACGACGACTCACTGGACTCAAACTTAACTCAAGCTCGACTTGATCAATTAATTTAACTTTTTTTCTTCTTATTATTATTTTTATTTCTTTAACCGGTTTATGAAGTGAGATGTTTTCCGCTCACACAATTTTAGATTAAAAAAAAGAATTATTCGAAACCTTCAAGCACTTGGGAAAGATACAATATCTATCGAATCACACTTGCATAAATGGTAATTGGATATTGTTGGAAATATTTTTGTTGTATTCATAAATTCTATACGGCTCTCGCTTAAGATACCAAGAACTTCAACAAATGTATATGGAATGAAGTTTTACTGACTGACTGACTATCCGGTCCTTTTGCCGATTATCGAACGAAACGCGTACACATCCGACGAATGGAAAAGCTCGACTGAACTGAGTTAGACCCGCATCGACTGGTACAACTAGTAGAAGCAGTTGGATGGATAGAATCGATGTAGTGTTGTAGACCGAACTGAAAAGTGTTGTGTGTAGAGTGCCAATGCAAGAGTATCTTTCTTCGGCCAGAAACAGAAACGGCAGCAACTAAGAAGTTCAATCGCACAGCCAGTGTTGGATTTGAGTTAACCAGTTGCATAGATATAGATACTTTTTGTATCTTTTCTCGTTTTGTTCGTGGTCTTGTAGCACATAGTATTCAACTAACGGCAATGTGTTAAATGGATATTTGTGGAGAGTGGAGACTTGATTTTTTACCTCGTCCTCCGGCACACACTACTTTAATTTGAGGAATAGAAAAGAGTGCATAGCAAAACCATGAAGGAATTTTATATGAAAAAAATATGTGGTGGCCCTATAATCGCCCATCATCATCAGCATCAGCATCATCATCATTAAGTGCGGATCACAGATGTTGACTTCATTGGTTTGGGTGACCAACAACACCGGTTTTCAATAACCATGATATGGTTATGGGGACATACAGGTCCATCGCACAGCAAGAACTAAACCAGCTAGCAGAACTACCATCTACTGCCGGGGCAGTCTGGTAAGGCTGATGCAGCTAACATTTGCTGTGCAATTTCAAGAACGGAAGAAGTTTGAAGTGTTATAAAGTTCTTGTCGTTTTTGTTGGTTTTTGGTTTACTTGTTGCAAGCTATATGTATAGTATGCGGTAGATAATGATGGTTGTTAAGTAGGTGCATATGTAGGTACTTGTTAGAATTGATGTGATAACTTAAAAGATCCTTAAAGAGAGGTTCTACGGTCTTAACAAAATCTCGACAAAGAATTCTGCAGTGAAGCGATCAAAAATCATGCATAAAATTAATCCTAAATGTCATTACAAAAATTAAAGCAAAACTATTTGAGTGGGTTGTTGACAATCCGACCATTAAAACAGAAGCGCTAAGGAAATTACATTCCATAGGATTTAAATTCTTTTTCCTATTTCAACATCAAATTAATCCGTTTAAGATATATGACTTCCAGTTTGGTCATTATAAATTTTAAGTCAACACAAATTCGGTTCATCAGATTTTTACAAAAATATAAAAAAAAAGGAAACCATTATTAGCAATAAGGAAACATGATTTTCATTTAAAAAAATTGTCAGAAATTGTATTTGTGTATTTCTTATTTTGTTTCAGTAAGAAACTGAATTTTGAAAAGTTAATTTTGAACTTAAATTTCATAAGTGAATAAATTAATAAAAAAAAACAACGGTATTAGAGTCTAGACACTTTTTTTGGACTTTGAATGTAAATATCTTTTTTTTTATTAGTGTTACATTGAAAACTTAATATTTCTCTGTAAAATGTGATTTTTTGGAGTGTCCGGACGATAGTTCTAGTCTCCGGACGATGGAAAATCTAGTGTCCGGACAGTTCCACTTAAAACCTTTATATTGGCAATTGGCATCTCAATTATAATGCCTTCTTGTTACTTTCAGACAAAAAAACAAAAAAACCAATTCGGCACCAGCACGCAGCACCAGTCTCCGGACGATCTAAGCCCAGACTTCAGACGATTTCCTACCTACTACGCAACGCGTCTTATAACTTACGCTTAACTTTCCTGTTTTCTGTACAATAGGGTTAAAAATGTACATTTATGTATGTGTAAAATATTTAACTTTGTTTGTATTTTATTCTTATACTTACTTATTCCAAGGACATTTAATTCTAGTTTCCAAAAATCTACCTGTGACCGAAAAAAGAACCTTGGACTTGGAAGCCTTCAAGACTTAACTGGCACATATTGTGCTTACATATCTCTTTGATCGGGACATACATATGTAACTGATTCTGTATTTGGTTGTTTTTTGCTAATTCTATTATTAGTTTCTCTTTTATTCCCCATTAATTGCAAAATCGTCCGGACTGTCTGGAGACTGGGCCCGCTGCCCTAGTGTTCTTCCTTTTTTTACGCTGATACGATCTCAATGCCAAAGGGATTTTCGGGTTCGCCGATACCACAACAGAATTCGGCTTCCATTTCTAAGCCAACTGCTCTCACAAGGCCAACGTGTCTGCAATGTTAAAATGCGGTTCTCTTAATTTTATTTGCATTTACACTTTTATTTCTAACTTTTATATAAGACAAAACAAACAATCATATTTTATCTAATCCGAATCTCTCAAAGCCAACTAATGTTGGTTATTAAAAAGACAAACAAAATACCTCACTACTCTTAAAAACACCATTGGCAACTCTGATTAAAAGTCTCCACTATGAAACAACCACGACCGACGACAACGAGAAGGTGGGCGAATGTTTGTGTTTCGATTTCAATCAGCAGGGGAACCTTACTCACTACAAACAAAACCCCATACTCCCCAGCAAAAACACACAAACTCAGCTGTAGCCCCACAATTTTGTGTTATATTCGTTTATTGCCTCTGCCTGTTTGTCTCTTTTATCGGCTTTTATCTCTTGTACTCCTATTATTCTTGCCAATTTGCATTTGTGTTTGTGTTAAATCCAGTTGAATCAGAGTTGATTTCATGCCATCGAAGGTGCATATTGGGGGTGTTTGAGTTCTTGTAGCTCTGAAGAGTATTTAAAAAGCCGGTTTTGTGGGCCACAACATGGTCAGTTGCACTCGAGGATAATAAAACTACAAGCAGAAAAAATGAAGCACACGACTAACATGGAAATAAAATTATTTTATTTGGATAAAAGAAAAAGAAGAATAAAGGTACTCAAAAATGAATTCAAAGAACGAATTGGGCTGTAAAAAGTGCAGGGTGGTAAAGTGTGTGTTGCAGCTTGCAGTAAGTCCCTGCTGTGTGGGTTGGCGACAATCGCTTTAAATTTGAATCTAAAATTGAACCAAATGTAAGAACATAAACATAAGCCGTGCCGCGCCGCCGACAAACAGCTTGGTTACATTGTATCGCAACTGTTATACCGCATACATCTCTACATCGGCAACAGAATATTAGTAAACGTCAATCCTTTGAGCTCATGAGGGTTTGATGAACTTCGAATGTTGTGGCTAGCGCTAGATGCTTACTGGCGACACAACTTTTAACTCGATGTTAATGTTAACTGGTTTAAGGCATGGTAAACACACTCAGTATAACAGTTTGCGAAATAAAAATGTATTGCTTCTTTTGATCGAACAGGTTTGATGGGGAAATGTTGTTGGAACAGCCAAGAAGAGGTGTTAAGGAAATTAATTTCTTTCTAGGGTCGCGGTCGGTCGATTTGGTTTTGGTTAAAAGATTTATTATGATTGCCACTTGTTGAGTCAAGAGAAAAGCCGGTAAACATTCGAATTTGCATAAAGAGAAGGAATTCAATTAATTACGGCTTTTTAAGCTTCAATATTTGATTTGTATCAGCAAAAAGTTTTGTTTTTAGAAATAGAATGAATAAAGGAAAAAACATTACGCATACGCCCCAGTGAACTTGAAATTTATTTTAAGCTTCTGATGGAATTTTTGTGCCCTCCATAACAACCTATGACTCAAACTTTTGAACACTATTTGAAGAATTAAGAAAATTATCTCTTTCTCTTTTCAATCGCCTAACATTCAATTAAGCTTCGTGCAACTCCTTTGGCGAACTTTACCAAATTCAACATAACTAACCCAAAAACTAATTCCCCTTAGTGCCCTCACTTCTCACCCAATAAAAAAACAATTTGCTTTTGTGGTCTGGTCACCAATCAAAGTCAAAACAACATTCTTCCTCTATAAATTCTAGACACAACTTGTCAGCATACCAAAAGTAATTTTTCAAAACACATCATCCAAAATCAAATTCTTCACTTATCCGCTGTACAATGGATCTGAATTTGAGTCTTGGTACAAGTCTGTTGACTTCAAAGAATTTCGACAAACTTAAGGAACGATGTAAACAAAAGTTAAGGCACGTCGACCAACTGGCGCGGCACTGGAAGAAGTTTGTAGCGTTTGTTTATTTTTTTTTCGAGTGTGATTGCCTGATAGGCCGTTGCGTTGCATTTATTCGTATAATGTCGCTTTTGCCGCCATGAGGTTTCCAAAAGAGAGATTCCGTGGGCGGATGTGCGATACTCATATATGTATGAGAGGAGCGTAATTAATAACCGACAACATGCACTCATCATACAAATTAACCATCGAGCACTCGTCCGAAGACGATGAAAACCAAAAACGAAACAAATCGCTCAGTCAGGGTTTGGTCTAATGCTGTCAAGTCTAGCTCGTACAACACACTGAAACATTTGAAAACAAATGTTGGCCAAAACTCATGAAACATGATGTCTTCTCGAAAAACTTTGTGATCAAAATGTACTTAACTTTTTAAACATCTTTCTTTTTCATGATTTCTCTAAAAATTAAAAATGTTTAGCCAATTTTTTGAGTCAAACACTCAACTGTACAAAGTCGTACTCTATTGATTGCATACATAAAACTGTCCACGACAGGTGATTTGTCTGCTTGAGTCAGCCAGTTCTAATGCGCACTAAATCCCGGTTGGGTGTGATTTCTTTTTTTGTCGGTCTTACAGGCCGACCACCGACCGATCGTATGTAGTCGGCGGAATACCGTTCACTCTTGAAATCATCCTTCATTTTATACTCGGTGTCTTTTTGAAGCATTCTCTGTCTTTTCCAATGGAGCAGAATAACGAGAGTGAATAGGAAAAATGTTTTAGGTGGCACCAAGACAGAGTACGTTGTAGGAGTATTTCGATATTTATGGAGCTGAAGAGTTCACTGAACTCACATGCGTTGCGACGTTGGTGATGGATAAATTGAGACGACTTTACGGATCTAAATGTAGCAGATGCATTGTAGAGGTGACTGCGATCATATTTATTTAAAAATTGTAGTCACGCATCACGTCTATTTGATATTTTGATTTCTGTTCATTTTAATTTTCGACTCCAGGTGCGATGGATGTTTTGGGGATGTTCGGATTGCTTGTAATCGATGATGTAACTCTTGAATACCAATTCAAACAAGTCAAAAGAAAGTGACTTTGTGTCGTAAAATCGTAATGAATAGAAAGGAAATAAAAAAATTAAACCCGAAATTTTGATAATGACATATCAGTTGTAGTGTATAAAAGTGGATCTGGCAAATTCCGTCCGCCTGTATTCATGTAAACAGGCTAAGCAAAGGGATCGAGATACAGCCTGCAGGGTAAACCATATACTGGTTAAATTTTCAAATCGTATGCTATTTTGATACTGAAAGTTATTTGCCGAACGATGTTTTACTTGACAGAAAGCCAGTTTGAATAGAAATACCATGAGACTTGTATGTTTGTAGGCAACACGCAGGTTCCCACTGTTCCAATCGATGATCATCAACCATACTCATTGATGTTTTCTTAAAGAAGGCCATAAGTAATACTTCAATCTAATCTTCAAGTCTTCAAGTCTGACTGACAGTTATGTAATTTTCAAAGACTTGAAACAAAGCAATAACAATTCACCTCTTACTTTCTTACTTAAGGTGGCGCTACAGTCCGTTGTGGACTTGGGCCTAAATCAACAGTCTCCGCTAGCCAGCCAGCTCGGTCCCTAACTAGCTGTCTCCAGTTTTGCACTCCAAGTTGATTGAGGTCCTCTTCCACTTGTGTGCGCCACCTGAGTCGCGGTCTTCCTCTCCTTCTACGTCCCTCGGGAATAGTGTCGAAGGCTTTCCGGGCCAGTACACTGGTGTCCATCCACCATCTGAGTCTCTAGAATTTGACCCTTCTGGTCCATGTAGTTGTACAACTCGAAAAGTTCGCTATTGTATCGCCTTCTCCATTCCCCATCAATGCACACGGGGCCAAAGATTTAATTTCGAAACAGCCTAAGGTATATTTATACGATTTTGTCAAGGTCCATGCTTCTGCACCATATAGCAGGACTGGGACGGTTTTACCTTAGATGCTCCAGAGAGGGCTTTTCCACTCAATTTCTTTCTTAGCCCTAAGAAACGGCGATCAGCAAAAGATATTCTTCGTCTGATCTCGGCGCTGATATTATTGCGGAGCCAAGGTAGGCAAACTCCTCTACTACCTCGAAGCAGCGTGAGTTCTCCATCGTCATTTTGCACAAGCGAACGAGCTTAGCAGGGATGCCAAAACTAGACATAGCTTTATACAGTTCGTCTTTGTAAATGCTGTATTACGCAGCCTTAAAATCGATGAAAAGGTGGTGGATATCGATTTCGAGCTCAGAGGTTTTTTCCAGGATCTGTCGGAAAGTGAAAATTCGGTTGACTTTCCTGGTCTGAAGCTACATTGATAAAGACCAATCAGATTGTTGAAGAAAGACTTCAGACGTTCACATATTACGGCACAGAGGATCTTGTAGGCGATGCTAAGTAGGCTGATTCCTCTGCAGTTGGCGCAGTTTAGAGGATCTCCCTTTTTCAGTATCGGGGAAACAATGCTGAGGTTCCAGTCATCGGCATGCATTCTTCCGACCATATCTTACAGATGATTTGGTGCATGCTCCTATCTAGATCGTCGCCTGCTGCTTGGAACCTCACCTTGATAACGGTTCACTCTTTGATTTTTATGTATACGACATACCTTCTGAAATACAAGGTACTCGAAATGATGAGAATCATGGAGAACGAAGGTGGAATAATTCTTTGTTCGATTATTCTTGTAGTTTTTCTCGTTCACCAAACTTCAACGATGTTTAATTTTTTTTAAGCAAAATAAATGTTTATAAGCAAATAAGCAAAAATAGAATATTTCTTTCGCTTAAGAGATAAACTTATCACACCAAAAACATAAATGTAAAAAAAGAGCCAAATTCTCCCGTACAAAAATTCTGCCTAACAAATTAGCCACGAAAAGTAATGAGATCTAAAAGAACGCCAAGTTCTAAGATTCAGCAAGTACTCGTAGGTGCATTGCAAATGTTTTAAGTGGACTTACATCGAATCAACTATTAGTTTTGAAAGAAACTTGTAAACTAATGTAAATTAGTTAATTTTTTTTACTTGGCGGGTTTTCTCTTAGTAACCTACTATTAAAAAAGTTTGGAAAACCTGCTAAGTAAAAAAAATTAACTAATTTACATTAGTTTACAAGTTTCTTTCAAAACTAATAGTTGATTCGATGTAAGTCCACTTAAAACATTTGCAATGCACCTACGAGTACTTGCTGAATCTTAGACCTTGGCGTTCTTTTAGATCTCATTACTTTTCGTGGCTAATTTGTTAGGCAGAATTTTTGTACGGGAGAATTTGGCTCTTTTTTACATTTATGTTTTTGGTGTGATATCATTACTTTTTGCAAAGATTTTTTTTTTTGATAAGCAGAAAAATCTAAAAATTAATTTTACTCTTTATATTGACTGGCAGAATTGCTAGTTTGCCAAATTACAATATTCTACGATGATCAGAGGTGCCCATATATTTTATAAAATTTATTTTTAAATGGGTGGGTACCACGCCCCCTCAGTTGAAAATCATAAATTTCATATTTTATTTGTTCTATTGCACGATGTACTTGTATGCCCAATTTCTTGATTCTACTGCAATCCAAAGTGCTCCATATAACTTAAATTAATAATGTAATAGTAGGCGGCTACCACGCCCCTGACTACAAATTTTCAAATTTTCGATTTTATTCCTTTGCATGTACTTCATTACCTATCACTGTGCTAAATTTCTTGATTCTTCTGCACTCCAAAGTGCTCCATATAATTTAAATTAATAATTTAAAAGTAGGCGGCTACCACACCCCCTGACTGAAAAATTTCAAATTTTCGATTTTTTCCTTTGGATGTACTTCATGACCTATCACTGTGCAAAATTTCTTGATTCTACTGCACTCCAAAGTGGTCCATATAATTTAAATTAATAATGTAAAAGTAAGCGGCTACCACGCCCCCTGATTGAAAATTTTCAAATTTTCGATTTTTTCCTTTGTATGTACCACATGACCTACCGCCAAATTTCAAGTTTCTAGGGCAACGGGAAGTGCTTCATAATTTGATGATCTGTCAGTGAGTGAGTCAGTGAGTCAGTCAGTCAGTCAGTTACGGTTTTCGTGATTTTTGGAACATTGTATCTTAGAAACTACTTATGCTAAATATCTGAAATTTACTGAGGTGCTTCTTCTTGACTAGCTTAACAAATGATGTGAGTTTGAAACTTTTGGCTTCTTTGGTATAGAAGTTAGAGGGGTGTGGAAAATGCCCTGAGTTGTTTCCTGTAAATAAGGGTGTAGTGCCAAAGTTGCTAGAGAACTTGGCTGGGCACTACCGTGCCCCTTGATCTAACCTTAAATAATTTGTTTACATTCGTTTCAAATTTAAATCACAAACATTGTAAAATAGTTTTTTACATTCATAATTCATTCATAATTTTGCTCTTCAATGCGTTATGCCTTTTTTTTATGTTTATTTTTATGTTTCAACATTTTCAAGCAAATCTTCCTCAAAACATAATTTCTTCGGTTCTTATGCGAAATGCTATTCGTGCTTCCTGCAATCCTTAACGACAAACTTTTATCTCAACTTAAGAACCACTTAAACAAAAGCTTACAAAAAGACGACAGCAAAACGACAAAACAAAACTAAACTAAATTTTTCCTTTGAATGTCTTAAAGATGAAAAAAAAACTTTCCAGACACCTTCCCATCAGCTTTTCCTTCTTTGGGCTTGCGGGGATTTAAAAAAAGGAACAACATAAAGAAAAACCCAACAAAGTTAACTCATTTAAAAAACAAACAAGTTCAATCATTCAGCTGGGGTCTTTAGCTTGTTAGACTTCCGGTATTTTAGACTTGGCTATTTCCAATTTGTTTCTGTTATTTTTTTTTTAACTTTTTGCTTTTAAGAACAAAAAACGATTCTAAAAAAAATCCAAGAATAGTTAAAAGAAGAACTAACGACATTGAAAGACAAATAAAGCTGAGGACAAGACAAGACAAAAAAAACGGAAATGCAAATCGATTTGTGTACTCGACTCTCGTATGTTGTGTCATCGTCAGAAAGTCGCTGTCGTTGTTTGACTACAAATGTTCCAGCAATCGGCACAAACATGGTCCGTTGTCGGTTTGGTCGCCACCACCACCGCAAATGCCATCTTCTTGTATTCTGCATTTGCCAACTAGCCCAGTCGATTCACCCTCAACTTGACTAACTCTTTTGCTTGCAATTCCATTGCGAGTTTGTAATTATTATTACATGCGGCTAAGTACGCAGTTTGCATGTTTGGAGTGCATGCACTGACGGGCGGGATACAGTGAATAAGGAAAGGTCAACAGGAGGAAGAGCAGCACAGTGTTGTCGACTGTGATACTATTATATGAAATTTGGTACTATTCTTAATTTTCTTGTAAAGAGAGATTATGTGTTTCTTTCTGTTTCTGTTGTTGAGACAGCCATTGACTCTTTTAAACCAAAATTAAAAATAGTTTTTAAAAAAATTGACCAGTGAAGAGACAGCTCTGATAAACAATTGTATGAAAGTCCAATAGCAATTGTTGAAATGCCACACAACATATGTTCGGAATAGTTGATTACCAATTGGTCTGTGCTATCGTTGTATTTTAGATTTCTTAACACACTGACAGAGTGGAGGCGCAGGGCGCTATTCAGTTTTTTCCCATGGGACTCCAGAGTTGTATAGAAAGAGTCTTCCTTTGCGTTGTATACAAACATATTGAAATAATTGAGATACTCCTATCTTTGTTCATTTAAGTGTATAGCATCGTTTTAACGGACCATTTTGTTCGCTGTTCCTATTTACATTGATACTGATACTGATATATCAACATGAAGTTGCAGCTTGCTTTTGATTCCATTTCATTACCGATATTATAGAGGGGAGCTTAATTACAACATCAGTGTAATTGGTATGGGAAAGGGAGTTTTAATTGCAAATTGATTTGCAATTTCTGTTTGGTTTCAGCCTTCGGATTATTTTTTTTTTTGCGAAGGTATTCCTTCCTTTATTTAAATTTGATACAATGATATACATACCTTATTATAGGATGGTAGGAACTAGGAAGGCTCTTGGAGCTTCAAAGCGTATTATGCAAATTGTAGAAGGTTTTATTATGTTTTTCAATAAGGGAATTCTTTCTGGAATACGGGTCTAGTTAATGGGATTCTATGATGATAATGAGGAATTAGAGGGGATTCTGTGAATGTTTTGTTTCTTATTAATTTGAATTTACAAAAGGGGTCAAATGTCAAAACACATAACTATATAAGGGTAAAACCATCTTCTTAAAGTGATATCGGTATTTATCTTTTAGAATCCTTCTGCAGGTTTATTTAACTGGTGGTGGTACTACACAGCAGGCAATAGCTCTGGTGGATCGGCAGGTTTATTTACGACCCCTGGTAGCACGCAGCACGGCAGGCAATAGCTCTGGTCGATGACCAGGTTTATAAAAGACCCCTGGTGGCACTCAGGACAAATTTCCTTCAATACTAAAACCCCTCATCACTGAGGTGCGTTTTTGCGCTGACTATAATCAACTATAATCAACAATGGTTGACTATTTCTCGTTTTTGCACGCCAATAGTTACGATTCGTAATCACAATTGTCGTTTTTGCGGTCTGTGTTGATGTGTCAAATCGTAACTATCTCTAACTATTTCCAATCCATCTCAGGAGGTGAGTTGAAAGTAGTTGGTGTGTCAAAGTGTGACACAAAAACTATAGTCAACTATCGTCAGCGCAAAAACGCACCTCTGTTGGGGCGACCCCTTAATAAAGAAATGGCGGTTGGCGCCGGAAATAACCAAAAACACTCGATTCGGATCGAAACTCAAAGTTCAAATGACAACAAAAGTAGTGACAAAAGGTTGTAGTGGCGGTGGTTTTTCTACGAAAGTACTGACCCTCATATGAATTTTACTACTAAAACCGAGTGTGAGTTATATGAATGCGAATGTTTTCAGTAAATCGGTTTAATTTGCTTTTGTCATGTATTTTATGAAGCAGTGAAAGATATTGATGCCGAATGCAAGCACTGTTTGGGTAAATGAGTCATACGAAGGCTAAATCGATATGAATGTTAATTTTTTTGTCTGAATATACGAGCGTGAATTGTATGAATGCGAAATGCAAAAACTGACCCGTTTATTTGGGTTTGTAATTTTTGTATAAGAGCATGTAACATTTCGTTACATGTTATTGAGAACATGCAGACTGGGTCTTAGTTCAATGGGTAGAATACAAATGCCATGCTGTCATCTTCAAAGGACAACCAGCATCCCTGACGTAGTCAGACGTCAGAGCATGAAAATTAGCAACAATTAACAGAAACACGCTTTAGATTCGTCTTCGTCTAAGTTACGATGCACAGTAAAATTGCACAAATTAAATTGTATTGTATTGAAATTGTAATGGAATGAACAGCGAGCTTACAAGCACTTCAACCTGGCTCGAAAAGTCGAAGTGAAACGATTTAAATAGCTGAGCTTTGGTTACGTTGGGTGGATTTTCTTAAGACAGAGCTTTACAGAACTACGTTGAGGAAAAAACACGACAGCCTTGCCTAATGAATTCTGTTATATCTTCTATATATATAAAAGAACAGCCTATTTTTTGTGTTCGTTCGCTAACCGGCCACACCGGTTGATCGATTGTCCTAATTTTTTTTCTAAATGAAAGAGGAATATGGGGAGAAGGTTTAGGAAAAATAAAATGTATACTTTTCAAATCACAAATGGTTGAAATGTTAAAAAAATGTTAAAAAATGTTATATTTCGCACTACAAAAAAAAATGATCAATATACAAATACTCAATTTTACTTTAAAATAATGTCAAATAAAAAGCAATTATTTTAATTGAAAATTATTGAAAATTTATAACATACAATGTATGTATGTATGTATGTGTTTATGTTGAAATCATCGCTTCAATGTCCTGTTTTTATCTGTCGACCTCTATAGAACATAGCCTTCATCGGCCGATTCCACCCCTTCATTATTGGAAAAATCTTTTCACCGAGCCATCATAATCCGAGCGAGCTAAATCTGGTACTTGAGTAAGTAATTCAAACTCCATCTCATTAATATTGGCCAAAGCCATATAGGAGTGTTAACTGGTGTACTGGTTGTACTGGTGCAAAATTGTCTTCTTCATCAAATGGGGACATTTTGGTTTTACCCTGATATCATCACCCAAACTCTGCAAAAATTGCATAATACTCCTTTCTCAAGATAATCGATGAAAATTACAAGACGTGCATACCAAAAAACTGATGCAATGACCTTGCGTACTTATGGAGTAAATTTCTTTGCTTTCCGTAGAGCCAATTTGACCTTTTTAGTCCATCGTTTTGACTGTTCTTTTGTCTCATGTTATACGTGATGGACGCATATTTCGTAAATGGTTATGAAATGACTCATAAACTCGGCTTTGTTTCTATGGGACATTGGCAAACTTTGAAACATTCTTACCACGCAGTGTAAGTTTCATTGTCAGCTATTGCAGCACCCACCTTACGCACAGCTTTCTCATTCCCAAATGTTTGTTTAGTATACTCCACTTTTTTGATAGACCTAGGCCAGAGATTAAAATGAATACGTTCAAATATATTCAAATACATCACAAAATTACTCAATTATCGCTCAGACGTGATCGTTTTCCACCCCTATTCACAAGCAAAGTGCTCATAAGCATTTTTGCTCAGACACATTCAAATGTTTTCGAGCAAGCAGAATGAGTATATTATATTCACAAGCACAAGTCATTTTTGTTTTTTTTTTCACTCACAAATAAAAAGACTTGTGAGCTGAATATTTGTTTGAACTTACTTGAACATATTCAAATAGTTTGAATACTCAAATATATTCAAACGACTGAGTATATTCAAACCGTCTGAGTATATTCAAATGTTCAAACAGATTGAATAATTGTGAACTTGGATGAATATTTTCTAACTTGATTCTAGAAAAAAAATTAGGTTGATTATGAATGAGGACTTGTGTATTGTAAGTTTTTTTTTTTGTTATTTGTTACGAAATAAAGTATTTATCAATGAATGAGCGTTGGTTAGGTATATAATGGTATGAATATGAATATGAACATAAATATGCACATAACGTAATTATAATACTGAATGTTTTAGACTGACGTGTACTATTGAAGGAGAATTTGTTTGTTTTTTTTTTAATAGTTCCGTCCATACAAAAATTAAATGGATTACATTTCTAAAAGTATAACCGACATAATATACAGGTATGTTAGGTAGTTAGGAAAATGTGTTTTTGTTGCATTTTAAGGAAAGATTTTAAATTTGAAATAATATACCAGAATTCCAAATGGTAAATGAATGAGTAAATCTTGGAAAATACGTTTTCGTATTTCATAATAGCAGGTAGTTAAAATTCAGGGACAGATAAGCATTGATTGGGTAAGTTCTTGAATACTGTGTGAATGTGTACCTGCTATAGATGCATTATGCATTCATATACAGTTTTTTTACCCACCATAAAATTAGCGACGATGCACTTGATTAAATACTGGAAAATTTGAATGTCCGTGGTCAAGTTGTTTGTTGATTGGCAGTATGTATCATAAAAGTGTTAGGTAATTTAAAGATCGTCAATGAAGGAGAAGGAGAAGGAGGTACAAATGCATTTAGGTTGTTTGTGGATGCGAATTTGAAAAAAAAAAATTGTTGGTATTCGCGGTTATAGGTACTCGAATATCACAAAAGGGTTAATCTTTGAAAAAAGTGGGCTACTTAAGCGTTACATTTGTCATTATATTGGAAAAATTGTTTTTTTTTGGTAGGAGAAAGTTTTTTTTATTGGTGCCCGATTTTGAAAATTGAAAATATATAAACCAAACGTAAAGTAACAATAATCTAATCATTTAAGTCCATTTAAGGCAGCCACGTTTTTGTATCCCCCCTGCAACAAAATGTCTCTTTTAACAACAGAAGAGAAGAATGAAATCTATGATTTCATTAAAACTGTTGTTCCAGTCATTTAACCGATTGAAAATTTGTCGGACGAGCAGCCGTCAACATCTTCACGGCCATTCAATGTGTTTTCACGGTTTGTTGGAGGAAACACATCGCAGGATTCCATTGAAGGCGAAATAAACAAATACACTACAACTGATGTAGATGACCCAGTTCATATGCTTCAATGGTGGTATGAGCACAGGAACATCTTTACGCGCCTTTATGAAGTGCACAGGATTTTAAATTGCATTCCTGCAACATCAGCCCCATCAGAACGAGCTTTCTCCCTAGCCGGAAACATTATCACCGAAAAACGAACCAGGCTAAATCCAGAATCAGTAAATGATTTGATCGTGTCTTATTCAAATCTTAAGATTAACAAAATTTAATTTTTATAATGTACATATCTTTATAACTAACATTTTAATTTTTTTCTCATTGCTGTGATTTTATTTCCTTAATTTGAATTGTACCTTATTTGAGTTTGAATCATTAAATAAAAAAACTATTGAATTCCCTTTAAATCGTTGTCACTTTTTTATCTAAACAAACAAAACATCATCCAACTTTTAATATTGTTTCTCCTTTTAAATCAAACCGCACCATCAAATAGACAAATCACAAACAGATACCTACAATGCTAACGCTTGGCAAGAACCCTTGCCTGCTCATGAATAGCTTGCTTGTTCATGAACATTTTGCTCACAGAAACTCAGTTCAAAGTTATTCAAACTCATTTTGACTTGAAAACAAAAATACTCATTTGTATTCATTTGAAAATAGGGGTTGCTCAGAGTTACTTGATTCATAAATAAAAATGTTCAGACTTATTTGCTTGTGCGTTGACTCAGTTTGTTCAAACTTGTTTTTTTTTTCAAATAAATACTCAGTATTCGTGAGCAAGCTTGATTCATTTTAATCTCTGAGACCTACTTTGTCTGCTAACTCGCGCACTTTCAGTCGCCAGGCATCCCACGATGTCAAATTTAATTCATGTTTATCAACTTATGAGCATCTGCTCGGTGATTGCCAATTGGATATTAAGCAATACTTCAATTTTGAGCTGCAACGAGTTAGAACTTATTCATACATATATTCCATATGTTTAATCAACAACAATACCCTGGTAAATCAACCAAAAGTTTACAATAGGCGTGTTTTTTTGGCATAGCTATCCGTATCTGCAGTGGGAGCTTCCATGTATTACACAAACAACACGCAGCTGCGGATAAAACTTAAACTTAAATCTGGCTGCGGATAAAAAGTTGACATTTTTTCGAGTATCGATACTCGATCGGAGAAAAATTGAATTTCTTAGGTTGGTAACTCGGATATTCGGATAACTCAAAGAGTCTCTAAGGCTGTGTTCGCAGAGTGCAAAACAATTAAAGTGCGTTCTTTTATTAAAGTTTATTTTGAATTAAAATTGGAACGCACAAATCAAGGAACGAGTCACACATAGTTGCTCTATGGTATTTAATATTTTTCTTCTGTATAATGTCGTTTTCTATTTGCGAGGTTTAAGGTATGACTACAACGGCCACTTTTTGCAAAAAGTGGGAAATTTACAAAAGTAAAATTTTTGTTTCTTTGTAGCACCATTTGAATTTGAAAAAAAAACTACAAAAATTGTTTTTGACATCAAAAAACAATGTTTCTGTATCATTAAGGAGCCGACCCATAGAATCTGTCAGTCCGTTAGCGTTGACGTTTTCAACGACAGCACAATAGAATATACATGTTCTTATGGAACTCGTCCCATAAGCAACGCATGTGACGGATACGACGGATAGAGTTGGTTAACTGTCTACTTTTTGCGTCCGTTGATCCGTTGACAAATAAATTTAACGAACAGTCAACTCAATATGTTTCCACAGCAGCAAGGAAAAGCAATGAATGATCAAAACTTTGTGCAAAAGTATCATTTTGACACAATTTTGAGGTTTTGGGAATAAGTTTTACACCAAGCAAATGAAACTGTCAAAGTATACAACGTATTCTATGGGACGGTTCTCTCCGGCAAATACGTTGGCAACAACGTATACGTCGACTCTGCGGGATTGACGGATTCTATGGGTCGACCCCTTTACTTTTAATTTTGTCAAACTGTCAAAAAATGAGTTTGAAAATTTTCACTTTTTGTCTTTTTACAAGAAGTGCTCGTTGTAGTCATATCTTTAGAGTCGAGTAAAATTTGTGAATCTGGCAGCTAAACGAGTTGGTGAAGTGAGGAAAAAGTAGAAAAATCTCAGATTTAATGATCTATTTGAGACTTGAGATTCAAAAAAATGGATTCGAGATTCAAAAATCTGAATCTCGATTTTTATCAAAATTCAGACATAGGTACAACCACACGCAAATTCAAACACACTTCTCTGTTTGACATTTGTCTGAACATTTATTATTGTTTTATTTATTTGTTTATTGAACGACGACGGAGCCAATCTACGAACATACCCCCAAAATGTCAAAAACTTATCCGAAAGCAAAACCAAGTACCAACTTTAAAATAAAATAAAACAGCTGCGGATGGGCAACTGCGGATACGTTTTCTTGGGAAATCGAATTTGGCTTCAGATAGCGATGCCAAAAAAACACGCCTAATGGCTTCCGAAAATTTCCGGTGTTTTCAAATCGCCAGATTGCTCAATTTTTCCAGGAAGTCCACATCAAATGATACAAGAAACTCAAGGTCTGTGTGCCCTCTATCCATCATTGATAACCAAACTAATCTGCAAAGCCTGGTTACCCTGGTGATAAGCAGAACTATCAAATATGTAGAATTTAGCGGATCGATTATCTCATTATTTCGATTTGAAATTTCGGAAAAATGTTTGCAAATAATAAACAATTTTTTGTCAACCATTTTTGTTTTATGCCACACATTTGCAATCTTTTCTCCCGATACCTACAGTATTAATTGGCTCTCATACAACATTATCTCGGATAACAGGGATTCGAAAAACCCATTTTGACAAATAGAGTTCGAATGGACCTTCCTTTTGATATATCATTCGACGGTTTTTTTTTTGTCCAAAATGATTTTCATGCCGTGTCCTATATAACTCCAAAAAAAAGAAAAAAAGGCATGCGGGTACAACGTCCCGCGGGTCGGCTATCTATATCTATATCCTGTTCGTTTATAATCGAATAACTCACAAACGGCTGGACGAATTTGGCAATTTTTTTTTTATTTTGTTCGTGTTAGTCTGTAGATGGTTCTTATGGAATTTTTTTTTTAAATTATTGCAGGTGCATTGGTTTTCAAATGGAAAACTTAAAAAATTCAAAATGGGCTTTCGAATGTAAAACAGAAAGTTCTTGATGAAAAACTCAGAAAAATCATTGGTTTGATGAAAAACTCAGAAAAATCATTGGTTTTCAAAGTGAAAATTGCATATTATTGCATCAGGTGCATTGGTATTCAGATGGAAAACTGGAAATTTCAGAATGAGTTTTCGAATTGAAAATAGAAAGTTCTTGATGAAGAATTCGGACAACTCATTGGTTTTCATAGGGAAAAATGCGTATTATTGCAGGTGCATTGGTTTTCGAATGGAAAACTGGAAAATTTCAAAATGAGTTTTCGAACGGAAAATAAAAAGCACAAGAAATCGTTAGAAGCCTTGGATAGGACAATGCAGGATCTGCGAAGTAATCAGAATTTATTGGGTGGTGCGTTACTGTTACTGGCCGGTGATTTTCGGCAAACTCTTCCCGTTATCACTAGATCAACACCTACATATGAAATCAACGCGTCTTTGAAAGCATCATATTTGTGGCGATTCGTCAGCACACTCCAATTGACATCTAATATGCGCGTTAAATTGCAAAATGATCAAACAGCAGCCGTATTTTCGAAACAACTGCTGAATCTTGGAAATGGGAAAGTAGCGGTTGATGCATCGACTGGGCTAATTACGCTGCCCGAAAATTTTTGTATTTTGGTTAACTCGAAAGAAGAACTTATTGAACAAGTATTTTCGAACACCGAACAAAAGTACATAAACCACGTATGGCTGAGTGAGCGAGCTATATTGGCTGCCAAGAACAAAGATGTCAATAATCTCAACATCATTATTCAAAATGCGATTCCGGGACAAGTGATTTCCTACAAATCGGTGGCCACAGTTATTGATCAAGACGAAGTTGCATATTACCCAATTGAATTTTTGAATTCACTGGAACTACCCGGCTTACCACCTCATAATCTTCAGTTAAAAGTCGGTTCAGTAATTATCATGCTGCGCAATATCGACCAACCTCGACTCTGCAATGGAACCAGACTAGCGGTAAAGAAACTGATGAATAATGTGATTGAAGCCACAATTCTAAATGGAAAGTATAAAGGCGAAGACGTATTGATCCCACGAATTCCAATGATACCAAATGACTTGCCATTTCAATTCAAGCGCCTTCAGTTTCCCGTTCGGTTGGCTTTTGCGATGACAATAAACAAGGCTCAAGGACAGTCGTTGAAAATATGCGGCATAAATTTAGAGTTTCCATGTTTTTCGCACGGCCAGCTTTATGTTGCCTGTTCGCGTGTTGGGAAACCTTCGTCTTTATTCATACTTGCAAATGATCGAAAAACAAAAAGTGTTGGGTATTACAACGCTTTGTAATAATTTTGATTAATAAATAAGTTTACTTTTATAAAAAAAACAAAATCCATTTGATTTGTGGTTACAAGGATTTATTACAAGAAATTAATTATAAAACAAATTATCCATTTACAGAACAAGGTCTGTGCAGCGAAGCGTACAGGGTCCGCTAGTGTATACATAAAAATGAAATCCTGTTCGTGTGTAACTGCATAACTCACAGACGGCTGGACGGATTTGGCTATTTTTTTTTTATTTTGTTCGTGTTAGTCTGTAGATGAAACTTAGGGAAATTTTTTTAAAATTATTTGCATGTTATTGCAGGTGCATTGGTTTTCAAATGGAAACCTGGAAAATTTCAAAATGGATTTTCGAATGGAAAATAGAAAGTTCTTGATGAAAAACTCGGAAAACTCATTGGTTTTCCAAGGGACAATTGTTATTGGAGTTGCTCTGAAGGGTGGCGAGACGAAGTTCGCGGGGTCAGCTAGTATGGCTATAAAGTCGATGAAACTATAATAGGTTTCGATTTGAATATTGTCTGATTAATTCAGGATTTGCCTTACCGAAGGCAATACTGAACGCACCGAAAGTAGTGTTGTAGACATTTTTTTTTCGCAATGATCTGTTCGGTAGGGGTTTTCATTAAGTATATGCTGGAACTGGAACTAGATCTTGTTTCTTTGATTCCTGTCCAACTTACTCGCTCATGAAATCACTCGACAAAAAATCCGACAAATAAATTGCATTGACCTCCGCACGGCTTAGAAAAACAAAACCAACACTCGTCATGAACAAGAACAATATCAAATTTTTAATGACATATATCTGCACTTCAAATTATCCACGTTGGTCTCAAATTGAACGAAAAATTCAATAGCTCCACTAAGACCCAAGCAAACAACACTCAAATTAAATATAATCAATTGCAATTTCCCGCCACTGCCAACATTACTTCGCTGGCCGACACAAATCATGTTACGTTACGGTCCAATGTTTGCATGAATCCATAAAGTCGAACATTGCGACAATTATCAAAACCTTCATACATGCCAAATCTATATACAATTCTATGACGCAGACATCCATCGCGGCTTCACTGCACTTTTTTGACGGGCAACCGCAATCACACTCGCTAAACAAAACAAAAAAGACCATTCCCTCACGTTTTCCAAATTAACAAAATTGATTCTATACGCTAGGTTGAAGCGATCCCAAGTTCGTCATGTAAACCGCAACAAACTAAGCCATCGAGTGTGATTGGACGATTGTGTCCCCACATCCCTCTCGATTTGGATACCGAATTCTCGTTAGAAAGATGTAGTTTGCTAGCTTTGAGTGTTTTGGCATCAATTTCCAACGCTTCTTCACATGACCAACAACGGTCTTCGTCATCATTGTCATAATCAGCGTCATCCTTATTGCCAAGGCTCTGGGTATTTGGGATTCCTTAGGGGGAGGTCATAAGATCATCGTATACACCAGCCACTGCGATCTCGTTAGCCGTGAGTACATGCCGGTGCGTAGACTTCCCGAATATACATTCTTTTTTGCTGGCTATATCTGCGAGACTTATCCAAATTCCGAATGGTATAGTAAGGCATCATTGTGGACAAGCAGCAGCAACAGCAGCATACATCGAACCGTTGTGTTTGGGTCACCACCTTTGGGGCCAATTTATTCAATCAACGGGCAAAAAATTTGCTGTGTGCCAATTTTTTCTCTCTGCGGCCAGCATATAGTGTTCGATTGGATTTGATGGTTGGTTGCTCTATGAACCTGAAATTATTAGAAGTCGAACTTATGCGAGGGGTCTCAAGAAGCTGGCGATAGATGAAAAATCTCTCAAATAGTGGGCAGCTTATTAAATAAAAATAATTCTCCGCTGAGCTGAAGATAAACGCTGCAATGCAGGTTTGGGCGCTTTGTGTGATGTAATCGGTCAATATTGCAGTCAAACTTCCACCAAGACTTCATTGTCGATGTCGATGATGACGATGACGCCTTCAATATCGTGAAGTGCTTTTTGAAGGATTGAAAGTTGGGTCATGGAATTCTCTGGGGCTGTTGAAAAGATTTACGAGCTGAGCAGAGGTTATGGTATGTCGGAGATAACTTCATTGAAATGAATTGTCTTAGTAATTGGGAACGACTTTGCAATAATTGGATTGACACTGTGGTTTCCTATTGGGATTTTGTGGTTCAAAGCTCTGAGGTATGTATATCAACAAGTTTCTTCCTATTGACAAAGGAACTCAAACATGATTTCACAAAATCATACCGTCGTCGTTTTGTCAAAGAAGGTCCCAGACACAACCACCAGATACCCAATGACTAGTGTGGTTGCCGTTGTGTTTCGTGTCGTGCGAAAGAACCTTTCAAAATATTTTATGGGTGCATACGAATGCGGGCGGAGAATTAGCAAATGCGAATGCGATTACGAATTTAAAGAGAAATACTATCGAACCTTTTGCGGAGTGCGCTTGACGATGCCGCACCGCTCGGAAGTCATCGTAGACTTTAACCAAATTTACGGTTATTGCGAATTACCATTTCGGTGTGTTGCCTGCAAGGTATCTTCCTTTGGTAGATGCAGGTAAGTTTGGAACCTGCTGTTGCGTGGTTTGAACGACGCCGCCGCTTTATGGATAACAATTGCAAAGTCTTTAAGCCAATTGATAACAGCGAGCCATTGCCTCCATCACTCCCGTGTACATTGCGGATGCGGAACACTACTCATGCCACTATCATGATGTTCACGAGCGTATCCGTTCCCGTCTTACAATATTTGCTTAGGCCAAACAAATATTTGATTTATGATATTGTAGGAACAGGTTGTGCGTCTGCGCCGCCGTAAACTTTCGTGACCGGGTGGCCGGAATGAAGAAATAAAATAGAAGTGGATCATATTTGCCAGGTTTTGATGAAATTTCTTCTTAACGGTTCTATTGCCGGCCGTCGATGAACCCGCCCATGCTGAGGTTGCGTCGTGCGTCGTCTCGGTTAAGTTCAAAACAAATAATCGTTCGATCACTTGCAAATTGCAGCTTCCATGTGACTTAATTTTCATTTTGGTTTAGGTTTGCAAGCAATAGCAACGGTTTCAGCATTTCATCGTCCTGGTCGTCATGATGCAGCTTCATTTCGTGCGCTACACTTTTGATGGGGAAAATTTACTTGGTGGTACGTCGCGGTTTTTAGATTTATGACACATGCATCGATCGGCTTGGCATCCTGCGTGCATTTCTCAAACATGATAGAGCCATACTATAAATACACTATCGGAAAATGAAAAACGATATTTTTTTGCTAACTAAAACTAACCACCGATTACCTGAGGATTTTTTGAAACGATTTAGCTTGTAGAAAACACCATGACAAGTGAACGCAGTTTTTGGTCCGCAAGGAAATATAGGCATAAGGCCATTGGACTCTTTAAAATTGATTGTTGTTAGCTTTGGATGCACCCCTGCATCGCAGTACTAGATGGCCCTGAATCTTGTTGCTCGTACTTACAACAAAAATTCCGTGTCAAGCAAACATTAACCCCATTACACTTACAGACAGAAATGTCAAACTTCTATGCTAAGCGACGCCGCCGCCGCTGTGATATATTGCTCGCGCTATAACACTCTCTCGGCCTCAATGAATTTTAAACACATAATTTGGCCTCAAACCATGCAACACTTCATAAGTCAATTTGGCATCTGAATCGTTCCGACACCAAAACTGGGAGAAGCAGAAGATAACTAAAAATCGAAGACGACCATCCTCCTTGAAAGAAGTGTAATCACGAATTCACGTTTACTTTTTCGTCAGATCGAAGTCGAATCAGATTGTTCTTCGAACCAATCCACTAAGCATTTAGAGGAACCATGGAACCTTTAACCATATTCATTTGGCATTTGAAAATTTGCAAAAAAAAAAAAAAAAGAATCGACGAAAAATCTGTCGATACAACTTCGACATCTTGCAATTTTTTTGTCAAAAGCTTTGGTGCTCATTCGGTCGTTAAAACACCAATACCAGGGGATTCTACATTTGGCATTAGTTCGATGATGACACTACTTCTCTGTCGCTTGTCTGGAACCAAGAGCAATATCAGCGCAAGGCTTGAATGCTAAAGTGCAAAATGTTACGAGCGACTATTCCACTCGTTGAAGACGATCCTTTCTTGTTTTAACTGCCATCGATTTGTATATCGATGGTTTATGTAAAAGAATACCGTCGCGTCGATAAAGGTGCTACATCAAGTTGCCGCCACTGGGTGCTATATGAGCCGTTGTCGTCTCCGTCGGTCGTCGCCGTGTCGGTCGTCTTCGCAGCTGGTAAAGTGATCTTATGATGATCGCAGATATTTTATTTTATTATGTTGGTTAGCTAAATTTCGTGACGATTTTTCATTTTAGTTTTGCTAATCAATCAAGATGGATGCTTCATTGTTGTTGTTTATTTTGGACTTTCAGAGTGAAGTATGATGATGAAGATGATACTCCAATGGAAGAATCAGGAAAGTGATGTTAAGCATTTTGTTTAAGTTATGTGTTGAGGTGAAAAAGGTCTCATATAGTGCTTTTGGTATTAATTTAGATTTTTGAAGCAAAAAGGAATAAATTGTTTGCTTTCAGAATGTAGACAAATTAATGTTTTCCAATTGTATGGATGTTAAGACTTAACATTATTCAACTATGTTCTGTTGCCGGAAATATGTCCCATTCCATAGACAAGACTTTGTTCTTATTCAAGGCTAGGTTTGGTGTTTCTGGTATGAAAAATTTTGTGAAAGAAGATATGGTTTTCATGAAGTAAAATGAAGTTTCTTGTCATTTCACAAAAACTTGAGACATTTCAAAAGAAATGTTCATACTTCTTTGTGTCTCATTATAATGAAGGTATTTTGACGTTCATCCTGTCAAAAAAAATCCGAAAATTGTGTCCTGTGTAAACAGAGTCTTAAGTAACCACACAATAAGGTTTTTAAACACATCACATAATGTAAAGGGTTTTCCAATAAGAGGTGTTATTTTATATAGCCCGCTATTTCGGTAGGTGTCACTTTTGAAGCTGTCATTTTTTGACATTTGACATGTTGAAACTACGCCATTAATAAAAATGGAACGATACATGCTTCAACAACGCATTGAAATTATTAAAATTCACTATAAAAAATCCACACAAGCAATGAAACCATCAATCTTTTACGGGAAAAGTTTCCGGACCGTGTTATCTCTCGAAGAGGTGATCACAATTGGCCACCGAGATCTTGTGATTTAACACCTTGCGACTTCTTCCTTTGGGGAGACGTGAAAAATTAATGTGTGAATGCGAATAGACTTTCGAATTTCTGTGGTTCTGAATTTACTCTATCTTTATCATGGGTTAATTCTGGACTTAAAATCAAATAAAATGCTTGTTTGAAGGGTAAACCCTGTAACTATAAGGTTTCATGTTATCAAACACACATGTCATAGAAATGTCGTTCTTCTAATTGACAGTTTTTATTTCCAAGTGGATTTCCTATTTAACATTAACATTTTTTTTAACATTTATTTTCTTTCACGAAGCTTCTGTCTCTCTTCTTTTTATCTTCATTTCTGAAGACGTCACATAAATGTCAAAATAAACCTCAAAATGTCAAAGAAAATACTATCTTTGTCCTTCTGTCTGGTAGCTCTAACATTTTAAAGGACTTAGGCCGTGTCCGAATTGGGTTAAAATGTGGGTTAAAACTTGACGTCTGGTTAAATTTTGACACTAGCGTGGTGAATAAAATTTGTTAAAAATTACCCAGCTCCAGACCAGGTTAAATTTTGACACAAGTGGTTAAATTTTGACGTTTCTCAAGAAAGAAAAAAATACATTTGAAATTATTTTTCAAAGCGCAACGATGGAACGACGAACAAGAAAACCAAAATCTTCTGGAAAACCAAACTGTAAATGTAAGTTTCAACAGATTCAATATAAAAAATAATTAATGAATTCTTGTTTCTTTTAGGGTCAGAAGAAGAAAAGTTGAAGCTTTTAAAAATAAGAATTGAGCTGGACTATATTTTCACTTCGAAGAACGCCAATATAGACTAGTGCCGATAGCTTCAAAAATGGGAAAAAAACGAAAAAAATCGCAGTAGAATAAAACAAATTAGAAATGGTGGGGGATGCGATAAAAATTAAAGGAAAAATAAATTACGGGCCATCCGAGTTCGGGAAGTGGGTGGGGGCGGGTATTAAGGGGAAAAAATGGTTTATCTTGATTTCCGGCAAAACTAGAGGTCCTATGGAAAAATGTTAAATAGCAAAGTTGTAGGTAACAAAGAGATCTATAGGTTTTGTTCAGACAACTTTTTCACATTACCTCAAAATATATATGAAAAATTCAAAAAACCAAGTTTTCGGTTTTTTATTTTTATCTTTTTAAAACAAAAAGATTTTTCTACGAAATTTGGTGAAAATTTCCCTTATTATATCCCAGATACACAGTAATTTATTTGGTTAAAAATATTTATTTTTTCCTCTTATATTGACATAATATAAAAAAAATACCCTAATTTTGAATCGAAAATTCACGTGTCAAAATTTCGCCTTTTCTTAAAAAGTCGGCATGTTTTTTATTTGTTCAAACCTCTACTTTCCGATGGTGTAAAAAAAATATATATTACCATGGTAAATATTCTCAGAAAATGCAAAAAATTGAAAAAACTCGAATTCGATTTTTTTTAACCCTAGTTTACAAATTGGGGTTCGCGCGAACCCCAGAGCATGTTTGAGAACTCATAACTTTTGTTCAGATCATATTTCCGACCTAGGACAAAAACTCAGTTATCAAAATTCATTTTTCTTTACGTTTTATGTCTTTTTTTGCATCACAGCGGTTTTTTAAAATTTTTTGGAATTTTTTTCTGAAAAGAAGCCACATACCAAACTTGGGGTTCGTGCGAACCCCAATGCTCAAAATGGTGTACAAAGAAATTTTCCTAAAAACGTATTTTATTCAAAATCAATATAGACAGCAAAATATGAAGAAGATAATTCACAAAATGATGATTTTCAAATAAATATGATAAGATTATTATAGAAAACTGAGTCATTCGAGAATCATGGAAATTCCGGGAGGCATTTTACGCAGTAGATGTTTTGGTGGCGAAGACAACATTTTTATAAAATTTTGGGAAAACCAATTATGTTTTATAGTTGGAACACACCTCAACTGTCAACTCAATGAAGAACCGAAAGAAAAATGCATGTGCATTTAGCAATTAGAAATTATTAATAACTGTGGGGTTCGCGCGAACCCCAAGTTTATTTATTCACGTATTTTGCGTGTTGTAAACTAGGGTTAATCATGATTTTTTTTCTATACAGTATATGTAAGTAGAATGACTACATTTAACAAACACAAAAACAACCTTAGGTAAAGCCAAACATATGGGCACTTACACTTTTTGAATTCAATTTAAAATCATTGCATTTTTATGAAAAGACCTAAGGTTAGACTTAGACTAAAAAAAATTTAAAGTAGCTAATTTTTATTCGGTCAAAGAATTACGTTATGAAAAGTAAAGTGTACGACAAGAAATGTCAAGCTAAGAAAAGTAACGAATTGAGAGCAATAGATTGGGGCTGGAAGCAACACCAAGGTGGCATTATGCCCAAATTTACAGAAAAGGAATTAATTCCGGAAGTTTTTCTTAAAACTATTTGCTGCAGCTGTGGGAGTGGATGTAACAGTTTAAAATGCGGCTGTCTAAAACATGATTTAAAATGTACAAATCTATGCACGAATTGTCATGGTTCCGAAAATTGCTCAAATATGGAAGAAAAAACTCACGAGGAAGTAAATGAGGAAATTTTGGATGAAGAACCAATGCAGACGGAAAATATCATTGGAGACGAGGAAGGTGGTGGTCTTGAAGATTTCGAAGCAGTTGGAAAGGTCTGTCACATCCTACGATGAAGAAATGCAATCAGAATCAGCTTTTTAACTTATATGTATGTATATTGTTATATGTAGAGGAAAAGAAATGAAAGGATTTAAGCAAGATTTAGATTTTAGTTTTAATAAAGTATTTGTTCAATTATAAAGATTTTAAATAATGTTTTCATTGTAATTAATTAATGTTAAATATAAAAAATATAGGAAAACAGGTAATTTAAATTGGATCTTCGATTTGACTTTCACTAGACTTTTACTTTTCTTAGCTTGACTTTTCTTGTCGTACACTTTACTTTTCATAACGTAATTCTTTGACCGAATAAAAATTAGTTACTTTAAATTTTTTTTAGTCTAAGTCTAACCTTAAGTCTTTTCATAAAAATGCAATGATTTTAAATTGAATTCAAAAAGTGTAAGTGCCCATATGTTTGGCTTTAACTAAGGTTGTTTTTGTGTTTGTTAAATGTAGTCATTCTACTTACATATACTGTATAGAAAAAAAAAATCATGATTAAAAAAAAATCGAATTCGAGTTTTTTCAATTTTTTGCATTTTCTGAGAATATTTACTATGGTAATGTATATTTTTTTTTACACCATCGGAAAGTAGAGATTTGAACAAATAAATAGCATGCCGACTTTTTAAGAAAAGGCGAAATTTTGACACGTGAATTTTCGATTCAAAATTAGGGTATTTTTTTGATATTATGTCAATATAAGAGGAAAAAATAAATATTTTTAACCAAATAAATTACTGTGTATCTGGGATATAATAAGGGAAATTTGCACCAAATTTCGTAGAAAAATCTTTTTGTTTTAAAAAGATAAAAATAAAAAACCGAAAACTTGGTTTTTTGAATTTTTCATATATATTTTGAGGTTATGTGAAAAAGTTGTCTGAACAAAACCTATAGATCTCTTTGTTACCTACAACTTTGCTATTTAACATTTTTCCATAGGACCTCTAGTTTTGCCGGAAATCAAGATAAACCATTTTTTCCCCTTAATACCCGCCCCCAACCACTTCCCGAACTCGGATGGCCCGTAATTTATTTTTCCTTTCATTTTCATCGCATCCCCCATCATTTCTAATTTGTTTTTTTCTACTGCGATTTTTTTCGTTTTCAAAAATTATCTACCCTGGTCTAATATGAACGAAGGATGGAGGTTAGTGCAAAAGTGTTTACCGTTTTCACT
Source organism: Sphaerophoria taeniata (assembly GCA_943590905.1). Classification (NCBI taxonomy): domain Eukaryota; kingdom Metazoa; phylum Arthropoda; class Insecta; order Diptera; family Syrphidae; genus Sphaerophoria; species Sphaerophoria taeniata. The sequence continues at coordinate 23,939,803 of OX016540.1, forward strand.
TACTGTAGTTCCATTTTCTGTTAAACTGTAGATTGGTAGGAGAACGTTTTGGAGAGCCCCAAAAGGATTATAAAAGCTGCCGCCAAGCATGGAAAAATATTGCTCAAAATTACAATACAAGGTACTATCAAGTTTTAAATGTTATGTGGATTTTTTTTTGTTAACTGATTTTTCAATCGTAGGCAATTGGTATACAACAAACAGGAGATGGTGCTGGAGATGACGCCCCTTCAACACGGGATGAATTTGAAGAATCTCCTGTATTTGCACTTTTTAAAAAATATGCAGAGAAAAAGCATAACTACCATCCTCCATATGTTTTGGAAAGTTCGGCAGGTGCAGTATCATTGGCACTTCCTTCACCGGAAGATACTGATGAATCAGATCAGACGCCGTCACCTTCTTTCTCGTCGTCCACGGTATTTACATACTCTTCATCTGCAAGCCCACATCGCCTTCACCAGTTCCATCAAGCTCTCGTTACTGTAAGGGGAAACTTACTGCATACGAGCAATATTGTGTCAAACGCGATACAAAGCTGACCAAAAACATGAGATCCATGATGGCTGTCTTTGGACAAATGATAGCTAAGGACTACCCCGACATCAACGTTGATAAACTTTTGATTACGTCATCGTCTGATGAAGAATAAATTTAATAAGTTTTTGCTGCAATCCTTATGTTAATGTTAATTATTCCTATTTATGAATTAATTATGAATGAAGACTATTTTTCTTTTATTTTTTGTATTAATTAAAGTTATTTGAAGTTCATTTTTCATGTTTTTTTTATTGTTGATTAAGTAAATGGTGAAGTAATGAATCGCGAAATATTACTCCTTCATTGGAATTGTTTTCTTCAATTACATTTGGATTTTCATCAACGTTATCATTGAAATCGATTTCTTGTTCTACTGGCGGGCCTTTAAAAGCAAAAAACAAAACAAATTATTTTACACACAAAAAAAAATTAGCTTATTGCTTACCTAAATCATCACCTTGAATGCAAATGTTGTGCAGGACACAAGCTGCGAATACAGTTTTAATGCTATTTCTTATGTTGATCTCCAATCCTTTATTAAACACATTTCGCCACCTGCTTTTCATTATCCCAAAAGAACACTCTACTACGTTTCGGGCCTTACTATACACTTTGTTGAATTTTCTTTGGTCCGAATTGGGTGTTTTATACGGTGTGATAATAGGGATCGGGTGCAGACGACACGCATATCCACTATCTCCGAGTAGGTAGTACGGTTCCGTTGGATAACTAGCGCTTTTGTACAATTGACTGTTTTTCAAAACCTGAAATAGAAGAATTTATTATTTTCCTGATAAAAGACAATATAGAATATAGTTACTCGATTGTCATGAACAGACCCAGGAAATCCAGCGCAAATGTCATTAAACATAAGTTTACTATCAACAACTGCTTGACACTGTATTGAATAAAAGCGTTTGTAATTAAGGTGCTCGTCATGTTTCCTTATTGGACAGAGAATCCTTATATGCGTCCCATCTATAGCATCTATGCAGTTTTCTAAAACATTGCATCGCGCGCGTCTGCAGAATTTTGAACCGATTGTTCCAAAATTATCACCTTGGACATGCCTTATAAGATGTCGCATTGAGTTCGAAAAGAAGTCCAGCATTTTATGAATAATATCCATTACGGTGGATCTGCTCATTCCAACGAATCCTCCTGCAAGCCTATAGCTGCACCCAGATGCCATCCAATACAGGAATACGATGAGTTCGTAATCCTTTTTCCATCCACTTCTTTTATTGGGCATAAGATGCACAATTCTTCCAAATGTGGCAAATTTCAAACGTAAATGTTGCCGACATTTCAAATCGTCACCGTTCAGAATTGCATTTACATCTTCGGAAAAAACACGAATTCTTCCATAGCTTATATTCTGCAGAAAGAATAATTGCTTCAATGAATATTAAATTTTCATGTACATGTACATACCTCGCGTTGTCGTTTCCGGATTATTGCAGTCCTATTAATAATACGCTGATATTTCATGAAATATAAAAGAATTAAAATGAAATACTTCCTCAAATTGTTATTCATCTTGCAAAATTGATGAAATTAAATACGAATCGGGTGTTCAGTATTTTTTTTTCATTATTGTTGACATTTAACAGCTGAGAACTAGTGTTCGCAGACTTCATTAACAAGCAATACACAATAGGATTTCTTCCTAATGATGAGGGGATATAATTGATGCAAAACCTACAAAAGTAAATGAATTTAAAATTATTCTATTTCATTTGAGCCAAATTTGTATTTTAATACATTTCAAGCTGGATTTTGTCTTAAATATTTATGTTTTGGAATAACGATACACAAAAAAGGATAGGGAAATTTCTTAAATCTAGGGGGAATTTTTACTAAATATCCCATTTAACACATTTAATTTTAACCCAGTTCGGACAGCAAAAATTAAAAATTGATCTCATTTTAACCAGACGTCAAAATTTAACCAGTGGTAGAAAATTTTAACCCAATTCGGACACGGCCTTAACATCGGAGTCTAAACCCATTACAAACGATATATTTGATCTGGTAGTTGATCACGCGGGAAAAAACTGCAATAGGCTGTAGATAGACGGAATCATTCCTGCCGAACTACAATAATGATCAGACATGATCCCACCATTGGAGATCATTCTGTCCAGCCATGTAAGGTTGAGATATATTCCCGAAGCCTGGAGAATGGCCAAAGAAGTCTTCATTCCAAAAGCAGGGAAACCAATTAGCCTATCATCCTTCGTCCTTAAAACCCTAGAAAGGTTGATTGAAATTCACATCAGACATAACTTGAAACCATGTCTCATTTCCAAAGCTCACATGCGTACTTTAAGCGAAAATCAGTAGAAACTAGAAACAGCACTTCATTCGCTGGTGCGTAGTATTGAATATTCCCTCAAATACGAAGAATATGATCTAGTAGCTTTGCTAGATATCGGAGGAGCATTCAACAACGTCAGCTACCAGGCAATCACAACAGCAATGGACAAGCTACAAATAGAGAAATCCCTCATTGATCTACAAAGTTTTATGCTTAATAGCAGGACAATAACTACCACCAGATCGGTGAATCGAGGTACCCCCCAATGTGGGGTCCTTTCGCCTGTTTTATGGAACATGGTATTAAACGACCTCCTAACATCAATGGAAGCAGAGGGTTTCAAGCTGATTGCCTATGCTGCCGACGAAGTTGCAATATCTGTATCTGGGAAATACCCTCAAGTTCTCCCGAAACTCCTTTAAAATGCTTTTAACAGGCTTACAAATTGGGCAAACCAGTGTGGCTTGGACGTCAATCCACATAAAACGGAACTAGTACTCTTTACGGGAAGGTACAAAATTCCTCAAATCAGCCCACCCACGATTAAAGAAATACCCTTTAGCTTTTCCGACCGAGGAAAATATTTAGGCCTCATTTTAGACAAAAAAACTAATTTGGAAGACAAATATTGATGAAAGAGTAAGGAATAAGGCTACTGTTAGCACTCTTTAGTTGTAAAAATTCCATAGGCTCAAAATGGGTTTTCTCCCCAAAATTAACCCACTGGCTATACACTTCGATAATCAGACCGATTCGCACTGGAAAAGATGGTAAATTTGAACAAACTCATAAAAATTCAGCGGTCAGCAGGTATTTGCATCACGGGAGCACTTCGCTTAACACCAACAACAGGGGCTTCTTAACCTAACACCTCTTGACATCTGATCCAAAATGGTGGCACCCAACTCATGCGTGAGGCTTAGAGCCACCTCTCAATGGATCAACAATACTGGTCATAATACTATCTTAGACAATTTCAGATCTATCATATCTATCTAAGGGATCTTAGACTATGCCATCGCAAAAATGGTATTCGAAAATAACTTACCTACATGTTTCCATCCCTTCAAGATCATTTTGGGAAGAAGGAAGACCTCTGGAAGAAAACAGACGGTTCAAAGACCGACTACGACGACGTTAGAAGTGGTATCTATTCGAAACAACTGAATCTCAGTCTATCATATAGACTTCCCAATCAATGTAGTTGCAGTGTGTTCCAGGCAGAAGTAATGGCGACAAAACTGGCACTATCTTGGCTCAAAGAAAACCTTATATCCTGCAAAGATGGACGGTAAAGCCGCTCTCAAATCTCTTGCATCTCCACAAACTCTCTAATAGTCCACGACTGTCGATCATCTCTGAATGAGATGACAGAACAGTTTAATATTCACCTCATTTGGGTGCCGGGCCACAGAGACATTCCGGAAAATTGCAAAGCTGGAACAAAGCCGGAACACTTCTGCCCACTGTTAGACAAAGACCCACCCATTACCCACCCATTTTGGGGTGACCCCCAAAAGCTTCCAAGGAGTAGGTATAATATATACTGTAATGTGTATACACTTTATTTATCTCATACGCTCTGTATCTCCTTCTATTGTAATGTCTAATACTAATGTGTATACTTTATTATCTCTTACTCTCTGTATCTCTTTCTATATTTAATGTACACACTTTTCTTATTCTCTTTACTTACTCTGTATCTCTTTCTATATTTAATGTACACACTTTTCATTACTCTCTTTACTTACTCTGTATCTCTTGTTTATATTTAATGTACACACTTTTCATTACTCTCTTTACTTACTCTGTATCTCTTGTTTATTTAATGTACATACTCTCTTTACTTAATATCGTTTAATTGTAGTAGTAAACACTCGTGAGGGGCAATAATTAATTAAGATTAAGAGAAACTTTTTTGTTTAGCATTAAGAACGTTAGCCCCTACAAAAATCCCAGTATTTTCTCTCGAACTTTCAGCTTCCCCAAGAACTAATAGGAACCAATAGTAGTTTCTAGAACCCATCATTTTTGATATAAATAGCCGTTTGGTGGCGAGGCGAGTTGGTTGATTGTGAACTGCGATAAGTAAAGTACACTGTGTTTGAAAAGTTATAATTGAAAGTGTTGAATAAATAAGTTTGTGAGTGATTTGAATAAAGTGAATTTGTGTTTTATTTAAAAAGTGAATAAGTTTTAATTGTCGGACCAAGCCGAATATTACATTGGTGTCAGAAGTGGGATTAAAACTTATTGAGAATAAAACAGTGAACAGTGATTAAACTATTTTGTGTGAAATAGTGAAGTTAAAAATGATAAGTAAAGTTTTGAAAGACTTAACTGTCGCTGAGCTAAAGGCCGAATTAAGCAAACGTGGCTTAAGTGCGGCAGGATATAAAATCGAACTCGTAAAACGGCTACAGGAATATCTGGAAGAACAAAATGAAGACCCAGATGCGTTTGCTTTCGAAGTGGAAGCAAAATCGGAAGAGGTAAATGCAACTGCCGACTTATCTACCATGATGACACTTCTTCTAGCCAAATTTGAAGAGAATCAAAAGAAGCAAGAAACTCAAAACAAGAATGTTCTGGAGCAACTAGAAACTCAAAGAAACGAGCAGAAGACCGAGCAAGAGAATGTCCTCAAACAACTGGAAGGAAATGTCCTCAAGCAACTAGAAACTCAAAAGAATGATGTTCTGGAACAACTACAAGCTCAAAGGGATGACGTTCGAGATCGGTTTGATGAACAGAAAAATCTGCTAGAAGGCAGGTTTGCGGACTTCGAAGACAAAATCAATACTCTCGATGAGCGTGTCGAAAAACAAAATTCAACGACTAATGCACGTTTCAAGAAAATAGACGACCAGATCGAAACCATTACAAGCGAACTAGAAAAAGTGCGAAAGATGAAAGCTCGAGAAACTTCTGGTGAGTGCTCAAGAAAGAGAGAAGTGAATCCTCCAAGCTTTGATGGTCAGATACCGTGGTCAATCTACAAGAAACAGTTTGAAGCAACAGCGTTAACAAACGGCTGGGACGATGACGAAAAATACATTGCTCTTACGCTTGCCTTGAGAGGAGCAGCTGCTGAACTGCTACAAACCATCCCAGCAGAGAAGAACGGTGACTTCAAAGTTCTGGTAAACGCAATCGAACAGCGGTTTGGGGATAGCCACATGACAGAAGTCTTCCGAGTTCAGCTTAACAATAGAGCACAGAAAAGAGGTGAAACTCTGCAGCAGCTTCAGGCAGATATCGAGCGACTGGTTCACCTGGCATACCCAACAGCTGGCAACGAGATAATTAATCAACTTGCTGTTGAAGCCTTTGTGAGAGCTGTGGGCGATATAAATCTCCAAAGGGCTATTCGCACTGCCGGAAAACAAACACTACCAGAAGCATTGGCTTTCGCTCTAACAATGGAAGCCGCAGAACAAGCTTCCCAAAACGTGCATCGCGTGAGAGAATTGGAAGTCCAAGAATGCTCTTGTCAGAAGGCTACTCTGGAAAGGAGTCAGCGAGACGGACCAGCACGATGCTGGAACTGCAACAAGACCGGGCATCTTCAACGACAGTGCAGATTACCGCGAAGAGGAACCGCATGCCAACACTGTGAACACAGAAATATGTCAACTGGTCAAAGTTACACCTACAACAATGTTGCTTCTCAAGTTGTTTCCCACCCCACCAATTTCGAGGGACAGAAGCTGGCTTCTAGTACCGATAGCTACAGAAACACCATCCAGGTTTCTCAAACGAAACGTGACAACAAGAGCCTGACCGTGGAAGCAAGTATAAACGGCAACAAATGTGTGGCTACCATCGACACCGGTGCCACGGCGTCCATTGTACGGCAGGACCTCGTTAAGAAGACATGGCTCCACAACACCAATAGCTATCGTCTAAGGACTGCAACTGGAGAATCCGCAAAAGTCTATGGTGAGGTACGTCTTAAGATCCGGATGGCAGAGCTGGAATTCTCTCACCTGTTCCTGGTAGCAGATATATGCGACGAGTGCATTGTCGGCGTCGATTTCATGAAAGATCACGGAGTGATATTGGACATCGGGAACCAAGTCCTGAAATATCGAAACATCGAGATTCCGATGATCTATGGGATTCACTCGTATGAGACCTTGCTATCTGTGAAAACCGTCATTAAAGAAGATCTGACTTTGCCTGCTTCTTCAGAAGTATTCGTGTGGACGAAATTGAAAGGTAAGCCTGGCAGCCATCGATACCTCATGGTCGAACCAGCATCTGTAAAGTCCTCCCAAAACGTCACCATTGGGAAGACTCTTGTTAGACCTGTAAAGAACATGGTTCCCGTACGAATACTCAACATCAAGCCGTACGAAGTTAAGCTTAGAAAAGGTGAGATTGTCGGACAATGCGAATCTGTATCAGCGATAACAAGGATCAGCGAAGAAGACCCAAGGCAAACATTGAAGTCCAAAGAGCTGAACTCCATAAAGACGAACATTCTCGAGTCCTCTAATCTTGGCAGAACACAACTGGTTCAACATCGAATCAACACCGGGGATGCAAAGCCGATTCGTCAACCTGCAAGACCCCTTCCACTAGCCAAACAAGGTGAGGTTGAAGAACTGATAACCACCATGAAAGAAGAGGGTCTTATCGAAAACTCAAAAAGCCCTTGGGCGTCTCCAGTGGTCCTGGTAAAGAAGAAAGACGGATCAACCCGCTTTTGCGTGGACTATCGAAGGTTGAACGATGTGACCAAGAAAGATAGCTACCCTCTGCCTAGGATCAGCGATACTCTGGACGCAATGGAAGGAGCACAATGGTTCTCAACTTTGGACCTGAAAAGTGGATACTGGCAAGTAGAAATCCATCCTGAAGACAAAGAGAAGACAGCGTTCTCGACAGGAAACGGATTGTGGCAGTTCAAAGTGATGCCTTTTGGACTGTGCAATGCTCCAGCGACTTTTGAGCGCCTTATGGAATGCGTCCTGCAAGGACTCACTTGGAAATCTTGCCTGGTCTATTTGGATGACGTCATCGTATACGGGAAAACATTTGACGAACATTGTACAAATCTGAGAGCCGTGTTTCAAAGACTTCGAGAAGCCCACCTCAAGCTCAATCCAGAAAAGTGTTCACTCTTCAAAACCGAAGTGAAATACCTGGGACATATCATCTCACCCCAAGGAGTTAAGACGGATCCTGATAAGGTTGACACCGTGAAGAATTGGCCAACACCACAGGACAAACATCAACTCCGAAGCTTTCTGGGTCTAGCCACCTACTATAGGCGCTTCGTCAAGAATTTTGCTGAGATCGCCAAGAGTCTACATCAGCTAACGGAAAAGGGAAAGCAGTTTAAATGGTCAGGTGAGTGCGAGCGCAGCTTTCAAGAGCTCAAGCAACGCTTGTGTAATGCACCAGTGCTGACCTACCCGACTCCAGGAAAACCGTTCATCATTGATGCTGATGCCAGCAATGTCGGGATTGGTGCTGTATTGTCACAGGTACATGATGGCGAAGAAAAGGTGGTTGCCTATTACAGCAAGGTACTCTCAAAGTCGGAAAGAAACTATTGTGTGACCAGAAGAGAACTTCTTGCACTGATTTTGGCAACAAAGCACTTCCATAAGTATCTCTATGGACAGAAGTTTCTTCTCCGAACCGACCATGGAGCACTAAACTGGCTTTTGAATTTCAAGAATCCAGAGGGTCAAGTGGCGAGATGGATTGAGAGGCTGCAGACGTACGATTATGAAATTCAACATCGGAAGGGGAAGCTTCACTCAAATGCTGATGCACTGTCTCGGAGACCATGTAAGCAAGACTGTAAGCATTGCAGACGCCAAGAAGAAAAAGAAGTGGTTACTGTTCAACGAACCAGAACCGATCCCATTTATGGCTGGAGCAACGACGAGTTGAGGAAGGCTCAACAAGAGGACCCAGATATTGAACCCATCCTCGCATGCAAGGAACACCAGGAAAAACCAGAATGGGCCGATATCTCCGACAGAAGTCCGGCTCTAAAGGCCTATTGGGCACAGTGGGACTCATTGCATGTCCAAGAGGGTGTCCTTCGACGTAAATGGGAATCAGCAGATGGAAAGTCCTATGTAATGCAGCTAGTCTTACCGAGATCGAAGATTGTGGACGTTCTGCGAGAGATGCATGATGGAGTTTCGGGAGGCCATCTAGGAGTAAACAAGACGCTGGAAAAGGTTCGACAACGATTCTATTGGCTACATGCAAGGGAAGATGTCGAGAAGTGGTGCCGAAAATGTGATACCTGTGCTGCCACCAAAGGCCCGAACAAAAAGAATCACAGCCAAATGCAGCAGTATAATGTCGGATCACCCTTTGAAAGGATTGCAATAGACGTGGCGGGTCCATTTCCGGAAACAAATAATGGAAATCGTTATATTCTGGTCGTCATGGATTACTTCAGCAAGTGGCCTGAAGCATACGCCATACCGAATCAAGAAGCCAAAACAGTCGCAGACCAAATTGTGTTCAACTGGGTGAGCAGATTCGGTGTTCCATTAGAACTGCATTCCGACCAGGGAAGGAACTTTGAATCAAACATATTCCAGGAAGTTTGTGGGCTTCTTCACATTAAGAAGACAAGAACAACACCACTCCACCCACAATCTGATGGCATGGTCGAACGGTTCAACCGAACCCTGAAGGAACATCTTTGCAAAGTTGTGGACGACAACCAGCGAGATTGGGATCGACACATTCCACTGTTTTTGATGGCGTATCGAAGTGCAAGACATAGCTCAACTGGCCATACACCGTCTGAGATTTTAATGGGAAGGAACATCAGACTGCCGAGCGAAATCAAATTTGGATGTCCCACGTCGGAACCGCAAGCCGAGGATGTTTACTTGGATGACCTCAGGGAAAGACTCCTTCAGATCCACGACGATACCAGGTCAAAAATTAAGATGTTCAGTGACCGAATGAAGACACGCTACGATATACGAGCGACAACAACAGAGTTCCAAGCAGGAGATCGAGTGTGGCTTTACAATCCCCATCGACAAAAGGGGTTGTCACCGAAACTTCAACGGGACTGGGAAGGCCCATATACAGTGATTAGCAAAATCAACGACGTCGTGTACCGGATACAAAAAGGAGTCAGAGGTAAACTTAAAGTCGTACATCGCGACCGACTACATCGCTACAGTGGTGATGAAGATGATGGATTTGTTCGGGACGATCAATCCTAAGGAGGGGGCAATGTAATGTGTATACACTTTATTTATCTCATACGCTCTGTATCTCCTTCTATTGTAATGTCTAATACTAATGTGTATACTTTATTATCTCTTACTCTCTGTATCTCTTTCTATATTTAATGTACACACTTTTCTTATTCTCTTTACTTACTCTGTATCTCTTTCTATATTTAATGTACACACTTTTCATTACTCTCTTTACTTACTCTGTATCTCTTGTTTATATTTAATGTACACACTTTTCATTACTCTCTTTACTTACCCTGTATCTCTTGTTTATTTAATGTACATACTCTCTTTACTTAATATCGTTTAATTGTAGTAGTAAACACTCGTGAGGGGCAATAATTAATTAAGATTAAGAGAAACTTTTTTGTTTAGCATTAAGAACGTTAGCCCCTACAAAAATCCCAGTATTTTCTCTCGAACTTTCAGCTTCCCCAAGAACTAATAGGAACCAATAGTAGTTTCTAGAACCCATCATTTTTGATATAAATAGCCGTTTGGTGGCGAGGCGAGTTGGTTGATTGTGAACTGCGATAAGTAAAGTACACTGTGTTTGAAAAGTTATAATTGAAAGTGTTGAATAAATAAGTTTGTGAGTGATTTGAATAAAGTGAATTTGTGTTTTATTTAAAAAGTGAATAAGTTTTAATTGTCGGACCAAGCCGAATATTACAATACTATGGCCTTATAGATCCCAGAGTATTAAAAAAAATAATTGCGACATTCTACCTAACCTAACTACCTACAAGTTTCTATTTGCACATTATCGGCTTGCCTATCAGCTAAATATTTTAGAATTATTTTTGAAAGTACACGTGATATTTCACATATTGATCAGATGTCTGATCTCTGAAGTCATCGGTTACCGTTATGTTAAAATTGAGAAAATAAAAGTAGAAATCAAAGAAGCATTCCTGGGATTTTTTCCTTTCCATGAAAAAAAGCTGCGGATTTAGGGCCCCCGCAGACTGCAGACTTTTTATCGGCCTATAGTTTGGTCGGCTTCTTATAATCAGTATGGAAAGGAATGCATATGCGCACACTACAGCGATTCAGTATCGGCCGATAAAAAAGTTTGATGAGCTACCCGATTTAGCGTCGTGTGCGTGTATTTTGAATATGGCGTCGCCCAAATCACAATTGTTGATTGTAGAAAGTTCCGCTCTGCGAAGAGTGGGTGAGGGTTTGGAAAGGATTGCTTGCAATTCCAAGTACAAATTTCTTGCCGCTCATGTGCGGAAGGTTCAACCTCCAAGTGGTGCAGAGCGTCAACCTGACTTCGGTCAGGGCGAATGAACCTACGTTTTTATTGTACATGTATCATTATCACTTTTTACCCAAACGCCGTGATTAATGAGACTGTACTTGATATCATTGTGATAGAATAAGGCACTAATGAGTGTTTATAAAAAGTTGGTGGTGCATGGCAATATGTCATGCAGTCTTCCAGTTTGGTCGACCCGACTCCTCTCTGGTAAAATGGACTGCATGACAATGGACACCAGTGTTCCTGTGAGCCGTTAAGTCACGAAGCTGGAAAACTATCCTTTTGGTTTGTACGGATGTGTGATAATTTCACACATCCGATAGAATGTATGATGATAATGTCATACATTCACAGAGTACAAAATAACAAAAGAGACTACCATGTCTTCTGAAAAAACTGGTGCTCTGGGGTAGTTGTGCCCGGATTCTAATTGAATCTCAACTACAGTTGCGGTCGGCCCCCTTGTGGGAGTTTCAGAGTGGCTGTGGTTAACGAGAAATACGTTCTCGGTAACTGAGTGATGGTGTTCCTTAAGCTCAGTTACATAGATAAAAACACATCTACCAGTATGGCTTTTTTTAACGGGAAAAGCAAACTGGTACTTGAGAAAAATGGAAATGACGGAAGGTAAAGTCTACGGCAATAGGACAGATGCAGAAGATTAATCTTGCCTTTTTTTCATATTCTACAAGGCAACATACACCATAAATATGCATGTAATTCATGCATATAAAAATGGAGTGGATTGGAATTCAATCCACCACGAAATTAGGGCCTTGAGCCAGGTGTTCGTGTGTATTTGTTTTCCTAATCTGTAGAAAGTTCCGTCGAAAAGTTATATAGTCTGCGCCCTGTTCACCAACCAAACTGTTTAGTTGGCTCGGTGTGCGCACTTTCAGGCCAAACCGACTAAACTATCGGCCGATAAAAAGTCTGCAGTCTTCGGGGGCCCTTAAGTGAAGAAATTCTTAAGAATCTTGAAATTGACGGCATAGATATTGTGATGTGTCGTTCTCAGGGTTATGATATGACAATGCAGCTGTTATAAGCGGTGTACAGGGGGGAGTGCAAGCTATCATTAAAGAAAAAATCAACAAAGCAATTTTCTCTGGATGTATGGAATATTCAATTAATTTGAGTGCTCATTATGCTGCACCTGCAGTGAAAGCTTTGGCCGAAAATTTTGATGAAATCTTAGCTGCAGCTGAAGAGTTGTGTGATGCAAGAGAAAATGTAGAAACCAGAGGTGCTGCACAGAACCTAAAATCTGCAATGTTCGATTTTCCATTTCTTTCTATTCTCTTCTTTTGGAATAATGTCCTTAAAGAAATAAATTTTACTCAGATTGCACTACAAGCTTAGGGATTAGGTGTTGATCACTTGACTTAAAAAATAGAAGCCCTTCGCATTTACGTTTAAGAAAATTGGGCGAAGATCGTAGAAGACGCAATTAACCTTGGTATAAAAACATCGGAGAAATACGACATTGCAACAGAAAGAAGAATTCATCGTAAAAAGCGAATTGCTGGTGAGTTGGCAACTGATGCAGGACTTTCTCTGAGCGCTGAACTACGGAAAGATAAAGAACAGAGTCTATTAAGGAGGTGGCTTCATTCTTTGAAGTTGTACAGGCGTACTTGTACTTTTAGCAAACATTAATGATTTGAAAATAGCTGTTTCAAAATTTGCTAGTGATTATTATGAGGTGTCAGAGTCAGAACTTCTCTCAGAGATACCAAGGTTGAGAAGTCATTTGAAAGCGGCTAAAGTGACAACATCTAATTGGTTATCTTTAGACATTATGAAATTCATCGTTAAATGGGACTTTGCACAATCTTTTCAGAATCTCATTGTCGCATTAAAAATGTTTATGACAATGTGTATCAGTTGCGTCATTTGAAAGGAGTTTTAGTAAACTTAAATTAATTAAAAACTACTTGCGGGCAATAATGACGGAAAAGAGGCTCAACAATCTGGTAATTTTAACAATTGAACATAAGGCGACCCAGCAAATAAATTTTGATGACGCTATCAGCGAATTTTCTGCTTTAAAAGCTAGGAAGAAGACGTTTTATTAATGTTGTTTCTGTTTTTTTTTTTATATATACAATGTGAATAAGATACATACATTAATTTTTGTTCTCCTTTTTTAAATTTTTTATTTGAATTTAAATAAAGAAATCGCAATATATGCAATAGCGGAATTGCATTTATTTTACTGTTTTTCATTCTGGGGGTGACACCATAACTGCCGCCCCAGGTGCCAGGTGCCACCCATGCTAGCTACGCTAATGCCTACATGTCCGGCACTCTCCAATAGAAGGAATTACTATCTCGGTTATCCCTTCTTCCATAGTACCAGTAGTGGACTGGCAACGATCGACACAAAATGTCTCTCTAATTTACTTAAAATTACATAATGGGTTGTTTAAGTTCATTACTCTCCCATGAGTAACTTCTTTGGTGGTAACACAATGGACCCTTGAGGTCTAAGTGAGTCAATAACATCTAGACAGCCACTCTTACCTAACCTAACCTAACCTTCGTTCAACTTTTGGTTCCTATCAAAACTTAGCTTGTTCATTTTTTTCCGGAAACAACAGTAGGAACAAACAATATTATGAGTTGCGAAAAAGGGAATCTCTCTTTAGCATGTTATTTAATCATATGCCACTCATAAGTCATAACTCACGAAGCTTCAATTATTAAGCCCATAAATCAAATTCAATAAGTCTTATCTTCATCCACAGATGTTGCTTGCCTGTTATGACTAGTTAGTACTGAAATTACTACCTTGTTTCATCATTTCTAATCAGCAATGATGCTCACAAGAAAATTCTGAATTCACTCTTCCGGATCAACCCTCCAACTTAATTCACTTCTCACATCAGTGCAATGCGGCATCTTTCATGTTTCAGACTCGTGTTTTATTTTTAAGAAGATTCTCGTTAAAAAAAACGTTCCAAATGCAATTATCATTTGCCGAAACAATCGGACTTTATTCTTAATCTCAAAATGCAAACCTCGCCCACTTTTTTCATTTGATTTAGTCTCCGAAAAAGAACCCAAAAGAAATCACTGCCCGTATGCTAAAAACAATAATAATTGTAGGTTATGATTTATGCAATGTAATTATCCGTTAAAAAATGTATTAGCCAAATATTTTCAAGGTTATACTTAAGCCTCGCCTTGAACGTGAAGCAGGTACGTGAGCTAAGCAGTTTCATTAGAGATTTCAGATACATAAGTAAAAATATCTTTGGCACATGGTTCATATAGCTCGTGCGCGATCATAATGACACCTCAGCAAACGCATCGTGAAGATTGACAGTTTGGATAAGCACACACGAAGCCACTGTGTATGAATTTGACAGTACGTACGTAAACATACATATAGCTCCTTTCAAAAATCAACGAGAGAAAAAAAGATGTAGAAAAGAACAAAAACTAATTAACGATCAGTGGTTATGTTTAGTTCTTACTCGTTGTTAAGCAGCTTCAACGGGCACCTGTCATAATTTTTTCCCTTCAGCGGTTGCCACTCAACAAGGTCATAGTCAATCGACCGAATGTGTGAGAGAAGGAATTAAAAAGTGGCATCAAGTAATGCATCACCAAGAGTCATCACTTCATTGCAATAGTCGTCGCGTCGGTCGTCGGTCACCATAAGGCAATAGCAATTGCAATCATGATTTACAGTGGTTCATGTTGTTCCCTTATTTCCGAGGGCGTACCTTTAAAAACGCATATTCAGCCTCGTTCTCAAAAAGTTCAATGAAACTTTAAGCAAACAGTCCTAAAACAGAAGAGAAAAATTTCCTAAAACGTCAAATGTCAAATTAGCGCATGGATTTGTTGGTAATTAAAATAACCATAAACCTGTGAAAAATATATACTTTTTCCCGCTCTTAACCACTGTTTCTCAACCGGTCAATAATCGCCTCAGTATCGCTGTACCTACTGTTGACTATTACTAGTCACATCAAAGTCCGTTTTTAACGATGAAGTAACAGCTTATTGCCGACTTGTCTCTGTCAATTTTACACTTCGTCTTCTCGTATTTCTTTTGTCGTTGTTTTTTGTTTATCAAAACAACGCGCAACATCATTCAACAACTTTAACAACCTTTTTATATCTTCTTCCAAGCTCATCAATTATTTGTATTCGAAGAAGAAAACATCAAAGTGCTGATTCTTCCGGGTGTGCTAGCTGTCAATCAATCGCAATCCCTATGTCAAATACAAATACAACAATTATTGTTATACCTGCCCTAGATACGCATAACCGTTATACATTGATGGACGGTTAATTACTGTTTTATGCCAAAAAAGCTTTGAAGATAGGAAGGTGCCTATAATTGCCACCATTTAGGGAGGGCGCATTGCATAAATTATTTCCCCACATGAGACGATTTTGGAGGGGCGCTTGTTCTGCTTCTTCGTTCTAAGTTTTCCATTCATCGTGAAAATTTAGATCCGTTTGGTCACGTTTGTGACCTACAAAGAGTTCAAATTGACTGCGATGGATTTTGCTTTTGACACATTAACACAGTAAGTCTTGTATGAACTGAACTAACGCCGCCATTTAGGAGGAATTAGTGCGTTCCCTCTTATGACAGTGACAGTGGCAATGATGGTAACGGTGAGAGTGTTGCTGGCCTAGAATTCGTATGGATACAATGTCACCTATTGACTCTCTGGTACGTATTTGAGTGGGCGGACGGTGGTGGTTAGTGGTTGTGGTGGAATAGAACATTAAATACACATTAAGGCTGCGTTTACACAGATGTAGGAAGATTAAATCGCTCCCGCATGATGAGTAATTGAATTTCGTCACATGTGGAAGTCGTGGAATGCGGCAGAAACAGTATTTTTTTGTTTTTCTCTTTTTAAGAAGATTCTGAATTAAATGATGTTGTTAGTTATGATGTGTTTGTTTATGGCAGAAAATTGGTAGCAAACGGTCAAATGTGTATGATCAGTCACGCTTTCTCCTTAACTTGTCGTTTAGAGATCGCATGTCAGGGAAATTATTTTTTAACTCGATTAATTTTAAATTATGTACTTGTAACCATTTAGTTTCTTGTATTTAGAGCGGAATCAAAATGATGTGAAATGATTTATGAAGCATGTCCAAGAGATTTTTTTGTCGCGAGATATTACCAAGTGGAACATATTGTGAATCCTCTACTACCTCGTATATGCATCTACTGTGCGACGTTTTGTTGACACTAATAGATCAGACAAAGATCTATAGCGATCTCTTGCGATTGTAGCCGTCCGACGTCGAATTTTCTTGCAGCGTTTCCTTGTTTTGGCCGTTGTCGGGATATTCGTATCACTACCTTGTCTACGACGAGGTAGTGGTCCGAGTCGATGTTGGCTCCTCGGAAGGTTCGAACATCTAGAATGCTGGACAAGTGCCTTCCGTCGATCGCAATGTGATCAATAACCAAACACGGTTATGTAGATGTCGCTTAAAAACTCAATGATTTCAAATTTTCTTTTACCTTTTGAGATTAAAAAAACAACCCAAAAGACAAAAAATACATAAAACAACTAAATATGCCGAATAATGAATTCAAAACTCCCACGAGGTTAAATCACAATTAAAAACCTTAACAGCATCACTTAAAGTTTAAGTGTCGTCATTTAAAATTTACTATCACTACTTTACCAACATATAATCCAAATTACACTATCAATCAATTTGAGCAAAGAAATAAATCAATCGGATTTCCTTTTATCGCTTACAATGGAAAACAAAATCTAGTGAAAACTCTCTGCAGCCCCCTCGCACTCCGCACCATCAACCTTGTTGGTATCTTGAATTTTATAGATTTGTATAGAAAACTTTGTTTTGTTGCATTTGGACAAATTGAACCGTTATTAGTTTTCTATTCCAAAATACAACTCCAGCGTTTTATGGCCATCTCTCTCTTTGACTGCCTGATGTGACGTGACAAAAAACCTTATAACCTACAAAAGTCACCATACATTCAGCTGAGGTTAGCTTGAAAATATAATTTAAGTCTCTGTACATCTGTCTCTAAGTGGCATTGTGGAGGTAGGACTAAAGGTGAGCAAGCCTTGTCCATCTGTGTCGTTGTCGACAACGAAAACGAAGATGTTGACGATGACGATGTGTTTGTTTCGAGTCTTGAAAACAGAATTGGAGATTGAAGAGTTAAATTTCTATTAGTTTGAATGAAGATTGGAAAATTGGTACTCCATCCTCATTCGATCTCCTCCTCCTACTCTGGGCCAAGATTTATGAGTGAAACTATTTTTCTTTTGCGATTCCAGGGATTGGTGACTTTTTGTTTTTCACAGATCTAAGAAGAAGATCTGCCAAGCTATTGTACATATTGATGATGATGACGATGACGATGAGGAGGACGATAATGTTGATGGGTTGAGATGAGGATTGTTTCCAGAGATTGTGTGGGAATCAAAAGCCGCGGGGAATTTGTTTTCTTTTTTGTTTGCATTTTTGTACGATTTCGATGAAGTTCCGTTGAAATTGCATATTCAACTTGGTCTAGTGCTGACTGACAAATGAGTTAATAAAATTTGCCATGAGTTAAAATTGACGTGGTTTCAATTTAACTTTGGCATATTATAATGATTTTTATGAATTTCTAAGCAAATTTGTTCGATGAATTGAGGTTAAAAAAGCCTTTCAAGTTCACACACTAAAACTTAATTGTGAAGGCCTAAGTTTGAGAATAGCTTTCTTGGCTTAGAATTTCATTTAAGACAGATAACCAAAGTTTAATATTCCTTTAATTGTGTCTATGCTGACTGTCCGTCTACTTCATCTTTAAATGCAGTTCTAACCTGCTCAAATACCGTTTAGATTTACAGTTTCACCAGTTTCCTCTTTGATTTTCCCATTTCCTTTTATTTCTTCTACAGAGGAAAGAATCAAATGGCCTTGAAACAGATACTTCTTTGATTATAACTTCCTCATTTTCATCTTTAGACCAAATCACTTCCATGTTGTTTTACACTTTAACCAATTGACCATTAAATTGTAATCAAAACAACATCAACAAAAACGTTAGCCGAACGCAGAATGCAAATCACTGTTATTGATTTTCTGACATCTAATTGGTTCAGTACACACAACTCAGTGAAGACTCAGACCAACAAAAGTTCACTTCATACATCAACATCATCGTCCACCAAGCTCTTCATCTCATGAAATTAACTCTTTAGATTCATTCATTCCCATGTTATGGAGTCAAAGCAAAATCAAATAACAAAGTGATTATGAGATGGTAACAAACAACATGCTCCTCTATAAGACGATGATCGGATTCAGTATGCACATATAGATGAGGTCTGATTCCCATGCGAAAAAATAAACTATGGCCATCTCTAGAGCAATCACATAAATCCAAATGGAAATTATGCAACTTGGAATGGAAACGCCCGAAACCGCCCAATATATAGTCTAACAACAACTGTGCACAGGCAAATAATTTAATCTGAGTAACAACTATTTTGATTTGATTATGAGAGGAATATATTTGAAGTTACAGTGGGAAGAATTGTTTTTCAATTTTCGATGAGATCTATCTACCTCTCATAAAATACAAATTCTAATCTTTTCAGAAATACAAAGATCATTTGTCTCACTCTGTCTCGAAATGTAAGGTAAAATGTATGTTCTCCCTTTGACGTTTTCATTTGGCAGATTACAAATAATTTTGGCAGTTCTAAAAGCGTCCGTCCTGTTGACAGTTCTGATTCTCAATTTCCTTTATCAAGAAAGAAACTTCTACACATGACAATTCTGATAGAATAACAAGCAGAGTTATGGCTGAAACACAAACACGCTTTAGCCTTGGCTTTGAATGAAGTTTACGAGTTCAGCCATAGGAATTCAACTCCTGCTATCACAGTGCATTCCGACCACACGTTTCGTACGTAACGTGACTCCAAACGGAAGTTCTAGTTCAAATATGCTGAACTTTTGCTTTGTCTGACAGCGCAACAGCTGTAAAAAAAAGTTCAAACGCAAACTTTGTTTTTGGAATTTGGAGAGATGATGATGATGGATGGAGAACTGTCTTTCAAAGCAAACTCGAAGCGGGTGCATCGTAACGCAGCCTTTATGGCTGAAACACAAATACGCTTTAGCTTTGGCTTCACCTGACGTTTACGAGTTCAGCCATAGAAATCCAACTCTTGATATCACAATGAAGCGTCGATCTCACGTTTCGTACGTAATGTGACTCGAAACGGAATCTCTTGTTAAAATATGCTGGGGTGGAATCGTGTAAGCTGATTTTTGATAGTTGACAGTTGACAGTACACAAACACAAACAAAACATAACATAACAAAAGATAATGATGGAGGGAGAAATGTCATTCAAAGCAAATTCGAAGCGGGTAATCGCAACGCAGACAAAGACGAAGCACCAAAAAAGTTCGTAATGTTCCACTGTGAAAGTGTTATTGCCTCCTACTCTTCTGACAATTTTTCTTGATATGCAAAAAGGACTAAGTACAAAATTATATATTTTTCATGTGTAATGTAGTTGTCTTAACTAACGTCTAAACAAATTTACTCGAACATGCAATACTTTTGTCCTCGTTCTGTTTGACATCGGAACCGTCATCGTGCGTCTCGTCGTTGTCTAACAAACTCTGATTACGCCAATCTGAGCATCATTAATTTGTCTTCATTTCGTTTTGTCCATAACATCGCATCAGAGTCTGTTTGTTTGTTTATTTGGACCAAAATGTGTGCTGCAGCACGCTGCCTGAATTTAATGTTTTTTCCGTGGTCTAAACCAAGTGCCTGGATTCTTGAAAATTGAAAGCAATTGATCACGTTTTTGTTTTGTTTAAAATTCATTAGTAAGCTGCGGGGTACATATTCCAGTTCCATGCCATGGATTCGGTTAACCATATAAAGCTTAAGCTGGGTAATCAGTTTTCTCGAAGTACCCTGTTTTGCGTGCGAGAATAAGACAGTATCATTCAGTTTCGCTGATGTCCTGGGGAGGAAAATGAACCAAAACGAGAAGTTGAGTTGATCGATTTTTAATTAGAGATTGCGTTGGGACTCGCGAGCTTAGTATGACTTTGATGCTGGTGATGGGGGATTAGAAGAAAAGAAAAATTGTGGAAACACTGGTAGTACAAGGGACCTTTGGACTAAGGAGATGATGGCATTTAAAAATTATCATTTTGTATGTTTGCACAGTTTAATGAGGAGGCGTGAGCTTGTCATTGCAGCAGGATATGCGTTTTATAAATGACGCTTATGATAGCAAGGGAAACTTGATGGCATTGTGATTAGAGGCAACAGGGTTCATGTCATTAAATCCATTTACTACAACCTGGAATCGTAAATATTCTTACCTTCGACACATAAAACAAATTATTTCAGTGTACCAATGTGTCACTTTCACTTCCTCAAAACGTTTGCTTCACATGCAACATACATCCCTGTAAAAAAGGTCATCCCAAAGAGATTAATTGACATTGCTTCTCGAAAAAGACTTTTTCGATATCTTTAAACTGCCATCAAATTTACTGCCTGGAAATGAGCTGCGCACCCAACGAGCCCAAAATCAACAGCCCAGACAGACAGCGACTCATTTTATTGACGTGCCTCCTCATTTTCAAGCACAATGGGTCGCTCGAGTATATCTTTATGACAAATGGGAAATGACAAATTTTCTCCTTGCGATGATTAAATCTTTGGCGTCATCAAGCTCATTCCATCCGAGCTACGTCTTCCTATACTTATTAAATGCTCAAAATAATCTGATGGTTTTTAATCCGCCTGATGACTGATGGAGACAGGAAAAGGCCTCAAAACCTACAATATCCAAAAAGTGGGCTTGCCAGATTGCCAGATTGAAACGGCGACAATTTCAAAAAAACACGCGACATCAAAGGGTAAACTTTCTCCATTGTCTTGCAACTGTGAAGTGAACCCGCCATCAACTGATATCAAGTCTTAAAAGAAAACAATTTGCCTTAAAGAATCATAACCACTCGATGAGGTGAGGCGCGAAGACACACCCGCCCCTGCACATTTCTATTTAACAGCCACAGCAACTGCATTACATTGTGGTCGATGGCGCTGCT
Organism: Sphaerophoria taeniata; assembly: GCA_943590905.1. NCBI lineage: Eukaryota > Metazoa > Arthropoda > Insecta > Diptera > Syrphidae > Sphaerophoria > Sphaerophoria taeniata. The sequence goes on from OX016540.1 coordinate 23,961,277, forward strand.
GGCGCTGGCTGCTTACACCTTAATTTGGTAATAAACTGTCCTATCGCGTCGATGAAGCAATCTTTATCTTTGGGTGATTCCTTCAATTGCAATTGAAATTCAATAGAAAGATGAAGCCTAGATGGTTGAGGCCTCTGTCTATATGGGGGACAATGAATAATGAACATGCAAGAGATTAGTGATACCCCCTTTTATTCCGGCTTCCAAATGTTGCATACCATTATTTTTAAGGAAGTGTCTTAGGTTGGCTTGGTTGTAAATCTTGAGGTGGATGAATTCAGGTTTGTGTATTTTTGGGTATGGCTGCTTCTCGATGATGACTCTGTGCGGGTTTTGAGATTTATTTTTTGTTGTTTATGCCGCGTCGAGTCATAGTTTTTTGACATTATTATCTAATATCTATAAGGGCGCATATACCAAGAGGCCATAGAGAGACAAGCTCGCAATTCGACTTCAAAAGGAGTGCCAAAATGCAAATTATTCGAAACGAATTAAAAATTTAATGTTTTGATTGTTCAGCAGCAGAAATTGTGTTTCTCTTGCTTGTTACGTCAAAATTTATTCACGCAAAAGGAACAAATTGGGGTCATAAACTTACTCAACCGGAAGTCTGCTCTGTCAACTAATCTGTCACACATCCTACCAACCAATAGAATGCAATACCAATAGGGCAACCAGCTGACTCAAAAGTAAAACGGGCAGTCTGCTGTTTATCACAAAATCGCAGACAAGCTTATGCTGATTAAAGAGATATCAATGTTAGCTGAATCTACTGCCCTGAATACGTCAAAACAAAATCCAACACTCAACGAAATAAAATTATTTTTAATGCAAGAACACACTTACAAGGAACGGAACTCTGTCTTTTGTCGCACGCAAGCAAATTGGTTTCTCCAGAAAACCACCTTATACCTATTATAATCAGTTATGTCCTCGTAGCACCTTTAAAATGTTCAACCTACACGAATCTTGATGAAAAAATGAGCTCCTTATTCATCCTTAAACCATGACTAAGGAATAATCTCAATGTTCGCAAACCACACTCATCTTACTTGTTTAGAAAGAAAAAACTGTTAAGACGAAGGAGTCAGGAAAACACCACCGTTCCTAAGGCAAACAACATCCCTTATACTTCTGAGAGCGGAAGGCGAGTTAAAGGAGTTCAAAAACTCCTTGCCACCATACCCACTCAGGCGCGAGTCCTTAATGATCTTATAACAACCTCCGATGCTAAGCCATGGCTTCTGTATAGTTGAGTTATGTAGGTGCAGGGGAAAACTTTTATCTAGGTTTTTGTCCGAGATCCTTTTGACATACTTAAAGCAGCGTGAGCATTTTTAATGGTCTGTTTTAGAAAACCTGAGCTTTAATATCGAAACCAAAAATGTGTAGGTATACTCTGAAATGGCAAAACGTTCCCTATAATGATCCCACCTTACAGTCTATTTATTTTCAACCAATTTATTAGCATTTACTTTTCCTTATATGAGTATTGTGTGAGAAAAACAGATTTCGCGAAGCATGTTCCGATAACAAAGAATATATCGTTCATTTCCGGTTAGAATAGAATGTGTGAATAATGCAGCAAGTTATTGAAATTCGAATGAATATCAGTGGAACACGAAAAATTTCGATTTCAATATTTGATGGGTTCACACACGGCACTATTCTATTTGAATTCAATCACATATTATGTATTTGCATTACAAAAGGGAAGAGAACATGAGCGAGTTCCTTCGAAATAAATAAACGGTCGTTTGTAAATCAATAAAAAATGATTGTTCAGTACGAGTTACGTTTTAAGCTTTATTTGTTATGAGTTATTGCATACAAATTGGTTTATTTATAGTCTCTTTTAAGAAATGATATACTTTTGCGGATATTGAGGATTTTTGTTTTGTGCGTAGTTTTTTTGGCACTTTGCCAACGAAAATAGGATGGAAGATGTGAAGTGATATAATCGTTTCGAACTAAAATTAGCTTAACTGGAGTTTAGGTACTTACCGAATATGAAAATGTGGCCCTTATTTGAATCGCTAAATGTAGCAAAAAATAAATATGTTAGTCTCTCGAAGTATGTATTAATATGTTAGAACTTTCAATCAAATGGTATGGCACGTGCAATTTTAGGACCTTGAAATTCTGAATGATAGTCAGCCTTATAAGAAAAATATTAAATGAGCGTTATTTAAGTTAATATTAAGAACAGGGCCGCCAATGTCTGTACAGAAAGTGAAGTCCAAAAAACGAAGTAGATTTCACATTTCGATTCTATCAAAGAATAAGACTTTAACGTCTGAAACACAAACACGCTTAAGCTTTGGCTTCGTCTTACGATAACAACTTCAGCCATAGGAATTTCATGTATAAATTCACAATGAAGCATCGATCTCCCGTTTCATACGTAATGTTACGTAGTTTGACTCCAACGGGAGCTTAAATGGCTGAAACACAAACACGATTTAGCTTCGCCTTCGTCTACGTTACGTAACGATGCATCCGCTTCGAGTTTGTTTTGAATGATATTTCCCTATCCATCATCATCATCATCATCCCTCCAAAAACAAATGAGTTTTGTTTGTTGACTTATTTACAACTGTTAAGCTGTCGGACAAAGTAAATTACGTAACATTACGTTCGCTTCTTTACGATTGTCAAACGAAACGTGAAGTCGAAGCTTCAAGGCTGAATCACAAACACTTCAGCTTCGGCTTCGTCTGCGTTACGATGTACCCGCTTCGAGTGCTTTAAATGACAGTCCTTCCTCCATCATCTTCATCCCTCCAAAAACAAATGAATTTTATTTTTGTTCTTATTTTTTTAACAGTTGTTGAGCTGTCAGAATATTTGAACTAGAGCTTCCGTTTGGAGTCACGTTATTGTGATAGCTTGGATTCAATTCCTATGGCTGAACTCCTAAACGTCAGGCAATCACACCAAACGACTGTTTGGCTTTTATATTCTGAACCAAAATAAGAGCTCAAAACTTACTTAGGGAACTTTGTACGTGTTTCAACAGCTGATCACCCGTTACACGACGGCGAAAATGACTGATGAAATTTGTACTGAACTGACGTTTTACCTTTATCGCGCGACGAGTTTGAAATTTCCATACAAATTTCAGCTACCATTTTCTTCATCGGGCAACGCATTCTGTAGGGCTGAAAGATTAACGAAGTTCTTTTTATCTCTGATTCGGCTCTTTATTTTTTAGTTAAGGAAGAAAATGCAAGGCTTGTCACAATTAAAATATTAAAAGTTTTGCCATGGGAAATATGTATTCTGAACCAAATTTTCGTTTGAATTCAATAGATAAGCGAACCTTAATAAATGTTCATTTATTAGAAACATATGTAGCGTAGAGACGGCACCCTTTTTGACACCTTAACAGAAAATATACAAAAGCATACGTATTTTTTTTATTTTTTCAAAAATTTTAACAAAATTTCCCAAGCCTATGATTTTATCAACATGCCGATATGGAACTAGCTATCATCATATATTTTGTTATAAGAATTCAATTCATTTTTTTAATTATTTTCATTTAAAAAAATTAATAATTTTAACCAAAAATAAATAAGAAGGTAGGTTAGGTACCTAAAGCAATAACACAACAATAGATTCATTAAAAAAAAAAAAAAACATTAATCATATTGATTTAATCAGACTCTAACGAACATTTAGATTTCTTAAATCGATATTGATTTGGGATCTTCATGTGCCCGGAGGAAGCGTCTGTCGGAGCTGCCCCGGTTTAAAATGTCGAAGGTGCCCCACTGGATGTTTTTTAACATTTCTTTTTTTATTATTTACCAAAGCAAAATATATCAATTTTACTTTTAAAATATAAGTAAATACTAGTTTTGTATTTCAAAAACAACTTCATTGTAGGAAAACATTAAAAACACGATTTCGAAAATTTTAAGAAGTTACCCTGAAAAATATATCATACGCACTCCAAATAAATTTCACATCCTATCTTGGCAGGATTTGAAGCAAGACTGCTGAACTTTTTGACATATTATGTTTGGCATGACTAAAGGCACGTTCACAATTTTTTATAGAATTTGTAAAGGTCTTAAAACAGAGATAATAGTGGAGCTGCCCCACTGTCGAAAGATGCCGACTCTACCCTATTAGAAAACTCTTTTTTGCACAAAAGAAAGTTTTGGTTTTAGCCCTCGAATGTCCAATGGCCAATGGCATACTTAATTTTCTAACGCGCACCTTACCTTACACTTGCGTATCATCACGCATCCCAATTCCCAACCACAAAATTTAAAAAGAAATGGGTATCATGTGTACAAACCTAATTTTTTCTTATTCATATTTTTATTTCATCGAAACGAAGTTCAAAAGATAAAAATTGGACAGCATTTCTTCTTGTATTTTTTGTTAGATGTGAAATTTACAAAATATTTACTCTTGATTTAATTGTGTTCCTAAAATGAAACTCTTTCTTTTGAGGTATACTAAAGATCTTATATTTGCTGTCATCGTTTATTAAAATAAAAATATAACAAAATGTGCCGCAGAAAAATCCCCTAATTAAAACTCTTATCTCTTGTTACGGGAAAGCACCTAGCCAAAATGTTGATACAACAAACACAGTTGTTGCTTATTTTGGTTTTTCTTATCTTATTCATATTGTAGAAAAAAAAAAAAGCAAACAAGCAAAATTAGACGTAACAGCGTTACGCGAAACAATAATTTCATCTAGTGAATAGTTAAGATTTAAATTGTTATGGTCCCTCCCAAACTGAATTGCCTTTTCACACCAGAACCGAAAACATGTTTCCACCCTTTAGAAACAATATAAAAATTGTTAAAACAATTTAAATAAATTAATTCCCTAAATGAAATGTTTCTGATTTTAAACAGAAGAAAAAAAAATTAAAAAAAAAATCATCAAAATCTTAGCTGCTTCTGAGGACTTTCTGAAAATGCCTTTTTTCGGCTTCATTGACCCCACTACTAAAATATAAACACCAAAATTTTGATGAAGAAAAAATTACTTATGTTTGATGTGTTCTTGCTGTTTGTTTAATGTTGCTGTTGAGAAGAGGGAGAAAAATATAGATACTTTCGGTTTTGGTTGATTTCATAACAAAAACTTGTGTTTTGCAAATCCTAAAAAATTTGTATACGAAAATTCAAGTTTTTCATCATGTTTTTGAAGAGTTTTGCAGAACCGCGTTTTCTTCTTGGTTTAAATATAGACTGACAATCATAAAACCACCAAACGATGCGCAGACATTCATCCAAATAATCGTTCAATTTGTAACTAGACACTTCAATGTTTGACTATCGAAGACTTCAATCCATGTTGGTCGAAAATTATTCATTGAGATTCATTCATCATTCATATTTTGCTTTTGTTAATTTGTAAGTAAGCGATGAACTTTGCATTCCCAAAATGCTGCTGAAATCTCTTTTGTTAAGGTGATTTATTAGACAGCTAGACGAATGCAATTTTCGTGATTCACTGGAAGTAATTGCTGTGGTTAAGGTGGTGATCGATGATTATACGGCGAACTGTTCTTGCTTATTTCGATACCTTCCTTGAGAAACACTTTTGATTTCCTCGTTTTTTTTAGGTATGGGAACATTTTTATCTACGATAGAATTAGGGGGAAGATGGGTTTAATATAGATGATTGAGCTTTTTGTTATAAATTTTATGGGAAAAAATTGTGTTTTCGAGCGGAATAAATATTTTACGACTCAAGAAACCCCCCGATGAGTGTTTCCCCAATTTCGAGATAGCATGGATGTCCTAGCCTTCCTATAAAAAGAGAAACACAAAATCCCAATCTCATCAGTTGATATAATTAACTTCACCTAGCTCATTTATCACGAAAAAATCGACCCGGGGAGCTTAAAATGTTGTCGAAAATATTTCTTTTACTTTTAATTATAGCAGCTGCTTTAGCAATCACATTTGAAACGGACCCTTTTGACGATATTTTCAGACCTGAGGTGAGTGATAAATTATTTGGTATCCAAACGAAGTCATTTACAAATTACAAAATACTTTTATTTCCAGAACTATCTTCAGCGTGAACAACAGCCTTTTAGAGAGAAAAACAATTTTTATAAAAGTCCAACATTGATTTTTAGAAATCCCCGTTCCATACATCGTGGAGGTCTGACAACCCGGTCACCAACTAGAAGTCCGTATAACAGATTTCCACATGGATTTTAAGGAAAAAGAAGAAATTAAGGTCTAACGGATGATGGCAAGAATTGACTCAAAGTCAAAGGTGTTTTAAAAAAATAGAAAATGATGTATCTACCCCTATAAAAAAGTAATAACATTAAGAAATCAGCCTTTCTTAACAAAACTATAATTTTTCATTCTTGTCAATAAGAAAATGTTTTATTTAGTTTATTGTGAAGAAAAAAAAAAATAGTCACTCATGCGAAATATCTTATTTCCGAAATTGAATCCTATCGCCATTTGTATTCCAAGGGAGAGCTTGTCATAACATACCTACCATTGCTTCTATAACAATTAAATTTTAAATTTTTGACGTCAACCCTGTGTTTTTGTTCTTCATCTTTAAATGTAAGTTTTTACCTTGTAGTACACTTTCTTTTAACTTGTCCTTCTTTAGGCCTAACAAACCGTTACTTCTTTAACGCCACCCCCTAGACTTTAAATCACAAACCACAACCTTACTCGCCAGACTGTTTTGTTGCGATGACCATCAACAGGCACCAGCAAAACCATCGACGATCAAATTCAGCCAATGATAACAAATGTTAATAAGGTTACACTTTGTCGTCAATATAGTTCACACCTTCTTTTTGTGCAAAAATCGTTATTAAATAAAAAAATAAAGTGGCGCGACAGCTCTTGAAGAGCCAAGGCCTAAGTGGCTTACTCTCATCAACAATTCTCTGAGTGCGTGTGAAGAATAGAGGACCTACAATTGAACGCCGATTCCGAACGGCAAAGTTGAGAAGCACTTTTTCATGACAGATTGATACTCATGGAAGTTTTTTCAGGTCTTCGCAAGAGGCAGTAGCCGTGAAAGATGAAATAAAAACTTTATGGGCACGAGTAGGACTCGAACCCACGACGTTCTGCTTAGCAGCCACCTAATCACTTAGCTACGGGCAACGTTAATAAGGAGTGTAGTAGTTTAGTACTAGTAGTAGTAGTAGTAGAAATGGCGGCCACGATAAGTCTAGCTTGGTGACCCAATTAGCGCTGGGTTGCACCGTTTTGATACCATAAAAACTCGTTTGACCTATGAAATTAAAAGAGGGATTATATAAAATTCTGAGCTTTTGTTTTGAGTTCGCTAACTGGCGATCTCAAGTTCGAAGACGAACTGTAACAACTGTAACTTTGTTGCGTTTAGAAAGGAGATAAAATCTTTGAACCTCAGTTCGGAAAGCTCATTTAGGTCATTGAAGAATGATTTGGCTCTCGTTTTGGTTAGAGCAGGACACTTATGCAAGAAGTGAAGAACAGTTTCCTTTTCTCGCTGATCCCCACATCTTCGACAGAAAGTACTGTGGGGTGTGCCAGCTTAGATGCGAGTTCCCCAACAGGCCAGTGTCCGATGCATGTTGAAACGACCCTGGCTATGTCTTGCCTGAGTCTGCAAATAAGGCTATTAGGGCGGGATTTATTGTAAGCGTGCCATATCCTTCTAGATATGATACAGTTGGTAAGGCTACTCCACCTGTAGTTTGATTCAGCGAGAAAAATTGAGAAGATCTTGCCCTTCATAGCACATAGAGGAATGTTGACTCTGATCCTTGCTTAGCCAGCTCGTCAGCCCGTTCATTGCCCTCTGTGACCCGGAACCCAGACAAGAGTGACACTGAGTCCAATGTTCATGCCCATCACGAGCTCACTTCGGCATTGTTGAACTAATTTGGAAGATGATGTGGACAAGCCAATCGCTTGAATAGCCGCCTGACTGTCCGAAAAGATAGCTGTATTGCGGTTTTGAATTGGATCTAGTTTTAGATACTAGCAAAGTCAGGAAGCCGAAAAGACCAGGAGATATTTAAAGACTCAGAACAAATTCCTGCACCAACCCCACAATCCATCTTTGAGCCGTCAGTGAAAATAGTTGAGTCGAAGACTCTCGTCACAAAGTCATCATCAACATCCCACTCTTTTCGGGATGGAATGATAACTAAGCTTCACTGAGGTCCACAGTAGGAGTGCAGTAGTCGGTTTTTGTCGAAAAGATGTCCACTGGGATGAGGTTAGTAATATTACTATGACCATAGGGTTTAGAGTACCAACTATTCGATTCCCTAAGTCTCAACGCTCTGCAAGATACTAAATATTTGATGTGTAAGTCTATTGGTAAGAGGTAAAGAAAAACGTTTCGGGCGTCCGATGGACATGAGCGCAAAGCTCCAGTGGAGCCAACATTAGCTGTTCTCTGAACCTTTTTTAATTTCGTTATATTGTAGGCTTTACTAAGTGCGGGTCACCAAACTACGGACGGACTAGGCTGTATACGTCCACAAAATCATCTTCGATTGCAAACCATACTTTTTGCCAAAGGTTTTACTACAGGCATAAAAAGCTATGCGGGCTTTCTTGACCCTTTCTTCAATGTTAAGTTTCCAGTTTAACTTTGGGTCAAGTATTACTGCCGAATATTAAAAATAAAGCGAATATTGAGTAGGCTGATGATTCCAACCATCATGACTATCTTTAGGAGAAAAAAATTATTGAATTTCTGGAACCGAAGTTTCCTGTTTGCTGCTCTTTCAGAGCTGAGCTGACCCTGCCGTTTGCTTTGCGTTTGCTCCATAGACTCTATTTGAGTTGGAGCTACCGAAAATCCATTTTGGATTTTAACCGAGAGTATAATCCTCTCCACCGGGGATTGTGATCTTACAGTCCTTACCTGTTTGGTCTTACAGGGTCTACCAAATCCTCACAGTGTTCGGTCTTACGAAGAATCTACCTACTCTTCACAGAGTTTGGTCCTACAGCGAATACCCATCTTATAGAGACGACAGACAAGGTCTTACAATTCATTTAAAATTATTCTTCATTTATTTCTAACACTCATACCATAACAACAATTCTTTTAAAAGCGATGTGTAAATATAAGTCCACCTCCGTAATTTGGTCGACTGTTTCCATACGGACCTCCTAAATGTTGTCCATACTGTGCTGTTCCATCAAGAGTATTGCGTCCATTATTACTACTCCAAACAGGGAATTTTGAATTTACATTAACGTCAAATCCTTGGTGTTTTGAACCGCCGCCGACAGAAGTTCCATCTAAGCTGAATCGACTTGGCGGCTGTGGTGGTGGATTAAAATTCTACAAGTAAAGTTTTGTTAAACAAACAAAAAAACGAATATATTGCTTTTAAATAATTTACAAATTGTGCTGAGACTACAGCAATCGCCAAACAGAAGAAGAACGCAAAAATTATTTTACTGTCCATGTTCTTGATTGATAAGACTTTTAGACTAGGTTGGGTTGGTATTTCTTGAGTTAGTGAAATTGATTGATAAGAGTTTCTCAATTTCGTTTCGTATTTATAGTCGCAAGAACAATCGAAATAGGGAATGCCCTGCATCTGGGGATTTTTCTTCTTGGATCTCAAAACAAATGGAACAAAGGGGATGTTTTTTTTCTGTTGTTTATATTGATTATTTTGATTAGTTTTTGTTCTTTTTTTGAATACTTACTTGTTAAGTCTGCTTGAAGAATGCATATTGAATTAAAGTTGACTGCATCCGCAGTCACTTGGTCCTTGTACCGTAGGTTCTGTCTTCCTTGTTGTCTCGAACCTGGGGGCTGGGATGAGAAGACTTTCTTGGCTGGAGTGTTGTCGTCCATTCGCTCGAATGGCCTTCTGGACTACATCCAAATCTTGGTACAGCTCGTACAGTTCTCGGTTGAACCTTCTCCATTCGACATCGTCGCATACAGGACCGAAAATCAGTCGAAGAATTTTTCTTTCGAAAGTGCCCAGTATCAATTCCCCTTTTTTTACTTATCGTCCAGCACTCGGCGCGCGCCGCCGCCGTAGAGTAGGACTGGTAAAATCAAAGTTTTGTATAGCAGACACTTTGTCTTTCGAGTGAGGGGTTTGAACCCAGTTGTTTGGCCAAAGCGAAGCAGCAGCGGTTCGCTAGGGTAATTCTTCTTCGGATCTCCACTAAGGTGTCGTTTGTGGTACAGTATTTTACGGATATAAGAAACACTCATATAAGAAAAACTCGCTTATAAGAAACGCAACCTAAAACACCATGTCTTTTTCTTAAATTTCTCTCTGAAATTGAACGTATATAAGAAACTCGCATATAAGAAAAACACGTTAATAAGAAATACATTTTAATGGACACTACAAATTTTCAAGAACAAAAAAGGACGCATATAAGAAACTAACTTCAGCTCTACCTACTTTAAATGAATTTGATGTTGAATTCCGTTACCTTGAAAGCTTTGAAAATGCAGAATGTTTCGGAGAAATAAACGAAAGAGATCTCAGAAATGAAATGCAAATGATGACAGATGGATCAGATGGGTACGAGGAACCAGATTTAGTTGAACGAGAAGACGAAGGTTTACAGTTACTACCACCGCCAACTAGGACCGAAGCAATTGAAGCGTTCTTTCTCCTAAAGCGGTTTTTTTGATAGTGACGAAGAACAGAGTTTGGATTCTATTCAAGAACATCTTTTCAAAGACATTTCTAAGGATAACATTCAGAAAAAAATCGAAGACTATTTTTTTATATATTGCTGACATATAAACAGTTCCTATAAATATGAAGCTTGTATAATAATATTACTCTCCGAATTTAATTGTGCAGGTATGCAATATTTTGCTTATTGAAGAAAAGACTTATTATCATTTATTTTTGTTATATTAAGCGTCTGTTTCACATTGTATAAATAATGTTCTGATTAGTTACCTGCCACTTAAATAAACTGCCAGTTAAATCCTTCTGTTAGTGAGTTTTGTGTTTCACATCAAAAAATTTGTCCAGTTAAAAATATTTGACAAACATGAAATCAAAAAAAAAAGTATTTGCTATATTTTTTCATCAGAGATTCAACCCTCAGGTACATTTTTTGAAGTGTCGAAAAGAATATCCATTTTATTGGAAGAAATGAAAAAATTTTGCCTTTCAGACTTACTAGGGACGAGGGACTTTACCTCGATATCGTTATGATAAATTAATATATTTTGCTTGAAAAAGATTTTTGTCTTTTTCTTTAAATTTAATAATTTTATTTTTATTAAAAACAAATGACAAATCCTTGCCTTTGCGGCCTTTTAATTCTATATTTATTAAAAAAAAAAAAGCTAATCCTTGCTTTTTCAGAATTTTTATTCTATTAACTGCCAGTTAACTACTTTATAGGGCACTTCATCCTCCCTATAAGTTACTTGACACTTTAACTACTAGTTAACTCTACTCAGATTTTATGAAACGCTATTTTGAATTTAAACTGCTAGTTATCTTCCAAGCTGCTTAACTCGGACTTTATCTGTATATTGTGAAACAGACGCTAAATATTCTCACGTTTGAAAATAAAAACTTTTAGTTGTTTTTTTTTTTGAGGTCATAATTTTCAAAAACTTTATACATTGTTTTTTTTTTTATAAGAAATTTCTTTTCTTATATCCGTGTTGCTTATGTAAGAAATTTTCTTTCTTATATCCGTTGTTTGCATATAAGAAAAACTCGCATATAAGAAAGAAATGTCCGGGATTTTCAGACTTTCTTATAAGCGTGTTGCACTGTATTGATGTTTATTCCAAGGTAGGTGGACTCCTTAACTACCTCGAAATTGCTGCTACCAACAGTGACGTTTTGTCCTAGGCGGTGGACAGATGTTGCTTTGTTTGATGATAGCATGTACTTTGTTTTGTTCTCATTCACTTCAAGACCATCGAGTTTCGCCTGTTCAGCAATCGCTGTGAAGGCCTCAAGCACAGCTCTCCTGGATCAACCGATGATTTCTATGTCGTTCGCATAGCCTAGGAGCTGGGTGGATTTCTTGAAGATAGTGTTTTCCGTGCTCACACCTGCCTTGCGCACTATCTGCTCCAGGACTTTGTTGAAGAAATCACATGACAACGCATCTCCTTGTCTAAACCCTGCGCATGTTTGAAATAACTCGGATGAGCTGTTACCCATTTGCAGACTACACTGCGTATTGTTTAGTGTCATGCGGCACAGCTGGATCAGTTTGTTCGGGATCCCGAATTCAGACATCGCCATCATAAACTCTTGGAGGTGGATGCTATCATAAGCAGCTTTGAAGTCGATGAAAAGATGGTGGATTTCAACTTGAAATTCGTTGGTCTTTTTCGGAATCTGCCTCAGTGTGAATATTTGGTCTATCGTTGTTCTGCCTGGCCTGAAGCCACACTGGTACGTGCCGATTATTGTGTTGCAGAAAGATTTAAGCCGCTCACACAGTTCGTTGGATAGGATTTTGTATGCAATATTAAACAGGGATATGCCACTGTATGAGCCATATTAAAGGAATTCCGCAGACCCGGCGGACTTGTTATTTTTTAGCTTTTTGGATGGCTCTTTCTACCTCTTCTATGCTGGGGACTGGGACTGGGTCTTCATTGACTGGTCTTGCTTCTCTTTCGTCATTAGCTCGCTCGAAATTTTGCGCATTCAGCAACTGTTGGAAGTGCCGGTGTACATTGGTCTTAAATTTTTGAACATTGCAATGATTTGGAAAGACAGAGTGTGGAAGGAAGTTCCACATTCCTGTAGTTCGGCTAAAGGACGATTCTCTATACTTGAGAGTACGCCCGAAGTTGGGCTCGAGGATAAACTGATGGGCATTCCTATAAGCGCGAGTATTTCGGGCGAATTGTTTAAGGAGAGGAATGCAACTGGCTATTTCACGAGAGCACTTACCGTAAAAGTAACGATTGGACAGAGAGAGACACGAAACGTTACGACGGTGGTCTAAAGAGGTGAATGAGTTGGTTATGTCTCTGTCACCAATAATTCATAGGGCTCTTTTTTATATACCGTCCAAGAGGCTTAAGTATGTTCCTGGAGCAGCAGCCCAGAGATGGGAATTGTACTCAAGCCTTGGACGGATAAAAGTCTTGTAAATAATAGCCAGATAAGACGGGGAGAAAATGTTCTTGCACCGCTTTAAGAAACCCAAACATCTTGCGGCATTTTTGGCGACATCACATATGACCTCGATCCATAAAAGGTGGTCAGTCATGCACATACCGAGAATCTCGAGATTTTCGGTCTCATTGATGCAAGTGCCACTCATGAACAGTGGCAAAGTGGGTATATCTCGCTTTAACGATACAAGACAGCATTGAGTTTTCGAAGCTTAAAACTCTACTCGGTTTCTTATTCCCCATTGTAAAGGTGCGGCAAGAAAACTAGCTGATTTGTCTTTGGCGCCAAGCGAGGGGGAGTGTTCGGATGTGGGTGGAGAGTGTCTCATTTTTTAGGGGACTTTCTGAAGTTTCATCTACGCCGCAGTCAGTTGACATCATGCATTGGACGAAAGAACAACGCGCATTTGCCTGCGAGGCCTACTTTTCCAACAGCCTAATTTCCACTCAACGTGCTTTCCGTACTCGCTTCAACATCCATCCCGCAGGTCGCGTTCCTGGCCAGCAGTCGATTGTTTCGTGGGTGAAAACATTCAGGGCGAGCGGAAACGTGACGAAATCCCATCCAGCACACCGGAGAATCAGAACAGAGGAAAACATTGAGAGGGTGAGAGTTGCGATCTTCCCGGCGTTCGGCGCGCAAACATGCAGTTGCTTTGAGCATTTCTGATCGCACTGTGAGACGAATTCTTCACCAGGATCTTCAATTCCATCCTTACAAATTGGCTTTGGCACAGGAGCTTCGTGAACGCGATTTTGTTGCACGTTGGGTGGAAATTATGGAACGACTGTTGGAAAAGAAAGCCTCGCAGGCAAATGCGCTTTGCACTTTCGTCCAATGCATAATGTCGACTGACTGTGGCGTAGATGAAACTTCAGAAAGTCCCCTAAAAAATGAGACACTCTCCACCCACATCCGACCACTCCCCGCCGCTTGGCGCCAAAAACAAATCAGCAAGTTTTCTTGCCGCACCCTGTACAATGCTGTTCAACTCAGACTTTAATGAGCTTATCATATTTTGCAGTTGCAGTTCCACATCCGAAGAGGAGGGATATGAGTCTGGGAACGAATAAGAAAAGCTAAGGGTACTATCGTCAGCGAAACAATTTATTGGATTAGAAGTTACATAAGAGAACATTTATAAAAATGAGAAAGAGGGTCGGAGACAAAACGGAGCCCTGGGGCACACCAGCATTTATGTTGTGGGTTTCAGACTTGAATCCGTCCAGTACAACTAGTATAGAACGGTTCGAAAGACAAATTCTAATAATTTGCTCTCTTGGGCTTTTGGAATGAAAAAAAATTAACTTCCATTTTTTTATCCACCTTGTCACTTTAATATTTGTGTTTTGATTGTAATTTGTGAACACTTTGAACTACACTACAAATATGAAAGCATAAAACCAAGCTGTTAAACTGGTTATATTTGCCATTGCATATCTATAGGCAAGTTTGTGTTCTTTCTGGTTAACGGTCATAACAATTTTTAAATATTCGTGTTCGTACCTCCTGCTTTTTGACATTAAGGTCAGCCATTAAGGATCAAAAATTATAGTTCACTGAACTCGCTTTAAAGAAACATTATTTTATTGCGACAAGGCAATATTTCCATGTACTTCGTCACATTGTAATTGAAGGCATAGAATTCCAAATAACCGTGCAAACACAAAAAGCAACACCGAAAACACTCGCTACTTCGTTGTAATTGCAACTAACACGCAAAAATGTTCTCCTGGTATTTCCCCTTTGAGGTACTTTTGAAGTAACGTCAAACTAAAAAACTTAAATTAAAACCACAAAAACAAAAACCCTTTAATTCATCAAAAAAGTTTCCGACTCTCAGGTATACACTTCTGAAATTCCATTAATCCTGCTGCTGCTTTGTTTGCTCTGGTAGGTAATTATATTAACTATTGCCACAAAAAGTGACGCTAGCAATAGTACCGCTATTTCAGCGCTTGGTTTTGGCTTTGCTTCCTTGAGGATTGAGGTGTTTTATTGGCGCTATTGAATTTGAAAAGCAAATAAAAAGTTGGTGATGGGCAGAACAAGCGTGTCGAATAGCTGTTAAAAGTCCAAAGGAAGTAACTTTTTGTAACACAGTTTCAGTAAGCTAATCAACTTTTGGGTAATAGGGGCTTGTATAAGGAAAACAGTTGGGTATAGGTTTCTCAATTATTTGTCCTCCAAAAGCAAAACAAAAAAAAGTATCGATTAGGGAAACTTTTGAAACTGAGTGTTTGTATTAATTTTATGCGTGATTGCTATCGATAAGTTGAATATCGTTGGAATTATTGATTGATGGAGTCATTGCACTCATAACTCTGAACAAAGTTCAAACTTGGGAATTCTCTTTTCTGTCATGCAAGGTTAAAAAGAGTTGTTTAGAGAAGCAAATATTCAGTAATTATAATTGGTTTCTTCAACATAGTCCTGGAGTAGATAGTTTGCAAGGCAAGGGTGAGCACGGAAAACACTATCTTCAACAAATCCGCCCAGCTTCTTTAGGCTATGCGGACGACATAGACATCTTCGGTCGATCCAAGAGAGCTGTGCTTGAGGCCTTCACAGCAATTGAAGAACAGGCGAAACTCGTTGGACAAAACAAAACAAAGAACATGCTATCAACAAACAAAGCAACATCTGTCCACCGCCTAGACAAAACGTCACCCTTGGTAGCAGCAATTTCGAGGTATTTAAGGAGTTCACTTACCTTGAAACAAACATCAATCCCACAAACGACACCTTATAGTGGAGATCCGAAGAAGAATTACCCTAGCGAACCGCTGCTGCTTCGGTTTGGCAAAATAATTGGGTTCAAAACTCCTCACTCGAAAGACAAAGTGTCTACTATACAAGGCCTTTTCTACCTAAAAAAGGGGAATCGATACTGGGTACTTTCGAAAGAAAAATTCTTCGAAGGACCGAAAGTCCCGTATGTGACGGTGGCGAGTGGAGAAGAAGTTTCAACCGAGAACTGTGCGAGCTGTTACTAGATGTGGATGTAGTCCAGAAGGCCAAGAAAAGGCGACTGCATTGGCTCGGCCACATCGAGCGAATGGACGCTCCAGCCAAGAAAATCTTCTCATCGCTCCCCCCAGGACGACAAGGAAGACCGAACCTACAGTACAAAGACCAAGTGACTGCGGATGTCAGAGCGCTTGGTTTCGACGACTGGAGAGTGCGTGCGAGGGACGGTTCACAATGGAAGGCTGCAGTATCTCAGGCTGAGATCCTTCATGGATTGTGAGCCGGATAAATTAAATTTCCGCATACGCATTATAGCTGGCCGAAGTAATAAGTCGATGGTCTCTGCTATTGATGTCGATACATTGGCTACTTATTTCGAAACTACTTATGCTCACACGAACATTAGCTTTGCGTTACCATTTACTTATATTGATGAGTTAGACTCCCAGTTTTCAATGTTAGAACTTCAAGTTGCGTTGAAAAAAATGAAGGATAATAAGGCCCCGGGTTTAGATGGCATCCCAGCCGAGTTCTACAAAAATGCCAGCTCACAATTTTAAGAACAAATTTTATTTTTACTTAACAAAATTTTTGTTGAGGAGACAATCCCAAACAGTTTCCGGTCTTCGTATATTTCTGCTATTTTCAAAAAGGGAGACACTAACCTTCCAGAAAATTACAGGGGAATCTCTGTTCTTAGTTCTCTGCGGAAAATTTTTACGCAAGTATTATACCTAAGGCTTGTTACTTGGGTTGAAAGAAATAATAAAATAAGTTGCTTTCAGGCTGGGTTCCGAGCGAATCTTTCCACAGTAGACCAAATTTTTACTCTAACGACTGTGGCTAACGTTTTCTTGATAAGAAAAAGAATCTGTATGCATTCTTTGTTGATTTCAAAGCAGCTTTTGACACTATAAACAGAAACTTACTGCTATTCAAACTTTCAGGTATCGGCTTGTCTACAAAGTTTATAAGCATATATGAAAAACTACTGTCAAATACAAGTTCGGTAGTTAAAATTGGCGGAAGAACATCAAACAAATTCAAATCTGAAACGGGAGTTCCGCAGGGTTGTATTTTAAGTCCTACGATTTTCTCTCTCTTCATTAATGATATAGAAGATAAAATTCCAGGCGGTGTTATGTTTGGAGATGTTCTTATCAAAGTACTTTTATATGCAGATGACCTAGTAATTCTAACCGACAATGCTGAGACTTTGCAGCTCCAAATTAATAAACTGAAACAATATTGCGACACTTGGGACCTTAAAATTAATACCTCGAAGTCAAAGATAATGGTTTTTAGACCCCAAAATCGTAGTAACAGGACTGATCGCAACTGGCACCTTGACGGCTCAAACATAGAAGTAGTGACTGATTTCAAATACTTAGGTTTTACTATGACATACAACTTAAATCTCGATGCTCATTTAAAAGACAAAACGAAAGTAGCAAAAGCAGCTATTAATTGTATGTGGTCTAACTTCTTCAAAAACAACTCCATTGATGCGGCAACTAAATTTAAGGTATTTGAGGCAACTATCAAAAGCTCTCTCTTATATGCAAATGAAGTTTATGGATACCAGGAATTAGAAGCAATTGAATTGGTCCAGCGATACTTTTTTAAACGCGTTTTCAAACTCCCCTCCAATACACCAAATTACGCTATTTACATTGAATCTGGCCTACCTCCAATCTATTTAAAAAACCTTAAGGCTAATGCTGACTATATTGTTAAAGTCTTGCGGAGACCTAACAACAATATTCAAAAAAAGATTATGTTGACAGCTCTACGTGGAAGATACCCTCCTTTTAAAAACTGGTATGATTTGGCATCAGAATATAACTATCCGTTGTCACTATGTACTGATGACTTAGAAGAACTGAGAAACTAATTGTATGACCTTATTTGCATTATAGACGAAACTATGTAGGTATCAGAAATCACTAACCCGGGCAAGAGAGTCTGTTACAAGAACAGTTTACTCTAAACTCAACCTATGCTTGGGGTATAACAACTATTTTAGAAACGATCTCTCTGTCGATGAGATAAGCGTTGTCTTTAAAATGCGCGTTGAAATGCTTGAGCTTAACTATAGACCTCATAGAAATGATTTGAATGCAAATTGTTCTCTATGCAACCTCAATCAGGTTGAAAATATTTCTCACTTCTTAGCTTTTTGCCCAATCATACAAGAAATCCGAAGATTACATTTTAACAAAAGCTTTTTTACAATTGAAGAATGTTATGCAATTTTAAATGGAGAAAGTGGTTGGAAAGCTCTTATTCGATTTGTTTCAGAGGTCCTAACGTATAGAAACATGTACATTAATTTTTAATACATGCGGTCTAATCATAATTTTTTGTTTTAGCTAAACTAAAAGCCCATTTCGTGTATCGAAACACTTTAACCCCTTTTGTTTTTGTTTCTTTTGTATTTTACCTTTTCTGTTCTCGACTTAACTTTTAATTGTACTTATGTAATTTAATAAATTGTCATTTCCCTTATTGTATTTATTTAATTCATGTAATTATGTATTTTCGGCAGACGGCTTATAAGCCATGCATGTATATCTTTCAAATAATTTTGTTAAATATCTTATATGAAAAAATAAAGATCACAATAATAATAATAATAATAATAATAATAATAATAATAAATTCAATTTCAAAATTCATATAATTTTGTTTAACGGGTAGTTTGATCATTATTCTGAAGTAACAACGTCGACATAGTGCACTTAAGTAGAGTCCAATAATTTCTTTCAAAATAATAAAAAAAAAACAACAATTGCATGCATTTATCGTGTACACTACTTTATCAATCACTTAACACGATGATAACAACTAATTCTCTTTCTCATTGACATGATAAGGCTCCCTTCTCATCCACGATAAACGCATTGAACCAACTTTGTACAGTCACTATGACGGGCATTGGAGTAAGTACTCATGACACTAAAAAGCTTAAACCACCTGCACTTTTCGCACTGTCTATTCTATTGTTCACACAAAACAAATTCAATGAGCTTTTATTTATTTTTTTTGCTCCAACTAAAGAAGAAGGTAGTATGGAGTATTCATTTGCAATGGACACATTCACTGCACCGAAACATTAGTTTCTTATTTGAGTTTTTTTTTTTTTTTGGAAGAAAAGAACTATAGGTACATTCGTTTCGTGTTGTCAAGTTGGTCTCGCTGGCATTTGTCAAAGTTAACTCTCATCTGAAGTGTCATAAATCATAATATTAGCCTAGCAATCAAACAATTGGTGTTGGAACAGGCAATAAACACCGATTTTTCGAACAATTAGGCACATTTCTCATTTGGTGGGTATGTCAACAAACACAATTGCCGTATATGGGGCTCAGAAATCCCACAAGTGATCGAAGAGGTGCCATTGCATCCAGAAAAAGTGATTTTTTTTGGTGTCCTCTATGGTCGTAACTCGTAAGGTCCGGGGGACGATTATATTCAATTTTTTTTTTTTTTTGGCCGGCGATTGAGAATCATGATTTTGACAATATGTAGTTTCAACAAGACACGGCAACAAGCCACACTACGCGACCAATTATGCGATTCGACATCCTTTGATATTTTTTCTGTAGGGCTACGTAAAAGGTCATGTTAATGCGAACAGTCCCCGAACTCTGGACAAATTGAAAATCATAATTACTCTAGTTTTGGCCGATATACCACCCAATATGTGCGAAAGTGGTTTAAAATTACATCAAAACTATCGCATGCTGCCCCTGGCAGTGACAACAGCTGCATAAAAGGTATTAATGATGGCGATACCACGGGGTGATGTCACCTTTTACATTGATAGCGGCAATAAAAGCGATTACTGCAACTGAGGTAAAATCAAAGCTTGTTGCATGCTGCCGCGAAGAGCTTAAGGTACTTGGCGCACAACATAACATTATACTCTGCTGGGTCCGAGGCCACAGCCAGCGGTATACCAGGCAACGAGAAAGCCGATGAATTAGCAAGATTAGGATCAATGCTTGACGTAGGCCAAGCTTAACTAGTCAGTACTCCACCCTGTCACTTAAAGCAGGAATTTTTAAATAGAATAACTGTAAAGGCCGATGAAAGGTGGAATCTTCTATAAGAAAAACCTGGCCGAAAAAAACGAAAAAAATTATACAATTAAACAAGAGATCACTTCGATCTCTAGTAGATAAGCATAATTACCGGACATAATCTGTTAGGATATCATTAGAAAAAGATGAGAATCAGTTCAGATGATCACACTTTCTGTGTGAATGCCCCGCACACTCCCATCAAAGGAAGAAATTGCTCTGCAATCATTTCTTCGGGGTCTTAGAAGAACTCTCTTGTACTCAAGTTACTAACATTTTGAACTTCATCAATGCCACCAAATGGCTTGATTAACTGAACACATAGGTTTTTATTAGCTTGAGTAGCAATACTCACAGGTATCACAATGGATCTGGTATTGATCTAAGTGTGACGGTAACGATATCAACTGTTAGCCCCTCAACCTAACCTAACCTATCGCATGCTACGAAAACTTCCAAGGTGGCCATTTTAATGATATTGTTTGCCGCACTTCATTGCAAAGTTCAAACTTTATAATGAAATAAAATGTTTATAGAAAATGCATCGTTGTGTCTGTTTTTTGTTCAGCTTTACTTTCTTTGCACTATATGTTCTTAACATTACATACCTATAGTGATTATCCCACTCTCCCCTACGAAGAACACAATTAATTTTAAGCTCTTTCGATGTATTCCACCTACAACACGATCTGACTTATCAAAAACTATTACTAACGTTATGTCAGCCAAGCGGTGTGTTGATCTAATCGATGTCTTTTTTATTTGTTTATTTTAATTTAACGTAATAATTTGAAAATAAAAATTAAATTATGTTTGGAAGATATTTTCTTTTCGATGCTCGATTTTTGGCCAGTCTCGTTGTACTTATTGTTTCTGTGTTATTTTATCAACGAATTCTGCAGCCTTTGGATCTGCCAAACTTCGAAACGGATAAATACTGGGGCCCCGGCGATGTCAAAGACTATGTCGAAAACAAAGCTATCAGACCACTTAAGATTTTGTACGATCGGGATGTGAGAAAAAATAAGCAAAACATAATTTCTAGATCGAAAAATCAAAAAAAAAAAAAATTATTTCGTTTTCCAGACGATCAACCAGCTACGAAATTCACTCGACAGACACTTGGATCTGCAAGCCCCATTGGAGGGATCCGCCTTCAACTATGGTTTCAATAGTAAAAGTGTACTACCTCTCGTTGACTATTGGAAAAGTATTTATTTGACCAAATGGAAAGTCCGACAAGACTACCTCAATCAATTCAAACAATTCATGACACAAGTTAATGGGTTCGTATTTGCATTTTGAAATTTATCGATGATTCCAAGTGTCAAATATACTTTTCCTTAAGAGTCCATATTCACTTCATTCATGAGTATCCCAGGGAAAAAGTAGCACCAGCAGTTGGGTATATAAGAATTCCGATTCTGTTGCTGCATGGTTGGCCCGGATCGGTGAGGGAATTTTATGATCTCATTCCAAAACTTCTTACCTATTCCGATGATCATATTTATGGTTTTGAAGTTGTTGCACCGAGTTTGGTTGGATTTGGATTTTCATCGGTAAGAATGATGAGTTTTGTTAATCGTTTTAGATATAATCATTAAGTGCTCCGACGGCTAAGAATCATTTGATTAGAAATTTCGTTAGCTACTTTTCTTGTAATTATATTCGGTTTTTACTTTTTCTAATTTTAAAAATACCTCGCAAGTATTTTTGTAGTTTTCTTAAGAATAGCTGATACGATTTTAATAAAAATTGCAGGCTTTTGTTTTTGTTATTGACGCAACCCATCGATGGTTGGGCTGAACAATGAAGCAGAGAGCAAAAACATGCGACGAAACCAATGAATACAATTTTTCTCTTATGAAATATTGTCTTAATGGCAATGGAAATAAAAAGCACAAGCAAAAGCTAATTAAAAATAATACTGCAATAGAAAATCTGATCACGTACGAATTCTTATGGATGTTTATTTACAAATCATTAAACAATGATTTTCGGTGACCTCCTCTTACTGACATTTAATAATTCAATTCCGGGATCAATTTTCGTTTGTTTACTTTTTGATGCAAATTCAAGTTTTGTTTACATTTTTTTTAATAAATGAACGTATCATATTTCTACATTATAGTCGGCCCAAAAGAAAGGCTTCTCCTCAGTCCAAATGGCCATCGTAATGCGCAATCTTATGCTGCGACTTGGTTACGAAAAATTCATAGTTCATGGAGGCGATTGGGGAGCAATAATCGGCAGTCAAATAGCAACGATATTTCCCCAGAATGTCATCGGTTTTCACACAGATTTATGCGTATTACATTCGGCACAAGCAATCCTTAAGACAACTTTGGCCAATCTCTATCCCCCATTATTTGTTGAAAAACAATACGAGCCCTATCACTTTCCAGTCGTCGAAAAATTCAAATTGCTCCTCCACGAAAGTGGTTACTTCCATCTACAGGCAACCAAACCAGACACAATTGGTATTGCACTATCGGCGAATCCGGTCGGCTTGGCTGTGTATATTTTGGAGAAATTCTCGACCGGAACCAACCTAACGCATCGCGATTTAGAAGATGGTGGAATATTTGATATGTCCATCGATTTAGATGCCATGCTGGACAACATTATGTTTTACTATTTGGGCAACAAGATTATGTCGAGCATGAGGATCTATGCTGAGTCAACAGGACATGTTTCCTTCATGGATAGAGTTCCAACGGACGTTCCAATGGGATGTATTCGTTTTAGAAATGATCTTCCGACTCCAGTCGATTGGGCACTGAGGGATAAGTACCGAAACATTATCCACCTGACGTACTCGGACCGTGGAGGACATTTTGCAGCACTGGAAGTGCCTGATATACTGCACAAGGATATTATTAGTTTTGTAAGAAAATTGTGCACTGTTGTGGATTGTGTAAAGGCTAAGGCTTAGTTTGTAAAACGTTTGTTTATTAATTAAAATGGTTATATATGTCACACTTATTTTGATTTTGATTTTTCTTCAGAAAGCCTTTATGGAACTAGACATTGTTAATCCGGAAGCGTTTTACCCTATAACTTAAGGTCTTTAATTAAGAACCTCGGAAAAGCAAAATTTTAAGTCACTGTTATACTTTCTGTGTTCAAAACATAATGAAAATTGTTGGAGATCTTTCAGAGTAACGGCTGAAACACAAAAAAGCATTGGCTTCGCCTGATTTATACGAGTTCAGCCATAGGAATTCAATGCATGCTGTCAAAATGAAAGGATCATCAACTCTAAGATGGGAGATTTTTGTACGAGAAAGTCTATAAGCAGGGGCACTCCGCAAGGTGGTGTTCTGTCTCCTCTCCTGTGGAACATAGTAGTTAACGATCTGCTAATATCTCTCGAGAAGGAATTCCACAGGAAAATTAATTTTGCGTATGCCGATGATGTTGCTATCGCGCGCCGTCACGGGAAAACCTGAGAGACCTCCTGCAAAACGAACCTAATATGCTCAATGCTCACTAGATGGGCTGATAATCCTCAAAAAACAGACCTCGTCCTTTTTACACGGAAATACAACATTCCAGAAATTGTACCTCCTTCAGTAAAAGATATACCACTAATTTTTGCCAATGAAGCCAAATATCTTGCTCTGATATTAGAAACAAAAATTAAGTTGGAAACCTAACATTCAAGAAAGAGTTAGGAAAGCTACAGTAGCTCTTTTCTCCTGCAAAAAAGCAATAGGAAGCAAATGGGGTTTTCAACCTGGCATAACCTATTGGCTATATACATCGGTCATCCGACCAATACTCATGTACGGGGTAGCAGTATGGTGGACTGCACTGGAAAAAGTCGCTTACTGCAATAAACTCAGCAGAGTCCTATGCACTGCATGTCTTTGCATAAGCGGGGCATTGAAAACAACACCCTCAGCGCGGCGGCGGTCCATCTGAGACTCCTCGACATCTTCAGCAAACAAGTGGCAGCGAGCACAGCTATATGACTCAACGCCTCCTCTCAAAGGACCAACAATACATTCCATCATTTCGAACTTCTTCGGTTCTATACCAATGAACATAGACTACATCATTCCAAACCCCCAATTTGAGAAAAACTTCCAGGTCTACATTCCATCCAGAGATGAATGGGAAGACAAAAAAATTCTGGAAGACAGAATTATTCATTTTTATACAGATGGATCCAAGACAAATGATGGTGTTGGTTGTGGTTTGTACTCAGAAAAGCTTAATCTGGGCCTCTCATTCCGCCTCCCAAATCATTATAGCGTCTTCCAAGCGGAAAGTTTGGCGATCAAACATCAAAGAGGTTCTATCCTAGCTAAGAGAAAAGGAAAGCTCTAAAGACTTGTTATCTCAAACCAGATTTCATATTAGCTCCCCAATAGGTGTCCTCACGGGACACTGTCTTATAGGCAGACACGCAATACGACTTGGTGTAGCCTAAAATGATTTCTGGAAACAATCTCTCACCTTTTCTGTTCTTTCCCTAAGAAGCAAACTTCATCTGGTAGAATATTTTTATGATAATCCCAGTGAATTGGCTGTCAAGGATATCAAATAATCTTCTTCGCTCTAAAAAAAATTCAAAATACTTCGACTATAGTAAGAAGTAATTCTCTAGATTCATGTGGTATCAAAATGGGCCTTTTCCTTTGGCCTATGTGGTTGGATCCTGTATCCGCAGCCACTTTAACCTAACCTAACCTATCACAATGGAGTTTCGACCTCACGTTTTCTACGTAATGTTACATAATGAATCAAATCCGCTGAACATTTGCTTTGTCTGACAGTTCAACAGCTGTAAACAAAAAGTCAACAAACAAAATTAATTTGCTTTTGAAGTGATAACGTCATAACGATGATGGAGGGAGAAATTTCATTCGAAACGTGTGTATCGTAACGCAGACGAAGACGAAGCGAAATCTTAGGTTACCTAACGTTCGAACAAATATCCTTGCAAACAGCACAATTTTATTTTATGAAAATAATGTAGATTTTCGTTTCATTTACCCTATGATCCACCAAGTGTGAATTGAATGGAAGAGCTTCTATTGAAAGCTTTCTGTTTTGATCATGATCATGAACAACAAACACAACGCCAAATCATGTCTTTTCTCCATTCTCTTCATTAAGCCAATCAATGAAGACAGCAAACTTTTCACAAAGCTTTGAAAGAAAAAACTACCTGCCAGCTTTTCATGCGAATGAGTGCATAATAGTATGCCGGCTTACACTTCTATTCCAGTCTTTGAATAGCTCTTGAAAGTAACGGTCACTTTAACTCCCCGTTGAAAATGGGCTTTCTAGCTAGAGTCTTCTTTGTACTTTTGTCATTGGGAACTGCTGTTCTCTATCAAAACTATAGAAACATCTCAAGGTCAGTTTCACCGCCGGAATTAGATGTGAAAGCCTATTGGGGACCCGGATCGGCGAGTTCCTACAAGGAAGATCCCTCGATTAGACCATTCACCATCAAATACACAGAAGCTGCAAATGATCTCAAACAACAGCTAGCACGTCCCCTCAAGTTGCATGCTCCACTTGAAGACGTCAATTTCGAATATGGATTTAATAGCAAAGCTTTGCGAAATGTCATTACCTATTGGCGAGATAACTACCTACCAAGATGGTCGGAACGTGAACAATTTCTCAACAAGTTTCCACAATTCACGACACAGATTCAGGGGTAAGTGACCCAAGGAAAAATAATTATTGCGAATACTATTTTATGTGTTTTGTATGGATGTTGATGGATGTTGCATAAGAACCGGTGTTGTTTGTTTGTTAATCAATGGGAATGAATGTCCAAATATTTATGTAATTAATCAAGAGCTGAGTTTTTTCTCGCTTTGCACAAATAGAAACATTTGCGCTCTGATAACGAAATTTCGCAACACCTAGCTTTTCATTGCTTTGGTGTATTGGAAAAAAATGATAATTTAGACGGAGAGATTTATAGCAATGTTTTGCATCAACGAGTTTTAATAAATGTTTGCGATTCAAGTTGAAAGTGAAGTTAATTTCTCTTTTTGTCAGGAAAATGCTAAAAATAGAAATTTTGTTTCATTTTTTCACTTTGTCCAATCGAAATATATGAGGATGGTTTTTTGCAATGGTGCACGTTGAAGATTCAAGAAAACAAATTATTTCGAGGTCCAAAGGTCGGAATTAGAATTTTAAAACTGATATTGATTTTGTTTTTTTCTTTTTTTATTGTTTTTATTAACTATTAATTGAAAGTTATAAATAAATTTGAGTGATAATGGTGTATTTATGTTTGCGTTCATAATTTAGCTGGAATATTCTTTACCGAATTTTTGTTTTGAAATTTGAATAAAATTTACGTTTTCGGTTTCAAATTATACAGACTTATTATGATTCCACGTTGATCAATCATCTTTGCGGTTTTGTTTATTTTTAAAACTAAATACGCAGATACACGTTTGTTTTTAATGGATAAATGCTTTCCCATTGGCAGTTTGAAATAGTGTGACTTGAGCTGGTCATGCCGGTGGCTAACAATATATATGTAGACTAGACATATTTCAAATTTCAGTAAAAACACAGTTTTGCTTGTTTTTGTATGAAAAATGGTTGCTTCAATAGCTTATTGTTTTATTGAAATAAGACACTAAACGTAAACAACTAGTTGGAGTTTGAAACATTAGTTAGAATTAAATCTTATTTTCAGAAATTAACATTTAATGAAGTTATGCACTAGATAATTCAAAACATTTTTTTTTTGGCATGTGTATGTACACAAAATAATTATTGTGTATTTTATCAAGTTTCATCTTTCACAAGAAAACTGTCTGTCCAAAAAATTATTTTTTGAACATAAGGTCAAGGTTATGCACTTGATTTAGGTATTTTTTTCTTATCAAGAATAAACAAACAAAAATAAAAGTGAAAAAGTTCAACTGTTTATTTCTTGTTTTCTAACCTATGCAGTCTTATTTAGAAGAACAATTCTATTTATGGCGTGAGCTTCTAAAGTTAACCTCAATGTTTGTTATGAGCCTATGACCCTACAAGTAATCATCATCATAAATTGCGAACTCTTAATTATAGTAAAAAAAAAAAAACACACTATGAAATTACAACTGTATTATAATGTAAATAGTAAAAACATATGTTCATAAAAAAATGTCTTTAAAAAAATTTCTGTGCAGTTGGAACATGTATGTCGGTTCGAATTGTTTGTCATCTTGCGTAAAATTATCGAAAGTTCCAAGAGTATCAATTTGTGATGAAAAAGGAGATACTGGCATATAACTGTAGGTCTCCTCATTCTTCCATTTCTTTTGTTTTTAGGTGGCTGGACTTGTTGGTTAATTAATTAATGTAACATTAACATTTCTTATTTTTTTTTTAACATTCACAAAATAGGCTTTTCTTAAAAAAAAGTACTAGGTAGATACTTTTTATGTATTAGTTATTTTTTTTTACTTTTTCGAAAACGATAAGACATTTTTGCGTTATGTTTTATATTTTGTTTAAAAAAATATAATGTATTTTAATTTTGAAATTCTTATGTTACAGTTTTTGGGTTTATACTCCTCCGAAACGGCTTGACCGATTTTGATGAAATTTCATATATATTTTTTATACAGCTAATTTTTAAGGATGTGTGTGGATAAGTGTGGATCTACCAATTACCCCTACTTTTAAAGAGTTTTATCACTACTTACTCAGTTTTCATGAAAATTTCGTCGATCATTATTATTGTTTGTACATTGATCGCAGTAGGGATAGTGACATTGAAGATAATTATTCTGAAAAGCAGGTTAAATAATAAAAGAGAAAAAACACATTTATACTATATTGTTTGCCATCATTAAAACAGCAAACAATGCCAATGCGGGGTAGAGGGCGGTCATGGGAGTGGAAAGTTGCGTGGTCTGGTAGTGGGTAGCCGGTAGTGGGTAGCGGGTAGCGGGGTGACGGGTTGCGGGTAATGGTGGCTAGTGGTTAAGCGGTGTAACGGTGTAGCGGGTATGGGTAGACCTAGCGGGTAGCGGTTACTGTGGTAGCGCAAAGCGGGTTGCGGGTAGAGAGTAGTGGGTTCACGGGTAGAGGGTAGCGGGTAGAGTAGTAGCGGGGTACAAAAGCCTAGATCTTTTATTTATCGATTTAGGCAGTACGAAATCTGCAGGTTCAGCTAGTATTAACATAAAATTTTGAAAAAAAAATTTCAATTTGTTCTCAAAGTTTTGACTTTGAAAATTAATATTTTAAAAACTATTTGATAAAACAGCTGTATTTTGGGAGTAGGTATATTGTGCAACAAATGGCGTCAAATAGTAAACTATACAAATCACTTTCGGTTGGAAATTAAATTTACAAAGTGACCCAATCTAACCCATGTTGGTCGCACCTAAATGCTGCAAGACTTTCCTCTTGATATGCCTTACAACTAGTGATGGAATCATTCGAATGATATAATCGATTATAATCGATTATGGCAATCATTCGAAATCATTCGATTATTGAAATCATTCGAATGATTTCTCAAACCCTGCTACAACTACTACTCTTCAAAATTAAAATCTTAAATGAAAAAAAAATCGAATGACGATTATTAGTATTCGAATGACCGACCATTATTATCATTCGAATGCAAATAATCGATTATTAGTATTCTAATGAAAAATCATTCGAATGATTACTTTAAAGGCAAAAAAGAATTGTATTTGGATATTAATTGCTTTTATTTTTTGTTTTTTACTTGCGACATATAGAATATATGGCAAGTATTGAATTCGTACAAAAAAAAAATTTGAGATGATGATGAGATATGACATTACGATGACAGAGAAGTCGAAAAAAGTGAGTCCGGCGATTCCGTCTGTCTGTCTGTCGGGAAGTTTACAGGCACCTACAGCCTTAACCACTGGTCCGATTGACTTCAAACTTGAAAATAAGAGGTTTGAGCAAAAACCCATACCCCAGTTTTTTCATTTTTTTTTAAGTTCAAAATTTAGGGTAGCCACCATACGATTTTTATGGCAAAAAACCAAAACTTTAAATTTTCTCCAAAACGGTTCCTACGATTTTTTTTACACTTCCTCGAATTTAATTTTTTTAAACATTCATGTATTTTATGTAAAAAAAAAATTTTGTATTGCTCCAAAACGGTACCTCCCATAGAACCGTTTTTTTGTTATTAGATTTTCTCAAAAACTAAAAGTCCGATCAGCGTAATTTTTTTTGAAAGTACGTATATATTGCCCAAATAATTTGTTGTATTCAAAAAAATTTCAAAATTTTTTTTGGATTTTTAAAAAAATATTTTAAACTTTTTTTTCAAAATTGTGTATCTTAAAAACGGATCAATATTAGAAATCGAAATATACTCATAAAATGTATATTAACATATTCTTGAATACTACATACCCAAATTAATTTTAAGACATTTTTGAAAAATTTTATATATAAAAAATTAATTTAAAAAAAAACGGCTCCGACGATTTTCAAAAAAAAAATTCAATAAATCAAAAATAAGGTTTAAATTTGTTTGGCATTTAAATTTTTGGAATCAAATGTATTTACGAGGTATATTTTCAAATTTTAATTTTTTTTTTAATAAATTAAAAAAAATTGAAAAACCAACATTTTCTTAAGAAATCATATGACATCAATTTTTTTCCGATTGAATCCATTTTTGAGGTACATATTTCAATTTAAATTTTTATTTATGAGTTTTTTTTAAATTTTTTTTATGATTTATAATTGTGAATACAGGAGCAAGTTCGTACGACCGAGTCGTGCACATTTTTTAATCATAGCTTTGGTCTGAAAACTTTTACTATATATGTACATGATTGGTTAATATTTTTGCGAATTAGTGTTTAAAAAATTATTAGAATACGGAACATTGTTTATAGCTGAGAAGAATAACATGCTATTTTTAAAAATGTTTCTAAATTGAAATTGAACAATAAACCCAGGTCGGTACCTACCATCTGAGAGGGTATTTTCTAAGGCATTGTCGAATGACCGTCAATATTATTATAACTGTAAAATAGCTCATTGTACACTGTAAACTTTAAATTTTTCACCATTTTCATTCGATTTCATAATTCGAATGATCATTCGATTATTCAAATCATTCGAATACTATTTTCTCGATTATTGAAATCATTCGATTATGCCCATCACTACTTACAACATTCTTTAGATGACTTGATTCATTATGTCGTCAGGTCTCGGTCTTGCTCATGTAGTATTACAGGTTTAGTACGAAGTACTATAGTTAACCTATAACAGTTTCTGTAAGTAAACAACAAAAGTGAATTGTACAAAAAACAATTAGGTATACATTAACTCTTAACTTTTGCGTACCCCATGCTTTTTTAAGCAATTATAATTTACAATACGAAAAAAAGGTGCATAAGTTATTCCTAATTTCAAAACTGGGTTTCAAAATAAAGCTTACACTATGCTTACACTCAACGTAAACTCATCTTATTTACAGAATGTTAGCACTGTAATACTTAGTTTTTAGGTTTTGTTTTTTAAAAGTAAACCTATGCGCCAGCATAATTATAAAGACTTTAATGAACGGAGTTGGCATTCATTTTAAGAAAAGAATTAATACAGCCGTTTTCATATAAGGCGTTTTTGGTACCGAAAAGAGCCTGATATATAAAAATTACGTTTCACTTCTTGTTCAGAGCATTGATATATGATGTATACTTGCTGTCAAAAGCAATTTTTGCGATGATCACTTCAACAAACATTATACCTAAATATATAATTCTATAGTGTCACTACTTTCCATGACAGCTTATAAATAGTTATAATTTAATTATAATAATTATAAATAATAATTTAAATAATTTTAAAAAATTAAAACAATATTAGGAATTAGTTTTACTGAAAATCACATTAAAAAGGGGCAAAATTTTACTTTTACTTTATTTTCTACTAACATAATTTTCAAAAGTTTTAATCCTACAGAATTTTGTCTTTGATTATTTTGAAGTTTTAATATTTTAAACATAATGGTCCATATTCATAGAGAATTGTTTAAGTCGTAATTTCGTAGTCCACAGTTTAAGCTTTTACCTTAATGGGTTATCATTTTGCTTCCATTCTCGTGCTATGCACTTATCAGAAAAAGCAATCCCCCAGTTTGTAAGTTCCAGGATCAAATTAATCGTGTATAACTTTGATGGAACAAAAGAAAAAAGAGGACACAAATTCACTTATACCCAACTTCCGATTCAAGACGCGCCCATGTATTTTACTCCTCACAAAAGACGACTTTTATTAATAAAGTTGTTTTGTCAAAATAAATATTCAAGAACAATAATAAATTTATTGAAGAAAGCGAATGATATTTTGACATTTAATAGAAAAGTAGCAGCTTAAACATAGCACCATTTTAAAAGTTAGACTCCAGTTTAACTCTTAATCTTAGGACTAAATGGGCTATATTCATAGAGAATTACTAAAGTCGTAACTTCCTAATCCACAGTTTAGGCTTAACAATTTAAAAAAACACAACTTCTATTCATAGACGGTTTTCTAGCTGTGTTTTACTAAACTAGAGTTTATTGAAGAAAACTTCTACAACTTTGCTTCAAATTTGGACAATAAACATCACAAATGTCAAAACAAAATAGAGAATTTCAAAATTTGAATATTTAAATAATAATTTTTTTTATTTCTCACATTAGAAATCAAAAAAACTCAAAGAAATCACTCGGGACATAAGGAATTGTGCCTTGTGATCAAAATGTCCATTATTTTTAACACCTGATATAGTAAAATATATGATATTGGCATTAGTGTTTGAAGTATTTTCTTTTAATTTCATTTCCAGAATCCAAATCGAATTTCTTTAAACAAATTTTACAACGTTTTTCACCTCGGTAAAGTATTTAAAGTCGATGGTATGGACAGGTACATCGTTGAATTTGTAGGCCGCTTTGGAACCATACATACAAATGTATGTATGTGAACTTGGAATTGGAATTTAAAAAACATTCCTCGTCGCGTCCGTGTTTTCTTAGTTGGATACTGAAAATTGCGTTCCTTTTTATCCTTGTTTTTTTGTCCCCACAACGGACGACTTTTAATGTTTGTTACTTATGTATAATACAAATATATGTGTATTCAAGTTTCAAGTTCAGTGATTTATTGAAAACGTGAATGACATTTTGACTTTGCCCCAATGGGCCATATTCATAGAGAAATGTTTAAGTCGTAATTATGTAGTCCTGAGTTTAAGCTTAATAGTTTAGGAAAACACAGCTTCTATTCATAGACGATTTTCATGCTGTGTTTTACTAAACTAGAGTTTATTGAAAAATCTACTACAACCTTCATTCAAATAAACAAATCAAACAGCAGGAATGTCAAAAAAAAATTGAAATTTTCAAAATTCAAATGTAAATTTTAAATCAAGAAACATATTTGTTACTATGCACGGCACGTATGTACATATTGCATGCGAACAAATTGTTCTATGGACCAGATTCAACGCAATGAAAGAAGATATGATAAGATTATAACAAGGGATTGCAATCCCGGTATCCCGAATCCCGGGATCCCGGTACATTTTTCAATCTTTTAAATCAAGGGATTGTATTATCCAATCCTGGGATTTTCGGGATTGGTAGATTAAATCAATCTATGTATATAAAGACACTTTTATGTTACATCATAACCAAAAACAAAAATCCCAATACCAAACTTATTTAAAAAAAACAGCACTGTGTCAGGTCCCAAGATGGCACTACAATCGATTGCCAGGTCGCGGGTACTAGCTAAATAGAATGGATTAAATATTCACATACAACTTTTTTCCTTATTTCATTTTAAATACCTTCTAACAGCAACCATAGAGAAATTATTATAAGGAAGACAGTCTTGTGGACATAGACAAGAGAAGAGAAACCACATGATCACCGATGAGTTAAAAGGCAGATGGGAGACCAAGCTGTCAAAATGACAGTGTCTACAAGCTGCGGTCCAAGTTTACTGCAAGAGCATGCGTGTTTTTACCAATACTATCTCAGTAAACCTAGGCACCTCATCTGGGGAGTAAATTAACCGGTAAATTTGAAAATTTGTTGTTTTAACGTACGAAAGGTGAGTAAAAGTGAGCAGAAGAGGGATATGTTCAAAAAGATAGCAAAAAAGCAGTGGCTGCGTAAAAGCAGCAAGTGGCATCAAATGTATCAAGCAGTAGAATTTCCTACATCAAAAATGGAAATAAAAAAAAAAAACGTTGTCTAATTAAGAATACTGAACATCTGAAAAGCTTTTGTTTGAAATCTTATTTTGTTATATAAATACCTGGCGTTATCAGTAACGAAATGCAAGCAAATCGGGTTTCAATTTATACTTAATCCATGTTCTATGAAATTGGCAGTTTTAAGAGTTTTTATGAATTAGTTTTTTTAAAAAAGTTAATATTTTTTGTTAAATAATCATGGAGTTGTTGCTTTTAAGAGTTTTTATT
Organism: Sphaerophoria taeniata; assembly: GCA_943590905.1. NCBI lineage: Eukaryota > Metazoa > Arthropoda > Insecta > Diptera > Syrphidae > Sphaerophoria > Sphaerophoria taeniata. The sequence goes on from OX016540.1 coordinate 23,994,924, forward strand.
GAGTTATTTCTTTTTTTAAGTTGTCAAATAAACAAAATAAAAATTTCCACAAATATCTTTAATTTTTTCTTTAAATCCCGGGATTATCCCGGGATCCCGGGATCAAAATTTTTGAATCCCGAAATCCCGGGATTGAAAAATCATTCCGGGATTGCAATCCCTAATTATAACGTTTGTGGCAAGATAAGTTTGAAAACCTTTTGGTTTTTATGAAGTTGTTGTTTCTTCGAGTCTGTGTAGTGTAGTATTAGTGCTTTGTTTCTTCTCTTCAAATTGGAGGTTGCCGATGATGATAACACTGACGATCTGTATCATCACGACAAATTCGCTCAGCATGTTTTTAGATATCTTAAATTGCATACAGAAATGAATAAGAACATGTTCAAAATCAGAACAATCAATCCACCATATCTTTAGTTCCGGGATCAAATTCATCGTGCCTCGTTGAGAGAACCACAAAAAATAGTGGACACAAATTCACTTATACTTATACCCAATTTCCGGTTTGAGGCACACATATGTGTTATAGTCCCCATAAAAGACGACTTTAATTAATAAAGTGAATAATGATATTTTGAAATTAAATAGAAAAGTAACAACTTAAACATAGCATCACCCATGTTTAAAGTTAGACCCCAGTTTAGCTCTTAATTCTAGGACTAAATGTGATTATGAATAGCTTAAACTCCAGTTTAAGTTAGTAACAGCTTAACAGCAGTTTAAGAATGTCTATGAATATGCCCCAATGTAAAACTGATATGTTAACAAATTACGAAAAAACTTTGAGTAAACATTTCCAACCAGATTTTGGAGTTTGGCAATAAACACAAAAACCGAATGTTGAACAAGTGATTTAGATTTTAGAAGTAGTTAAAGTTAAAGATAGACAAGTAGGATTTTCTCAAAACCAATCTACCTACTTTAAATATCTTAATTCAATAATCAAGAATATATTTTTCATGCACTATCGTCCAAAGTACCTACTTGAAGATGATAAGACAGATATAATTTTTCTTTTAACAAAAACTACATAACTATAAAAAGTTTTAAATGATCGATAAAATCGAAAAAAAAATATTATCTAGCTCTCGCTCTGCCTCCCTCTTTTTCAGTCTCTCATGATTTTTTTGATTAACTTTAAATCTCTTACAATTTCAGACTCAAAATCCACTATCTTCACGTCAAGCCAAAGAATCCTGGAACGAAAAAAGTTGTGCCTCTCCTTCTAATCCATGGCTGGCCTGGATCCGTCCGCGAATTCTATGAACTTATTCCTTTGCTAACAACTCCCTCCAAGGATCAGGGTTATGTCTTCGAAGTTGTTGCTCCAAGTTTGGTTGGCTATGGATTTTCAGAGGTTTGTCCGCATCCTTTCAATTGCAAAAGTTACGAAAATTTTATTCCACATTTCTTAGGGCTCGGCAAAGAAAAACTTCGGAACCGCCGAAATGGCTGTCGTTCTCCGTAACCTAATGCTGCGAGTCGGTCACCAAAAGTTCCTCATTCAAGGTGGCGACTGGGGCAGCGTCATTGGAAGTAACATTGCAACCCTCTTCCCAGACAACAGCATCGGATACCATTCGAATTTGTGCTTCACCAACAGCTTATTGGCAAATATTAAGAATGTGCTCACTGATTTCTACCCATCATTGTTCTTGGAAAAGCATCAAGAAGAATTCCATGTGCCAGCGTTGAATAACTTCTTCTATATCATGGAAGAAAGTGGCTACTTCCATATTCAAGCCACAAAACCAGATACCATTGGAACTGCATTGCTCAATAACCCGGTCGGTTTGGCGGCCTATATTTTGGAGAAATTCTCAACCTGGACCAATCCGCAATACCGAAACTTGCCCGATGGTGGACTCACGAAGAAATTCACCCTTGACGCCCTGCTGGACAACTTGATGATCTACTATTTGACAGATTCTATAACTACGTCGCAGAGACTATACGCCGAGCAATATGCAAAGCATCAGAGAGACATGAATATGGATCGGGTGCCAACGAGTACACCAACTGGCTGTGCCAGGTTTAAAAATGATTTGGCTCACAGTACTGATTGGCAGTTGAAGGAGAAATTCACAAATTTGGTGCACAGTACTTATCATAACGATGGCGGACATTTTATAGCTCTTGAGAGTCCACAAGTGCTCTACGCAGACTTTGTTGAGTTCGTGAAGAAGGTTGTAGTTTAGAGTCTTCTTTAACTTTGTTTTGTAAATAATTTCTTGTAAAATAAATAGAAACAGGAAACATTTGGGAGGAAATGTTTATTAAATTTCGTGTTTTATTTCTGGGAGTTTTGCAAAAGTAGCGTCGAAGATGTCTCGAGAAAACCAAATACAGTCAATAAGGTGTTCTTCAACGTTTTGAAGCTCTATTTCCTTGCCACTCAAATGTTTTTATCAAATCGATAATAGTTTGTGTTATTTTAAAAGATAACAAAGTTTGGGTTCAAGTCTGATAAGCTTTTTCAGATTACCTTCTGTCTTATCGAACATTTCACTAGAGTCACGCTTCCACTTTGCCATCGATCGGATATTCTGCAATGTCTCCGAAGCTTAGAATTCTAGTCATTGCTCTCTCCCTTGGTTTTGGGCTAATCTTCAATATTCTCAACAAAAAATTCGCTTCTGTTGAACCACCTAGCCTGCCACTGAATCAATATTGGGGTCCCGGTAAGCCACCAGCTGACTACGAACAACTTAAAGAACCTCAACAAGTGAAACCATATTTTGCTGACCAAGTGAGAATTCAATGAATATTATTCGTCAGTTCTTGGCAAAATCATTTCCGTTTAAAGATCATTAACGACCTATCTGACCGCATTGGAGACAACGTAACACTCACCCAACCCTTGGAACAAGTGAATTTTCAATATGGATTCAATTCCAATTACTTGAAGGAGATACTGAAGTATTGGAGAGATGAGTACCTTCCCCGCTGGAGAGAACGTGAGATTTTCATATGGCAATTCCCTCAATTCATAACCAATATTCAGGGGTGAGTCGATGGCGTAGTGTCAAACTGTCTTTGAAATGCGAAAGAATTTTCAGACTCCGACTGCATTTCTTGCACCTCAAAATCTACGACGATGTCAAGGAAGTGAAGAAAATGTATCCGATTCTTCTTCTTCATGGGTGGCCGAGTTCTGTCAGGGAATTCTACGATCTGGCACCTAAACTATACGAAGGCTCTAACGACACGAATATAGTTTTTGATATTGTTGTACCAAGTTTACCCGGTTTCGCTTGGTCTCAGGTTCGTTTTCTTTCGAGTTTCTCTTACTCTAATCATATATCTTCTATTCGATTTTATAGGGCGCTTCGAAGAAAGGCATGGGTCCAGCTCAAGTGGCAGTAGTCCTTCGTAATCTAATGCTCCACCTGGGTTACACCAAATTTTTCATTCATGGCAGTGATTTGGGCTCAGACATCGGCTCACACTTGGCAACCTTATTCCCCGACAATGTCCTGGGCTTCCACTCAACCTCGTGCACTTTGAACACGCCGTTGTCAGGCATTAAGCTTCTTATTGCAAGCTTGGCACCATCCCTTTTTGTTCCCTCAGGCTATACAGATCTCCTTTTTCCCTTAACGAAGATTTTTGGAAACTTTATCGAAGAAACTGGCTATTCACATATTCAAGCAACTAAACCTGATACCATTGGAATCGCCTTGAGCGATAATCCAGTTGGCTTAGCAGCATATATCTTGGAAAAATTCTCAACATGGACGAATGGTTCATTTAAGATGCTGCCCAATGGTGGATTGTCGCAACAGTTCACAATGGATACTTTGCTCGACAATGTAATGCTGTACTATCTAACGAACTCGATTACAACGTCGCAACGTATTTTTGCCGAGGCTTACTCGAAAGAACATCTGTCGTTGAATTTAGACCGAGTTATAAGTCTAGTTCCGACAGCTTGTGCACGTTTTAAGGGAGATCTCTCACACCACTACGCAACGGACTTTCAATTAGTAAACAAATATTTGAGGTTAATTCAAAGTACGTACCACAAGAGTGGGGGACATTTTGCGGCATTGCAGGAGCCTGATTTGCTTTATAAGGATATTATCGCATTTGTTGAAAAGGCTGAGAAATATATGACATAAAAAATTGGGTCAACAAAATTTTGATTTTTTTTTCTTTCGAAAAATAGCACTCATACGCCGTAGTGACCTTTTTAAAAATAAATAGTTAATAGTTTTATGTTTGGATTTTTTTATAATTTGTACCCACTCAAGGAGTTTTTAAACTCTTATTTTATCAGAGACACAGTGAGGGTATTAGGAATGGAGGTAGGTGTCGGTGTGTCTTGAATTCCAGAACATTGCATTGACTTCCACATTTGTGTGGCTAAAGCACGATGCTCTGTACATAACAGTACGTCTGAAGTTGGGCTCGAGTACTACAGTTGAACTGTTTAAAGGGGGGAATGCAACTAACTATTTCACTAGAGACTAGAGGGCTTACCGTAGAAGTAATGATAGAACGAAGAGAGATACGAAACGTTATAACGGTGTTCTAATGAAGTAAATGATTCAGTGATGTGTTTATACCAATAATTCTTAGAGCTTCTTTTTTGTATTCTATATAAGAGGCTCAGCTGTGAGACGAATACTCAAGCTTTGAATAGATATAATTTTTGTAGATAGTAGCCAGATGAGAAGTGGAGAAGAATCTCTGGCACTTTCTTAAGAAACCTTTTAACACCTTGCCGCATTATTGGCGACATCTCATATTTGCACGTTCCACAAGAGGTGGTCGCATTAATGCACATACCGAGAATTTCGAGGTGTTCGGTCTCATTGATGCAAATGCCACTTACGGATAGTGGCAAAGGGGGTGGATCTCGCTTCAACGACACAAGACAGTATTTTGTTTTCGAAGCATTAAACTCTTTTCGGTTTCTTATTTCCCGTTGTAAAGGGTGTTTTTTTTTAGGTATAGAACTTTAAGTTGGCATTCCTTTTCAAGACGGCGACCGATTTAACAGAAGTCAAGTGATTTATTCTGATTTTGGTTTGGCAATTCATCATAAATATACTCACGCCTGAACAACGCTTGCAAATTGTGCAATTTTATTTCGAAAACAATGTTTATGTGTGGAATACGTATCACGCACTACGTACATTTTATCGTCGACAAAATCGTCCATCAGAGCAATTAATTCGATTAACCATGGAACGTTTTCGCACCACGTTTACTCTAATTGATAACTCGCATCCCCAGAGATGCCGTACGGTGCGTACAGAAGAAGCTATTGCTACTGTAGAGCGTAGCATTGAGGAAGACCCGAATAAGTCCATCCGCCATCGAGCACAGGAATTGCATCGGTTTAGAGCCATGATTACTAACTTTTTCATTCCTGAATTGAGCAATCATGATGTCCAGGAGTTGTGGTTCCAACAAGACGGCGTAACATGTCACACAGCTCGTGCCACAATCGATTTATTGAAAGACACGTTTGGTGAACGCCTATAAAATTTCACGTTTTGGACCTGTGAATTGGCCTCCCAGATCTTGTGATTTAACGCCGCTAGACTATTTTCTGCAGTGGGGTTATGTAAAGTCATTGGTCTATGCGGATAAGCCACAAACGCTTGTCCATTTGGAAGACAACATTCGCCGTGTTATTGCCGATATACGGCCACAAATCTTGGATAGTCATCGAAAATTGGACGTCCAGATTGGACTACATCTGAGCCAGCCATGGCAGTCATATGCCAGAAATCATATTAAAAATGTAATGCCACAAGATTATCTTTCGAATATATAAAATATCATGTCAATCGAATATTCCATCGTTGTTTTATTGTAATTTAAAGTTCTATACCTCTAAAAAAAAACACCCATTACAAAGCTATTTATTCAGTATTTATGTTTAATAGGGTAGACTGGGTACGGTTGAGACAATTTCGCTTTTATTGTCCATAACTTTGATTTCTGTAAACCGAGCGATGAAGTGGATATGTTCAATAAAAAAGCGGGTTTTCATCTACAACTGAAAAGTAACTTCTGTGTCCTACGTGCATTATTTTATGAAAAATATGGAATTTAAAAAGACATCTTTTTTGTTGCAACCGTACCCATACCAAGGACGGTTGAAACAGCGACTGGGGTCAGTTGAAACAGAATGAAATAATAAACATATTTCTTATTTTTGACATTGTTTTACAATGTTTATCACATATTCCATTAGGTGATTAATTTTTTATTAATAATAATTTATTAAGAACAAACATAACACAAAAAAATCAACAATTGATAAAACAAAACAAAACGAAAATTATTTATTTTAAATAATCCATCTTTACAAAACAAAACAAACTTAAACAAATAATAATTTCAAAATAGACTGAACAAAAACGTTATTTCATCGTGGTTTTTTAAACAAAAAATTAATTATTCGGAAAATTCCGAGTCGCAATTGTGGCAAACATATGAGCTCCTACGTAAATATTATGTTTCAACCGTACCCAAAAAAATTGTTTCAACCGTCCCCAACCCTTCTATAAATACAAAATTGTATATAACTATTGTCACATTAAAAACACGTTGAAACAATTCACTGCGATACGTTAAGCGTTTTTCATTTATAACATAAACAAATACACAATATTCTTACATAAATAGAAATTCAGTAATTGAAAAAGAAAACGGCACATAAATTCTTACTTTTGGTTGCCAATATAAAAAAAAGTGCTCTCTCATACGATTGCCACGCGCAGCGTGCAAAAGAAAACTTACGATTGTAGCACTATGTTTTCGCTTCGTTTGCTCTTGACAAACGTTCGCGTATCGCCTACTGTTCCTGGAAAATTTGATTTGTTTCAACCGTCCTTTGTTTCAACCGTACCCAGTCTACCCTACTTTTTATTGCAGTCCCACATCCGAAGAGAAGGGATGCGAGTCTGGAGACGATTATGTTAAGCGTACTATTGTCAGCAAAACAACTTATTGGATTAGAAGTTACAGATAAAGAAAAAGAGAGTTGGAGACAAAACGGAGCCTTGAGGCACAGCAGCATTTATATTGTGGGTTTCAGAATTGAATCCGTCCAATACAGCTTGAATTGAACGGTTCTAAGGAATGTCAAATGCCTTTGAAATGTTATCAAGAGCAAAAATCTTACTTTCTCCAAAACGATGTAAGGACTTGTTCCACTGTTCAGATCATCGTCGACCAGTTGCTGTGCGAAAACCGTAATGCTGGTCATTAAGAAGCTTTCGGTCTTCGAGATATTTCTTAAGCTGATACTTTATCAGCGTTTCTATGGGACGTAAGTCATTCGATCAGTAATAATTGGAGGGTTGAAAAGATTCGCCTTTGCTGTTTTCCAACTACTCTGAACAAGCCGAAAGCAATTGGATAAAAGGAAAATCTAACGCAAGATTATTGTCAACGTGGAAGAACACCTCTTCAGAATAATAGCGGAGATACCACCTGGACCAGCGGATTTTTTGTATATCGACATCTTTAATGGTTCTCGCTAAGCACGAGTTCGAAAGAAGATTTTTCCTATAGAAACATTGACGGGCTCAAGAACTTGGAGGATCATGATACTTACTGGCAGCGTTTCATATGAGGTGAACTAGCGAAAAGTTTAGCTTTCGCGACAGAGGTTACAGAGGTTACGACTAGAGTGTCATTGAAAAGAACAGGAAGAATTCTTCATATTTTTCAAAAATTCGTACTGCTTTTGGGACATTGCGCAGTAATTCTTGCTTTAATTTTTGATTATGTTAAAATTTGGTCCGCCGAATATGGCCCATATTCCTGGCTCTAGAGCACCCTTAACTGGCAATCAACTTTTCCCTGATAACGTCTTTACACCTAGAATTAAACCATGATTTTTCTTTGGGTTTGGGATAAAAGCTTTCATTACCAAAACAACCATATTAGTAATCAATCATTTATCCGAACTGAAGTCTATACATTACTATCGAGGAAGCATAGTACCCGAAAGGAGTTATTGAGACTGTCCAAGTTGGCTTTTAGTACCTTTTTTTAGTGAAATAATTGAAAGAAAAATCTTCTTAGCAAAAGCTTAATAAATTAGGTACTTTTATCAATCAAAATATCCTTCCTCTTAATTTCCGCTTCTTACAATTTTGTCATAAGTTCTAACTTCTTGACGGCTTTTCTTTGAATTTCTTTGTTGTGTTCTCCCATCAATTTCAGCTTTCAATCTTCTATTTCCTTCAGATCCTCTAAAGACTGGTTGAATCTCTTCAATTTATATTCTATTCCTCTTATGGATCTGAATGTGCTCGCTTGGATTTTCATCTGTTTGCTTGGCAGCTGTATGGAAGTAAGGGCCTTTCTTTTTAGGGTTCCGTACACAGAGTGTAAACGAAACCCTTATAACATCACTTCGTTTTCTGTTCATTCGTCTTTCACAAGCGATTTCTTCGAATCTGCTAGGCCGATTGCAATGAAATTTGGTACACATATTTTAGTATTCAGTAGTAATCTAAAAATGTTGTTTTCATGTTTTTAAGATAAATAATTTCGAAGTTATTAAAGAGAAAAGATAAAAAAATACAAAAATGACCATTCTCCCCCCTGATCTCCGAAACTACTGGGCCTAAAATTATGAAAAAGATACTGAGAATAGGTCTCAACTTGTAGATTACAAAAAAGCAAATAAGAAGTCTGTACTGTTACATTTAACACAGATATGACTCAATATTTGGAGTAACTTTTTAATTTTTGACTCAACTTTACAATTTATTTCCTCCAAAACCGTTATACCGATTGAGTTAAAAGTTGGCCAATATATCAACGTGTTAAGTAGAAATACAATCATATTTTTTTTATATTTTTAAGAGAAATAGTTTTGTAGTTATATAAGAAAATATGGAAAAATAGGCAAAAATGTCAAAAACAGGCCATTCCCCCCCCCCTAATCTCCGAAACTACTGGACCTAAAATTCTTTTTAAAAAATTGAGATAAGGTCTATAACATGAATATTACCGGAAAAGTGATAAGAAGTCACAGTTATTTATGTAACATGCAAAAAAAATTTCAATATACTAATTTCCAATTTCATTAAATTTTAAAACGATTTTTTTGAACAGGTGGTAACCCTATTGACTTCAAATTAAGTACAATCATTCATTAATTGCCTGCAATGACAAACATATTTTTTTTTTATTTTTAAGACAAATAGTTTTGAAATTATTCAAGAAAACACAACAAAAAAGGCCGAAAATGCAAATAACTAAACTTTACCCCCTCCTCATCACCAAAAAGGGTGGGCCTGGAATTTCCAAAAAAAATTCAAAAAATAGTTCCATACGTATAGATTACAGAACAAGAAAAAAAATTGCAGTAATAATGTAAATAACGATATAATGTCAAGGCAAATGGTTTTGAAGTTATTCAAAAAAAACCAACAAAAAAGGACTATGAAAAACACTCAATTTCACCCCCTCCTCATATCCGAAAGGGCTTGGCCAGGCATATTTTCTAGATAGAAGTGATCCGAAAATGCTGCTACCAAATTTTTAAGATACACAGTTTCGAAGTCATTGAAGGAAATAGGCAGAAAGACTATTCAAATTATTTTCCAAGAAAATGTTTGGTTTCAAATCTTAATCCTTGTATCCTTCAAAACTGAAAGAAAGTAGGGTCGGATAATCAAGTACGGAACCCTCCTCGAGCGAGTTTATCTCGCACTTGTCCACTTTTTTTCTTTCTTGCGTTGAAAGTGAATCATTTTATTCTTACTACTAGTTTTGTTCTGGTGTTTGCCTCTCAATGCTGTAGTAATTTTTTTATTTAAGCTAGCGCTACATTCCGTTGTGGCCTCAATCAACAGTCTCCGCCAGCCAGCTCGGTCCCTAGCTAGCTGCTTCCAGTTTTGCACTCCAAGTTGATTGAGGTCCTCTTCCACTTGTGTGCGCCACCTGAGTCGCGGTCTTCCTCTCCTTCTGCGTCCCTCGGGAATAGTGTCGAAGGCTTTCCGGGCCGGAGCATTGGTGTCCATGCGCTCTAAATGATCGAATCATCTGTGTCTCTGGAACTTGACCCTTCTGGCTAGGTCCATGTCGTTGTACAACCCGTAAATTTCGCTGTTGTATCTTCTTCTCCATTCCGCATCAATGCACACGGGACCAAAGATGACCCGAAGAACTTTCCTCTCGAAACAGCCTAAGGGGCCGGTTATAGCTATCAGAAAAACGGATCAGAAAAAATATTCTTTTCCAAATTTGACTACTCTAGAACTTCATTTGAGCGAAATATTTATGCAATTCGACGAACATTTGTTTGAAATATTTTTTTCAAAAAGAATTAAAACATTTATGACCGAATTTAATTAGAAAATTCAATTTAAATTTTTTTCTGATGAGATTTCATTTTTCTGAACAACTGATTGTAAAAACTTCAAAAATATTCCATTTCGTTTTTCTGATGTGTTTCGATTTTTTTCTGTTCCGACCACATCAGAAAAAATTTTTCTGATGAAAAAAAAATTCTGATGTCATAAAAAACAGCGCGAAGCTGAATTGACATTCAATTTCTGACACAAAATTTTTGGTTGCTATAAACACTCATCAGAAAAATGTTTCAAGTTTTCACTGTTTCAATTTTTTCTGATGGATTTTTCTGATAGCTATAACCGGCGCCTAAGGCACATTCATCCGATTTTGATTTTTGCGGAGCCTAGGTAGACAAACTCCTCTACTACCTCGAAGTTGTATGCGTCTATTGTGACGTTCTGTCCGATCCGTCGGTGTTGGCTGTCCTTTCTCGAAGACAGCATATACTTCGTTTTTCCCTCATTTACCGCTAAACCCATTTTTGGCGCTTCTGTCTCAATTCTCACAAAGGCGCCATTGAGATCACGCTGTGTTCTTCACATTATATCGATATCGGCGTACGCGAGAAGTTGAACAGATTTTTGAAAGATATGGCCTCTGGTGTTGAGTGTTGACGGTGGAGTTTTGTTCTCAAGAACAAAAGATTCCGTAAGCTCATTGCCAACCTTGATGGCGCAGCGTGAGTTCTCCATCGTCATTTTGCACAAGCGAACGAGCTTGGCAGGGATGCCAAAACTAGAAATAGCTTTATACAGTTCGTCTCTGTGGATGCTGTCATACGCGGCCATAAAATCGATGAAGAGGTGGTGGGTATCGATTTGGAGTTCATAGGTTTTTTCCAGGATCTGCCGCAAAGTGAAAAATTTGGTCGATGGTTGACTTTCCTGGTCTGAAGCCACATAGATAAGGACCAATCAAATTGTTGACGAAAGGCTTTTTTTTTTTTAATCCCACGCCTCTTTCCCCCCCCCCCCCCCAGATACCGCACGCGCTGGGGTCCATTTTCACCGAGTACGATTACAATTACGGTTGCAAGTCGTTTCGGCACTTTATTTGAAATTATTTGAAATAAATAAAATAATAAAAAAAAAGTGATGGCGACACGAATAGGTACCAGGAAGACAAGAGTTTGGGACTGCTTAATACAAGCAGGTACAGACGTTCACATATTACGGCAGAGAGGATCTTGTAGACGATGTTAAGAAGGCTGATTCCTCTGTGGTTGGCGCAGTTTAGAGGATCTCCCTTTTTCAGGATCGGGCAAACAATGCTGAGGTTCCACTCATCGGGCATGCGTTCTTCTGACCATATCTTACAGATGATTTGGTGCATGCTCCTATCTAGATCGTCGCCTTCTGCTTTCAACAGCTCGGCAGCTAGACCATCTGCTCCAGCGGCTTGGTTGGATTTCAGCCGTGATGTTGCCGTTTTCACTTCTTCTAAGTCGGGTTCATGGAATTGTTGGCTATCATCGAGTACGATAAAAGGCTCCTGTCTGACGGCGGGGTTTTGTTCGTCGTCGCCGTTATACAGTCTACAGAAGTGGTCTTTCCAAAGCCCCAGCATTTACTGCGATTCTCCTATGATGTTTCCTTGTTTATCTCTGCAGGCATTGGCTCGATGACCTTGAGCCAGCTGTTTTACCTTCCGGTAGAACCTCCGAACCTCATTCCTGCTGTTGGCTCTCTCAAAATCCTCGATCTGATGCTTCTCATGCTCCCTCTTTTTTCCTCTGAGAAGCCGGCGTTCCTCACTTATCTTTTGCTCGTAGAGCTCACGAGCAGCTCTTGTCCTTCTATGCAGCGCCGCTTTGTATGCCTCCTGCTTGGCTGCATGGGCCTGCCTGCATTCTTCATCAATCCAGGGGTTTCGTTTTGGTGGCTGTGTGAAACCCAACACATTAGAGGCGGCATCTCTAACTGCTTTCTGGCAATGTCGCCACTGGTCTTCGATACTTGATGTTGGCGGCATAGGACTCCTTAAGAGGTTACTTGACACTCGATCAGAGAAGGATCTGGCGATCTCTTGCGATTGTAGCCGTCCGACGTCGAATTTTCTTGCAGCATTTCCTTGTTTTGGTCGTTGTCGGGATATTCGTAGCACTACCTTGGCTACGACGAGGTAGTGGTCCGAGTCGATGTTGGCTCCTCGGAAAGTTCGAGCATCTACAAGTGCCTTCCGTCGATCGCAATGTGATCAATTTTGTTGACGGTTGATTGATCAGGAGATCTCCATGTACCTTTATGGATGTTGAGATATGGGAACCAGGTGCTTGCTACCACAACGTTTCGCCCCGCAGCAATATCGATCATCCTGAATTCGTTATCGGAAGTGGTGTCGTGCAGGCTGTGCTTTCCGACTGTTCAGCCAAAGATGTCCTCTTTTCCCAGCTTTGCGTTAAAATTGCCGAGGACAATTTTCATGTCATATCTAGGACATTGCTCATACGTTTTGCAAGGAGCTCGTAGAATTCGTCTTTTGGTGTCGTTCTTTTTCTCTTTTGTGGCGGCATGCGCGCATATAAGGCTTATGTTGCCAAATTTAGCCTTGATTGGGAGCGTCGTGATGCGTTCGATTACACTTTTGAAGCTCAAGACTTTTTGCCTGAGTCTGCTTCCCACGACGAATCCGCATCCAAAGAGTCGCTGTTGTTGCTCCCGGTAACAATTACCATAGTAAATGTCGCAATTTTTCATCCTCCTTTTGCTCGGTCCATCCCATCACATTTCCTGGATAGCGGTAATGTCTGCTTTGTAGCAGTTGAGGGTCTCCGCTAATTTTTCGGCGCATGCGGTCAATTAAGGGACCCAACATTCCACGTGCATATCCGAAATTCGTTGTCCTTAAAACATTTACTTGGGTCGTCATCAGTGTATCCGTCCGTTTCCGAGTCCTGTTGTTGCTTCGCAACTAAATGTTTTTCTACGTAGTCGGAAAGTCACCCCGACTTACAACCCCCAATCTGGAGTACCTGCACTTGATGTGACTCCAAGTGCAAGAGCCGGAAAAACCGCTCCTTTTACGGCTTGGGCTTCAAATAAGTCGAAGTAGCCTGTAAAGGTGTTCACCAATTAGTTTGGCCTAACTGGAACTGAAGACGCTACACCGTTGATTCCAAAAAAAAGAATTCGCTGCCGTCGTTCGTTGGAAGTGCTTTGGTGGGGAAACTCCTTCGTTGGAGGCCCTTCTACGAAAACAAGTTTCGCGATCGCATAGCTCTAAGCTTCATAGTAGCCACGTCAAGGCTTACCCCATGGAGGTACTTTAATTGGCCGTAAAAAGTGAGATATTCGCTCGCCTTCGTCAATGACCGTCCGGTTAAACTTTCTGTTATCAAGTTATACTAAGTTGTTCAGCCTTGGGGGAACAGAAGTAGAACTTCGTTCTTTTTAATGTTTTACTTGTTTATTTTTCAAAATGTAGGACAACAATAAGCTTATCAACAAAGAGATCAACTAAATTCATGGAACAACAATTGAAACATAAATTTGAACAAAAAAAAAAATTAAGATCAACATTTAACAACTAAGACTAAGGATCTACAACTAAAAATTGGGAGACGAGGCTTGTTCGGACTCTTTAGTTTCGTAAAGAATACCGAGCAGTTTCGTGGTCCACTCCGGATGTTCATTTTGTTTTTGACACTCAAGGCACCTGCAAGAAGGGATTCCATTGATTTAAGGATCAAAAATATATTCAGAGGTTTCTTACAAATTTTCAATTTGCCGGAGTTTTTCGAAATAGTAGTTCTTGTCGTTTAACGTCATGGTAATCTGTTGGAGTTCAATTCAATGAAAAATCGCAGTGACCTCATGAAAAGTTAGTCAAATTACCTGTGCCTTGAGTTGATTGCATGTTTCTGTGAGAACTTCCACACTTGACGGCGAAATCGGTTCGCTAGGTTGAGATGAGCGCGGTGTTAAATGACTTGTCGATGATGACTTTGTCCTCATCGAACTAGCACCAGGAGCTGATGTTGGCGTTGTCTTTTTGACCGAGCCAAACGAGCCCACTGGACTTACTGCTGAAAAAAAACAAAATCTTCTAATGCAACAAGATCTAGGCATCCGAGAAGAGACTTACCATTGGCCTTAAGATTCGTGGCACTACTAGCCTTCCTAATGGGCTTCCCTGCGGACAACGTCATGGTGGCATTCGTGACAGCCTTTGCATTTTCTTTATCGTTGGAGTACATGTCGTAGAATTTTTTGAACCATTGGAGGAACTCAAAATTATCTTGGAAACGTCCTTTTGACAATTTATCAATGGGAACATTCTAAGTGATGGATTTAAGGTTAAAAAATGATGAAAAGGCACAACAAATAGATTTACCTTATCAAAGTTCATCTTGAGAAATGCACTTTGGAAGAGTTTCAGGTTGTGAATGAAATCATGTTCTAATTTGGCGTTCATTTTCACCTTGCGCATTCCGATGCTGTTGGGGAAGATTTTGTCCATAAGCTGGCAATACGCAACGCCTGTAAATTGTTGAGAAATTAATGGACGACTTTAAGTTAATAAAGAAATTTACCAGAGCATAGTTCTTCGATTTTAGAGTATTTTGCTGAAAGGGTTGTGTTTACCCATTGCAACATTTCGTTGCGGGGTAGATTTTCACCGGTCACCCTGGGAAGGGCTAGAGATTTTATTTCTGGCATTTTATTAAATATATTTTCAAGGACGTGGACAACAAGTAAATTTTATTAAAAATCTTTTTAAAATGCGCGCGGTTAAACTTTAATAACGGAACTACAATAAACTGTTGCAATATGAATGGTCTAATGGTGTAAGGTCTGAAATGACATTTGTCACTGTCAAAAATCGATTGGTCGAAAATGAAGTATGCGTTCCAGGTTGATGATTCTAAGGATGTGTTCCAAATTAGAGGTAGATTAGTGGTTCACCTTCACCCTGACATCAACGATGCGTAATATTACGTTTCCACTGAACGATAATCTAGATTATCTTCCAGTTCGATTAAAAATAATCTAGTAGTGTTTCCACTGGATTTTCTAACATTCAAAATCTTGGTTACAAAAACTCACCCTTATTCTGACATTCGAACGAAAGAGAATGTCAGAATAAGGGTGATTGTCACAATTGAAAGTTCTTTTCGCATAAAAATACAAGGATGACCTCCAAAAAAATTAAAATGTTGGTTTTAAATTATTTCAATGAAGAAAAAAGTAGTTTTTTGATGGCGGCCATTGTAATGGATCCGGAAAAATGTTTGAATGTATATTGAACTATGTTTTCCTTTGAACAGAAATTATACCAATCAAATCGGAAATCAATCCAAGATTTTTTTAACATAAAAAAGCCCAATTGCACACTTTTTTCGTTAAATTGTGTTTTTCCAATTAAATTCATTTTTCTGAACAGATGGATCAACCATTTTGTTATTTGTTTTTGTGGTTTGTTGTTTTTATTTTCTTTTTGTTCAGTCTAACTAGAAATGTTTTTTTTCTCTCTTTCTTCCACCTTTTCATTGGAAATTGGAAAGTGAATCCATTCAGCACAGTCCAAATCAAGTTGATTAATTTGAAATCTCGAATCGAGATGATCAACTTTTGTATGGCAAGTCTAGTGATTTCGAAGAGATTTCAAGTAGATTTGACTTAATCTCAGATTATCGCTCAGTGGAAACAGCATATAACAACTGAGCCAGTTTCAAATGTTCCTTCGATTAAAAAAATGTTCTTTAGGGGCTTTTAGAACCTGCTTTGAAGCTCTTCCTCGTGTTTCCAACTGGTCCTTCTATATTAGATGCACTTCTCTTTTATGTTGATGTTTAAATTGCAACCACTCTGTCTGAGGTGTGACATAGCAGAAGGTAAAAGTTGATGTCCGAGGCTTAAAAAGAACTTGTAGAGAAAGCGATGAATGGAGATGACGTCACAATTTTATATAATATATAATAATTGGTGTGTCCATGCAAGGAAGCCACTGGTGTGCTGGTTTCCACGCGGCCACCAAAACGAAACCCCTGGTTTGATGAAGAATGCAGGCAAGTATATGCAGCAAAGCAAGACGCATATAATGCAGCGTTGCACCTGCACAGGAGGACGAGAGCAGCTCAGGAGCTCTACGAGCAGAAGAGGAGAGAAGAACACAAACTTTTCAGAAAGAAGAAAAGAGAGCATGAAAAGCGATCGATCAAGGATGTTGAGAGACTAAAAAACAGAAATAAGGTTCTGAAGTTTTATCAAGAGGTTAAACGAATGACTCAGGCTACCAAGCATGAACGTAAGCCTGTTAAGACCAACAGGGAAATATCGTAGTAGAGTCACAGTCAGTGCTGAGGATATGCAAGGACCGCTTCTGCAGACTGTACAACCGCTGCTGTCAGGTAGAATTAAGCCAAGATTTCCGTCTACCCGATCTTGAAGAAGTGAAGATAGCAATATCCAAGCTTAAAAACAACAAAGCCGCGGGAGCTGACGGCATCACTACCGAACTCTTCAAACCAGCCGGTGATGACTTGGTTAGGAACATGCACCGACTCATCTGCAGAATATGGTCGGAAGAGATGACTGGAACCTCAACATTGTTTGCCCGATCCTGAAGAAAGGAGACCCTCTAAACTGCACCAACTATAGAGGCATCAGCCTCCTAAACATCAAGGAACTTTGTGAACGCCTGAAGCCGTTTTGCAACAAACTGATTGGTCCATTTCAGTGTGGTTTTAGACCAGGAAAGTCCAACATCGATCAAATATTCACATTACCGCAGATCCTGGAACTCCAAATCGACACCTACCATATTTTTATCGATTTTAAGGCCGCGTATGACAGCATCTATAGAGAAGAACTATATAAAGTCATGTCCAGTTTTGGCATCCTTACAAAACTCATTCGTTTGAACAGGATGACAATTAAAGTCGGTTACGACTTTACCGACGCCTTCGATGTCAAACAAGGCTTTAGACAAGGTGATGCACTGTCATGCGACTATCTTCCAGAAGTCTGTGCGCGTCATCGAGAAAGGACACTAAACACCGACGTCTTGGACAAAACGTCACGATAGACGCATATAACTTCGAGGTAGTCAAGGACTTTGTCTACCTTGGCTCTGCTATCAACACGAACAATGACATCAGTGCCGAGATCAGAAGGGGAATAACTCTTGCTAATTGCTGTTTCTTCGGGCTAAAAAAGTAATTGAGTAGTAAAGCCCTCTCCTGAACAACTAATGTCGTTTTCCATTGGTCGTCCAGAAGCATTCCGAAGAGTCCAGAAGTCTTCTGAAAATATTCTATTGAACTGACTTTGACAGACGGAATGCTTCTGAGAAAGGCAGAACTCTTCTGTTTTGAAAATAAAATCGTCCGAAGAATGACACATACATCATAACCCGTTCCATTGGAGGTAGAAGAAGAAAAGTCAAAAAAAGACCAATGGAAAATGACATAAGGTGAAGCTCTATAAGACCCTCATCATCCCCGTCCTACTATATGGTGCAGAAGCATAGACCCTGTCACAAATGGAAAAAAGCACCCTTGTCCGGTTGGAAAGAAATGTTCTACGGAAGATCTATGGTCATATGCATAAATGGTGAATTGAGGAGAAGATTTAATCACGAACTGTACGGGCTGTACAGCGACACTGACCTAGCTAAAAGAGTGAAAGTCCAAACACTCAGATGGCTTTGTCACGTGGAGAGCGTGGACACCAATGCTTCGGCCCGTAAAGTCTTCGAATCCACCCCAGAGGGACGACGCAGTAGAGGGAGACCAAGCCTTAGGTGGCCCGCGCAAGTTGAAGATGATCTCAACCAACTCGGCGCGCCAAACTGGGGACCACCTGATGACTATAGCTTCTGAATTGTTAATTATTTCAAAAAATCTGTGTTGGTGACTTTGATTAATTTAATTTGATTTTATTAAATGCATTTACAACGTTTTTATAAAATACTTAAAACTAACATTTAACGACTGACTATTATTTAATATTTTTGAAATCACATCTTCGACTTCTCGTTGAGTGCTATAGTTGAGGTATTTAGAATTGCTTCCCGAAGAATAGTTAGCATTAAATCAACTTTCTCCACAGTCGCATTCTCACCCATCACGCCAATTCGGAAAACTTGATCAGCTGTTGGTCCCAATCCTCCACTGATTTCGAAGAAGTATCTGAAAACAAACAATTTGTTTAGATTTCATGTAAAAATATTCAAGAAGGTCGCTTGTCTTACTTATTCATTGCATATTCAGAAACCTTCCTCCAATCGACACCTTTTGGAATCTTCACTGCTGTGACAGTTGACAATCGATCATTTTGTACCGGTACAAACAATTCAAGTCCCATATCTTCAATGCCTTTTTGTAATCTGTACGAACATTCCTTGTGTCTCCTTATTACCGACTTCAGACCCATAGATGCCAATAAGGCCAAGGCTTCTCTCAAGCCATAAAGCAAGGTCGACGCAATTGTGTGATGATAAATTCTAGATCCACCAAAGCAATTCCAATACTGGCCCACCAAAGTCGCATCCCAATAATAGGACTTGACTTTTGAGGCCCTTTTTGTAATGTGAGCAATGGCTTTCTTACTAAATGAAATCGGGGTGATTCCAGGAGGGCCACACAAAACTTTTTGGGATCCTGTGTAAGCAACATCAACCTTCCAATCATCCATATAAAATTCAGTTCCACCCAAAGAAGCTACAGTGTCCACCACAAGCAGGCAATTATATTGCTGGCATAGCTTGCCAATATCACCGATGTTAGATTGAAAAATACCAGTGGAAGAGTCACCTTGGCAAATAAACAAAACCTGTGGCTTGTGACCTTCCATAGCGAGCTCTAATTCCTCAATAGTAAGTGCATGACCGAAACGTGCCTGAACAAAACGAACATCGGCACCGTATCTCTTAGCCATGTCAGCAGCACGATGGCCCCACATCCCAATCACACCAAATAAGGCAATATCACCATCTTCAAGGAGATTACAGAGGGCAGCTTCCATGCCGCCGTGACCTGAGGCGCTCATACACATTGTGGCTTCGTTCTTTGTCTGTAGTGCGTACTTGATGCCTTCTTTTATTTCATCCATAATCTGTAATGACAATGAGTAATATTTTTTAGGAACCAATCAGTAGAAAGTCGATATTATTCTCTTAGCGTCTTTTGTTGGGCGCCATTTTATAAAAACATAAACTGGTTTAAACTGGATTAAGGTACTTAAATTAAACATCTGTTTAAAAGATGACAACCTTATCAAAAATACAGTTTTTTTCATTCCTCAAGAAAAAATGGCATAATATACATTTATCACCTTTTATGTGTCATTATCAAAGAAGGACCTATACAAAGAACATTTTGTCTGGGTTTCATTGCAGAAGAAACTCAGAAGATAAGACCGTAGCGCTTTGTCTGCGTAGAAAATGCAGTTTTTCGTCTAGACATTTAAACGTTTTAATCTGCGCATCATCTGTTATTCAGGATGCTGCCATGACTTATCGAAATAGTGACCTTGTTGAACTTCTTGCGAGGGCTGTTTTTGATTTTAACAGGGACAAAGATTGATGATAATAAAGGTTATCTGATATAAGAAGTGTGGCCATTATAGAGATAATAACTGTTTTGTTTTACTCCAGATGCTAATAGTCAATTAAAAGGTATATAATGGTAGTTAAGGCACCAATCTTCAAAGGTCGTCGGTTATTTAACGGATGCGCTCAATGAAGGACTTTAAGCAGAACTTTTTTGTTTCTCATACGCAGTTGTTGTGATAATTAATTTGCAATATTTGTTTTTCGACGCATTGGATTTATACTCAATATCAAGACTTGCGCTGGTCGCCATAACCCTTTACTTTGTCTAAAGTGTTGTTGTAATCCATGCATTCATCAATGTTTGACAGATAACTGGATGGATAATTAGGATTTAGGACAGCAGACACCTCCGATGCGACATTTCTACCTGATAATAATTTAATTTATTTTTCCCGGAAATTTTTCGATAGTGTAATTTTGTTTTCATCTGACTTAGATTAAATTTGACATTTGCAAACAAAGTGAAATACCTCTTCATTCTATTTATTCCTAATATTCGAAATAGTGCGTTCGGTATAAAAGTTTGAAGGTAGAAGGTTCCGAATAGATTTAGTTGAACATTTTGACAGAGAAAGTTTAAGTTGTCATTTTCGTGTGTCATTTGCCAAATCGTTTTAGACTTCGGTTAACCTAAGTATTAACTGTCATTTTTAATTTAAAAAAAGAAAGATTCAGCATTAGCCGGGTTAAAAGAAGTAACCCATAAAATAGGTCCGTTCTTTTACTTCTTCGGAAGTTTTTGTAAAAACTGTAAAAAAAAAATCGAGGAATGGGGATGACATTTTGTGGTTCTCCTAAAAAGGAAAAGAACACTTGACAGCAAAAATCTCCCAAACAAAATTATATCACACAGTTTGACTGAACTCACAAAAACTACCGCAAGAAATTTTTGAGTGTAAAATCGGGAGATAGGGAAAATATTTTTCTCTTTCAAAAGTGACAGATATACTTACAAAAATCGGGAGTAAAAAAACAGAAACGTGGAAGAATTTAGTAGGTAGTTTTCAGAAGTTTTCAGAAGTGAAAAAACCGACATAAAAAAAGAAAACCAAAAATTCGGAAGCGTTGAACGAGGATTAAAGCTAACCTTGACAACAGGCCCTTACCGTCACCGTATAATATTTTTACAAGGAAGTTTCTACAACGAATTTCTCTGTTTTTAATTGTGTGTGTTTTGGATTTACAGAATTTTCGAATCGAAATATTGGCTCAAAAATTTGAGAGCAGTGTTTAATATGCTGTTTCCACTGGCGCTAATCACGAGATTTAGCGGAGTAGATTAACAATAAATCTCGACTTTTCTCAGATTTAAGGAAGACGAAAAGTAGTATTATACTAAATGTGCTATTATTCTACGTTTTTATCTACTTATGTGTACCCCAAATCCCATAAGAGTCGAGATTTGTTCTTAATCTACTTCGCCAAATCTCGTGATTAGCGTCAGTGGAATCAGCATATAAAGAAGCATTTTTATATTCGTCCAGTAGACTACATCAGTTCCATCAGATATCAGGTTTTTATCTCGAGCTACAACATAATTCACAAATTCTTCTAAGGGCCAATTCTGAACCACGTATTACGGATAGAAGTGATTCGTAAAAACGTAAGAAAATGTTATGTCATTTTTCATTGAACGTCCAGAAGCATTCGGAAGAGTCTAGAAGTCTTCTGAAACCGATCCATTGATCTGACTTTGACAGACAGAATGCAAACTCTTCCGTTTTGAAAACAGAACCGTCCGAAGAATGACACTTACATCATAACCCGTGTTTCATTGGAGGTAGAAGAAGAAACGTCAAAAATTGTTTTTTCCTTCAAAATCAACCCTCGATTGTACAACTGGACCATAAGGTATCAAAACTTTGACACTTGGCCTAAGCAAGCATAATTATATTTATACACAATTCACCTTTCAAAAACTAAAATTGATTATGGGGTGTTAACGTCCTACTTAAAAATAATTCACAAACACAAAAAAACTGATAAGATGTTTGCAAAACAAACATTATTATCTCTGAAAACAATTTCAAACTATTTTTGTTTCTTTTCTCCCACAAATAGTTCTTAAGGTCACAGATTAAAAAAATAAACTCACTGAATCCAAAAAAAAAAAGGTTTGGTAAACAAAAATATAAACAGGGATTTCATTTTAAGTTAAATGGTTTATGAGAATAATATTGAATACTAACCTGAAAACACTCAGGATGCATATGACCCAGAACTGGGTTACTCATTGCATCTAGAACCCTCTGCGAACAATTTGATGGTCCAGGGCCCATCATGGTCTTATTTGGAACCAACAGCTGGCGTTTCAAAATTATTGGTGGTGGAATTTCCATTTTAAATTTTTAAATTTAATATCACTGGGCTATGTCTTTTAAAACACTGAATCAAAGTAGCGTCCTCAACGTCCTTTTTATATTGAAAACCAAATCAGTCTGTGGTTAATGATAATGCAACTATATATCGCGGTGTGTATTGTTTTGTGGTTTCGACTTCGAAATGAACAACTCTTATCACAGCCTTTTGGTATTTTTTATTGGAATTCTCTACAAACTACTGGACTGATTCTCTTAAGTCAACTGAAATGGAGCTCAAGTGTGTAAATTGTCTTATACCTACGGTTGTCTTATCATTTTGTTTTGTGTAAGCTCTTATCAAGTT
This sequence comes from Sphaerophoria taeniata, assembly GCA_943590905.1. Lineage (NCBI taxonomy): Eukaryota > Metazoa > Arthropoda > Insecta > Diptera > Syrphidae > Sphaerophoria > Sphaerophoria taeniata. The sequence continues at coordinate 24,017,481 of OX016540.1, forward strand.
TACTAGGGTTTCGATTGCAAACCGTTATCTCTTCATTTTTTGTTCGTATACGTTGCGGTTCTATATCACAAGTATTGCGTTATAAGAAAATAGTCTTATACGAGATCTAATTTAAACAGGACATTACGATCTTTCACGTGGAATTCTACGGAACCCTTCTACTCGTATTAATATGCATTGTAAACCTGCATAATAGTTTTATTTAAATAAGAAATTAAAATGAAAAAAGATGAAGAAAATAATAAAATAAACAACCGGTACGTGCGACCCTGTCTGTTTAATTACGGAAGAAAGTACAATAATTCAAAGGAGAAGATGAGGTTAGATTTGTTGATAGTTAAGGTTGAATATTAAATTTACGAAGAAAATTTTGAGTTTGATAAGATCAAACGGGGTCGCTCATGTGCTGTGAAACTTAACAGATGTATTTTAATACACACAGATGTAAGTTATTTTGCATAGTACCCAAACGGGAACTCTAGACCGTGCTTAAAGGCTGATTTTTTAGATTGAAATTGATACGGGGTTTTTAGATGTCAAGTTGCGCGTGGTTCATTATCAATTAGTCGTATGATTTCTAACGCTTTTCAATTCAAATGCAAGTGCATTAATTGCGTTTTTAATTAGCAATCTGGAAGTGAAAAAAAGCATTCTGAATGCGTTCAGTTGGGCAAAAGTGACTGTTCTAATTCTGAAAAAAAAGAGAATTCGCTTCTGTTTTTAAATCCAAATGCTTTTTCAGATTCCAGATTGACAATTAAAAACGCCATAAGTTGTGAATCTCAAAATATAAGAAAAAACTGTGTAGCCTTTTTTTCAATAAAATTTCTTCAACAATTTTTTCTTTCAAGTTTAAAAAATAAGATTTCTTATGATGTTACGAGGTACTTGACAGACGTCCATCTGTCAACAACAAAAATAAGAGTTTTTGGTTTGTGAATTATTAAATGTCAATGTCTTTTCTTGACGTTTCTTCTTCTACCTCCAATGGAACGGGTTATGATGTATGTCTCATTCTTAGGACGATTCTGTTTTCAAAACGGAAGAGTTCTGCTCTTCTCAGAAGCATTCCGTCTGTCAAAGTCAGTCCAATTGAATTGTTTCAGAAGACTTCTGGACTCTTTCGAATGCTTCTGGACGTCCAATGGAAAACGGCATAAGTCTTCTAATTTGTATATTTTAAATACAGCAGGCTTGTCAAAAACAAGCCTTAAGGAAAACTGAGATATGTCTTGCAGGAAGCTGTCAAAAGAAATTGTCTATTATGAAAAACAGTTCTTCATCTACCGTGAGTCACAAAAGTAAGTGAGCATTCATAGTTTTTCTATGTTCATTCAAAAATAAACGAAAACCGTTATGAATGTGGAAACAAGTGCCATTTAAAATTGTGATTGGAAAGTAAAGATCACGTGATGAAGCAAAAAAACCGTTAATCATTTGCTTAAATTACAGATTTGCTCACATTTTTAAATTAGTTGCATTTTTGATGACACATAAGTAAGTAAGCGTCACCAATAAATATTTCTTTAATACGCAGTGTTGTGATAAGCTTTGGATTATGTCCGTGTTTTAGAAAAACATTTTGTAAAAAAGATGACACTATTTGGACAATAAATCAGAGCGTGAAATTGCTAAAATCGTTGATAAAAGTCCATCTACTATAGGTACACAAAATAATACGAAACACAATGACTATGGAAACTTGGAAATCGACCCCGATCTGGACGTCCACGCAAGTTCACTGAGCGGGAATGTCGGATTATTGTTGGGAAAGTGAAGAAAAATCCCAAAATTAGTGCACCGAAGATAACGACTGAAGTCACCATTGAAACGGGTAAGTCATGCAACCCACAAACAATCAGAAGAGTTCTTCAAAAAATCGGTTTTCATGGACGGAATGTGAGAAAGAAGCCTTATGTGAATAAAGCTAACCGACAAAAGAGGATTCTTTTTGCGAAAAGCCATGAAAATATGACAGACGATTTTTGGAATACCGTTATTTTCTCTGACGAGAATAAATTTAACATCCACGGTTCAGATGGTCGCGAAAAAGTGTGGAGAAAAAAAAACACAGAGTTTGATCCATCGAACATGTCGGCAACGGTTAAACATGGTGGTGGTAGCGTAATGGTGTGGGGGTGTTTGGCAGCCTCTGGTGTGGGCAATTTAGTATTTATAGATTCTTTGATGAATAGGTTTGATTACCTAAACATTTTAAAGAATATTCTTCACGAAAGTGCCAGCAAGTTGGGTATGGGTAGGTCATTTGTCTTCCAGCAAGACAATGACCCTAAACATACCTCACATGTTTTTAGAGTGGTTGCTGTATAACGTCCGCACACAGCTTAAATCTCCACCACAGTCATCGGATTTAAACGCAATCGAACACTTATGGGAACATCTCGACATCGGACTAAAGGCGATTTAAAAAAAGTCCTTACAGAAGAATGGTATAAAATTCCCCAAAGTATTACACAAAACTTGGTTAAGTCAATGCCTTCACGAATGAAGGCAGTTATTAAGGCCAAAGGGTACCCTACAAAGTACTAATCATGATTTAAACAGATATTTAATTGAAGTGCTTACTTATTTATGTGATATAAATTTCCTATAATTTCCTTCATTTAAGATGAATTTTAATTAAGTTTTCATTATGATTATATTCAGCTCAATTCTAAATATTCCCCGGGAATTGTACTCCCTGGGAGATGTGTTCTCCCGGGGAGTTCTCTCCCTTATTCTGAATTCATCGGGAGATTATTTTTCCCTTCGAAAGCGGGAAAAAAAATTCTGAATGTTCGAAACAGCTTTTTGGCACTGCTGTCGTTTTTGCTACTATAGTAGTATTTTACTCCTTTCGAGAGTCAAATGCTACTCTACTACCCTTAGACGAAATATACTCCCCAAACTTAGTGAACAAAATCTATCTATATATTCCATGTGGTATGAGACAAAACAAGAAGCGAAATTAAAATTCTCACATTTCTTAGCTAATTTATGTTCAATCAGCGAGATAGTTGGCTTAAATTTAAGTCAAAGTAACCAATTTACGAAAATTGCCAAACATTTTAACGTAAATTTTAAGGTTCCTAAAACTTCACACCTAATTCCACACCTTAATTACTCGAAAATGTTGAAAAAATGAGCCTGCATTTGTAAACACTTTTTTGTGGATCAGGATCACTTAAGTCTGTATTTATAGGTACGTTAATGATTTTGGATCACTAAAACCTTGAACCTACACTGAAGATCCAGAAAAAAAATTATAAGCATTAACAGAAAGGTAAAAGTTGAAAACTTAATTAAACATTTTGTAATGAAATAAATAAAATTCAACTGGTGGAATTACTATAAGTAGAACTGTAAGAAAACCTAACCTTTTTAATCACAAGACATTCGTCGCATGGCAGCATTAAACTTTTTCAAATCTGAAGTGATATTTTCTGTGCATTTCCGTTGTTAAATTTATACCTAATTAAGGGACAACTTGGGGAACTTTTAAGTATCAATTCGTCAGAAAAGTGGTAAGCTAGCGAAAAAGAATTATAGGCAAAAACAATTGATTTGGAGCCGTTCACTTATTTCAACTTGTGAACATTTGCAGTTGACAAACTCAAGAATTGTAAAGTCAATCTCAGGATTGTTTTTCTTTACTTACGTAACTTTTAATTCAGAGTTGTGAATTTGAAAGTAGTAGCCACTGAGAAACTCATAACAATTTGGAGTAGTTATGTTAAAAACATGATTTTTGTTTGCTTTTGGAGTCGGTGAAAGCAGCAGCGCGATGAAATTCTGAATCAAGAAGAAAAAAGACGACAGATACCTCTTCATAATGACATAATAGCCTCCTCCGGCGAAAATGTTCTCTAGAAAGTACCAGGCCAAAATGACGATACAGGAAACTACTTTTGTGTTCGAAGACCCTCCAATCAAAGAAACCTCTTGGGAAAGAGTGTAAACCCTTCCAAATAAACGCAATACATAATTGTGTGCATACAGATAGTGCATAGTCACTAGTCAGATAGATTTTTAAACTTTTTCTTTCCCTACTCTATTTAAAGCCCAAGTCTTCGTAATTTTCTTTTCGCTTTATGATGATAAAAATAACTTTAATATTTGTTTAATTAAAAAAACTGTTTTAACTAAATGTAGAAAACACACAATATCTGACAGAAAATTGTAGGTATGTTTGTTGATCTAATTTAGTTTGTTGGCAGTTGAGAACAATAATTTGAGAGTGACAGCCTCTAATGAAGACAACTTAAATCGAAATTTAAGGATAACATCCTCAAGTTGACATCAACTTCGATTGAATTAAAGGCTCCTCCTACCGGACAAACACACCAATTGAGTTGAAGAACTCCCAAAAATTTATAAGAAACTATCATTTGCTAATAAACTTCAACCACATCATTTTTGAAACTTCAAAACGATCTGCAGGCGATTTATCAGGCTAAGTTCCTATAGTTAAAAAATTATTCTACCCAAATATAGAAAATACTCCTCAAAATAATGCCAAAATACTCCCCATTACATTTTTGAAACGACAGCACTGCTTTTTGGCAATATTTGTCATATGAAACGAGAGGAAAGAGCTGCCAGAAGCTATCAAAGGAGTGTATTTAATCCTTTGGAGTTGCCAGAATGGCCGTGTGTACATTTGGTTTTTTTTTTTACATTTTTAATAAATTTCGTGTTTTTAATATTTCGAAAATGTTAGAGTTTATAAAAAAGTTCTTGTTGGGTGTGTTATTACTCATTTCATTAGGTTCTCATTGTCATAAGAGACAATAAACCAGTTGAAAAGTGTTTTTCAGTTCTTTCAATTGAACGCTTGTTTGCGTTTTTTCGCTGAGGGACCATACCAAACGGCAGGCGTTAGAAAAGACTTTAATGTTGGCTCATCCCATCCTTGTTTCAGTAAGGTGCTTAGTGAAGTCCTGGAAGAGCAGCTTTGTCAACAATGGATACAAATATGTCAAACAGCCGCAGATAAAAGAATTGTTGCTTTGGCGTTTTACATTAAACGCAACTTTCCTCCACAAAACTGTAAGGCTTCTTCCTTTGGCCTGCTCTGGAACACAGATGAGGTATACCTGATACCTCAAGGCATTTTGCTCTCTTTCGACCTAAAAATTAAATTTGATAAAATGTGCATATCAATGACAATGTGTAGGTTTCTCAATGCATTTCAAATGGGAAGGCACTAATACATTTGCATTGATATAGAATAACAAAGATTCACGGACACAAGAAAAGAGAGTGAACACAAAATTTTTTGGACGGTGCTTTTTAAAAAAAGAGAACGAGTTGCGACTCTAGCTAGGTAATACGTAATACCTCCTATATGCTCTGGAATCCACAGGCGACATCTCCATTAAATTCTGCAACATTTGCAGCTGTGACTTATAAGGTGTTTTAAACCTATGAAATTATTAAAATTTAAATTAATTTTCGATGCAAAAAACAAAACCTTGCACTTTCATTTATAATTCTCCAAGAATTATAGAATTTTTTGACTTAGGCCGTGTGCGAATTGGATGAATTGTGGTTAAAAAATAAAAATGGATGAATTTTTAACCACTACTGTCATATTTTAACCTGCTCAGCAGCTAGTCAAATAATGCGAAGTGTCAAAATTTAACCAAACGTCAATTTTTAACCCATTTTTAACTGAATTCGCACACGGCCTTAGTAAGTCAATGTTTTCCCTTTTTCGAAGATTGGGAAATTTAAAAAGGAAATAATTTTCCGCAGACTTTTTGTTTGTAATAAGAGAGTAGGGAGAAGGGAACAAACTCTCGGGGAATTGGTTTTTAGAATCGGGCTGATTAAAAATGTTATTTTTAATTCAAAATTATATTCTTAAACAAAATACATGCACAATTCTTTTATTTTTTTGATCCTACAAACATTTTTCCGGAAACAAGGTTTGAATAAAGAGGTGCTTACTTAATTATGTGATTCACTGTACGTTCGAATACCAAACAATTCTTACACTCTGATTCAAGTAATAGTTATCTGAAAAGAAACCAGGAATAAGGAGAACAGTGTGTTTTTCTACGCCAAAACAATTGCAGAATGTCGAGGAATCTGCGACGATGCATGGCAACCAGTCTGAAAAGCCAGTAAATTGGTGGATTAGTGAGCTGTTTTTTTGAATCAAGCGAGAAAGAAAACCGATTTACCTCTATACCTAAATTCTCCAATATGCTTTTTTTTTCACTGAATCTTAGTATATCGAACGACTAGTATTATATGCTGTTTCCACTGACGCTTATCACTAGACTAGAGAAGTAGATTAAGAATAAATCTCGACTTTTCTCGGGTTTGTGATTTATGAAAAGGTAGTATTGTACTAAACCTACTATTATTCTACGTTTTGATCTACTAATATGTCCCTAAATTCCAGAAAAGTCGAGATTTGTTCATAATCTACTTCGCCAAATCTCGTGATTAGCGTCAGTGGAATCAGCATATAAAGAAGCATTTTTATATTCGTCCAGTAGACTACATCAGTTCCATCAGATATCAGGTTTTTATCTCGAGCTACAACATAATTCACAAATTCTTCTAAGGGCCAATTCTGAACCACGTATTACGGATAGAAGTGATTCGTAAAAACGTAAGAAAATGTTATGTCATTTTTCATTGAACGTCCAGAAGCATTCGGAAGAGTCTAGAAGTCTTCTGAAACCGATCCATTGATCTGACTTTGACAGACAGAATGCAAACTCTTCCGTTTTGAAAACAGAACCGTCCGAAGAATGACACTTACATCATAACCCGTGTTTCATTGGAGGTAGAAGAAGAAACGTCAAAAATTGTTTTTTCCTTCAAAATCAACCCTCGATTGTACAACTGGACCATAAGGTATCAAAACTTTGACACTTGGCCTAAGCAAGCATAATTATATTTATACACAATTCACCTTTCAAAAACTAAAATTGATTATGGGGTGTTAACGTCCTACTTAAAAATAATTCACAAACACAAAAAAACTGATAAGATGTTTGCAAAACAAACATTATTATCTCTGAAAACAATTTCAAACTATTTTTGTTTCTTTTCTCCCACAAATAGTTCTTAAGGTCACAGATTAAAAAAATAAACTCACTGAATCCAAAAAAAAAAGGTTTGGTAAACAAAAATATAAACAGGGATTTCATTTTAAGTTAAATGGTTTATGAGAATAATATTGAATACTAACCTGAAAACACTCAGGATGCATATGACCCAGAACTGGGTTACTCATTGCATCTAGAACCCTCTGCGAACAATTTGATGGTCCAGGGCCCATCATGGTCTTATTTGGAACCAACAGCTGGCGTTTCAAAATTATTGGTGGTGGAATTTCCATTTTAAATTTTTAAATTTAATATCACTGGGCTATGTCTTTTAAAACACTGAATCAAAGTAGCGTCCTCAACGTCCTTTTTATATTGAAAACCAAATCAGTCTGTGGTTAATGATAATGCAACTATATATCGCGGTGTGTATTGTTTTGTGGTTTCGACTTCGAAATGAACAACTCTTATCACAGCCTTTTGGTATTTTTTATTGGAATTCTCTACAAACTACTGGACTGATTCTCTTAAGTCAACTGAAATGGAGCTCAAGTGTGTAAATTGTCTTATACCTACGGTTGTCTTATCATTTTGTTTTGTGTAAGCTCTTATCAAGTTTACTAGGGTTTCGATTGCAAACCGTTATCTCTTCATTTTTTGTTCGTATACGTTGCGGTTCTATATCACAAGTATTGCGTTATAAGAAAATAGTCTTATACGAGATCTAATTTAAACAGGACATTACGATCTTTCACGTGGAATTCTACGGAACCCTTCTACTCGTATTAATATGCATTGTAAACCTGCATAATAGTTTTATTTAAATAAGAAATTAAAATGAAAAAAGATGAAGAAAATAATAAAATAAACAACCGGTACGTGCGACCCTGTCTGTTTAATTACGGAAGAAAGTACAATAATTCAAAGGAGAAGATGAGGTTAGATTTGTTGATAGTTAAGGTTGAATATTAAATTTACGAAGAAAATTTTGAGTTTGATAAGATCAAACGGGGTCGCTCATGTGCTGTGAAACTTAACAGATGTATTTTAATACACACAGATGTAAGTTATTTTGCATAGTACCCAAACGGGAACTCTAGACCGTGCTTAAAGGCTGATTTTTTAGATTGAAATTGATACGGGGTTTTTAGATGTCAAGTTGCGCGTGGTTCATTATCAATTAGTCGTATGATTTCTAACGCTTTTCAATTCAAATGCAAGTGCATTAATTGCGTTTTTAATTAGCAATCTGGAAGTGAAAAAAAGCATTCTGAATGCGTTCAGTTGGGCAAAAGTGACTGTTCTAATTCTGAAAAAAAAGAGAATTCGCTTCTGTTTTTAAATCCAAATGCTTTTTCAGATTCCAGATTGACAATTAAAAACGCCATAAGTTGTGAATCTCAAAATATAAGAAAAAACTGTGTAGCCTTTTTTTCAATAAAATTTCTTCAACAATTTTTTCTTTCAAGTTTAAAAAATAAGATTTCTTATGATGTTACGAGGTACTTGACAGACGTCCATCTGTCAACAACAAAAATAAGAGTTTTTGGTTTGTGAATTATTAAATGTCAATGTCTTTTCTTGACGTTTCTTCTTCTACCTCCAATGGAACGGGTTATGATGTATGTCTCATTCTTAGGACGATTCTGTTTTCAAAACGGAAGAGTTCTGCTCTTCTCAGAAGCATTCCGTCTGTCAAAGTCAGTCCAATTGAATTGTTTCAGAAGACTTCTGGACTCTTTCGAATGCTTCTGGACGTCCAATGGAAAACGGCATAAGTCTTCTAATTTGTATATTTTAAATACAGCAGGCTTGTCAAAAACAAGCCTTAAGGAAAACTGAGATATGTCTTGCAGGAAGCTGTCAAAAGAAATTGTCTATTATGAAAAACAGTTCTTCATCTACCGTGAGTCACAAAAGTAAGTGAGCATTCATAGTTTTTCTATGTTCATTCAAAAATAAACGAAAACCGTTATGAATGTGGAAACAAGTGCCATTTAAAATTGTGATTGGAAAGTAAAGATCACGTGATGAAGCAAAAAAACCGTTAATCATTTGCTTAAATTACAGATTTGCTCACATTTTTAAATTAGTTGCATTTTTGATGACACATAAGTAAGTAAGCGTCACCAATAAATATTTCTTTAATACGCAGTGTTGTGATAAGCTTTGGATTATGTCCGTGTTTTAGAAAAACATTTTGTAAAAAAGATGACACTATTTGGACAATAAATCAGAGCGTGAAATTGCTAAAATCGTTGACAAAAGTCCATCTACTATAGGTACACAAAATAATACGAAACACAATGACTATGGAAACTTGGAAATCGACCCCGATCTGGACGTCCACGCAAGTTCACTGAGCGGGAATGTCGGATTATTGTTGGGAAAGTGAAGAAAAATCCCAAAATTAGTGCACCGAAGATAACGACTGAAGTCACCATTGAAACGGGTAAGTCATGCAACCCACAAACAATCAGAAGAGTTCTTCAAAAAATCGGTTTTCATGGACGGAATGTGAGAAAGAAGCCTTATGTGAATAAAGCTAACCGACAAAAGAGGATTCTTTTTGCGAAAAGCCATGAAAATATGACAGACGATTTTTGGAATACCGTTATTTTCTCTGACGAGAATAAATTTAACATCCACGGTTCAGATGGTCGCGAAAAAGTGTGGAGAAAAAAAAACACAGAGTTTGATCCATCGAACATGTCGGCAACGGTTAAACATGGTGGTGGTAGCGTAATGGTGTGGGGGTGTTTGGCAGCCTCTGGTGTGGGCAAGAGGAGATGTGTCATTGAAGGTTTCATGTGGTGATGTCATAGCAAAAGATGTTTTGTTTGTCCCAAGCTTATGCGTGAATTTGTTGTCGGTGGTGCAGATGGTAAAAAATGGTAATCGTGTTGTGTTCGGCTCAGATGGTTGTTCTATTTTCAATAAAAACAACAAGCTGATTGCGACTGCAAGTTTGCACAACAATACATTCAAATTGGACAGGCCTTCTCAAATAGTGAACATTGCGAAACTAAGTTCTGATTTGTGGCACCGACGTCTCGGCCACATCAATTATCAAACATTGAATAAGATGTCCAACGATGGTTTGGTGGATGGAATTTGTAGTGATGCAAGCGATAGATCTGATGGATGTGAAGTATGTCTCAAAGGCAAACAATTTCGGCAACCGTTTAAATTGTCCGAATCCACAACAAGTAGGCCACTTGAGTTGGTACACTCAGATGTATGCGGGCCTATGGAGCATACATCGATAGGAGGTTCACGATACTTTCTATTGTTTCTGGATGATTTCTCAGGAAAGATTTTTGTCTACTTTATCCATTCGAAGAGTCAGGTAGTAGATAAGTTCGTCCAATTCAAAAATTTTGTTGAAAATCAAACATCATACAAAATTCAGAAATTCCGCTCGGATAATGGTACAGAATTTTGTAATCACAAATTCGCAAATGTACTACGTAGCAGTGGCATCAAGCATGAGACAACAAATGCATATACGCCGCAACAGAATGGCAAAGCGGAGCGAATGAACCGCACAATAGTCGAGAAAGCAAGATGCTTACTTATAGATGCGTGCATGCATAAGCGTTTTTGGGCAGAGGCTGTGTCGACAGCTGCATACTTAATTAATCGTACAGTGACAAGAACATCCGAATTATCAAAGTCCCCAGAAGAGATTTGGTCAGGAAGAAGAACAAACGTTGAACATCTTAGAGTTTTTGGATCGACAGCAATGGTTTACGTACCGAAACAAAAACGACAGAAATGGGACTCCAAATCATCAAAGTGTGTTATGGTTGGGTATAGTGAAGAAAAGAAAGGATACCGTTTATATCATCCTGAATCCAAGAAGATAATCTTCAGTCGAGATGTGAGTTTCTTCGAAGACGTAATGTACTTTCAGGATTCAGTGGGAGATACCATAAGAAATAATGTCTTGATAGAACTTGACAACAAGATAGATGTCAGCAATGAAATAGACGAATGGGAAGACGCAGAGGATCAGAATGGCACATATATTGAAGAAATTTTGCTAGATGCAAATGAGACTGATTGCCTTGCCAGCAGCGAAAATGATGGAAATTTCAACGTAGACTCTCCTTCAACTTCCGACTTGGTTCAAGACAATTCACCGAGAACATCAAAAAGGCAGCCTAGACGACCAGCAAATTTCGACGATTACATATGTTATCAAATGACTTCAGATGATTCCTATGATCCAGTTACATTTGACGAAGCGTGTTCAAGATTTGATAAGACTCACTGGAAGAAGGCTATCGAAGAAGAGTATGCTGCTCTGATTGACAACGATACTTGGGAAGCTGTTGATTTACCTCCCGGAAAGAAAGTCATCAACACGAAATGATAGCAGACTCACTCACAAAAGCGTTGCCATCAGTCAAGTTCAACATATTCACATTTTCGATGGGAATTCAATCTAGTGGGAGTGTTGGAAATTAAGATTGAATGTGGCAGCACTGCTACAGTTTGTAATCTCTCAACCTTTATATTTGACACAATAAATTCACTTATTTTCATAGAACGACTTCGTTTTTGCTAAAGCTCTGGAATTTTCTTTTTAATAAAATAAATTTCAACAGAGTTGAAGCGAGATTGTTTATTTTGAATTTGATTGTGACGTTTGAAAAATAGAAAATAGAAAATTTATTTATTGCAGCTTGTGTTGTGCTTGTGTGTTTTCGAATTGGTTTTGGTGTATATTTTAATTATGAAAAATGCTAAATAAAGAAAATGATTAATTTATTCTTTCTTAATTTGAAGTAAATATGTTTTTTAATCCTTTTTCTTTCCTTCAACGTCCGGAAATATAAATTTTCGTTTAAAAACTAATTTTCTAATGATGACAAGACCCCATTTTCTTGACACTTCTAGTCGCTTTTACTGTGCGCACCATCTCGCATCTAAAACGCTTCTCGCATCGCTTCTCGTATCGCTTCTCGCATCGCATCGCTATCTCGCACTACCGTACGCGCAGCCTTAGGGTAGATGAAAACGTAGAATTATACTATTATTCTACGGTTCGATCTACTAATAGCTGCGTTCCTTTGGGAACATTTATCTACTGCTTTGCTTAGTACTTCTGGCTGCTTTGAACTAACTTTTCCCCTGTGGTCAAAGTAGTTCTTCGAAGTAGTTACGATACTAGTCTACGCCAGATGGCGTCAGTAGAAAGAAATATAAATTTTTGTTGTTTGATTTGAAATAAATCACAACTGACATTCAAAAACAAACAACCGCAATGACGTATAATTTTGGAGGTTAGATTTTACTTTTTGAAAAATTAACGCGTTCCATTCAACGTCTACTGCGAAGTACTTAAAAGTAGTTTAAAAGTCTCAAAGGAACGCACCTAATATGAACCCTAAATCCCTGAAAAGTCAAGATTTGTTCTTAATCTACTTCGCTTAATCTCATGATTAGCGTCAGTGGAATCAGCATATTACATGTATCTGCAACATCTTGAACTGCAAATTTCAAGAAAAGTAAAGCGGATATATCTTTGTGAATCATTAAAAAAAAAACTACCCCTTTTTATTTGCCATAATTAATTATAGCTCGTTGACAGATGTAAGAATCGCCGTTAGTTTGGATAAACATAAATTGATTTTTTTTATCCAAACAGTTACTTCCCTTGTTACTTTTTGCACTTCACTGCCTTATTGTTTCAGTTTGGCAAAATTTGTAGTTTTTGTTGATTTTTTTTTGCAAGAAAAAGAGATGCACTGCTGACCTGAACTTTACAAGTTCTAGGAACTTCTAATTACTAGAGAGTATGCTATAGTCAAAATGAACACGTTGGTGTGTACCATCATCTTGATCTTGATCCTATTTCCTATAATCTTGATTTATCAAGACGTTCTGCATAATGACTTTCACTCTCTATCGAACGAGCATGATTTTTATATGTTGCATCATTCTTTTTCGCATATGTTAAGATGCAGGTACAATTAAATCCGCCATTAAACATAATTCCCACGATAACTTTCAAAAATAAACAAAAATTAAAAATTTCAGTTTAGCAGACACTATCTAAGCACCCCCTTACTTAATTATCTCCTAATCGCTCCAAATGCTACCATCATGCATCTAACGAACACATCCCAAACGTAGAGAAACGTCAAAACCGCAAAATTCCACCAAAAGTCAAAAGCATTTGTCATCGCCTGCAAAGAGGTCTGTCTGGGTTTATGTAATTTTTTTTGTTATTAACCAATAATTATCGATAAAACTAAACAAAAGTTATAAATTCATTACTTTTTTCAAGTTATCAAAATCCTTGTGCTATTCAAAGTATAATCGATCACATCAATACACAATTTCAATCTTTTTACTCACCAAAATCAATTCAATGTCGTGTGGAGCAGCAGTGGTTGTTCTGGTTCCTCCATCGTTGCCGTGTAGTAGCACTTTGCCTTAGAGAAATGTCAAAATTTTCCCATTCAGAAAAAATAAAAACTTCCTCTCCTGCGAAGATAATTTTTCAAAACAACTCCCAAAACCCAAACGCACTCCTTGATTGACCCCTGCAAAGATAAAATATTGTTTGTCTCGCTAGAAATAATGCATCATCCCAAGCGAAGATATCGTTAGATTGGGTGTCGTTTTGGAAAATTCAATTTTGTGGCTTTTCTTACTGTTTTATAATAATTGCTGTGCAAATAGTTTTGATTACGCCAGAAAGAGCAAAGTGGCTATCGCCGCAATACCCATGTTTGTAAAATAACACGTTAACTACTGATAGCTTCAATTAGCGTATTTGTGATTTTTGTGTTTTTTTAAAACCTCGACTTTATTGGGTGATAAACGATAAGTTTTTGTTTTATTTTTCCAGTCGCCTATAGTGAATCAAGTGAAAATAAACGGAGAGTGAAGGTATAACAAACAACAACACGCCGCCGAGTGTGTGTCTTTGTGCCTTTGCCAGAGTCAGACACAAGAAAGAGAAAAAAAGGACTGAAAATGGTCGTTTGGAATGGGACTCGTCGCAATGTTCGAATCCTTCTTGTGGGGGATCCGGGCGTTGGCAAAACTTCACTGATACTCTCACTGGTAAGTGAGGAGTTCCCCGAAGATGTGCCCGCCAAAGCTGAAGAGATCACAATTCCTGCTAATGTCACACCCGAGCAGGTCCCAACTAACATCGTGGACTATTCAAGTAAGTTTTTATTGTCTTGCCAATGAACTCGACTCACTCTCTTGCATTTTAGATATCGAACAGACAGACGAGGTACTAGCCGAAGAAATTCAAAAGGCTCATGTTGTGTGTATCGTTTATGCAGTCGATGACGATGAGACGCTGGATCGTATCACATCGCATTGGCTGCCATTTATTCGCAATTCATGCAACACCAATGAGAAGGAACAAGAACAGCAGCAAATGAAAAAGCCGGTTGTTTTGGTTGGCAATAAAGTCGATTTGGTTGAATACTCAACCATTGATGTAAGATCTCCATTGGTAATCAAGTAAATCAACTAAACTGTCATTTCTACAGAGTGTTCTTACAATAATGGAAGACTTTCCGGAAGTAGAAAGCTGTGTGGAATGCTCGGCCAAGACCCTACACAATATTTCTGAAATGTTTTACTACGCACAAAAAGCAGTTTTGCATCCAACTTCTCCGCTCTACATTATGGAAGAGCAAGATGTAAGTCAAAGCTATCAAAAGTTTGAATTCCTAACTGAAATGTTTCTTTCTTAAGCTTACACCAGCGTGCAAAAAGTCGTTAGTTCGAATTTTCAAAATATGCGACATTGACGGTGACAATTTGCTAAACGACTACGAACTTAATTTATTCCAAAGACGATGCTTCAACACCCCCCTCCAGCCACAAATCCTTGACGAAGTTAAGGCGGTCATTCTAAAAAACATACCCGACGGGATTTACAATGACGCAGTCACCCTTAAAGGTTTCCTCTTCCTACACTGCCTGTTCGTTCAGCGAGGACGCAACGAAACCACATGGGCGGTGCTACGACGTTTCGGCTACAGTGAAACTTTAGAAATGTGCAAAGAATACCTTCAGCCACCGATTAAAATACCTCCTGGCAGTAGTACAGAGCTATCGCATCGTGGCCAGCAGTTTTTGTGTGCTCTGTTTGAGAGGTATGACAAGGATGGGGATGGCGCTCTGTCGCCGGATGAACACAAGATGGTCTTCAGTACATGTCCGTCGGCTCCATGGTCCTATTCCACTGATATTCGCAAATCATGTCCAGTGAACGACCGAGGCTGGGTCACATTGCATGGCTGGCTGTGTCGCTGGACACTCATGACTCTCATAGATTTGCCAAAGACCCTGGAGTACTTGGGCTATTTGGGCTTTAATGTCCACGAGAACGAATCACAATTGGCGGCTATTCATGTGACACGAGAACGACGAATCGATTTAGCCAAACGACAAAGTAGCCGATCGGTCTATATGTGTCATGTAATCGGTCCGAAAGGAGCCGGCAAGACTGGTCTGTGTCGCGGTCTGCTTGTCGACGATATGAAGAATCTGATTGGCAAAGATTTCAAGACAAATGTCGTCTATTGTGTGAATACAGTTCAGGTATACGGACAAGAGAAACACCTCATTCTAAGAGACATCGAAGTGAAACAAGTTTTGGATCCATTGCAACCGCAGGAAGTCAATTGTGATGTGGCTTGTTTAGTCTATGATACCTCAAATCCGCGTTCCTTTGAATATGTGGCCCGAATCTATATTAAATATTATGCCGAAAGCAAGATTCCAGTTTTGATTGTTGGCACAAAGGGTGATTTGGGTGATAATCGACAGGATTATTTGTTGCAACCGGCAGAGTTTTGTGAGAAGTACAAAATTCTGCCACCGCATATATTCACGCTGAAGAACAACAAAAAAGAGCTTTATATTAAGCTAGCAACAATGGCTGCCTTCCCGTGAGTAGATATATTTTTGTCATTTTAATATTCTTCAGAATTTCATAATTGAATGATGGATGATGCAATGCGTGCTTTCATTTATACTCCTGCTCCTTTTTATAACCTCAATTTAAAGAATGCCTGGTACGAACAAAAACTAACACAATCGAATGGTTTGCTGTTAATTTAAAATAACAAAATGTTTAATGTTAAGCTGGAAAAAAGATGATCGAAGCCGGGGGAGAAATATTGTTCTTAAGCATATTCTGGCATTATTTTAGCCCCTTACTTACTTATTTAAGGTGGCGCTTCAGTCCGGTGTGGACTTGGGCCTCAATCAACAGTCTCCGCCAGCCAGCTTGGTCCCTAGCCAGCTGTCTCCAGTTTTGCACACCAAACTGATTGAGGTCCTCTTCCACTTGGTGCGAAACCTGAGTCGCGGTCTTCCTCTTCTTCTACGTCCCTCGGGAATATTGTCGAAGACTTTCCTGGCCGGAGCATTGGTGTCCATCCGCTCTAAATGACCGCGCCATCTGCATCTCTGCAACTTGACTCTCCTGGCTAGGTCTATGTCGTTCGCTGTTGTATCTTCTTCGCCATTCCCCTTCAATGCACATAATGGCCAAAGATGACCCGAAGAACTTTCCTCTCGAAACAGCCTAAGTCACATTCATCCGATTATGTCAAGGTCCATGCTTCTGCACCATACAGCAGGACTGGAATGATGAGGGTGTTGTACAGTTTTACCTTAGTTGCTCGAGAGAGGACTTTTCACTCGATTGCTTTCTTAGCCCGAAGAAACAGCGATTAGCAAGAATTATTCTTCGTCTGATCTCGGCGCTGGCGCTGGTGTTATTGCTCGTGTTAATAGCGGAGCCTAGGTAGACAAACTTCTCTACTACCTCGAAGTTGTATGCGCTTAAGTTACGTTTTGTCCGAGACGTCGTCGGTGTTGGGTGTCCTTCCTCGAAGACAGCATATACTTCGTTTTTCCCTCGTTTACCGCTAAACCCATTTTTTCCGCTTCTGTCTCAATTCTCACAAAAACGCCATTGACATCACGCTGTGTTCTTCCCATTATATTTATATCATCGGCGTACGCGAGATAGTGCCTCTGGTGTTGACGGTGGAGTTTTGCCGACATCAAGAACGATGTTAAAGAAATCGCACGACAGTGCATCGCCTAGTCTGAATCCTTTTTGACATCGAAAGATTCCGTAAGCTCGTTGCGAACCTTGATGGAGCAGCTTGAGTTCTCCATCGTCATTTTGCACAAGCGTACGAGCTTGGCAGGGATGCCAAAACTAGACATAGCTTTAAACAGTTTGTCTGTGTAGATGCTGTCATACGCGACCTTAAAATCGATGAAGAGATGGTGGGTATCGATTTGGAGTTCATAGGTTTTTTCCAGGATCTGCCGCAAAGTGAAAATTTGGTCGATGGTTGACTTTCCTGGTCTGAAGCCACATTGATAAGGACCAATCAGATTGTTGACAAAAGCCTTCAGACGTTCACATATTACGGCAGAGGATCTTGTAGACGATGTTAAGTAGACGTATTCCTCTGTACTTGGCGAAGTTTCTTCTCGCAGGATCTCCCTTTTTCAGGATCGGGCAAACAATGCTGAGGTTCCACTCATTGGGCATGCATTCTTCCGACCATATCTTGCAGATGATTTGGTGCATGCTCCTATCTAGATCGTCGCCTGCTGCTTTGAACAGCTCGGCAGCTAGACCACTGCTCCAGCGGCTTTGTTGGATTTCTGCCTTGGTATTGCCGTTTTCAATTCTTCTAGGTCGGGTTCGCGGAATCGTTGGCTATCATCGTGTCCGATGAAAGGCTCCTGCCTGACGGCGGGATTTTGTTCTTCGTCGCCGTTGTACAGTCTACAGAAGTGGTCTTTCCAAATCCCCAGCATTGACTGCAATATTTTAGCCCATATCTCTTCCAATTAATCAGCATGCTTCGTTAGCAATTGGCAAGAAATTTGCTTTTTAACAACAAAACACCTCTTAATATCAGTTCCAATTTACCACCTCAAAGTCTTGCAATTGACGAAGTAGGATCTCTAGAATTCACTTCTACACTGATGCCTCAAAATAATTCCTAGTTGATTTCTTAAGGAGATGGTAAAATAGTTATGCTGGTGGCTAGTGACTCATCTGTTAGGTGCTGCTGCACGGTTTTTTACAACTTTGAGAGTTCTTTCTCAATGATCCTTGTGCTCTTGTTGAAACAAATATTCTTGCTCTCTATCGCTTTATCCTCACTCCTGCTCTTTGTATAACAAAAGCTCTACGAATGTCCAAGTGAGTCAGAAGCTTTGTTTCGAATAATTTAAATGCTTAAATGCTGCAAACTGTCATTAGAAAAGAGCTACAAGTCTGAATCCCATTGCTATTCTGCTTTAACTCCAAAGGTTCAAAACCCGCGTTGCATCATCCATAAACGATATTTGCTTTCGTATTAATTAAATTCGGCATTTTAGAATAGATCAAAATCATTCCCTAGAAAAGCGCTTCCATGATTATTTAAGCAACGTATTTATTGTTATCCTTAACCATTTTGTCCCTTTTTCTTCCTCTTTTTCCATTATGTGGTGGTGTCATGCGGTTGGGATATAAAAAACATTTTTTGTATTTTGTATTGTAGTCGTTTTCAAGCCGCTTGGATATTATTTTACAAGCACAGGTTGGTACAGCTGTGGGAATCAGCGTAAGTGTGAATTATATTGCTGAATTAATAAAACTAAAATATTCGTTTTCTTTTCATTTGTCTTCTTTGCCACGAACACAAACATTATAATCGTACACCATTTCCTCTCTAAAGACAAATAGAAGAAATCAAAGAGTATTGGAGACTTTTTATCAACTTTTCTTTTTTTGATCATCTCATGAAGTTTTTTTTTTTTTTTTTGCTGTAACTTAGAGTTAGAAGTGTGAATGTCTGCTTTTCCATTTTTTTTGTAGATCTTTCGGTTTGTGGTGCCATTTTCTAATCTTTATTTATTTGTTTTTAGTAATTTCATATCATTTTTTGAATTAAATTTTAAATTAAACCTTTCGTATTTTATAAAATCATTGGCGCAATATTATAGTCCGCTTATGAACAATTTTAAGAGAATTTAGATTTATACTAGCTTAAAATGACGTTTGAGTTATGACTGAAACGTCATTTTAAGCTAAAGGGTTTCTCAATTGGCGCGGGTAGATTTTGGCGCCCCGTGCCGGCCTTTGTTTTAGTGACATCATGGCAAGTTACACGATTGAACAGCACGTTCAAATGATAAAATTTGATTACCAAAATGAGTGTTCGTTAACGCATTTTACCGTAGACGTGGTGGCCCTTCACTGTCGATTCTTCAACGTTTGATGGCCAAATTTGAGACGACTGGTTCAGTAAACAATCAGCCAACACCCGTACGTTCAAGGAACGCAAGATCGGCCGAGAACATCGCCGTAGTCCGTGAAAGTGTACAGCAGAACTCGAGGCAGTCTATTCCTCGCCGTGCACAAAAACTCGGCCTTTCGCTGACTTAAACTTGGCGTCGGGACTTGGGCCTACACTTCGAATCGTTTGGAAGAGGACCCCAATTTTGGCCGAAAAATCATCGTTAGTGACGAGGCGCATTTCTGCGAAGCTCTTCCGGGTTGGATTCGAAGACTCTAAGAGCCGGAGCACTATTTTCCATTCGCTCTACATGACCCAACACCCAACCATCTAAGTCGTTAGACCTTAACTTTTCTGGCTAGGTCAGTGTCGCTGTACAGCTCGTACAGTTCTTATTTAAATCTTCGTCTCCATTCTCCAAAAATGCAGACAGGACCAAAAATCACTCGAAGAATTTTTCTCTCAAAGCAGCCCAAAGCGTGTTCATCGGATGTTGTCACGGTCCATGTCTCTGCACCATACATGAGGACCGGGATGTTGAAGGTTTTGTAGAGTGTCACTTTAGTTGCTCGGGAGAGGATTTTACTACTCAATTGCCTTCAAAATCACAAGAAGCAGCGATTGGCAAGAGTGATTCTTCGTTTGATTTCAGCGCTGGTGTTGTTGTCTGAGTTAATAGCGGATCCCAGGTAGACTAAGTCCTTAACTACCTCGAAGTTAAATCTGTCTATGTTGACGTTTGCTCCAAGACACAGCTTGTTTTATTCCATTTCAACATCTACCCGTCCTTATTGAAAAACCCTTTAGTATCACACTAAAGTTGTTCATTAGCAGACTATAATTTTGCGCCTAAAATTACCTTGTGAAATTAACAATTTGAACAAAAATTTCGTAAAGAGAAAAATGCCTGTGATTCTAAAACGTAGTTTATCCCTTTTTTAACATTTTGTTCTTGTCCCGAATGATTAATAATATTTGATTCCCGCATGTAAATAGAGAATCTGTTTGTTCCTAAAAGAAGTCTAATCACACTCTTCCTCTAAATCGATCTAGACATCTTCGCCAGTTTGGTCTAGCAACCGAGGACCCAACAGTTTGGTGGAAAGCCGGGATCGGAATTGCAGCCGCAACACTTCTTGGATTCTTTATGATGAAAGCCTTCCATGGTTCCGGACCTCATTCAAAATAGGTTTTGACAAAACCAGCAAGAATTATTTAATCTTAGTCATTCACAAAACAAAGAAACAAAAAAACAAAAACATATTTTTATATTTAAAACCAATGAACAAAGCAAATATTTTTTAACCAAAAAACACCTATCCCTAAACTTTATATTTATCCAAAAAGATATTGTAATCGAACCTAAATCTTTCAAGCAATACTAACTTTCTAAATTAAATTAATTTAAATGCATAAAATTTATATTGAACGACAAACACTTTTAAAAGTCTCTTGATTTACCATTGAATCCGATTTGTGACATTCTATTGTTCATTATTGGTCGAAATTCCGTGTTGAAGTAAAAAATAAATCAAACTTAATGAACTTTTTTGTAAATATTTTGTTATAAGATTTTATACTTTAAAGAATGAATAATAATTTTTATTTTTGTGGAGTTCAATGTTTAAGTGTTGTCAAAGGTTATAGAACAACAGCATAAGAGATATTAGAATTTAAAGTAGTATTGAATTGTTTTGTCGTAGTTTCTTTGTTTCAGTTCCCACTTTGGCCTTTGGCCTTTACACTAAGCAGCATTTTGTTTTTATTCTTTCAAAAAATTCTAAATCTAAAAACTTTGTTCATCCTATCCAAATATCAATCAAATATACGGCCCAATCGAGGTAACCGTCGCGGTCGGTCGGAACGGAAGTTTTCTCCGATATCCTCTCAATTTTGCTTCGAGGTAGTTCTCCGACAAGCAAAATGTTTCAGATTGGGGGGAAATCAAAAAAATATCCGCTCCGACGGTTACCTCGATTGGGCCGATAAACTATTTTTGTTTTTCCTAGAATTTGTTACTCTTAAATCCCATTTTATAAGCTTCTCTCTCCCTATAAATAGGAGTCAAACTAACAAAAAATGAATTTCCTATTTTTAAGCAAACAAAATATACCAAAAACAATCTCTCTTAAAAAATTGAAATTTATTTTGGTTAAATCTCGTTCGATATTGCATAAAAAAAAGAGTTCTTGTCAAAACATTGCATTCAGCTGTAGTTTTCCGTTTATGTTTGAAATTTAGAAACAAGGAAATATTAAATTAAACCAAAAAAAGAAAGAACTTTGAAAAAAGTATTTAATAAAAAATACAAAAGTATGTATAACAATTTAATATTACATTTATCTTTAAAGATTATCAGTATGGAATATAAATATGTTTAGTCAGTGCGATGGTATATGTAAATGTTAGTGCAATAAAACATTCAAACTGTATTCGGTCTTTTTGAACAAAAAAATATAAATTTTGCTTTTATTTTCATGGGGTTCCATGTGTAATTGGTTTCATATGTGCAAACCTAGTTACAAACCATCGCTATATAGAAGAGCTATACGATTTCATTAGAATATTTTTGGCTAGCGATACAGTACATGAGTTGAGTTTAATAATTCTCACTTTCTTACTTAATCGGCTCCCACTCCATGTAGGACATCAGCCTGAGACACAGCAGTTTTCCACGGCAACACGCATTCGTTCTCCGGCCGTCAAAACCAAGCGCTCTGGCATCCGGAGTTAATAATTCTACAATTCCCAATTCTGTAAGAAAACATCCAGGCGAAATATTGAAGAGCCTTGCATGCATTTAATAATTATTCCAATAGAGTATCCATTACTCCTTCGTTCTCCAAAGTATAAAAGACTTAAAGCGGAACGCCTGGTGCGAAGTTTGCTGGGTCAGCTAGTTAATTTTATATTTTGATTCTATACTTTGTATATGGATTTACCAGGTAAGGAACTATCAAGAATGGTTTTCTGCTTGGTTTGACAGTAGCAGCAGTTTTTTTTACATAAGTTTGTAATCTGTGTTCTCTGCTTGCTACTGTCAAACCAAGCAGAAAACTATTCTTGATAGTACCTGGTAGTTCCACATACAAAGTTCTATAGAAACTTAAAACAAGCTTTTCGTCTCATTCTCATTATTGGGCCGTTTCCACCTAATAACATCTCACTGAGATCTCAATGTCACTTTGACTGAGGCAAAATCGTTTGGTGGAACCATTGAATAAGAAGTACAGGAAGCGGTGTAAGCTACACGTACAGGGTACGTGAGTGAAGCAACAAAAATTTCTGATGATATCAAATTTTGGGGCCTCTGCTGTCAAACTGGGCCTGTGCTGTCATTTTGCTGAGCTGTAATTGGCCAAATGTTGTTTTGTAGTTTCATCTGTCAAAAAAACAAAAACTCGAGTTCGGGGGCGCATTTATTTTTGTTGGTGATTGTTAGGCGCTACACAATTTCTTGTGCTTTTTAACACTTGATCAAGTTGTTCACAGAATGCGCTTTCGAATACGACCAGAAAAAGGACAATAAATATGATGAATTAAGGATGAAAAATGAAGAAAATGTAACGAAACATAAAAAAAATAATAATAATAATCGTGCATGTACACCTTGAACGTTAAAACACCATGTAGTCCAAAAAAAGAATTGAAATTGAAAAATAAAATTGATGCACAATCTCGATTCAATCAAATTTCGCTTGGCGCCCCTGAGATTAACCATTCAACTGCAGACCAGCCCTGTTGTAATGCGTTTGTGTGTGTGAAACCCACACTACTTAGAAAAAAGCTTCATTTCTTTTTCATAAGGGGCCGGTTATAGCTATCATTGAAATGGATCCGCAAAAATCTTTGAATGGATATTTAACTATGTTTTCTTTTGAATAGAAGTGCAAATTATATACCAATCGATCGGAAATCACTCCAAGAATTTTTATTGACATAAAAAAGTTCAATTACACACTTATTTTTTCTTTAAAATGTGTTTTTCCATTTTCCGGTTGTAAATTATTCATTTTCCTGAACAGCTGATTGTTTTATGTCAAAAAATGAAACAAATCATTCCAATGATTTGCGTTTCAATTTTGTACAATTCCAATGATCTGTGTTTCAACTTCTCACTGTTCCAATGATAGAATTACCGCAGGAAAAAAATTCCTGACAGAAATTTTCAATGATTGCTAAGGGGCCGGTTATAGCTATCATTGAAATGGATCCGGAAAAATCTTTGAATGGATATTTAACTATGTTTTCTTTTGAATAGAAGTGCAAATTATATACCAATCGATCGGAAATCACTCCAAGAATTTTTATTGACATAAAAAAGTTCAATTACACACTTATTTTTTCTTTAGGCCGTGTGTGAATTGCGTTAAAATGTGTATTAAAACTTGACGTTTGGTTAAAATTTGACGTTTGATTGAAAATGGGATCAAATTTAGCCATTTGCTGTGTGAATTGCGTTAAAAGGGATATTTTTAACCAACATTTCTGCGTAGAACTAGGAAATTTCCCTCAAATAAAAATGTTTTTATTCACCTAGGTAAAATAATTTTGTGTACAAAACCAAAATTTAAGCAATAAATTTCATGAAAAGCCACTTAAGAAAACAAACAAACTCTGTTATATTCATTTTTCTCGACTTTGCAGTGGTAATTTGATAATTTGAGTCAACAGTAAAATATCTTCAAACGAAAATTTCCCTTTTTGGATGATTGGTGCCTTCCATCTGGTAACACTGCAAAACAAGACTTCACAGCTGACATCTGTTATAATTCTCAAAAGAAAAAACAATAATTTCGTTTTTCGATTTGAAAGTATGATGAATTCAAAGGATTTTATTTATTTTATTGAAATACATATCAAAGCAATTTTTAAAAAGTCATAACAACAAAAAAAAAAAACATAAACAATAAAACAGAAGCAAACTTCTCGTATCATTCATGAGAAAAAAATACACGTCAAAATTTTAACCCACTTATCCTGCTCCATAGCTGGGTAAATTTTAACCCATTTTATTCACCACGATAGTGTCAAGTTTTAACCAAACGTCAAGTTTTAATACACATTTTAACGCAATTCACACACGGCCTTAAAATGTGTTTTTTCCATTTTCCGGTTGCAAATTCATTTTCCTGAACAGCTGATTGTTTTATGTCACAAAATGAAACAAATCGTTCCAATGATTTGCGTTTCAATTTTGTACAATTCCAATGATCTGTGTTTCAACTTCTCACAGTTCCAATGATAGAATTACGGCAGGAAAAAATTTCCGGACAGAAATTTTCAATGATTGCTATAACCGACCTACCAGAAAAATTTCAATGATGTGTTTCAATGATGAAAACCAATGATAGCTATAACTGGCCTCTAAAAACGCTCATCAGGAAAAAATTTCAGATTCCTCCTGTTCCAATTTTTCCTGATGAAAACCAATGATCGCTATAACTGGCCCCTAATTTTAATTTTATTGATGAAAACAACTCGTTCACAAAAATTAAAAAATTAAATAATTGGAAAAATTATTTTTTTGAGGTCTCAGGGAACCGCAACATATTGAAGAGCCTTGCATGCATTTAATAATTATTCCAATAGTTTTTGGATCACTCCTTCGTTCTACAAAGTATAAAGACTTAAAGCGGAACGCTGGCTGGTACGAAGTTTACTGGGTCAGCTAGTTAATTTTATATTTCGATTCTATAGAAGCTTAAAAGAACCTTTTCGTCTCATTCTGTGAACAAATTTATTGTCTTTTTGTCGTCAACCAAACAAGCTAATAAATAAAGCAGTTCTCTCTAACAAAATAATGAAAATATCTCAGCGCTCCACGTCACATTTTGACTGGCTGAGCTCAGTGGGATTGTAACTGCGATACGAAGATTTTATGCTGTTGATAAGTCAATAAAGTCAAAATGGTTGACTGAGAAATCGAAACCAAAAATTGTTCGTAAAGAAAAAAACCAAGATCTGGCATTCGTGTACACGAGCTCTTGATAAGATTTTGTGAGGTTGCATAGGAAATACAATTGTTCGTTAGGTTGGATTGTCTTTGAGGGATGGGCAATACAGCAACAGGAACTGTAACGGGAACTGTACATTGTTTATCTAAAACGGATGACGTAAGCAAAATGCCATTTTGCCATTTCAAAATGCCATTTTGCCATACATATATACTAATGTATATATAATAAATGTACATATTATGTCTCACTTTAATAAAAAAAAATAAAGACTGCAATTTGAAAAGTAACGTCCAAAATGGCTTCTCTGTTTCTTCTCTAGTCTAGTGTATACATCCGCTTTTGCACACAGTTCTCTTTTGTTTGTTTTCGCAATTTCAAATTTAGCGTAGATTGCTAGATTGAATTTTCAAATTGGCAAACACGTTTTTCTTAAACTCACCACGAAAATACTAGAATCCATGATTGGGGATGAGTTCCGAAACTTTTGGCCGAAAACCTACTCGTGCCTTACATTGGCCCTGTTCCCATGTGAAGAACGATTGTGTTAGATTTTTTGTAGATTTTGCTTACTCCTTAATTTTTTTTTTAGTTTCTTTAAGATGACGCAGAAACAGAAAAAAAAGAAAAGAAGAAAAGAAAAATGAATTAAAGCCGTTGATATAAACAGTTTACTTGTGTTCGACAAACAAATATTTTGGATATGCGGGCCGAAGAGAAGAACACAAGGAAAAGCCTCAAATTTCTACACTCAATACTTTTAATTTTTTCCTTCCCCTTACGTTTTCTGCAAGCAACCCCGTTTGCCATCACTAATCAAAAAAAAAATTTCGATTTCCTTCACGTGTGAATAAGGGTATAAGGCCATTAAGATTTGTTTGAAGCAAAAACACACACAAATACATAGTTAAACTAACTCTTTAAATTTTATATCAGGTAGAGGTCAAATAACACGTTTATACCTTT
This sequence comes from Sphaerophoria taeniata, assembly GCA_943590905.1. Lineage (NCBI taxonomy): Eukaryota > Metazoa > Arthropoda > Insecta > Diptera > Syrphidae > Sphaerophoria > Sphaerophoria taeniata. The sequence goes on from OX016540.1 coordinate 24,043,779, forward strand.
ATAAGTCTTACTGCCGATTTCATAGAACATGGATTAAGTATAAATTGAAACCCGATTTGCTTGCATTTCGTTACTGATAAAGCCAGGTATTTATATAAAAAAATAAGATTTCAAACAAAAGCTTTTCACATGTTCAAGAATGCTGAACATTTGTTTTTATTTTCTTTTTTATTCATATTTGATGTCGGAAATCCTACTGCTTGATACATTTGAAGCCATTTCCTGCTTTTATGCAATTTTACTTGTTTGCTATCTTTTTGAACATATCCCTCTTCTGCTCACTTGTACTCACCTTTCGTACGTTAAAACTACAAATTTTCAAATTTTCCGGGTAATTTACTCCCCATGTGGGGTGTCACACTTTGCTGAGATTGTATTGGTAAAAACACGCATACTCTTGCAGTAAATGTTGACCGCAGCTTGTAGGCATTGTCATTTTGACAGCTCAGTTTCCCATCTCCCTTTTAAACTAATCTGTGAGCTAAACAGCTGATTGCAAACTGTAGTCTGCACAAAAAATGATAACAATCTGTCAAAAATGTGACAGCGACAGCAAAGCAACAAATTTCTGTTTATTGAGAAGAGAGGTGTGCTCTGCTGTGATATTTTATTTGATTTTAAAAAAGCGTTTTCAGTTCAATAAAACTCAAATGCTGTTAATAAAAACAATACTAAAACCAAACAAATTTACCGCAATTCAAAGAACATGCAAATTTAGTTTAAGTGCCAATAGTGCAGCTAGGAAGAAGGTGTGCATAGTTGGAGCTGGGCCTGCAGGCTTTTATGCAGCTCAGTATATTTTAAAACGATTGCCCGATTGTGATGTTGATGTTCTAGAGAAATTGCCAGTTCCATTTGGTCTAGTGCGGTAAGTGTTCTAGATCTCATTTTCCAAACATAACAGCGCGTAAAATATTAGCCAAATAACCTGAATTGAAATTAATTAAGTTTATGAAAAGGTATCTGATGTTTGGTGATAAAAGTAAGGTATTTACTTCCCAAAGAGTCCAAGGTTACAGTTGGCTTGGAATACGCTGGCTTAGATGTAAGGATAAACACAAGAAGAAGGAAAACCAAAATGTGACAAAAACGGTTCATGTTTGTGGATTGGTGTCTGTACAAAGATCTCTAAAAGCTTACTAGAAATAATAATTTTTCCTTCTACTTGGCATCATGCTCAAAGTGCAATAGCAAAACAGTCTTAATGGATATTGCAATTAGTGGTTTTTCAAGATCGTTGATAAGGCCAAGATAAATAAGTTAAAAATTGACACTTGGGACATGATGAAATATTGCTTTGTCTTACTTCCCAGGAATGTAAGCAAACTCAGAAACTACTTGAACCGTAGAACGATAGAAGAATTGAGCTCTTTAAGAATTTTAAATGATCTCAACACAAGGTGAATAATGCTACAATCATCAATCAGAGTTAGTTTCAATTAATTCGTTTTATTATTTTTATACAAAAACTTGAAACCCTCCTTCGTAATGCTCGAAATCAACAATCTTATCCGAACAAATACAAGCCTTCCTCGTAAAATTGCATCCGCTGTACCAAAATCTTCTGACTCTGCAAAATCTCTGACAATTTCCAATATTAATCGCTGTCAAACCGATGCAGTGGGTTCCTCCTTCAAACACCTGCATGGTAGCTGAAATGATTCCAAAACAAGATGCTAGTTCAAATTTTAAACATTTCTTAAAATTAAAATTTGACCTACGAGCAACTGTTCGCGCAATTCTTTTGTGTTCATGCAAAGTTTGATCCCTCAATTTCAGGGTCATCCCTTTGACAATATTTAAACAAGAAGCAAACGCAAGTAAAATTGCAAAAAATACACAAAAATTCATTTTTAAAAAGCTAAACAACTTCCAAAGGGGAGCAAAAGTAAACTGGAAACAAAAAGAAACGAAACCGACTGAAGAGAAAAGATTAATTGAATTCAATCTTGAAAAATTAAAAAAATACCCTTTCGGGGATTTTTCTTTTCTATTCCCGTGTTAGTTCAATAAACAAAATTAACAAACATTATTGTCTTAAGTACATAGTAGGACCTTGGCATATGTTTGATTAAACCTGGGGGAGTACAGAATTGGTATTGAATTATGTACTTACTTAAGGTGGCTCTACAGTCCGGTGTGGACTTGGGCCTCAATCAACAGTCTCCGCCAGCCAGCTCGGTCCCTAGCTAGCTTTCTCCAGTTTTGCATTCCAAGTTGATTGAGGTCCTCTTCCACTTGTGTGCACCACCTGAGTCGCGATCTTCCTCTCCTTCTACGTCCCTCGGGAATAGTGTCGAAGGCTTTCCGGGCCAGATATTGGTGTCCATCCGCTCTAAATGATCGAGCCATCTGCATCTCTGGAATTTGACTCTTCTGGCTATATCCATGTCGTTGTACAACCCGTAAAGTTCGCTGTTGTATCTTCTTCGCCATTCCCCTTCAATGCACACGGGGCCAAAGATGACCCGAAGAACTTTCCTCTCGAAATAGCCTTAGGGTTGTACAACGACATGAACCACCAATGCTGAGACTGGGATGATGAGAGTGTTGTACAGTTTTACCTTAGTTGCTCGACAGAGGGTTTTCCACTCAATTGCTTTCTTAGCTCAAGGAAACAGCGATTAGCAAGAGTTATTCTTCGTCTGATCTCGGCGCTGCGCTGGTGTTATTGCTCGTGTTAATTGCGGAGTCTAGGTAGACAAACTCCTCTACTACCTCGAAGTTGTATGCGTCTATTGTGAAGTTCTGTCCTAGCCTTCGGTGTTGGGTGTCCTTCCTCGAAGACAGCATATACTTCCTTTTTCCCTCGTTTACCGCTAAACCCATTTTTGTCGCTTCTCTCCCAATTCTCACAAAGGCGCCATTGACATAACGCTGTATTCTTCACATTATATCCATATCATCGGCGTACTCGAGATAGTGTCTCTTGTGTTGATGGTGGAGTTTTCCACTATCTCCTCAAGAAAGATATTAAAGAAATCGCAAGACAGTGCATCGCCTTGTCTGAATCCTTTTTTGACATCGAAAGATTCCGTAAGCTCATTGCCAACCTTGATAGAGCAGCGTGAGTTCTCCATCGTCATTTTGCACAAGCGAACGAGCTTAGCAGGGACGCCAAAACTAGACATAGCTTTATACAGTTCATCTCTGTAGATGCTGACATACGCGGCCTTAAAATCGATGAAAAGGATGTGGGTATCGATTTGGAGTTCATAGGTTTTTTCCAGGATCTGCCGCAGAGTGAAAATTTGGTCGATGGTTGACTTTCCTGGTCTGAAGCCACATTGATATGTATAGCAATCAGATTGTTGACGAAAGGCTTCAGACGTTCACATATTACGGCAGAATGGATCTTGTAAGCGAAGTTCAGTAGGCTGATTCCTCTGTAGTTGGCGCGGATCTCTCTTCTTCAGGATCGGGCAAACAATGCTGAGGTTCCATTCATCGAGCATGCATCCTTCCGACCATATCAGATGATTTGGTGCATGCGCCTATCTAGGTCGTCGCCTGCTGCTTTGAACAGTTCGGCAGCTAGACCATCTGCTCCAGCGGCTTTGCTGGATCTCAGCCGTGACATTGCCGTTACCACTTCTTCTAGGTCGGGTTCACGGAATTTGTTGGCTACCATCTTGTCCGATGAAAGGCTCCTGCCTGACGGCGGGATTTTGTTCGTCGTCGCCGTTGTACCTACAGTCTACAGAAGTGGTCTTTCGAAATCCCCAGCATTGATAGCGATTCTACTATGATGTTCCCTTGTTTTTATTGAATAGGTTGCTTCAAAGCAAAAGTTGGACCTATTGGCAGTTTGCATCACTTTCTTATGACATCCCACAGTGGAGACAAACATTTTACGGAGGTGGGTTGCCTGATGAGTTTAAGCTGAAAGTAAAGTCATACAGGGTTGTATTTTTGCTCTAGTTTCCTCCATAAGATCATGGATCTCGTGTAAAGAGGAACAGCATAAAGAAAGTCCTAACGGCGAACACAATCGCATACTTCGATCCATTTGTTGGGCATAAAACAACAAAGGTTCAAAGTTTCAAATTGACTGTATTTAAAATGAATTTATAAATCGAACAATTTTAGTTGCACGAACAGACACCCACGTTGCATTTGCCTCCAGAATCATTTCCCGTCAAAAAACAGTAAGCCGTACACGATGCGTCCGATAGTCCGAAGCTCGTAAACAGAAAGCTACAGGGCTCTAGAAATATGAATCTTAGTTCCTTAATTTATGAAGATTTCTTCCTGTAATTTACCCATGTTAAGGAGGTTATTGTTTTTGTGACGTTGAACAAATGTTTTCAAACCATCTGAAAGAATCAAATTTCGAATCAAAACTCGAAGCTAAGCCATTTTTGTCTATTTTACCCAAAAAAGTGCTCCCCTCAGCATTCATACAGCTGAGAACTACAATGAGACAAACAACTTGCCAAACTGTTGACTTCATATTCAAAACTAAACTCACAAATCCTCCGAAAACAACCTTTAAACCCAGCCTGTAATTCTGTTAATCGATTTCTTATCGCTAAAATTCACTCTAATGATTTTCTTTTAATCTTGTCTTGACTTAACTAATTACCACAGTTTTGGTGTAGCACCAGATCATCCCGAGGTGAAGAATGTCATCAATACATTTACCAAAACAGCCGAGAATCCTCGTTTTAGATTTTTGGGAAATTTGAGCCTTGGAAAGGACTTTAGCATAGAAGAATTACGTGACAACTATCATGCAGTTCTTCTAACCTACGGAGCCGATGAAGACCGTCACATGAATATTCCAAATGAAAATTGTAAAAAACTAATATCAGCGAGAAAATTTGTTGCTTGGTATAATGGACTGCCGGGGTCGGAGAATCTTAATCCTGACTTGAGCGGTGATACAGTCACATTGGTAGGACAGGGTAATGTTGCTGTTGATGTTGCTAGAATTTTATTATCACACGTTGACGTTCTCAAAGTGAGTTCATATGATTTGCAATCTCTTGAGTCTTCTTAAATTATGTTTGTTAAGTCAACAGATACTACGGAGTATGCTTTGGAAGCTTTGGCCAGCAGCAAGGTTAAGAACGTTTACTTGGTTGGGCGAAGAGGACCCCTTCAGGCTGCTCTAACTATCAAGGAACTAAGGGAAATACTCAAATTACAAGGCGTTTCGACGGTCTGGAGGAGTTCCGATTTTAAAGGTATTTAAACACGTTTTAAAACTGATTTTATGTTGTAGGTGACAAATTTCTGCCAGAGCAGGGAGTTCTTTTAATAAAACAGATTCGATGTAGATCGTTGTGGTGAATGAATCGTAGCGCGTTTTATTTTCTTCACAAAGGAAATTAAAATTATACATTTTGTTTCATTTAAACTTAAGGCCGTGTGCGAATTCAGTTAAAAATGGGTTAAAACTTGACGTTTGGTTAAATTTTGACACTTCGCATTATTTAACTAGCTGCTGAGCAGGTTAAAATATGACAGTAGTGGTTAAAAATTCATCCATTTTTATTTTTTAGGCCGTGTGCGAATTGGATGAATTGTGGTTAAAAAATAAAAATGGATGAATTTTGAACCACTACTGTCATTTTTTAACCTGCTCAACAGCTAGTCAAATAATGCGAAGTGTCAAAATTTAACCAAACGTCAATTTTTAACCTATTTTTAACTGAATTCGCACACGGCCTCAACCAAAATTCATCCAATTCGCACACGGCCTAATAACTTACTATTTTGGTGAACTTATGGCAGCGGCGACTTCTGCTACGGTTGCTTGTTGAGACATGAATAAACTCATCAAATTGAAATTCGTTATTTTAAATTCAGATTTCAGAGACATGGTCACTGTTCAGTTGTCTCGCTCTTTCTCTGACTCGTTCTTTCTTTTGACAGCTTGGCAAATATTTATTTCCGTGAGCAGAAGTCGCTGTCGTCACAAGTTAGGAACCAATTACATTTAGGAACTTCTAAAATTAGGCACCAATTACATTGGAACTTTCCAACACATGAAACTGATTCACTTTGACTCATCATTTGCAGATATACCAGAAATAGTTGATTCTTTACCGAGACCCCGTAAACGCCTTACAGAATTGATGCTCAAAAGCTTAAATGAGCAACAATCTTCTAGCAAAAGCAATGACAAAAGATTTTTGCCTGTATTCCTGCGATCTCCCAAAGAGATTCACGACGAGTGCATTGAATTCAATGTGACCGAACTTCAAGGCAACACAGCTATTCCCACTGACGTGTCAGAAAAATTCCAAACCGATCTAATATTGAGGTGCATCGGTTACAAGTCGACACCAGTGGACAAAGGTATCAATTTTGACGAAAAACGCGGATATGTTGTCAATAAAGAAGGTAAATCAAATATTGAAAGCCCTAACCACTTTTAAGAAATTTTCTTTCTCTTCGCAAAGGTCGCGTTCTTCACAAAAATACACAAGACATCGACAGAGGACTCTATGTAGCCGGTTGGCTCGGCACAGGTCCGACCGGTGTTATTCTGACGACTATGAACGGCGCTTTTGCTGTTGCCAAGGCCATATGTGATGATTTTGAACAAAAGCTAATAGAAACTCAAACACTCAAGTCGGGTTTGAATACGAGCGATAAACGAGTTGTGACTTGGAAAGGCTGGACGGAAATTGACAAAGCTGAAGTTAATGCAGGGAAGGCAAAAGGAAAGCCAAGAGAAAAAATTGTTGATATTGAGAAAATGTTACAAATAGCTGGCCTTTGATTGGGAGCACCGTAGGTTATGTAAAAAGGTGTTTGTTTGTATGTTAAGAGCGTATACTACTTCAAGAAAATAAAAATAGCAAGTTAAGCTTAATGTTTTCATTTTTCTCTCAACTCTATTAAACTCAAATGTTTTCTTAAACTTAAAAAACGAAAAAAACAAAGAAAAACCGTTTCAAAATCTCTAGTAACCAAAAAAAATGGATAAGGTGTCAACTCCAGAGCCGCATTTCCTGCCAGGGTAAACCTTAAACGAAATTTTCGGACGAGCATTTCATCAAAAAAAAATTAAATTTTAGGTACACAGGACATTGCCCTCAATATACCTTCCGTGTGGGTAAAACCTATTCGAATCTATCGCACAGGCTCCTTATCGATCCTTGCATTCGGCATTCGCCTAAAATCGTACTAGCAAATGGCAGCGAAGTTGCCATCGACAAACCAACACTTCAAGAAATTGATCTTATCAAAGCCCATGAACGAGATGGTGAAGCCGTTCTCAAGCATCCCATTCTCCCAGGTTATGATGGCTTCATTCCGAACTTGCATTCAAAGATTGGCGATCGATTTTTGGCCGCAGCTACAGCTGGTATAGCCGAACATGAACAGCACATGCAGCAATTGAGATGTGAACGCAGAAATTTGATGCATAAAGTCTACCATCAAAATGAAGAAGAACAAAAGGTAAGTGGGAAGAAAAAATGCAAAACCTAAAATTCAATTGCGGCTTTTGTTAGAAGAAAGACAAAGAATTGCCGTGTGTGACAGTAACGGACACTCCTGAGGATGTTACGACAATCCCCTATTCAAAACATACACCGCCACATTTTATGCCCGATGGCGATCCTCAGAAATACATAATGCGAGGTGAGCAAAATTTTAAAGTTCCAATTTTTTCTCATTTCGAAAAATGTTTTTTTAACCATAGGGTATGATGGTCATATTCCTATGGCATACCGCGTTGGCGAATCCAATCAGGAACTGACAGCAAATGCACTTAATAGCTTTTCTACCGATTATAAGAATCGGTTAGGTTCCTGGGTTGAAAAGGAAACGCCATATGTTTCACCTCCAACTGCATCTTTTGAAATCTACCATACCACCGGTGGCATGATCCCAAATTATGCTGGCCATGTTCCAGGCGAAGTTTTCCAATTTGGCAGTACTTACGGGAAACATACTGTTAACGCGAAACAATGGTTACAGAAAAGTAAAGAAAAAGGAAATCAATAAAATTTTAACAAATTAATATCGTTGATCTTAAAAAAGCATGTCAAATTGTACTGCTACTGAAAGAATTATAAATAAATAATTTTTTTTAACAAATTACAAAAAAGAAAAGCATTTATTAATTCACTTCACTTTGTGAACACACCCCCGGCCAAATGCTTTCGTCAAAAAGGGTGCATCTACTACATCCATACAGAAAATCTCTCACCTTTGTTGTTTTCACCACACATCTCCCACATCGCAGAAAATTTTTCATCCATCGCAGCGCAGCGAAAAAAAAACTACACAACAGAAAAAAAATAAAACAGGCAGATTAAAAAAGTTCTCTGTATCGTCGAGTTGTCTTGTGTGTCAATACGTCGGAAATTGGTTGGAAAAAAACGAGCGCAATCAGATTTTCGCGACAAAACCATCGAAAAACACTTCAAAATCGATCAGAATACAAAATCAAAATATTCTAAGTGGGAAAATTATAAATATTCAAACGAATTTCAATCAAAATTAAGTGAAACTTTTTTGCATTTTTTCCCATTTTCTTTTTCGTCAATTGTGTTGGATATATTTTTTTTTTATAGTTAAGTGCGAGGTGTTTACTTGAGAAAAAAAAGAAGCGAAAAAGATATGATACCAAGTTTATTTGATGACCTAAAAATGCATTCTGTCTCATTTTAACATGCACTTGTTTACTCGGCAACACCGCAGTGTATGCACCGACCTTACCTATTGCTGACTCTTTCATTCAAATAAATTGTTGCTAAAATCTCTCCTTCGTGCCGTGGTGAAGATTGAACAAAATAATTCAAGTTGAAGCTTGAAGCTGGTTGATACCTACAGTTTTTTTTCTGTTGCATATAAAAAGTAACCATTAGACAGAGGGAGATAGATAATAAATTCTCTCGCGACGACTCCATTTTCATATTGAAATTTTCTTCGTTCGTTGGAACTTGGAATTCGTGTTTCGGTTTCGGTCTTTCTCTCCTCTCCTCATCATTTCGTATCAGAAAAATTTCGCTCGTCTTTTTGTGACTCGCGCTGCCACAACAGAAATTCACCATTACCATTATTCTGTTGTTGAATTGAAGATTCGTTAAAATAAAAATCAAAAATTTTATATACACCTTATTTTCGTTCAGAGTTTCGCCTCAAATAATACCATCGCATTGCGTCGAAAATTGAATTTTTATATTCTTCTTTCGCGTTCGTGAAAAATAGAAAAGAATTATACAAAAAGTGCATTAATCTGTGTGTTTAATGTTGATAACAATAATCGGTACAATCAGAACTAACTAATGACCTAAAATAAGAAAGAAAAGAAACATTAAATGGTGTTACAAATTTGCTGAAGCGACGTGCAACGACGGTTGTGTTGTGTTTACAATATTATTTATGACATTTTGAGAAAGAGACGACACTTAAAAATTTTCAATAGATATTCATTTATTTTTGAAATATTTGGTGGTATTTTAATTTGTTGATCGCTGTTTATTGTGAACCAGGTGAGTTAAATGATTCAGTTTGGTTAAAAATTTCAATAGAAATCACTTACGAAAAGTGATAATAAATAAAAACATAAATAATAAGAAGGGTTGGTGCGTGAAGGAGACGTATTGGCGTACTCCCACTAGTGTGAGAGAGAACGTTGTTAGTGGTAGAAATGTTCGTTGTTAACTCTCATATTTCTATCTCTGTTTATTTATAGTGCACTGAGGATTTTTTTTGTATCTTTTTTTCATTAGTTTTTATTATTATTATTTTTATGTAATTGCCGGCGGGATTTGTATTAATTGCAACTTTTGTCCAGTTTGGAAATATGTTCATAAATATTTATTTGAAGAAAATATTTTGCTTGAGCGAGGAACTTATGGTGGAACAAATAGATTTACGCTTCTTTTTTATGTTCCAAGATTTCGTAAATAAATGAAAGCTGAAGTGCAGTTTGCAAAAATAATTGTTATTAGGTACACGAGCAAACTTGAACGAACATGCTTAGAAATATCTATGCATGGTGTTAGGAAGGTAACGTTATCAACCCTATTCATCAATAAAGACGGATGCGTTTAAGTAATGATTTTTCGCTTTTTCTTTTTATTTGAAGTCAAACTTCGATTCCAATTAATTTTATTTTATTTGATTTATGTAAGTTTATCAAAATTGAAAAATTGTGTGTGTTAATTTAAATCAAATCATATACATACCTGCGTAGATTTGTGGGAAAATACAAATCGGGAAACGATTTAAATTCTAAAAAACAGGTATTACAATTGCTACATACTTCTTCTTCAAAACCTTTTTTAAATTGCACATTTTAAACATTTCCGTTTTTGTGCAGAATATGTAAAGTGTCCTCTGAAGATCGTTTCAGTTCACATAAAAATGTCTTCACTTTAGGTACAGGGCCAATCGAGGTAACCGTCGGAGCGGAATTTTCTCGATTTCCTCCGAAATTTGCTTCGAGGTAGTTCTCCGACAAGCAAAATGTCTCCGATTCGGAGGAAATCGGAGAAAATTGCGCTCCGACTTTTACCTTGATAGAGCCGATATATTTATAAGAGACCCAACCGCCAAAATCCACGTTGACTTCAGATTGAAAGCTAGAAACGCTCTGAGCTCTTCAAAACTTTCTTTTTTGTCTTCATGCGACTTAGTTATAGCCTAGGTGTTGATTCAATATACCATCCAAAACAGGGATTATCTCATGTTACCTTATTCTTTCGAAGCGTTCTATACAAATGAAATTATATTGGCCTGTAAAGTCTGCCTCTTTCAATCAGGCTCTTTTTTGTCTCCGGCCCTCTTTTGCATTCTTACAAAGTGATATCTTGTCTGCAAATTCTAACCGAATAAGTTGTTTGCCTGACCCTTAGCTTCGTGCATACGAACCCTCGTCTTCAGATGTGGAATGAGGGCATTAAGCTCTGATTTAAACAATGTTTCGAAAACTCAATATTTTACTGAACGGTTAAAGCGAGCTATACATACACCCCATTGCTACTGATCGAAGATTTCAAAAGAAATGCTGTAAGACTATTCCTAAGTCCTAGGCAATCTTGATTACAGTGGAGTTACGGTTGTAGCGTACCAAGATTAAATGCACAACCACTTGCTTTATCCAAAGAAGCTAAATACCTAGGATTTATCCTAGAAAAAATAAATAGAGTGGCGCTACAGCTCTTGAAGAGCCAAGGCCTAAGAGGCTTACTGTCATGAACAATTCTCTGAGTGCGTGTGAAGAATTGAGGGGAACTACCAACTACAATTTAATGCCGATTCCGAACGGCAAAGTTGAGAAGCACTTTTTCATGACAGATGTATACTCTTGGAAGTTTTGTCAGTTCTTCACAAGAGGCAGTAACCGTGGAAGATAAAATAAAAACTTTATGGGCACGAGGAAGACTCGAACCGACAACTCGAACCACTAAGCCACGGGCAACTGCCCCAAGTTAAATTGGAAAAGTAACATAGAAGAAAGAGTAAAGAAAGCCAGTACCGCCTTATACTCTTGTAATAAAACCTTTGGTAGAAAATGGGGACAAAGACCTAATAGCCGCGTGTTATTATCCTCACTAACCCATATGGGTTACCCCGTGATAATAACACGATCTGGGTTAAAAAGGTAGAAGTTTAAGCTATGTTTTTATCCGAGACGCAACCCTAAGCTAAATTTTATTTTGCTTTTCCGCAAACAACTTGTTTTTATTAATTAATTCGATTGACTATTATCCTATGGCTTTATAAAACTGTGGCTAAGAGTGGAATACACGTTATTTTTTATTAATACGGCTGATATTACTAAATCTTTCTACAATAACTTCTTTTTTGTCTCACACTCGCCATCTATCCGCCATATTTAGAACATAGTTTTTGAGTTACAAAATAAACCCCGATAGCTCGGGGTTCCAGGTTGTTGTTGGTTTGTGTACAAAAAATAAACCCATATGGGTTAGTGAGGATAATAAAACGCGGCTAATATGATCCTTTTGATTTACACGGCGATAGTTCGTCCCATTCTGCAAACGGATCAATTGTTTGGTGGCCTGCCCTAGACAATAAATATAACATCGATAAGCTAAAAAGAGTTCAAAGAACTGCCTGCATTGGAACTACGGGAGCAATTAGATCTTGCCCCGCTGATGCAATCACAGTCGTTCTGAATCTTCTCCCATTGACATTCACGAAACAGTCTCTTGTAGTGCTTTAAGACTTAGAGAATCGGGTAAAAAATCCATTATACTCCCCGATAGATGTAGCGTATTTCAAGCTGAAGTTCTAGCGATTAGACAAAAATGTAGGATTCTAAAGCAAGCAGTCAAATCTGACGAAATTATAAAAACGGTCACAATCTCTATCGATAGCCAAGCAGCTATCAAGGCTATAAACAGCAACCTGACTAAGTCCAGAATCGTAAGAGATTGCAAGCAGGAGCTCGCAAGTTTTAGCGACAATATAAACATTTAGTCTGGGTACAGTGACATTCAAGGTAAGGAAATCACTGATGAACTGGCCAAGACGGCAACAAACCTTCAAATATCCCTAGCTGAGAAAGTTAGGATTCCCCTAGGAGTTATGAAAACGGATATTCAAAACCATTTTCGTAAAAAATTCCAACGGTAGATGGAAAAATCTCACCATAAGCAATATCTCGAGACAGATATGGCCCATTTACGTAACAAAGAACTTCTGAAGAAACCTAGGTCAGACATTGGCAGGATAGTTGCCATTTGCACAGGCCACTGGCCAGTCGGACAACATGCAATAAAACTTGGTATTCCGCACAACGAATCATGTCGAAGCTGTAGAGTTACGGCGTAAAAGGAAACACTCCCGGCCCTTCTTAATGCCAGAACAATGGCTTTGGGTGCTCCCTTCCTACACGAGCTTAGCAAACTCCCAAATATTACACGAGTTTTATGGTATCTCAACGACGTAATAAAGCGCTAATTGTGTTCCTGGACAGAGGCTGCCCAGAACAGCCATTCTAACCTACTTACCTACCTATACCTGGGTGTTATTCACAGACAAGCTCTTTAAATGATGTTTTCAAGATTGTGCTTCAATAAAATAGGCAGTCGCATTCCTCTTAAATATTTAACCATAATTTTAGTGCTATTCGCTCTAGCCTAACTTTGTTGTAGTTAATTTCAGAGACTCGTTCTATTTTGTATTCTCCCCGAATGTGGAATTCTTTACCAAACTCTGCTTTGGTTCTTCCCTCGCATTGCAGTATGTAAGAAAAAATTTCAGTATACAGCATATTAGCGACCATTGTCATAAGCGATGTCGTCTGATGAACAATCACTACACTGAAAGGCAAAGGTTGTTAAAATGTACAGAAAATCTGTTTGAGAAAGTTTTGCAGACAAAACTCCTATCTTTCCTCAGGGAACAAAACGATACAGCAGCCAGCTTTGGACATGGGTCACTCTTGCAAAGATATTACACAATTCGAGGACTAAAAGAGACCACTAATTACATTTCACCCTAACTAGATTTCAATGGGAACTTTTCTATCCTTATACCAGAAAGACAAGGCTTGCACCTCAATTCACTCATCAGTGAACAGGGTATCCCCTTCTACACTGACGGGAACAGGAGCTTAGGTGATTTGCCAATCTCTTAATATCAGAGAGTCACATAAACTCCCACATGACTAGTTTCTTTCAGGCTGAGATGTTTGCCATTTGAAAAAGCAGCAGAATTGGTACATCTAGAAAAACAACTCTTAGGAGTTTACATTTTTTGTGAACAGCCGCTATCAAGGGCCTAGCCAGAGAGACAATAAGATCAAAGGCGGTCCTAAACTGCAAGAAGTAACTAAATGAAATTTGCCACACTAACTAAGTTAAACTCTGGATTCCTGGACATAGTAGGGAATGAAACAAGAGATGAACAAGCAAGGAAATGGTCAGGACTAAGTGTAAGTAGCAGCAACCATTCAGATATGAGACCACACGTTCCGATTGGAATGCTCAAGTGGAAAATAGACCTTAAAACAAAAGAGCAAATATGTAAATATTTCCTGGAGGTCCAGGAACGATTGTATTATCTCTAGAAGTTTTTGGTCTAGAACAAATGAAAAGGAAACTCGGTAGGTATATCTTATCCCTGAGTAAAAAAAATATAAGAAACTTGATAGGTGTACTAACATTGTGCCATTGGCACTATGGCCACTAGAATGGGGGTATTTGCTTGCACCAGATATCTGTAGGAGCTGTCAAGATGAAGGGGAAACAGTAAACTGTGAATGTCCAAACCTCTAAACCAATCGACTCTGTTACTTCGGAAACAGATTTGTTGGGGAACTGGACGATCTAGCACTGGTCTCAAGGGCTAACATGAGAAAATTCATTGATAGCACAGGCTGGTTTGTTAACGAATCGGTCTATGTTCACCAGTAGTTTTAGGAGCATCAAAGCTTCCTTTCTTTTAAAAAGGGAATCACAATGGACCTATAGGCCCCCGTGTACGCAACATTTTCGCACTGTGCACACCTCTCTTAACCTAACCTACATTTTCAAAGCAATAGCAGTGTATGAGAAGGTCTATTGCAAACAGTGTGACCAAATATCTTGTTACTGGTTGAGTAGGTTTCGATAGTCCCCACTCCTGGTGAGTGATGATTTGAAGTACTTTTTCAAAGCACCAAATAAATGTTTCTTGTTGGTCTCTAAAAATAGCCAAATTTGTATTTTTATGCAGTTGAACAAATGTAGACCCTATAAAGAATTCTTCAACAAACGCTCCCAACAACCACATTCCCAACATGGATTATTCCGAAGATAAATCTGAATCAGATCCAATGCAAAAAGGCGCTGGAAGTGAAGATAAACAACAAAACTCGGCATCTGGCGAAGAGCCTCAAAATATCGCGAGTGTATCACCAAAAGATCTAGCAATCGACAAAAACAGAGAAAACCGATGTAAACAAGATTCTGAATCGGCCGAGTCTGGTTCCAATCAAAGCAACAATTTTGAACTTACCGGCCAGTCGAAAGGTAGCATTTGTAGCCCAGAAACAAACACAAAACAATCACAGGGTCCAGAAACAATCGATAATGTTTCACAAGAGTCTTCAGTTCCAGACAATATTTTATCGCCTCCAAAGTCAGAAACACAAACCGACGAAACAAATACGGCAACCTCATCACCAGCTTCGGAATCACAACTTTCACCAACAGGGCGAAGAGAAAACGCATCAGCAACTGTTGTTGGAGGTCTTGCTGTAGGGACAACCACAGCAACGGCACAATCCGGCGAATCATCGGGTGTCTCACCAGCATCTGGCAGTGGTGATCTGTCACCGAGAGTCGTCCAACCAATTAATATTATCGCCAACGGCACAATTCCCAAATCCGGAAAGCCGCTAATGTTGCCGATGAACAAGAAAATAAGCAAACCAAAGTCCAATAAACAAAAGAAATCAAAAGCGTTGGTTGCGATATATGAGAGTGAGGTGAGCATGGAATCTTTTAGCTTTTCTCTTTGGTCATTTCAATCTTGTTCTTCTTTTTTAAACTTTAGATTAGTGACAATAAAATTGGCATTAAACTCTGTATCAAAAAATCGGACAGCGGCAACACACCCACGAAAACCAAACCGAACAGGAAGAGATCGCGGAAGTCGAAAACCCGTGTCGATAGCGATGATTCGGAGTATGAGACAAAACGTCGACGAGACAGACCAACAAACAACAATTCCGATCGATCTAAACGGAGCGATGGTGCGACAAACTTTAAGGAACCCGTTGAGCAAAGTGCCTGGGGATCAACAATTCCCGAAAATGTGCTCTTAAAAGTGAGTATTCCTTCTTTTTCCCTGTTCTTTGACATTTACTTTAATTCCATTTGTAGATTTTTCAAAATGTCGTGGATAAAGACGGTGCTCTGCCGACATTATTCCGATTGGGAAGAGTTTGTGCCCTGTGGCGCAATGTATCGTTGTCCTCGTCTTTGTGGCGCTCAATGGACCTAAGCACTTGGGTTAAGGAGAAATATCGCACCGAATTGAAATTGAAATGGTTCATTGAAAACCGAGGCAGAGGGTGCACCGATTTGAATGTTTGTGAGTATTTCTAAATTTTATCAAATGATCGGCAAATGACTAATTTGTTTTTGATATTTCAAAGCCAATTGGAAAGTAACAGATATATCGTGCATCCTTGTCAAACTCTCAGAAAGCTGTCCCAATCTAACTGGCATAACCCTGAACGGATGGAAGGGCTTCACATCCGACCATTTGACATTTCTCGTCGATAACATACCAAAACTTGAGCGTCTAGACTTGAGTTCGATAAACGTAAGGACGGACGTTCTTTTCGATGGAAATAAAAAGAATTCTTTATTCTCATTCTTTATACACCAGGTTGAAATGAATGCAAGCAAAAGTGCCGTTGGCTTGCAATCTCTGTGCAATTCCCTACAAACAATCAATGGGCGGCTAACCCATTTGCATTTGGCTCACAATCGGCTTGCTGGGATTCCTCAAATTATAAATATATTAGCAGTGAGTTGTTTTCATTTGTTTGCGAAAAACAATCATGTATTTATTTTGCTCTGTTTATAGTCACATTGTCCCAATTTGGTACTTCTTGATCTCTCAAATGTTCATACGGCAGCCCAATCGCATGGAATATTGCATATGGAGAAACTCCAGCATGGCTGTCAGAAATTAAAAGTGCTACGTGTTACCAATTCCCATGTGACGCTCAGTCAGGCTTCAATTCAAGAAATGGTGAGAATATTGTCCTCTGGAAAAAGTTATATATATAAAACTCTCTTGCAATTAGATGGATTCGCCTGGATTTCCTGATCTTGAGGAACTCTCAGTGGCAGCTTTAACAGATGAATCTCGACTCATAAGCGACGAGCATTTGCAACGGATTTTGAAGAGTAGTACCAAGCTAAAGCTGCTGGACGTTAGAGGCTGTACGCGTTTAACGCATGAAAGTCTCATTCGTTTGCAAGCTTGGGACATAAAGCATCTATTTTTGTCTGGATGTTCGGTTACGAGAGATGTGGGGTAGGTTCTACAAGCACTATTGATAGTTCAAATATAACACCTTACCATTCGATTGCAGATCTGGTTTAGAGTTAATAGCATCAAAATGGGCGCATAGTTTAGTAGATATTGATTTGGCCTGGGCAAATGTGCAACAACCGCTTGACAATGCTCTGAGAGCGCTGGCGGAAAAAGGAAGCGAATCTCCATTAACGTTAGTTTATGACTTTGAAATCAGAACGAAACAAATATTTATTATTCCGTCTTTGTAGGCATCTCAACCTTTGTGGATCATCGGTTTCTGAAGATGCTGTCAAGGAGATTCTAGCCAATTGTCCGAATATGAACTCAATAAATTTGTCTTCTTGTCGTGGCCTGCCACGCGGTGTTAAACGTCTAATGCATGGACCAACCGAAATTCAAGAACTCCGTGAAGTCTTAAAAGTCCAAATGAAAGTTAAATTACCCGCTGAATTGAGTCAACGACAAGTCAAAACCGATGACCCGGTTACAAATTGATGTCACGAACCAACAGAGAAGTATCAATTTAAGAACAGGAAGTCATTTTAGAAATATGCGTAGATATAATTTTAGTTGTAGCAAAACAAAACAAAAAATAGTTACAAAAGAGAACAAAAAAGTACCACAAAGTAAGAAACAATTTCACACACAATTTACAATCTTTAAAAAAAGAATCAAACAAAAATCAACAGCAGCAGCAACACTCAGGAACAGAAAATGTCATATATTCATTGATTTACCGATCGAAAAAGGTAAGGAAGAAATGAAGAATCAAGAAACCATATGTTTCAGATTGCACAAATTAAAAGCATCATTCAAATCCTCTAGGTTGCTATTGGCCAAAAGTAAAATAAAGTCCATGATAGGCATTGATAGATTGTAGTCTTGCGTTTGGCTGGCTCAAACCTACTTTGAGATCTCGGGCATACACAAATTTTCCAACAAATAGTCGCTCAGCCAGTCAGCCTTCTCTTGATTTTTGTTCATTTTGTACTTTGAATTGAAATTCCGAGTATTACTTGTTGCAGACCTGTTACTGCAGTGGTCATTAAATCAGGGCCCTTATTGTCAAAACCATTATAGTTTGTAAAACCGCGTATTCGTTAAATTACGATTTTGTACAACGAGTATCGTAAAAAAAAACGCAACCCGTAATGAATTACTTACTACAGTCCGTTGTGGACTTGATCCTCAATCAAAAGTCTGCGCTATCCAGCTCGGTCCCTAGCTAGCTGTCACTATTTTTGCACTCCAAGTTGATTGAGGTCCTCTTCCAATTGTGTGCGCCACCTGAGTCCTCTCCTTCTACGTCCCTCGGGAATAGTGTCGAAGGCTTTCCGGGCTCGAGCATTGGTGTCCATCCGCTCTAAATGACCGAGCCATCTGAGTCTCTGGACCTTGACTCTTCTGGCTAGATCCATGTCGTAAAGTTCGCTGTTGTATCTTCTTCTCCATTCACCATCAATGCACTCGTGGCCGAAGATGACGCGAAGAACTTTCCCCTCGAAGCAGCCTAAGGCACATTCATCCGATTTTGTCAAGGTCCATGCTTCTGCATCATATAGCAGAACTGGAATGATGAGGGTGTTGTACAATTTTACCTTAGTTGCTCGAGACATCGCTTTTCCACTCAATTGCTTTCTTAGCGATTAGCATGAGTTATTCTTCGCCTGATCTCGACGCTGGTGTTATTTTCCGTGTTAACAGCGGAGCCTGCCGGGTGTCCTTCCTCGAAGACAGCATATGCTTCGTTTTTCCCTCGTTTACCGCTAAACCCATTTTTGCCGCTTCTGTCTCACTCCCAATTCTCACAAAGGCGCCATTGACATCACGCTGTGTTCTTCCCATTATATCAATATCATCGGCGTACGCGAGAAATTGAACAGACTTGGAAGATAGTATTGACGGTGAAATTTTGCTCTATCTTCTCAAGAACGATGTTAAAGAAATCGCACGACAGTGCATCGCCTTGTCTGAATCCTTTTGATGGAGCAGCATGAGTTCTCCATCGTCATTTTGCACAAGCGAACAAACTTGGCAGGGATGCCAAAACTAGACATAGCTTTATACAGTTGGTCTGTGTAGATGCTGTCATAAGCGGCCTTAAAATCGATGAAAAGGTGGTGGGTATCGATTTGGGGTTCATAGGTTTTTTGCCGCAAAGTGATTTGGTCGATTGTGAACTTTTCTGGTTTAAAGCCACATTGATAAGGACCAATCAGATTGTTGACAAAAGGCTTCTGACGTTCACATATTACGGCAGAGAGGATCTTGTAGGCGATGTTAAGTAGGCTAATTCCTCTGTAGTTGGTGCAGTTTAGAGGATTTCCCTTTTTCAGGATCGGGCAAACAATGCTGAGGTTCCATTCATCGGACATGCATTCCTCCGACCATATCTTACAGATGATTTGGTGCATGCCCCTATCTAGATCGTCCCCTGCTGTTTTGAACGGCTCCGCAGCTAGACCACATGCTCCAGCTTAATGAGTGCTTTAAGCTATCGTTTTGTGTTTACTGTCATTGCAAACAATTATTTGCCAACAAGTCAAGCTAAAGCCATAGTCAATTGCTCTAGACCGCTTTGTCAAGAAAACTCAACACATTTTCTTCAACTTATTTCCCGTTCTCACAATCGCTCTATGTCGTGGCTTCCGTTTCTCTGGGATTCGTTTTTTTACCCTTCGTTTCGTAATTCACAATAAGGGCTCAGTCAATCTTCGAATGAAAATGATTTTAAGTAGACCGATTGAAACAATCTATCTGCATCCCTTCAATATGCCTTAGAAATTGAACAAGCGTTTGAGAAGGACCAGCTTTTTCAAGTTACGGGGACAACAAGTTTTTTTTTTTTTTTACTTCAGTTACTTCAGTTGAAGTGAAGATTCACCTTCAAGCCCAAAATCATGTTTATTTTGAGACCAATTTATTTGATGCTCGGCATCATTTCGAGATAGCATAATTTCAACTCAATTGCTGCAATAGTGCGAATTCCATTTGATTGGCAGACAAGCTGTTCTTATGCTACTTCGCTTTCCAGAGAAGAGATAAAAAGCCTATCTTGGCTCTATGTTATCTATTTATCCGTTTTTTCTGTATAAAACAAAAACAGATACTTATAGTGATGGAAACAATTATAGAAACATGAGTTTTCATAAAACTAAACCACGAATAACTAAATACCATTGGACTTTGAATTTGTACGTCATTTTATTGCAATAAATTGTTTGTTTAGGTTTAATGGTAATAAATCTGCTCAAAATGCTTTTTTCTCCTGGAAAAAAATAATAGAAAAAAATGTTTGGAATTCAGTTTTTTTTTGGCTAAGAAGCTACCAACGTTTTGATTGTGCTTTAGTACTTGGTGGTTCCACCTGTATTTTTGATAACGGCTTCTCACCTTCGCCCCAACTAACTTAGCACATGTCTCCGTAGGTATTGAGTACCATTCACCTTGTATTTTTTCCCATATTTTTGGGCTTGGTATTCCCAATCTTGCGTTTGAGTACCCCCATAGATGCTCTATTGGGATTAGATCGGGAGACTGTGATGGCCTCTCCATAACATTTATTTTATTTGTTCGAAAGTACTCCTTCGCGAGTTTCGACGAGTGCTTGGGGTCGTTATCCTGCATTAATTCCCATTTAAGTGGCATATCCTCTTCAGCAAATGGCAGCATAACCGTGTTGAGGATTCGCACGTAGTCTACTGCACACATTTTATCCTTGATGCAAAAAATTAGTCCAACCCATGACGCTGAAAAACATCATCGGACCCGAATAAATTTATCTTTGTTTCGTCCGACCACAACACGTTCTTCCAATTTACACGGTGGAGGTGTTTGTTGGCAAAAACTATTCTCTGTTGAATGTTTTTCTTGCTCAATAACGGGACTTTTCTGGTACTCCTTGCAGGAAGATTTGCCTCTTTTAGTCGGTTCCGTATCGTGCGACATGTAACCGGTGCGTTCAATTCATTTCGTAGATCATGTGAAGAAAAAAATGGCTTTTTCTTGCACAACCGTACTAGGCGCTTATCAAAGCGCGGTGATGTTTTACGCTTTCGGCCTCTGGTTTCTGCTTTCTTCGTTGAATGGAGAGCTGTAAAGACTTTTTTCTTTGAACACTTAAAAGCTTTGGCTATTTCGTCCATTGTCTTTCCATCTGCTCTCAGCTTTTTCATCAACTCACCTTCAAGAATGGTACAATGAATTCCACGACCCATTTGTGTTGTTTTTTGACACTATTATAACGTTTTTTTTTTTCAAAAAACGAATAATAATGGAGTAAAAATTAACTTCGTTCACAAACGAATACTTCTCTTTCTACCAACACTTGCTTTCTCCTTCCAACATTCTAGTTTTGTGTGGTTGAGTTGGCATCACTGATAGGTGGGTTCCGCGATGTTCTGATGGAGCTGCCACAGTTTCTATTATTTTTTCCAGGAAAAACAAGCATTTTAATCAGATTTTTTACCATTAAACCTAAACAAAATATTAATTGCAACATAATGAAGTACAACCTTACAGCCAAGTATGAAACCAATAAAATATACAATTTTTAACTAAAAAATAACCAATTGTAAATACATAGTTATTCGTGGTTAAGTATTATGAAAAGTTTTGTTTCTATTATTTTTTCCAACACTGTATATCAAAACAATCAAACGTCCTTTGAATGGTCTGTCTTGTTGGGAACAACTTTTTCCATATTTTGGTATCAGAGGTGTTTTCGTGACAACCAAGTACAGCGAGGTTACAAAGAAAACAACAACACAATCTTACTGGGAAATATTTTTTACTTTGCTGTATTTGGTTTCAAATAATGTAATTTTATGTATGTATATTACGATCGTTAAAATTTAAAAATCATACAAAATTCTATATACTTTTTGCAACACGGTGAGTACATATTCTTATATTTTGAATGTAATTGTGTATGTTGCCTTTTTTTAGCACACAGTTTAAAATGTATTATTACTTTTTTATATGAAAAAAAAACCTAAACGATTTATTTTTCTTCAACATAATTATTGTATTTTTGAGCGAATGTTGCAAACAACAATTTAATTCTAAGTTTCAAACAAAGGAATATGTTAAACAACAAAAAATATATGTAAATCTTAAGCAAACAAAATATACTTTTTTTACGTACTAAAATTATTGGATATCCAACCTAATTTAAACAAACAAAATTGTAGCTAATTTTTAGTTTAAAATTTAAATTTAAAATAAAACAGAAACTAAAATATAATATTAAATATAAAATATAATTAGACTTGTTTAGAAAGTTTTTGTGATAAGTTGTTAACAAATTTTTTGTTTGTGCTAAAATTGTATTAAGATAAAAAATGTAAATCACATAGTTTTCTTTTGATTGCAATAATATCCTAGAAGGTGTAGGCAGTAAGTTTTACAAATTGTGAATTAACATAATTTAATATTCAAGGGAACTATTTTAAGCTGTTTGAAGTGTTTTGTTTCTTGTCCATAGCCTGTTTTTTGCCAATGTCATCAATAGCTGTAAACTAAAAACTCGATGAACAAAACCTGCCGAAGTTATTATTCTTTGTCTGGTAATTTCAGAAAAAGTTGAGGTTAAGCAAGTCTGAAGCGTAATGCTTCATGTTAGATTTTACAGCCCGATTCTCCCCATCATCACTGTTGTCACTGTCATAAGAAGAGGTGAAATTGATTTTGTGACTTTTCGTATTCCCCCCCCAAAGTCACAACTTGTGAGAGTCACAGAAACAATCGAAATTGTGATCTCCTTCAGAGCAGGTTATAACTAGAAAATTATTTGAGATTTGACATTTTGATTTATGAGTATGAATGAATATAGTGAAAAAAAGGAAGGAAAGAGAAAAGACATACGCTCTTCTTCTTTTTTCTTTATTCTTTTTCTTTGTTCACAACTTGTAACGATCATTGCTCATCGCCTTTGAAATAACACTACAGTAATTAAAGCAACCCCCATACACAATCTCTGCTTGCGTTGACAATATTGACGAAATCGCATCATATGTTGCGTTGAAACACATATTATTGCAGTTACCAAGAATCCATACGCATTTCCATATTAACATTGGCTGTGGTGAGTTTCGTTGTGACTTTTCTTGTGAGGATTATGGGAGGATCCGACAAATGTTATCGAATCACAACAATCCTCACAAGAAAAATAGTCACAAGGGCTTATGACTTGTGATTCCTCACAAGGGGGAGAATCAGGCTGTTAGTCATCAAAATTGTCCATTATGAAGTGTGTGTACTAATCCGTTTCAGTTCAAACTCATTCATCATTGTTCTGACCATTGTTAAGAAAAAAATTGAAATTTAAAATCTTGTTATTGAAATAACTAACGCAGTTGCCACCCTCCTTACATACATTCCTTTGCTGCGGTGTGTACAAAAAATAAAAATAGACCCAATAGCTAAAACGGTACGCATTTCTAATCTAGATATCGATGTGAAACACTTTTCTTCTTATTTCGCGAAAGTTATTGCACTGGGAACAAATCATGTTGTTTTTATCCAAAATGCAAGTTTTTATCTAAAGGTGTGTTTCCGTTTGAAAGTAAAAATTAGAGATGCCGCGGATAGTGATCCGGCCGAATACCGATTGTTCGGCCAGACTAATTGGCCGAATAACGTATATTCGGCACCCGAACATTCGGCCAACGCAGTGACATATTATCCTAAAGGCAAACTAGGCACGTGCCTAGGGGCGCTGCAACAAAAGGGCGCGCGGGCGCAGTAATTCTTACAAGTGGCAAATGCGAGTTCATACGTGGTTGTTAAAGTAACAAACTTGTGAACTCGAATTGCACTTGCATCTTTTGTTAAAATAAAAATCGGTCCTGAGCAATTCCTCTTAAAGTACAGAGTCAACTCGGTTTGCCAACTCGGAAATCGACTTAGCTTTCTTCTAATTTTGTTAGCATTTTTGAAGGTATAGATTTTATCTTTTGTGTTGGTGACCTTTTTTGTTGCAATGTTTTTGATCTGGTTGAATGGGCTTCAGGTCAAATGAAACAAATGTCACAACGTTTCGTCCATGTATTGATTTTACTTATTTGTAGTTGCAAATAACCTAAAGGTCGAAGTTCATCAGCGGATGGCAAAGATTTCGACGGATTTAAAACCTAATTTTTCTGCTTTTTAAGTTCTTTCTAGATTGATTTTCGGGGCAGTCCGATTTGAGAACAGAGTTGCCACTCGGTTTGCATAAGAACCAACTCGAGTTAAATTGGTTTAAAAAGTTTACATTTCGGCATATCATTTACTAACCAAATTCTAAAGATCTTTCGAAAATACTAATAGATCTCATGTTAACCAAGTCTCTTTTTCCTTGGCCCCTATTTCAACGCCTTTTCTTTAGGCTTGGTGCAGCGATTTCGGTCAAACTATAGTACGAGATATTTCTATATAGGGGCGCCAGTGAGATGCTTGCCTATGGCGCCCTCAACCCTTAATCCGCCACTGGGCCAACGAAACGATGTGTTTTTCTATCTCCTACGTGCTCTTGACATTTTATTATCTGTATTATTGGATTGCATTGCATTCGTGAACGATTTGTGTGTAGTTGTAGAAATGAAGAAAGGAAGTTGCTAAATACAACACGAAAATTGACAAAGATGTTGAAAAAACTTCTGTTGAAAGCAAAAACGAACTTTATTTAAGAATTATTCGCCAAGATTAGATGGTAGAACAATTGGTGGTCAGCAAATACAAAAAAGTATCCCCATTTGACATCAGTTGCTAAAATCTACCTCTCGGTACTAGTGTACACTGTACATAGTGAGAGACTTTTTTCAGAAGCTGGAATTGTTTAAGAGAAAGTACTATCTATTCACCACAATTTACCATTGGTTGATTTTCAATACTTAATTTATTTTTAATAAAAATAAAACATTTTTGTTTCGTAGCTCAGGAAAAATATATAAAAAAAACTACTTTCAAAACTCTTTATTCTTTCCTACACCAAAATCTTTCCATGGTTACATTCCGACTCTAACTAACTCTTTCGTTTGATTTCTTGATCTTTTTCGAATTCGAAAAGCTTCTCTTTCGATAATATTAAATTTTCTTTTCAATCATCGAACCCGAGAGTTGCCATCTCTCGGTGTTCGATACAATTTTATTTAAATAAACAATCTTTTTTCTCCATTTTTGATATTCAACCGAATATTCGGCCGGCCGAATATTTGGCGTATTATTCGGCCGAATACCGAATATCAAAAAAATTGGCCGAATAGGCAGAATAGTAAAAACACTGATAGTCAGTCTCAGGCCAATCTCGAGAGCAAACTCTCAAATGGATATAGCCTTGACCCTTGAGAGTAACTAGTTGAGAGATGAGAGTTGACTTTCTACTCTCTTGACTACTCTCTCTCGACATTCGAATTTTTTGAGAGTTACTCGCGAGTGGACACACTTTGCACCGCTATCGGACATAAGCTCGCAGAATTGCAATATAGCCCGTATTCTGCGAGTAACTCTCAGCAGTCAACATAGCTAGGCAGTGGACGTTACAAGAAACAAAATGAAATTTGTAATACAAAAAAAAAAACTGACTGTAACAAGCTATGCTCTCGGTGTAAAATTTCATCGAGATTCATTCAGTCGTTCTCAGTTGGTACTAATGTGACTTTATGGAAAACAACTACAGAAAGAGAAGTTATTTAAGGACAGAAACCAAAAAACCAATACTAACGGAATATTACTAATATTTTACAAGGACGGAAAGCTGAACTAAATCTCGGAACACAAAGTGCCAAAAAGTACAAAACAGTGGAAATTATGTGCTGTACTGCTCCTACAAATCCATATCTGAATATCTTTCTCTCATTTTTTAAAGTGAGCGTGAACAAAAGCTTGACGATGACCGAGCTTTCACTGTGCACAAAGTCAGAGATGATATAAGGCAAGGAGATGGGAAACAAAGCTGTCAAAATGACAATGCCTACAAGTGTTTCTACCAATACTATTACAGTTTGGACCATAGTTTTCATATTATTCATGTACAAGGAGAGAAAATAAAATGAAAGAAAATGAAAATCGCGGGATCTAGGGAGTGAAACGTAAGTCAGTTTCCGATCTTGTTACTTATTTAATCTTTGACAAAGTTCTCAAAACGAATACACTCAAACTTTGTACTTTGTGTTTCGATGTAGTTCAGCCTTTACTCTTGTTCAATTTATTTTATTAGTAATCTGAGCATCTGATTTGATGCTCGAAGTTAAGGGTAGACCCCGCAACTAATAAGCGACGACGCGGTCAATAAAAGGAAACGATGCAATGATTAAAAAAGCGGCAACCTTTCGCTTGAAAGAATTTATGTTTTTCCTACCACTTTCAATATCCGACTAGCAGAACCAATAGTATCAAGTGGACAGGGTTATGAAAGAACTATCAACAACTACCGATAGTTAACTCTCAAATGGACAGGGTAACTCTCGAGAGTTTACTTGCGACAGAACTCTCAAATGGACACGCACCTTTATAAACAAAAACAAATGAAAACAATAAACTTGTTTTGTAAATAAATTAACTTTAGTTTCGTCCCTTCTTTCTGCTAGAACAAAACGCATTTTCGGTAAGAAAACAATTATTTTGAAGTTCTCATAAATGTACTTTGTATTTGTATCTCTTAAAAATAGCAGCTTAAAATAAAAAAAAAGAAAAAAACTAGCACCTCAAACACAAACAGCTTAAACATACACATGAAACAGAATTCTTGAAAAAATCAAACACATAGTAAGTAACAAAAACAATTTTTGAATGATTTCTAGAATTTAAATAAACTCCAATTTGTTTTGTAAAAAAATCGTTTTTAACTAAAAGATAGAATTTTATACAACACAGAGAGCAAAGAAAAAACGCTGTCTGTTATGTATTTTGCGCAATGTAAATATGTTTTTTTTTCGGAAATAGGTTAAAGAACAAAAATTAAATAATATTTAAATATATAAGAGTTTGTTTCAAGTGTGTCGTTAAAATGGCAAAAACCAAGTAAAACAAATGTTGAATAAACCAGAAATTAAACAAAAAAACTTAGATGCAATTAAATAAGTTCTAAATTAATTATAATTAAAAGTATATATAAATATTAATAGATTTAACATAAAATACGAAATTAAGTTAGTCTTAAGTTGAACAAAACAAAAATTATATGTAAAACATGTGTAAGTCAAGAAAACAAAAATATTATAACAATACAAAAAACCATTAATTAAAACATTAATAAAAAGTTATTAAAAATATTTGGTCTTCACTCAGTAATCATACGCATAGCCTGTGTATGTGGACTCCAGATCTCACCAACTTTCACCTTGTTGGGAATTTATGTACTTTCACCATGGTTTTTTGGTCTAAATTGACCGGACTACAACGTCATAAATTCAAATCTTCTATAAAGGTGGCTAAATAACATAAAAGAAAACAGGAGGTTTCGAAATGTTCTGTAGATTTATTACGTTGAAATTAATGGGGTAATAATTGCATTTTCTGAAGTGAAACAGCAGTAAGAAAAGTTATCTAACCAAACTGAGAGGAACCGTGGGAAATAAGTTAAAATGTTGAGTAAACTTAAACTTATCGATTGGCCCGTACATTTCTTATGGAGAAAATAAGGGGATCTACTGAGGCTGCGAGGATGCATTCTACCGAATGTTAAAGTAAGAATCTTTCGTTTTCCAAAAATTTTATGCTTAAAAGTGTTGCTCTAACAACTAATTTTTATTACAAGAAACATTTTTTGATTGTTCAAATACAAAGTTAGTCAGATCAAGAATGGCATACTTGTAATGGATTTTTTATTTTTTTTTAATGCAATAAAAAATGCAAAATTGTTTTCCCAAGTATAACATTGTTGTGTATACTATTTTCATTTATTTTTATTAACTTTATTTCCTCTCAAGAATTAAATTGTAAGTCAAACAATCAGTTCTTGCGATAACAATTACTTTCAAGAATGTTTTTTCTTGGGACAACAATAAAACTTGTTGCTTTAAGTATTTTAAATCGAGTATCTCTTTAGTAAAATAATGAACGGTATGAACTAATTTTTGAAATAAAAACAAAAATGTGAAAATATCAACAACTTTTTCTCAGAACAACAACTACTTGTTGTTTTTTCTAACCTTAAAAAAAAAAACAAACAAACAAGCACCATTGCAAATTCAAAACAAAACAATAGAAATATGGTTCATGTTGTGCTTATAGTTTATGATGCATAATTTAAACATTGAGTAGTAAAGTCCTCTCTCGAGTTGCTAAAGTTCCACTATACAAAACCCTTTCATCATCCCGGTCCTCATATATGGTGCAGGGACATGGACCGTGACAACATCGGAGAAAACGCTTTATGCTGCTTCGAGAGAAAAATTCTTCGAGTGATTTTTAGTCCCGTCTCACAGTGCGTCGACCAGTGGACAAAAATAAAAAAAAAACAAAAAAAAATTTGCGTTTGAGATCTACAATGCTGTGATTCTATCAAAAACATGTTTAGTAACTGTAATTTATTATTTTCAATTGTTGTTTTTTTTTCTGCATTGATTAACGGGATTGTTATATGCAGAATAAGAACTTTTTTTCTTAGTTTTGACTAGCTGACCCCTCGAACTTCGTCTCGCCGCCCTCCAGAGAAACTCAAAAATAAGTATGTATAATTAACACAGATAATGTGATTTGCTTGAATCCAATTGAAATAGAGAACTAAATATATGAATTTACAAGCTTTACAACTAACTTTCTACTTTCATTAAAGCATGCAAATTCTCGTTCTTCCATTGTGTTTTGAATATTTCACAAAAATCAGAATTCCAAACAGCTTACGATTGTCCCTCTTATTTGCTGACTGGGAAAGTAAGATTGTCCCAAACATTTCTTTTTACTCAGGCTATCTACAGTGAAAATTTTATGAAAATGCATTGAGGATTGAGCGGATTAAGAATCCCTACCGGACATAAAAAACAAAACAATGCACCTTAAATTCCATACAAAAACTTGATTTTAGATCTTGAAGTTCTTCGTGCTCTCGCAGAGTTTTCCAAATTACCAACATTTCCATTTTTCCATTTGAAAATCAGTGCACCTACATATAACAATAACAATTTTCGCTTTGAAAGTTTTCCGAGTTTTTCGTCAAGAACTTTCATTTTTCCATTTGAAAACCCATTTTGAAACAAAAGAAATTCCAAGCAAAAAAAATCTTGTTCCCGATCTTTGTTTGGTTTTTCTGGTATTCCCACTCTTCCATGAGGTTTTTCCAATTTTTTTTTCACGGAAATCATCACTGAATACAACAGTATAAAAATTTCACAAATATCTGTTGGGCCATTTCGGAGTCTATAAGAGACATACATACAAAAAAACACACATCCATTTTTATATACAGGGTGGTTCACGAGCGTTGTGCCAAAAAGCTAGAGCGTGTAGGTTGAGTTAAGACAAGAAAAAAATCGTATGGGAGGGGGGTCTATTCCCCCCCGTTTAGCCGGGAAGGGCAATTTTCTGAAAAATTGACTTATTTTGTAAAAAAAAATATTAAAAATCAACGGCTTCGTTTACAACACCTTGCTATACCTTTCTGGAAAGCCAAAAACTTCTTCTTTCATTTTGTTTTTAAATTAAATTGTTTTAACGAATAATTTAAAAAATAAAAATTTTCAAACTCAAAATTTTCAAAAAAAAAATCATTTTTGAACTAATTTTTTTCAAAATTGTATGTTGTTAAGTACTAATTTTGTTTTAAAAATTCAATGCCGTTGTTAATTTTCAGTCGAAAACAGAAAACCGGATGCAAAAATGTCTTTTCGTTTTTAAGAAATTTAAAAAAAACCAAAACCACTTTTTTCTAAAAAAATCTTTGTTAATTTATTTGTACCTATCGACTTTTTCAAATTTATTTACGAAACATAAACCTTTCTTTTACTATTTGTTTTGTAAGTGGAGTTTTAAGAGGACTGAATAAAGTAGAAAAGTATTAGATTTTCAGTGGATTAACCATTTTGTTCATTGATAACGTCTGCCATTGACCTTTCACTTCAAGCTCTCCGTGCTCTCTTAGACGTCAGCGGATTCTTGAAAACATGCTACGACTCGGCCGCCTTCTATTAGGATATCTTTCAGCGTTTAGAAAATTATACTCCTTATATTTCATTCCATTTTTTCATTCATTCCTGCCAGTCATTCTCAAGATTAAAACGATATTCAAAAATGGGCGTGGCAGGGGGTGTAAATATAACCTGAAATTTCGTATAACTTATTATTAAATTAATTCGCAACAATTATTTTGTTGAATTTTAACAAAGTTTTGTAAAATTGAATTTTGTCCACCATCTCCATACAATCGACGCACTGTGCGTCTGCATAAATTAGATGAAGATTCAATCACGACCTGTACGAGCTGTTCAGCAACACTGGGGCCTTATTATGGGATTCGCGGCGGATCGTTTTCAATTCGACCTTTCGAACTCGACTCGCTTCGTATTTCCTTATTAGCGAATTCGAGGCGGAGCGAAAATATTTCTTCCAATATTCCTGTGATTTCACACTTTTGGTTTGACTATTTCTTCCAATATTCCACTGATTTGAATAAACACTCTTTCGCCTGTGAATCCGCCAAAAAAAAAGCTGTCGGATTTCAACTCGCCAGTAAACATTATGACATTTCCAATTCGCCTAAACATTATGACATTTCCAATTCGCCTTCGAATTCGTTAATTGGTCGAATTCAAATCGAAGAAGGCGAAAGCGAAAGCAATAATTGAAAAAATGTCAAACTCGCTAGCAAAACGATCCGCCGCGAATCCCATAATCAGGCCCCTGACTTCGCCAAAAGAGTTACAAGTCCAATGACTTAGATGGTTGGGTCATGTAGCGCAAAAGAAAAACAATGCTTCGATCCGTAGTCTTCGAATCCATACCGGAAAGAGGTTGCAGAAGAGAGCCTCGACCAACTTGGCGTGCGAAACTGGAGACAGCTAGCTAGGGACCGAGCTGACTAGAAACGCTTGTTGGATGAGGCCCAGCGACGGCACTGTAGCACTATTTTAATTACTTAAGTTATTAAATTTACTTTGCATAAAATTTTAATAAAATTGAAAAAGCAAATTTATTCGTCGCGAAAACAATTCTTGTTGATACGAACTGCCAAACAATTATCGCGTTCCACAAAATCCACAGTCCACACCCACAACTAAGAAAATGTTCACGCGTATTTAATCTCAAAAAGCATTCTTGTTTGGTGTTGGTTGTTTATTAGCGACAAATCAATAACTCTCATATAAATGAAATGTAAAAATCGACGAATAGTCCCTTAATGTCGTGAGCGAAAAAAACCTTGTTGAAAAAGCAGACAAACAAGCCTTCAGATAGTAAAACAAACTCATCGGGTTTCATGATATTCTTTATGTTAGATGATATTTTATTAACCATAAATCTAATGTCAATGAGTTAAATTTAACAAGTCATTATTTGTTTTGTTCGTTACGGTTACTATCGTTATTGTTTTATGCTTCTTGTCAAATTGAGAAATTCTTAAAAAAACAGAATTCAACGTCAACAACTTTAAGTGAGTATATATGCAATAATGTTTCACCAATTCATAGAAATTTAACAATAATCCAATTTAAACTTTTTAAGTGAATTTAAAATCAAGTGAAACAAATAATTATTGAAAAACAATGTTAATTAAATATAAATATGGTTTTAGTTTAAAAAAAAAAAACAAATAAAAACTCTGTCTCTTGTCTGTGTTAATGTAAATGCAAACATTTGGATTATTCAAATTGCACATAGAGTGCTTTTGTTGCGCTGGCTATGTAAAATGCACATTCTCGAACTTCCTTCATATACGCCTCGATGGCGGGGGAGTCAGCCTTGTTAATTGCCTCCTGCAAGTGTTCACATTCCCGCTGAATTTGAGCATTGTACAGATTGAGTTGTTTCAGAGCCTCACGAATGGATTCGTTATAATTTGGCTGTTTAAAATTGAAAGAAAAACAAAACGTTTAGAATACATCTTTCCGATAAATTGTTGGTTTTCTACTTACAGTTCGAAAAATGGCAGTTAATTCATCAACAGCCACTCGAATACGCTCGGCACAAGGTACAAATGCGTCCTTAGTCGAAGTATCTAGCATTGCCAAACAAAGCTCTTTCAAACGTCGAGTGACCAAGTCGGTTCGATGCTTTACTTCCTCACCGAACGGCTTGTCGCCAGCCATTTGGTACATGCTCGTTGTTGTTCGACAATCTGGCGGCTTATTCAGAGTAACCAAACGTCTTTCGTACATACTTGCCGGACGCTTGGCAGTCGATTGGTTGCTCCCAGAACCCGAACCATCTAGAACTGGCTCATTTTCTGTTTCAGTTCCGTTCAAATCAATACGTCTAAATGAAATCATAAACAAATCAAATAACAAAAACAAAAAGCAGAAACTAAATCAAAAACAAAACAAAAAATATCCTCACAATGGTTCATCGTAAATATTAAAATTAACGCCGGAAAACTTTGATTTCAATTCGGTATTCTCGGTGGACAGTTTTTCGACGACATTCTTCAGTTGGTTGATTTCCGATTCGTATTGGTTTATCTTTTTGCGCAAAGTTTCCACTTCGTAAACGTCAACTGGCCGTGTTCCAACCATAGACGAGTGATGGTTCTAAGAGAAAGAATTAAGTAAACAAACAAAAACAAAAGCAAAATCAAATCAAACACAAACAAGAACGAACAAAAAAAGTTATTCTAACACAAAAACAACATTTAGAGGTTTCCAAAGATGAACTACAAGGTACGGCAGGTAGAGTAGTTTATATTTTTATTAAATTATTTGATTAACAAAGTTATTTCGATATCACATCACTTAAATGTAAATATTTTAATTCTATGAGTTGACTACTGTCTTATTTGAAACTACAACTTACACCTAGTTTTAAACATTGATTAAATAAATGCTAGTTATTTCATGAACACATTTAAAGCAGTTCTAATATTTGATCATACACTACGCATGGTTTTTTATTGACAGATATTTAATTCGGAGAAGAAAATTGTGTTGACTTTGAATTACAATTTGTGGCGTTTGTTCAAGTGAAACAATGGAGATGTTTGCCAACATCGAAAACAAAACTAAAAATTTCTAAAACTATTTGTTGAGACACCGTTTGAAATAGCAATAAATCTACAGCAATTCTTTCGTTGGTTTATAATAGTTTTCTTGCTTCATTTGTCAATGTCTTAAATACGATTTTAGCCCGGCAAAAATCCTCATTCAAACCCTACAAGTGAAGTAGGGTTTTATCGAAGGAACATTCGAACCCCTCCTTTCTTTAAAAAAAAACAGATGGAAGCTGGACAGCATCTCCAATGGAGACATTAGAGTTACAAATGAATGTTCACTTTCCAGGTTGTGTAGAAGAACCACCCGAATTTAATCTGACTGTCAACATGCCAACCTCTATAATGCATGTTAACGCCCTTATAACTAGAGAAAATATAGTCTGGACTATTAAAACTTTCTCGCCATACAAATCTCCAGACCCTGATGGAATGGCTTGAGAGTATCTTTAAAGGTTGCCTCTTACTAAACCATGTCCCTTTGTCCTTGAGACAGGTAAGAGTGGTTTTCTTACCTAAAATTGGTAAAAGAAGGCATGAATCTGCTAAAGATTACCGACCTATAAGCCTTACATCCTTTCTACTCAAAACCGTGGAGAGAATCGTAGAATCTCACATAAGGAGTATTCTGAGTAGTTGTCTTCTATCTAAGTCGCAGAATGCCTACATGAGGGGTAGATCTACAGAGACTGCTCTTCATGAAGTAGTGAGAACGATAGAAAACACGATCCAAGGAATATACATTAGCTACCTTCTTAGACGTAGAGCTTTCAATAACGTCCTAACTGAATCCATCGAAAAATCACTTGCAGACTTTGGTGTTGAGGACTACATCAGAAGGAAGATAATATCCATGATAAGTAACAGGAGGATTCAATCAAAGTTAGGATATTCAATGTGCACCAAATATGCCAGCAGGCTAGCACTCCACTTAGGTCAAGAATTCTTCAACGGTATGAGACAATAGGCCATTATGTAGGAGAATAATACTACATTATGTATAGGATTGTACGTGCGAAACATACATCCTTCCAACCCCTCCTTAAATTTTTTTAGAATCTCATAAGGTATGTTATCAAAACGGCGCACTCAGCGCTAATTGTGTCCTACAAGGGGGTGGGACCGCCATTTCTACCTACCTAGTCCTGCATGTTAATGAGGCAGGATGGTGATCAGGTAAGATTAAGTTGGGTTGCCGAATTGTTCGTTACTCCTCAATAGTACAACGTTCGGAAACCCAATTAAATCATAGTTTAGAGGTTCCTAATTTCACTGGTGGTGTGAGCGTACTTTGTACGAAGAATGGAAGGCTGGGGGATAAACCAGCCATTACGAGCTCTTTCGGATGTTGTCATATTTCTGCCTTACCCCTATAAGAAGCTCTGCCGGGGCTGACTGTCTTTCCGAATTACTCGCGGGAACAAAATTGTGGCTTGGACGTCTATCCACATAAAACGGAACTGGCAATCTTTACGAGAAGGTACAAAATCAACTCACCCACGATTAAAGGAATACCCTTAAGCTTTTCCGACCAAGCCAAATATTTATGCCTCATTCTAGACACAAAACTAAATTGAAAGGCAAATTTTGATAAGAGTAAAGAGGCTACTGTAGCACTTTTTACTTGTAAAAAGGCCATAGGTTCAAAATGGGGCTTCTCCTCCAAAATAACCCACTGGCTATACACTTAGGTAATCAGACCGATACTCATTTAGGAGTTGTCGTATGGTGAACCGCACTGGACAAGATGGTAAATTTGAACAAACTCATAAAAGTGCAGCGGTCAGCAGGTATGCGCATCACGGGAGCACTTTGCTCAACACCAACAAAAGCTTTGGAGGTGCTTCTAAGCCTAACACCTCTTGACATATTCCCCAAAATGGTGGCAGCCAACTCATGCGTGAGGCTTAGAGCCACCTCTTAATAGATCAGTAACAAAACTGGTCATACTACTATCTTAGACAATTTCAGATCTATCCCAGATCGCTTAGACTATACCACCCCAAACATGGTATTCGAGAATAACTTCCATGTTTCAATCCCTTCAAGATCTTCTTGGGAAGAAGAAAGACCTCTGGAAGAAAACACGATACACTTCTATACAGACGGTTCAAAGAACGACGACGACGGCGTTGTAAGTGGTATCTACTGAATCTCAGTCTATCATATAGACTTCCCAATCAGTGTAGTGCGTTCCAGGCAGAAGTAATGGCGATAAAAGAGGCACTATCCTTGCTCAAAGAAAACGTTACATCTTGCAAGGATTACGTATCTTCTCGGACAGCCAAGCCGCTCTCAAATCTCTCGCATCTGTCTCCACAAACTCTCTAATAGTCCACGACTGAATGAGATGACAGAACAGTTTAACATTCACCTCACCGATGAGCTCGTCAAGAACGGAACACTTCTGCCCACTGTAGGGTACCACCTGTATAAGCCCACAATTATTGGGGTCACAACAGGACACTGCCTCATAGGTAGACATACTTTGAGGCTAGGGGTCTACACAAGTAACTGCTGTAGAAGCTGCCTGGACGAGGAGGAAAAGGAAACAGTCCAACACCTTCTATGTACATGTCCGGAACTCTCCAATAGAAGGAATAACTATCTCGGTAATCCCTTCTTCGATAATAACAGTAAACTGGCAACGATCGACACAAGATGTCTCTCTAACTTCATTAAAAGTACAAAGTGGTTTGTTTAAGTTCATTACTCTTCCATGAGTTTCTTCTTTAGTGGTATCACAATGGACCCTTGAGGTCTAAGTGAGTCAATAACATCTAGACAGCCACTCTAAACTAACCTAAATACGATTTTCTTTCGCTTTTGACAAACTACCTAAATAAGATAGTTTACAAAAACAGTTCGTCTTTGGTAAGAAAAAACTATTTTAACGAATGTGAAGACTACACAAGTTAGTTTTCCAAGAGAGAATGGCTAATGATTTGGGATAAACAATAAAAATAGAAAAGAAAAATCAAGCAATTGCCGAAACTAAGTTAACCGAATTCAATATTAACCACCGATTGAATATTTGATATTCACTTCAACTAATTCAACTTAAAATTTCCTAAATAAGCAAACAAACTAACATTTCTATCACCACCCTATCTTAAGCTATTAGAACGTTATTTTACTAAACAAATTATATTTCTTTTCTTTGTTACTAAAAAACTACATTTCCATCAATACTGGTTACTGTTACAAACAGCTTTAAGCTGCGTTCTTTGTTTTTTGTTCTTAGATTCTTAACCAAAACTATTATTGAATTTAAGAATCTTCTGTCGCATATTATTTACCTGCTGAACAATCGATGCAACTGGTGCGTAATCTTCATCCGAAGCTACGGGATCGTAAATTGGCTCATCATCAGACAGATTCGGATCGTCGGTGTACGATGTTTGTTGTTTTAAATTATCCAACGGTCTTAAATTGGCCATGTTTTGGCGTCTTCGAGCATCAATCAGTACATCCGTTAGTAGCCCAGCGAATTCAAGTGGACTGAAACGCGCGAGTTTTTGACGACCCTATCGAATTATTTGTTTGTGAAATTACGATATTCGAGAGTGGTTAAGGAGGAGTACCTGATTTCGTGTAGCACTAAGAAATGGATTTGCTGGCAAAAATGGGACTGCAACGTTCTCGGGATTCAAAGCGGTCGTTGCCCAAACTGTAAGGAATATGAGAAAACAGTTCTAAAAGTTTAAATCAAGTTACTCACTCGCTTCACTTTCTCGACGATCGACTTCGTCGTACAAATCCATGACGAGTTCTTCGAACATTTTATTTGGCACAAGCTGCAATCTTCCGCGTGCAATTTTTAATTGCTCGCTAATTTCAGAGTTATTCGAGTCTGGAATACTAATATGCTTGCCATTCTAAGGAAAGTCAATTTTTAACATTTTAAGTAAACGAAACCATTGAAATAAACTCTTACGGCATGATCTGGACGCTTGCCGCCTAAGAACATTGTAATACGATCGGTAACATCGTACATAGCCTCTACGAGT
The DNA here is from genome assembly GCA_943590905.1 of Sphaerophoria taeniata. Lineage (NCBI taxonomy): Eukaryota > Metazoa > Arthropoda > Insecta > Diptera > Syrphidae > Sphaerophoria > Sphaerophoria taeniata. Next base: position 24,080,883 of record OX016540.1, read on the forward strand.
CGTTCAGCGATAATGTTATGGTTATTGGCTTTAGCCACTTCATAGGCAGTGCATCCATTGCCATCGGGAGCATTCAAATCGGCTCCATAGATGATGAGCAATTCAATTTGTGAAGCTTGTCCAAACTTTGCGGCTACATGCAAGGGGTTCGATTTCTTTTCCTGCAAAAATCAAAGAAGATAGTTATCTGGAACATGATATTGTGCTACTGTACCTCATGAAAGAAATTTGGGTCAGCACCTTGCACCAGTAAGCGCAAGGAAGTCTCCAAATTACTCGTCCTCACACTGGCGTGCAATTGCTTACTCAATTCTGTCTCTAGATTGCCATTAAAACTGTCGTCATCTTGAAGATTCGGTTTTAGCACAAATGACAAATTGACATGCTTGGCTTTGATGAAATCCGATTTAGTGGGATGAAGTGGATCTTTGGGCGAGGGTTTGCGGCGGCCAGTCGCTTTGCCACTTGAATCGAGCAGGCAATGTTCCCAAACACTGTTTGCACCATGGGCATTCAAGGAATTGACAAAATTCAAAACAGAAGGACACCAGGTACCTTGACGCAGAGATTTGACAACCGAAATGTGACGCCCCAGACTGCGATGGACCGAACAACAATCGGAGCAAAGAAGTATGCCACGATTTACGGATGCCCAAGAGGGATCTTGAATGGAAATAAGGTGATTGATATTAAGAATAAAAGTGTCAATTGAAAAGATAAGCATTCCATTCAGGAAATATAATCACCCGATGCTCCACAATCGCCACAAATTTCCGCTTGCAAACGAGATTTGCCACGGGACATTCTGATGAATAAACGATCTTTATTTGCAAAACACATTCACTTCATTATTAGAATACCACACAAAGTTTATATTTATTTATTCGTTTTACAATTTAATTTATTGGATGTTAAACAAAATAAAAATAACAATTAACAAGGCGAGTGAAAAGGTTTTATTTATCCCAGACAAAATAGAGCGAAAATTTTCACTTATTTTTGACAGAACTTTTGGAGAGATTTTTTTACAATTTCTGTTGACATAACATAGACTTGACATGCGCTTGAATACCGGGCACAACTGTGTAGAATGTAGATGCGATTTTTGTTTTGGAAGAGAATTTTCCTTGAGTCTTTTGCAATAAAATATTTTAAGTTTCATTTAAATTAAAGCGAGAAACAGATTGAACCAGCAACAGCAACAGCACCAGCAACAGCGGCGGCCATTGTTTTAGAACCCATGTATTTTAATCGTCCGACACAGAATAAACCAGCACCAGCAACGTCAACAGCAACGTTTGGTCAAAGTCCTAAATTTGCTGTTGCTGGTCCATTGCTGACAACTTTCAATGTACAAAATTCAGAGGCACCAAACAACAAAAAATAAAACAAACATGAAAACAAGGAGAACGAAATGTCAAAACAGATGAAATGACGTCGCTGGTGCTGGTGGCAATGTGTTTGGAAAATATTTGCTGGCCAGCGTGCTGTTTGCTGTTGACGGCGCTGGTGCTGTTGCTGGTTTAATCTGTTTCACGCATAAGGCAGGCATCAATCTAATTAAAATCATAATCATAATTACTCAAAGAATTTGCCTAGAAGCAGGTCCAGCGGAGTATTGTAGGTGTATTGGTGTTTTCACTTATACTTTCTCCACATTCCGCTGGAACTCACCTTACTTTTGTTACTGTTTTTCTTGCTTCACATACCCGAAGCAACGGAACAATAAAATTTGATTGTAATGTCGTTTTCCATTGATCTTTCTTTGTGGTTTCTTCCTTTACCTCTAATGGAACGGGCTATGATGATGTGTCATTCTTCGGACGATTTTGTTTTCAAAACAGAAGAGTTCAGAAGACTTCTGGATTCTTCCTAATGCTTCTGGACGTCCAATGGAAAACGACATAAGATAAGACGTAAGATAGTCTCCGTTCTCCCTTTATCTGATCTGTAAAGCGGGGTTTACATGGTCCAACATGGTTTGACAACAGCAATGTTTGATCATCTAAAAGGGGGGTTCACATTATCAAATATGTTTGACAAGCATGGTTTGACGAATGCTTGATGGACTGCGTTCACATTTATCAAACATGTTGTCAAGCCTCAGTTCTCTTTAGAATTTCAACGATATCGGAGGCTTTATGGTGGATTTACATGTAATCTTCGACGATGCAGATGCAGACTGCAAATTCGCAGAAAAGTAAAGCGGGGGAGCTATACGACATAACACGAAAGAGTGAAAGAGTACACATATACCTACCCATTTTTACTTGCTATAATTTTTAAAGCTCGGTGACAACCAACAACAACAGCCAATAACAAAAAATTATGGTGCAGATGAAAAAATTATGGTGCAGATGAAAACGCTATAAAAAAGATGAACATGTTCGTCTTCACCATAATTTTCTTCTGCATGAGTTGAACTTCCTATAATCTTCATCCGTGCAGAGTCTGCATTTTGGTCTTACCTCTCTATTACACTAGTATGAGTTTTGTATCTTGCATCCTCTATTTTTGCAGATGATGGCATGCAGATCAATGTAAATCCACCATTAGTTGCAGCTCTGGTTATTGACCAAATAATGGCAAATATGGCATTAATTTTTATATAATGTGTCTATATTTGCACAAGACTCGATTTCTTAAAATTTGTCCAAAAGAACAATATATGCTTAATGGTTTTTATTTTTGTTTTTATAGATACTCTTCACTTTTAATTTTCCAAGTCTCTTGCAGATTCTTATACAATTCAAAAAAATCTTTCCAGAACTCATAATTTCCACTTATTACCACCGATCAGTTATAACAAGATTGGAAACCTACCTACGTTTTACCTTCCAAATATACCTCAAATTTAATTTTTTTATACACGCATACTCTTGCAGCTGGAAAAGCTTTTTTTTTTGGTAGCTTTCAGTTTCATATATCATTCTCGCCATAAGGGTTCAAGTTAACTGAGCCTTAAAGCGGTCATGGGGAAAAACTACTTCATACAAGAAAGGACCAAAGTTAAGGAGTGAATTTTAACGATTGTGTGTTGCAGTTGCCCGTAGCTTAGTTGGTAAGTGCGTTGGCCGCTAAGCAGAACGTCTTTGGTTCGAGTCCTACTCAGGCCAAGTTTTTATTTCATCTTTCACGGGTACTGCCTCTTGCGAAAACCTGACAAATCTTCCAAGAGTATCAATCTGTCATAAAAAAGTGCTTCTCAACATTGCCGTTTGGAATCGGCGTTAAATTGTTGGTCGCCTAATTCTTCACACGCACTCAGAGAATTGTTGATGATAGTAAATCGCACCATACACAGTTCAACTCAACGAAATTTAAGCCAACTAAGGCGAAATAAAGGTTGATTTTGCTTAATTCGCGTTAAAATTATTTAATTTCTTGACAAATACGATGATCCGCTCAGCTCGAAATTTATTTTTCAAATGATTTTTCTTCTCGGTTTGAGTATTTGCGTTCACATTATCAAATATGCTTGTCAAGCAAGCAAAATATCAAAAAAATTTGAAATTCATCAATCATTTTTGATAAGCCGCTTGATGGAGCGTTCACACTGTCAAATTCGGGTCAATCAAACCATGTTTGTCAAACATATTTGATAATGTGAACCCCCCTAATCAAACCATGTTTGTCAAACATATTTGATAATGTGAACCCCCCTAAACGCTAAAACAACCGCTTGACAAACCATGTTGGATGGTTTTTAAAATTTTTTAAAAACTTGCTGGTTTGTCATACCATCCAACGTGTGTAAACATGTTGGACAAACCTGAAAAATGAAAATATGGGAAATTACCCGCATTCACTCATTTTTCATTTCTATTATATGCGTTTACTCTGAGGTCGAGTCGGAATGTCGGAAATTACCGATGATGAGTTTTGGAGGGAGTTTTTCAACTTTATAAAAATCTCCCAGGACCAATAACCACACTGATGTTGGACAACATCGTACTTCGTGTAAACGCAAAGTTCCATCGCACTAAACAGCGATGCACAACAGTTTCCGTTTCCTTCATATCCGAATTACAATTAATCATCCAGAAGAAATTCTTTGTTATTTCCTCCTTTAAACGACAATGTTTTCCCAAGAAAAGTTACTCCAAGCCTTAAAAACAGTTGCAAATTGTTTGGTAATTGTATAAAATTAATTTTTCATTATTTATTAGTAATGAGATGATCGTGTAGGATGATTCTGATGACAAGGATATAAGAGAAATGGAAGCAGAAAATCAGTTACTTCGTCAGAAGAAAGAAGCGTTATTAATAAACATTAGTCGTACATCTTCTACTAAGCATTCCCTGAATCTTGTCAACGATATGATAATCAGACAAAAGAATTTTAATCAAGCACATCTGGAATGCAAGCAGAAATCAGTGGAACAATTTAAGGAACGTTCAAGGGAGGTTAAGACCGAAATTTGTTTGTTGTAACAGAAACTTGAAGGCGATGAGGGCTTAATGACTCGGGTAAAACTAAATTCAGTCAAATAATGATGATAGAAAAGTTGATTCTGTTTTCCTAGCCCTTTCATGAAGCTTCTGATCAAATAGATGAATTAAAGAAGGGAGCATCCGACAATCGCTCGACAATCAGAGAGCTTACCGAGCAATACATCAATCTTTGCGAAAATGCACAAACTGAAGCCGAGGAAACTGAACATAAGCGATTTATCGAAACGCTACGATCGTTGGAAAAGGAACAAAGGTTAGATTGGTATTGAAAGTTCTAATGACCATATTCACCAGCAGAATACTTTCCAGAAACCTCGTTGAAAAACACAAACAGAGCAAAGGATCACAAAAAGCTAAAAAGTAAAACGGCGGGTATAAAAGCAATAAGAACCGTTTAATTGTAAATCCTATGAATTCTAACTAAATGATCATCGCCACAGCTAGCCAATTCAATTTCCTCAGCCATAGGTCTGAATTGGAGCTTTCTCACAGTCAAATGATGTGCCTCGCTGTAAAGTCATAAGAAAAATATTTTAAATATAAATTCCTCCTTATGTTAAAGAAGATTCTTACTTCTTTCCAATTTGGCAATGCGTCTTTAACTTGACTCCATCAAACGAACATAATTGTATGATTCCGCTTTCGAAGCCCAGAGCTAGTAAATAATGACCTTGCACCCCTTTAAGGAACTTATCATCGAATGCAATCGCAGTGACAGATTCGTTTTTGAGCTCCAGTGTATCCACTGAATGCCAATCTCCCAGACTTGTATTCGACGGGGTATTGCCTTTTGTCCATACAACAATTTTGCCTTCGCGCGATGAAGTTGCGAAAAACTTCGAATCATGTGACCAGTCACAGGACCAAATAATTCGTGTGTGAATTCCATTGGTTTTGTCAGTTGTCGAAACGAGTTCGAATGTTATCGTTTCGGGGGTAGATTTATTTTCAAAAACGCTTAGACGTCTGTCGCGGGATACTGAGAGGAGGTGTTTGTTGTTGGGAGAAAATTTCATTTGCGTTACGGTCAGTTGGTGTGACGGAAGTTTTTGAATCTGTTTCCATGTCGATGTGTTCCTAGGAGTTCGAGTAGTGTTACTACTAGACTTAAAAAATAGCAAAACTTACCACAAAATAATCTGTGCATGCTCTGAATTGGTTGCTCGGCAAGAAGAGGCCAGGACTTGGCCATCGGGAGACGACGCCAAAGCATATATCTCAAAGCCATGGCCGTAAAGCTTCTGAACTTCTGGCCAAAGAGTGTTTTGCATGAGGGTTTCCTCCTGAGGTGGAGTAGATAGGGTCACCGGCACAAAATAGTTCTCCGGATACTCATCTTTAACGTGCTTTTGTTGCGAAGGCTCTTCAACAGAAAATACCGCTTTGTTTGAGAGACCCAGTGATGGAACAGAAGCACCCTTTGGCAGACCTAAACATGGAAGAGGTTTTTCTCATGCACTGAAGGTTTATTCGAAATTTCGTACTAACTTTCCAGATAAACATTGTCCTCATCGTCCTTAGTGTTCGTTATCCTCTGAAAGTTTTCCACAAAATTCGCTGTTGCTTGAAATGTACGAACAATTTTCTCCTCAGCTCCACTGGCGAATTTAAAACGGGATAGAACTGCGATAGCTTGCATATCATAACCATGAACTTGTGGACGAGCCAGCTCGTGCCATGTTTGTTCCGCTTTACTTCTAGAACGAACCCAAGGAGCGTGCAATCGTGTCGTTTGATCAGCTGAGACACTCAACAGGAACGCACCTTTCGGCTCCCAGCCAAGATCGCGGACCTCACCAAAGTGTCCACCGATAATCGTTGTCGGTGTCCATATGGATTCAGTCTGTGTTGACTGTTTCCAAATATGAAAACCACCGTGAAAACTAGAACCAAGGATGGATTTTCCATCACTTGCAAACTTACCACCGACAAATCCCAATGAATTTCCCCCAACTCCGCCAACACGAACCTTTTCCATCCAAACACCATCGTCAGTTGGCTGCCAGATTATGATCGACTTGTCAATTGAAGCAGACAGCAATTGAAGGCCTTCCGAACTGTTATGCCAATGGACGCCATAAACCCATCCTTCGTGACCATAAAGCACGGATTCTAAGCTCACAGCAAACCATTGGGCTGGGCCAGTTTTGGCCACTTGGATGATTTTCTCTTCAACACGAATTTCTCCGTCGGTTATGTTTAGAATATCGATTTCGTTTTGGGTCACTTGTTCTTCGGTTCTGGGCGATATTCTCCAGAGTCGAATGAAATTGTCCTGAGACGAACTAGCTAGCAAGAGATCACCATCGTCGGTTGTAACAAAGTCTAGACCACGTTCCCAGTCCTCATGGCCGATAAGCTTGTGAATTGGTTCCATAGAGTTGCCATTGCGGTTGGTCCATAGCGAAATGCCACCTTCATCGGTGGAAAATGCTAATAGGAGTTGCTGAGACTTTGGTAGTGGTGTCATTTTTATAGCAAAAGAGAATCCACTTCGGAGAAGAATGGTTTGATAGCATTCGAATTGACAAGACTCTTCATTCAAGGACCATAACTTAACAGACGAGTCTGTAGACGCCGTGGCGATCGTCAGTTTTCCATCAACATAGACACCGTCTAGGAAGTTAATCCCACTTTCATGCCCTTTCAAGACTTTGGTTCTTACATTGAAAGGATCTGAAATGTCCCATAAAATAGCTAATCCATCATCTGAGCCGGAAATAAATTCGGTTTCGGGGGCACCTGGTGAACGAGCAATCCATTTGACTGTCGTAACACGTTTGGTGTGTTGAACAAATGTTTGGGTGATTTTGGCAGAATCATTAAACTTAAAACACAAAAATAATTGAAATAAACAAAATAATAAGAAAACGATGAGAACATACATTTGGATCGAAAATTGCAGCTGCATTGCAGGCGGCAAATACTATCAAACCATTATTGCCCCAGTCTGCACTTTCTGGAGTTCGATTGCAAGCTATTGATGTGTAAATATTTTCTATTTTCATATTTTATTGAATTGGTTTTTTGGCTTTGAAATTAAGCAGTTTTTAATGAAATTTCCACAGGTTGTTTTTTGTTTTTAGGATGGGTAAAGAGGTAAACGGGTAAATGAAAAATTCACATGGTGAGAATCTGTCAAAAACAGATGTTTTTTCTAGTGCGACATCTGTGTGGCAGTAGAAAATAAAGCTTGAGTTTACTAATGTGCTGCTTACACTTTTTAAGAAGATGAATTGATTTTTATTTTATTTTTTTATCTAAAAGTTACATAAGACAATGTTAAGTTCCGGGGACACGGCCTGCTAGCGATGCTCTTGCTCAGCTCGTCGGACGGGGGGTATCTTGCCCCCGGAACTTAACATTCCAACCCCTCCAATGCCAACTAACCCTTTTCCTACTTCCTTCCTCTTCCTAAATCCTTCCCCTCACTTTATGCTAAGGCCCCCCTCCCCTTGCCCCGCAACAAAGTTGCGCCCAACGTGGCGCCCGATTCAGGTGACGAAGGTGATGACGATGACGACGAAGAAGAGGACACCGACGCCGACGTCCGCAACAACGCACGTCAACAAAATTCAATGTACTTCTAATGGTTTGACAGAACTTACACAAACTGCCACAAGAAATTTTTGTAGCTAAAATCGGCAGGTAGGGGAAATATTTTTCTCCTCTAAAAGTGACAGATCTTACAAAAATTGGGAGTGAAAGAACGAAAAAGTGGGAGAATATGGCAGTTTTCAGCAGCTTTCGGTAGTTTTAGGGAGTAAACGAACGGACCTATTATTTATTGATTAACCTGTTTTAAAAGATTTTCAAAGGATTCAAAAACAAAAACCGGAAAACCCCAACGGGCCCGCTAAAAGAAAAAACAGTGACTCATAGAGGGCCCCCTCTATAGGGTAAGACTTGACGTGGTGGAGGGGCTTACGGTGACAACTACTATGAAGCTTAGAGCTATGCGATCGCGAAACTTATTTTCGCAGAAGGGCCTCCCATGGTCGACAGGTCGAAGCGGAGTAGGCTGTTGCTACTAATTACCCCCAATAAAGAAGTGTTTCCACCAAGGCACACGCAACGAGCAATGGCAGCGAAAAAATTTATTTTTTTGGAATCAACGTTGGCGTCTTCAGTTAAAGTTAGGCCGAACTACTTGGTGAACACGTTTACTACTACTTCGACTTATTTGAAGCCAAGGTCGTAAAAAGAACAGTTTTTCCGGCTCTTCCACTTGGAGTCGCATCAAGTGCCTGGTACTCCAGGTTCGGGGTTGTGCGTCGCGGTGACTTCCCGACTACGTAAAAAAGCATTTAGTTGCGCAGCAACCAACAGGCCTCGGAAACGGACGGATACACTGAACGACCCAAGCAATTGTTTTAAGGACAACGAATTTCAGATATGCACGTTGAATGTTAGGTCCCTTAATAAACAGCCTGCTGCCGGCAATATCACGGCTGAAATCCGCTGGAGCAGATGGCCCAGCTGCCGAACTGTTAAAAGCAGTAAGCGACGATCTAGATAAGAGCATGCACCAGATTATGTGTAAGATATGTTCGAAAGAATGCATGCCTGATGAATGGAACCTCAGCAGAACCCCTGGAGAAGGGAGATCCTCTAACATCTAACTGCGCCAACTACAGAGGAATCAGCCAAATTAACATCGCCTGCAAGAACCTCTCTGCCGTAATATGTGAACGTCTGAACTCTGAAGCCTTTTGTCAACAATCTGATTGGTCCTTATCAATGTGGCTTCAGACTAGGAAAGTCAACCATCGACAGCATCTACAGAGACGAACTGTATAAAGCTATGTCTAGTTTTGGCATCCCTGTCAAGCTTGTTCGCTTGTGCGAAATGACGATGGAGAACTCACGCTGCTCCATCAAGGTTGGCAACGAGCTTACGGAACAAAAAAAGATTCAGACAAGGCGATGAACTGTCATGCGATTTCTTTAACATCGCCGTTCTTGAGAAGAACTCCAAAACTCCACCGTCAACACCGGAGGCACTATCTTCTCTTCTTCTTGCGTACACAGATGATATTGTTATAATGGGAAAAACACAGCGTGATGTCAACGGCGCCTATGTGAGAATTGAGACAGAAGCGGCAAAAATGGGTTTAGCGGTAAACGAGGGAAGAACGAAGAATATGCTGTCTTCAAAGAAGGACACCCAACACCGACGATGGCTCGCACAGAACGTCACAATAGACGCCTACTGCCTACAACTTCGAGATAGTAGATGAGTTTTTTTACCTGGGCTCCGCTATAAACACGGGCAATAACACCAGCGCCGAGATCAGACTAAGATACTCCTGCTAATCGCTGTTTCTTTGGGCTACGAAAGCAATTGTGTGGAAAAGCCCTCTCTCATCTTCGGCTCTGCATGCATTGGTGGGGAATGGAGAAGAAGATTCAGAAGGGTCAAGGTCCAAAGACTTAGATGGTTCGGTCATTTAGAGCGGATGGACATCACATCAATGCTTCGGACCGGAAAGCCTTCGACATATTCCCGAGAAACGTAGAAGTAGAGAAAGACCGCGACTCAAGTGATGCACACAAGTGGAATGTGCATTTAACTCATACTCGGATTATAGCGTAAATTCACATTTGAATGAGATCTAATGCCATTATGGTGTTAATTCATAGGGACTTCATTCAGGACACCGTTTTTTGCTCGTGCTCATACCTTTTTTTGAGTGCCTTCGATTTTACATTACGATAAGAGACATATTTGCCGTTCCCCTGTTATGTAGTAATTGTTTCCCTAGGATAGGAGGCCTTGTAAATTTGTAAGAACCATAGGTACATAAGTGTGTTTTTATGCGAAGATATGACCAAAGTCTTGGGTATCTTCCTCCCACTGAATTACTATTTAGTAGATGCGGTATCTGTGTTAACAATTTGATCCTATTGTTTATGGAAAAAGATTAATTTTAAATTCTCACAACTTATCACCGTTTAACAAGCTTCAATGCTGTTGGCGTCAAACTTATTAGAACATCAATTAACCTTTCCGGTGTTGCACTTTTTATCTGTACTTTTCAATGCGACTCGGAAAACTAATTAATTTATTATTTTCTTGTCTTTCGATATCAGCTGATGTCTATTATCTCGTGGGACTTCATAATTATAATTTTGTTTGTTCTTATCGCAAACACCCTTGTTCAACACTTTCCTAATGTTTGCTATAAAAGGTTTGAATGTGCTTCGAAAACAGCAGTGTTTCATAGAATCCACAAAATGAGACAGTTGGTATTTGTTCTTGTTGTTTCGGTAGCTTTTGCTTGCGTTTCTTTGGCAGGTAAACTGGAACAAAAGTATCCATCAAATCAGGACACGCTCGAAATTATCAGTGAGGATTTAAATATTGCTGATGGCAATCTTATTGAAAAACGGTTGAAAAAGGAACCAACTGTCAAAAAACCAACCCTTAACAAGAAACCACCTGTTCCACAAAAGCATCAAGACAAAGGATCTGAGGTAGAAGATGAAACAGAGAAGAAACCTTCTGCTTCAATAAAGAAGAACCCAAAACCAAATGTTGATGCAAATGTTCCTCAACCTCCTAAAAGAGGCGAAAAACCCGCAGCACCCCTTAAATCAGAACCTGATGTTGTTGACGGCGATCGACCATTCGAGCTTCCCAAACCACCAAGTCCTGGCATGCAGTATGATTAAATACTTAAATTCAGCTTTGTTATAATTTTACAAGATTGTGTATAATTTATTAAAAAAAAAACAAAAACTAAATACTATATTTGGCTTCGCTTTAAATACAGAATCTATACAAATTTCAATGAATCACATGTCCATGATTGTGATGTTCATAAAGGCAACTACTGTGAGCTTGAGTCATATTGTTATTGTTGTTGTTGTTGTTGTTGTTGTTATTTGAATGACTAGCGGTATTATTATTAATAAAATTTGTGTTGTTATTATTACTACTCGTTAGAATATTGTGATTTCGATAGACATCATTTGAGTATTTTTCATGTTGGGTCCACTCCATAGGCGCATAATGTGAAGGTAATTGCCTGCTAGCTTGAATATGCTGAAAAGTAAACGGCCAAGTCTGAAAGAAGAAGAAAATGATTATTATTATTAGATTTTTTTTTATATAATTTGCACACACTGAAAGAGTTTTTTATACCCTTATTATGCCAGAGGCACAGTGAGTGCTATAGATAAATATTGTTTTACATTTTTTTTACGTAAGAATAAGGACTTGGCAATAACTGCCGTCTGCCTGAAATGACATTTCATATACATATATGTAAAAGACAACAAAATATTTCAAAACAAACGAATTCAACTGAGGGTTGCTTTTTTTGTAAATTAATTTTATTTTCATGTAAAATGATATAAGCAATTTAAACTTGATCTTAGAAAATAAACAAACACAAACAAAAAAATAGTACGAATGAATTCTTTTCGTTGAGTCTCGCTGGTCGTGGTGGATTCTGTAAATTAAATTAAAGAAACCTATGAGTACTCCGAGTCCCGTTTAAAAAGAACAAAAATAAATAACGTTTGTACTCATAAGATTTACATAAGCATATCCGTTCCTCACACCGAGAGAGAGCTAGAGAGCGTTACTGAGTAGATTAACATAAAACACAAAAAAAAACTACGACGACAGCAAACCATCAATACTTTGACTGCGAACGGGAGGGAGAACACGCACCCGAACCGATTCTCCAAAGGATGATTCCTGAGTCCTGACGCTGCAATACCTTAATGCAACACACAGAGCAGGAGAACGCACATCTCCGTGTGTACAAGAAGCAGTACAAAGTACACTTGCGCATGCAGTCTACACACCAAGCTACTGGCAGCGAACGAGAAGGGAGTACGCGCAACTCGAACCGATACCCCAATAGAAGGTTGCAACCACTACGCAAGGTACAAGATATTCTAGCACCATACATGGGGAGGGCACCGATCAACTCGCTGGCTGCGAACGAGGTAGGATACACGCACACACCTCGAACCGATTCCCCAACGGTTGATTCCTCTCGCTCCGCCACGGTACCAGAATAATCAAACACAAAAACAAAATCAATGAATATATAACAACAATACTCTCTCCAACTCGATCTCGTTGCAAGTCAGAATATAATAATTAAGGACATTCTTGAACAACAAAACAAAAATAGCAAAGGAAAATAAGCTCTACTTTAGGAAAGCAATAAATATTATAATCTACAATCTACCTTCAAAAGAAGTAAGGAAATAAAAAGGAAGAATGAGTGTTTTATAGTTCACACCCCTATCGTCATAGATTGACGGTCGGTGCGACGATGGTGTGGTAGAAACACACAAAAAGAAACAAATTAGATAAGAAAAAAAAAATCTATCACGAAAACGAGTCTCGTTAACTCAGTGGCAAAAATATATTTCAAAAAATATAATTTTACTCACATTATTATTATTTCATTCTTCATTTGAAGTTCCACACCAAAGATACAATTGGTACACTTTTTTTCACTTGAAAAGCTTACACTCCTGAACTTATTATGAAATTTCAATTAACAAACAAACAAAATTGACGTATATCTAGATACGACATATTGCTCAGGGAAAAGCAAAACGGAAAAACAAAACTGCTAGGTAGTCATAGTAAGATTAAAAAAAATAAAAATAAGAAAGATTAATAAAAAATGACTACTTCCCTTTTCTTACATATGTAATAATAAATTTAACAATGCAAAAGTAGTAAACAAGATTTTTAAACAGTATTAGGGCTTAACAAAATGTTTATAGAAATTTGATAAATTTTAATTTGATTTGAAACAAAAAAAATTACAATTATTTTTTTTTTTTTTTATTATGATATATTTTGAAATCTCCATAAGAAAACCAAAATAGACTTTAAAAAAAAAGTCTGCCATTTTTCCACGTTATTCTCTGTTAAATTAAAAGAATAGTCCTGGGAAAGAGCGAGTTGATTCCACTCTTTGAAAGGAGAGGCATTTGTCTGCAACAATTTTTTTTTTTAATTTATTTGTGAAGACACACACCACTTTTATTCATCACTCTAACGATGAAGTCCGCGCTAGCCTTCAGATTTTTTATATGGATAGGTGTTATTCCTGACTCAACATAGCATAATTCGAGGTAGAATTTGGCAAACGAAAGAGCCGCTTAAAGAAGTGTCTTTGAACGTTTTCAAAAGCTTCAAGATTTAAGTATCCGAACACTTGAACACCATAAGTCAAACAGGAATTGACCGTTGCATTAAATACTTTATATTTGGACGCAAGATCAATATTTTCGTTAGAAAAAAACTTTGGCCACATAAGATTTAATGCCAGCTTGGCTTCAACACTTTTTCTTTTGGAATGCTTGACAAAACTCAAATTGTGGGTTAATAATACACCAAAATACTTGAATTCTTGTATAACCTCAATACGCATATTATTGAGAAACCAATTTTATTCAGGACGTCTACGCGATTTAATTGAAACTGTAGCGTAAATGGATTATCCGCAAAAATCGTTAAGTCATACGCGTACAAAAGGACTTTAATAACAGAATTGGCAAAAAGAACTCCATCACCAGGAAGAAAGTCACATATATCATCAATAAATAAAGAAAACATTAAAGGACTACGGATACTCAAACTCAAAACCATCCCATACCCTTGCATTTGACGACGCTAACATACTTGCATACGTTGAGAGAAACTTATGCGATAGGCCCATACATGAAAGTTCATAAATAAGTGCTTGTCTATTGACTTTGTCAAACGCTGATTTAAAATCAACAAAGCAAGTATAAAGCTTCTTCTTTTTGATGTGGATATGATGCTGAGCAATCCTAGTAATAACAAAGATAGTGAGTGCTATATAGGAAGTAGGAAAAGGGTTGGAAAGGAGGTATCGGTGTACATTGGTCGGAAATTCCTGAGCATTGCAATGATTTGGAAAGACAGAGTGTGGAAGGAAGTTCCACATTCGTGTAGTTCGGCTAAAGAACGATTCTCTATACTTGAGAGTACGTCCGAAGATGGGCTCGAGGGTAAACTGATGGGCATGCCTAGAAACGCTAGTATTACGGGCGAATTTGTTTAAGGGGAGGAATGCAACTGGCTATTTCACTAGAGCACTTACCAAAAAAGTAACGATAAAACAGAGGAAGACACGAAACGTTACGACGCACGGTGGTCTAAGGAGGTGAATGAGTTGGTTTTGTCTCTGTAACCGATCATTCTTAGGGCTCTTTTTTATATTCCATCCAAGAGGCTTAAGTATGTAGCTGGAACACCAGCCCAGAGATGAGAATATTACTCAAGCTTTGGACGGATATAAGTCTTATAGATAATAGCCAGATCAGACGGGGAGAAACATTTCTTGCATCGCCTTAAGACACCTTAACATCTTGCGGCATTTTTGGCGACATCGCATATGTGCTCGTTCCACAAGAGGTGGTCAGTGATGCACATGCCGAGAATCACGAGATATTCGGTCTCATTGATGGAAGTGCCACTTATGGACAGTGCCGGGGGGGGGGGGCATATATCGCTTCAACGATACAAGAGCATTGAGTTTTCGAGGCATTAAACTCTACGCGATTTTGTATTCCCCATTGTACAATGCTGTTAAGGTCAGAGTTTAATGACTTTATCATATTTTGCCGTTGCATTTCCATATCCGAAGAGGAGGGATTCGAGTCTGGAAACGAATAAGAAAAGCTAAGGGTATTATTGTCACCGAAACAATTGATTGGATTTGAAGTTACAGATAAGTGATCATTAATGGAAATGACGAAGACGGTCGGAGACAAAACGGAGCCCTGGGGCACAACAGCATTTATTTTGTGGGTTTCAGACTTGACTCCGTCCTATACAACTTGTATTGAACGGTTCGAAACTCGAAAGAAAGTTTCTAATTTCAGTGCTTTTTTCGTGAATGGTAACACTTAACTCATGTCTGATTTGACAGATAATTAGTCTTATTCATTGTATTTCTATCTAGCTAGTACCCGCGATCTGGCAATCGATTGTAGTGCCATCTTGAGTTCTAGTGCAGTGCTAACTCTTTTTACATAGGTTTGGTATTGGGATTTGTGTTTTTTTTTTTGTTTTTTTTTTATGTAGCGCAAAAAATCGAAAAACCCATTCTCGATTATATTATGTGATTTCATATAAAATGGTTTTATCTTTTATCCTTCCGCTGAACGAGTATGGTTGTGTATACGCTTGAACAACGCTGATTAATATTCTGACATTACTTTGAAAATCATGGTAATGTTGCAGAATGGGTTCGAAAACTGCGTACGGATTTTGGAAGAAGAGAAGCACCGTCAGCTCCGGATGTTCGTTATCTTGTAAAAAAAAGTGAAAGAAACTGGCATCCTCATCGAAAAACCAAAGCGTCAAAAGCCAAAAACAGTGCGTAGGTAGTAGGTACACCCGAGAATATTGCTGCTGTGGCAGAAAGTGTACGTGAAGCGCACACCGTCGTTCTCAACAATTGAACATTTCGGAGAAATCATTGAGACGAATTTTGCATAAAGACCTTGGTATGACGCCATACAAAGTCCAATTGGTTCAGGAGTTGAAGCCAACTGACCATCCAATGCGTTTTCGATTCGCTAAGTGGGCCTGCGATCGACTTAGAGAAGATGCCGATTTTGCCACTTTTCAGATGAAGCTCATTTTGATCTTGGCGGGTATGTAAACAAGCAAAATTGTTGCATTTGGGGCCAGAAAACCCGCACGCATACATTGAAAAGCTGATACACCCAAAACGAGTCACGTTTGGTGCGGATTTTGGTCCAGAGGCATAACTGAGCCATATTTCTTCGAAAATGAGCAAGGAATGGCCGTAACAGTCAATGGCGTTATCGTCGTTATCGGGCCATGTTGAACGAATTTTTGTTTACAAAAATTGAAGATGTTTGCAACATTTGGTTTCAACAGGACGGCGGCGCTACGTGCCACATAGCCGAAGATGTTTTGCGCCCTGTTTTTGAAGATCGCATTATCAGCCGCAGTGCTGATGTCGTTTGGCCATCTCGGAGCTGCGATTTGACACCGTTGGACTATTATTTGTGGGGTGCCGTAAAAGATAAGTGTTACGCCGACAAGCCAGAGACAATTGACGCTTTAAAGGACAATATTCGTGAAGCCATTGGTGAAATACAGCTGCACACAATTTGAATGAAATTATTTTCCATTATTAACCGGAAGGATTGTACTTTCAAATAAAAAAGAAATTTGAAAAAATATTCAGTAGTTTTTTTTTTGATAGCATTTAAATAAAAAAAAGTTATTTGGCGGACCCTTTATCAAGTGCAGCAATCTTACTTTCTTCAAAACGATGTAAAGATTTGTTCCACTGTTCGGTGAGATAAACCACCAGATCATCTGTGGACATGTTGCTGCGAAAGCCGTACTGCCGGTCATTGAGAAGCTTTCGGTCTTCGAGATATTTCCTGACCGGATAGTTTATCAGCGTTTCCATGAAGAAGGGATGAAAGTGCAATCGGACGATAATTGGAGGGAGAAGAAGATTCGCCTTATTTTTGAATTGGCTGGACAAATGCTATTTTCCAACTGCTCGAAACGAGCTCACAAGAATAGAGGAGAGTTTTTTTTTAATACGATTCAAATATTATTTATTCAAACATCAACCCGTTACTGATCAACAGCTGAACGGATTTGATGATACTCAAAAGTTCATTTCTTCTAAACGTCAACTATTCTGTTCAACTTTTATACATTTGAATCTTCCACGATTTTTTTATGCTTGAGAGTGTCAAGTACACAGACGTCTCAAACTCAGACACCTCACTTTCAATATACAAAAAATAATCTCAAATTTGTAAATAGGCAATTATTTTCGTCATCGCTCCCACGTACGTACGATCATTAACGATATGGCATTCAAATCCAATTCCAAAAGGATGAGAACCATTTGTTCATTTGAAAGAACAACAAACCAACATCCATAAAATAATGAGAAATCACACTTCAACAGATTTCATGTCTAAACAAAAAGAATTCTAGACATGTGCCATACTTTTGCACATTTGGCTTGAAAATTTACGTAGATTAAGATTATGGTCCTTCTCCGGCGTTCGGGCGTGTTTTTCGCTCTGTTTATGTTTGGCCAGAGGATCACTTAAAACATTTGATTCAACACAAAAGAGAAATAATAAAGGAAAGATCAACATCCAGATTTGTACCCTTGTAAATGCTGCTGTATGAGAACGATTAAAGAATAAAGAAGATCTTTCTCCTATTGGGAAAATTATAACGTCTCTCGAGTAAATCAAAATAATTAAAGATTTTCTACATTACGATTTGTTTATTTATGTGTCTTGGTGGTTTTGGATGATGATGTGTTTGCGGATATGGTAGGGCATTTAAATGGGTACTTAAGGGTGTTTTAACAAATGTTACCACTCGCTGTTTCATTGTTTTTTTCATTTTTGTAATTTTGAATAGAAAAGTATAAATTTATGATTCTTACAGTATGGCAATAAATTATGGCAGACAGATTGGATGGGGGGAAGGGTTTATAAAAAATGTGATGAGACTATTTTCAACATTTTCAAGGATTCATCAATATTAAAACTAGTTGTGTGTTGTACGTTGGATATTGCGACCACAAGTCATCCAATGCGGATGTTCCCAGCGATTGTCAGACCAATTCCTATGGGTCTATTGTATGGTGGAAAGCGATGGAAAAATCAAGCTATCTCAAGAACCTGAATAAGGTACAGAGACTTGCCTGTATAGGAATAACAGGGGCTCAGAGATCCACACCACAAGCTGGGTTGGAAATGATCTTGAACCTCCCGGATCTGGATGAGTTCAAAAGGTATGCGCGGCAGCCAAAACTGCAATTTGTCTAAAAGAAATGAGTTTTTGGAAGCACAGCACCTATGGGCGCGGGTTAATATTACAAAGATATGACACAATTCCAGGACTGATGGAGACCATCGATTACATTCCCCCTTTAATAAATTTCGATAGGAACTTTCCTATTTGCATACCAGGAAGACAGGGTTGGGATCCTAATTCACTTATAAGTAAACAAGGTATCCCTTTCTACACTGACACGGTTCAAAAATGGAATCAGGAACAGGTGCTGGAGTGTTTTGCCAATCTCTCAACATCAGAGATTCGTATTAGCTCCCAGCTGAATGTAGTGTACTTCAGGCCGAGATCTATGCCATTGAAAAAGCAGCTGGATTGGCACATCATAAAAAGCTAAACTCCTCGGAGATTACATTTTTCATGGACAGCCAGGCTGCTATCAAAGCCTTAGTCAGTGAGACTATAAGATCAAAGGCAGTTTTTAACTGTAGGAAGGAATTAAATGGAATCTGCCACACTAACCAGGGGTGGAATCATGTAAGGTGATTTGTGACTATCACATTGGTGACTATCAAATGTAATCACATTTTATTTTCCGTCTATGTAAGGTGATCACCAAAAATTATTCGAAGCTTGGCACCACTTTCCACAAAAATCGTTTGACGTTTCAATTTTGAAATAAAAATCTTTGGTATCTGTATGGCAAAAAAGCAACCGATTGTGGCGCCACTATTTATAAGCATTTTATTACATGAGTTGGTATTAAAAAAGAAACGGCGGGGCAGAGAATAAGGAAAACATAGAATTAGGAAAACCTGATAGTACTATGTATTTCATATACAAACACCAAGTTTTGACATTAAGCTATAGAATGTTTGTTGTAATTGAATTGTTGTGGTTTGTTTACTTTTTTTTGCACACATTTCAAAAAATTATATTATGGGGTGAAATCATGTAAGGTGATTTTGGTACCAAAAGACGAACCTCGCCAATAAGTTATTTTCTCTCTCCATTATTTTCATTTTGTTTTTAAATAATTGCACGTTAATTTTGTATGAAAACTTGACAAAAAATTCAAAACAATTGAAAGGGGTTCAAAATTTTATATGAATGTGATAGCAAAATAGCTGTCACAAGAAAAAGTAGCAAATTGGTGATTATCAGTTGTGACTATCACCTTACGTAGACAAAATTTGTGATTTGTGACTATCACCGATCACAAATCACCTTACATGATTCCACCCCAGGTTAAGCTCTGCTGGGTAATATAGAAGGGAACGAAATAGTAGATGAACTAGCCAGGAAAGGATCAGAAGCAGATACAAGTAGTAGCGACCATTCATATAGGGGACCACACGTCCCGATTGGGGTACTCAAGAGGAAGATAGACCTTAAAACAAAAGAGAAAATCAATAACTCCTGGAAATCCAGGAACGATTGTGTAATCTGTAGAAGTTTATGGCCTAACACTAATGAAAAGGAAACTCTGTATATTCTATCGCTGAGTAAAAGAAACATTAAAATTTTGATAGGTGCATTTGCACCCGATTTCTGTAGGAGCTGTCAGGATGAGGAGGAAATAGAAACCATTAAACACCTGTTCTGTGATTGTCCGAACCTCCAAACTAACCAGGTTTGTTGGGGAACTGGATGATCTAGTACAGGTCTAAATGGCAAACATGAGGAAATTCATAGATAGTACAGGCTGGTTCGTTAACGAGCTAGTCTACGTTAACCGCTAAAGTTTCAAGCTGTGCACACCCCTCATCACGTAACCTAACCTAATCTAACCTAACCTAAGACTATTTGTCGATCGAGGGTTAAATCTGAACCAGAGGTTAGATTTCTTTAGATTTGTCCATTAAAGTTTGAAAGCCTGAATTTATTTTTATTTTTTTCAGTTTTTTGAAACGCTGTATGTAACGGAAATGGCAATACTTTTACTTGGGTTTCCATTGAACATTGACTGGATGTTTGATTGTTGGTCTCTATTGGATTATCTGATGACAGGCCGATAGTCCTGTCATCGGAAATGTTCAATGGAAACCCCAAGTTACTTGGGGTCTGGACTGGATGTTCAATGGAAACCCCAAGTTACTTGGGATCTCCATTGAACATTTCCGATGACAGGACTATCGGCCTGTCATCAGATAATCCAATAGAGACCAACAATCCAACATCCAGTCCATGATCCGGTCATCGCAGTCTGGATTTTTCGAGCGGATCAAAATCCTGTCATCAAATTTGACGTTTGTGTTGTATGTAGTGATGACGATGAGCGTCTATTTTCCACAGACTTTTTGCAGTCGAGTACGGTCATATGCACCTACATATTTGTGTAAGTGTGAAATCTGACAATTTGAGGTTGCTGATGGCAAGACATAATATGCCCAGTCAAAAAAAAAAACACTGGAATGTGGAAGAGATTGCGGAAGAGAAGTTGGATTGGATTTTACTCTTGTGGAGCCTCAGAGTTATGAAAAAAGTGTGGATACATTTTTTGTAGAGAATCGGATGATATACAATTTTGTCTGAAATATTTTTGCTGTAAGACCCACCGTTTAGCTGAAAAACCCGAAAACCTATTCTTGCAAACTTTGACCATCAATACAATTTTTTGCACAAGGGGGATTGATGGGGACTTTTCACCTTCAGAGTCTTATTTGACTGGACTAATTAGCAAAGTTCTTAACTGTTCATAACTTCTAAAAGACGTTTACATCCGATCATACCTTAATACATACATAGATCTATTTGCGGGTAATCTTGACGGATATAAATGCACTCCACATGAAAACAAAATTTATTGCGCCACATAGACGCGACAAATTTTCAAATCACTTTTCAAAAATAATTCAAGAGGCTCTTCATCATTCACTTCTGATGCTCTTCAAATATCTGCTTGTTTTTCTTATGTTGAAAACGTTATTCAATACTTTTGTGTGTACAACTTGTAGAGCGATCAGAAAAATAATAATAAATGTAGAAAGTACTCGTTCAAAGTAAATCCCGCGATCTGTTATTAGTGAGTTGTCACTCATTCGTCGTCCGTCGGTAGGTATTCTACAAAAAATACACGTACCCGTCTTTCGGTTTATCTTGATGTTCAAGAAAGAGTGCTGCTCTTAAGGCAGACAAACATATCCAGTTACCAGGAAATTTATATTTTTCTTGATTTATTTGGTTTTGGCTTTGATTTTAAAAAACCGAAAAGACATCATTCCCAGTTTCTAAAATTTGACAATTCCCGCAAAATGAACTCATCAATTCACTGACACATATCATGATCTTGACAACTTCTCCTTACGTACGAGTGTCACCGAATACGTCTACGTTAAAAAAATATTCAAAACTGAATCAGACACATTTTGCAATTGATACTTCTCAAGGTCGCACCGATTTCTTCTAATTATTATCCCAACATTAATGTCAACTTTTATAGCATCATACTGTCGACGTGAAGGACCCTCTAATCTACTTCTAATTTATGGTTGTGTTCTAAAATTAAATTTAATTTATTTTTATTCCCATGGTTGGGCATCCTCACAGAACAACCACTTGACATAACCCACCTGGTTCCCAGTGATCAGGCAACAAATGAGGAGGGAAGAACCAAAGTGATAGTGAACAGCTTTTTCTTGTTGATGCATGTAATGTGTCAACATAAATGCCAAATATTCAAAAACCATCACTCCCTGTGCCTTATTTGCAGTGTTTGATTTTCATATCGTTTTAGGTCAAATTAAAGAAAAATTACTCACCATGCTTTGGGGCGTTTGATGGAATCTAAATGATGGTTCAGCGTCCATTGATTCATCTGATGATCCACCTTCGAGGAGTGTTTTTAATTGTTTAATGTAAATAGTAGCTAGTCTTAAGGTGTCTAATTTGGAAAGTTTGGTATCTGGAGGAATGTTCGGAAGCTTTGTTTTAAGCCGTCCAAAGGCACTGGACAAAACACGCATACGTGCACGTTCGCGGGCATTTGCTGCATTTCGCTGTATTGGTGGATTACCATTTTTTGAACCTAAAACGGAAATGAGGTTGGACTTGGGTTAGAACAAAAAAACGGTTGTATATACCTATAAAATTTTGATTATCTAGTAAAAATGCTTTTGTTGCAAATTATATTGTTTAAGCCATATATCATGTTGCGTTTTAAGTTTCTATCAATCGTTACAATGTTAATAAGAATACTTCAATAGCCCTTAAATATATAAATTGAATCTCGAACATGGTTTTTTTCTTATAAACATTCATTTTTGAACTTGGAAGAAACACCTGGGATATCGGTTATTGAAAAATAACCTTCAATTTAACGCCGATTCCGAACGTCAAAGTTGAGAAGCACTTTTTCATAACAGATTGATTGACTCTTGGAAGTTTTGTCAGTTCTTCGCAAGAGGCAGTGCCCGTGAAAGATGAAATAAAAACTATGGGCACGAGTAGGACTCGAACCCACGACGCGACGTTCTGATTGGCAGCCAACGCACCTATAACCACTAAGCCACGGACACTACGATACACGAAGAAATTATTACCCGTGTTTTTTCACTACTCAGTAGCCAGCCCAGTTGGAGCGTTTTATTCGCACTTGATTACTGTGCTGGCTCTGGCTACTGAGTAGTGAAAAAAAATACGGCTAGCATTAGATTCGCGTAACAAAATGCCATAAGCGATCTGCGCTGTCTTCATTTCAATAATTGAAAGTCCTATCGACGACACAGCTGTCTTTTTTTTACTGGCCTGTTTATCGACTGTAATCCAATTGTTGTTGTTTGCCAAGGGATGCTGTGCTGAGTACTAGCCAGCAAGAACAAGGTAATCAAGTGCGAATAAAACGCTCCAACTCAGTTTATCTGTCAAATTTGTATGGCAATTGTTACAAAGAGGACCAGAAGGTTGTGTCACGGATTAGAACAAAATTAGCAAATACTTCAACCTAAGAGATTTAATAACTCAGATAGATTCGCGTAGTAAAATAATCTTCTTAACGCAATCAGCCGGCACAACTTACATTTTTTAGTGGCCTTTTTATCGACTGCAATCCAAATTGTTTGCCAAGGAAAAATTTGCTGTGCTGACTACTGAGTAGTGAAAAAACAGAGCAATTGTCGAATTTAGAAACACTGTTAATGTTGGCCACATCTTTGTGCTTTTCATTGACTTTGACACTCTTAGTCCCGAAAACATTGTAGAAAGTTTGTAAAAATTAGTGTAAGAGGATATTTGTCAGATTGATACTCAACTGATAGGACGATTGAGGTCAATGTATCAACAATTTTGAGTCAGGAAATGCCCACAATAGGTACACTGTGTTCCGTAAGGCTCGAAACTGGGCCCCATCATATTCATTTTATGCACTAAAGAACTCTTAATGTCATTCAGAGTCAGCGAAAAAAAATTCGAGAGCACTTTGACAACGTATTTTAGTGGTGTCATGACAAAAGGCGGGTTCAATCACCTATCGGATAGGCTATCTGGGATACCCGTATCTGACATATCTTTTAGAAAGGCTATGAAAGAAAAAAAACTACAAATCAATCGCCTTAGAACAGAAAATTGTTCATGCCTGTGAATCCGTCGGTAAACATTCTTTCGAGTCATCTTCATCTATACTAATATATAAAGCTGAAGAGTATGTTTGTTTGAACGCGCCAATCTTAGGCACTACCGGTTCGAATTGTAAAATTCTTTTGGTGTTGGATAGTCCATTAATCAAAGAAGGTTACTTAACATTAAGCTGCGACCAAAACTAGCTCAAAATCAGTGGAAATATGGAAATAGGGCAAACAAATTATTAATTTTTTGTTTGTTTGAAGGCGCTGATCTTGGAACCGCTAAAGCAAATTGAACAATTCTTTTTGAGTTGAATAGTCTATTTATTGAGGAAGGCTTTAAGTTATACAACATTACGCTGCGACCAATAAGAGCAAAGCATCAGTGCTAAAAGGTTATAGGCTTCCGTTGCGTGCGCTGCACTGCGTAAACGTCAGGTAGTATAGGACAGGCAAATGATATAAAATAAATGCTCAAGTTAGAACTTTGGGAGTTCTTTTGGTGATTGATTGCATTATTTGCACACATTACTGTGTAAAAAAACATAATTTGGCCAGCCGAAAGCCTTGTAGCTAGTGCTGTTAGTTAGTAAGATTAGTTTGTAACATTTATGTTCAGGTTAATAAATAATAATAATAATAAAAAAATATAATTTTAATATTTAGCCGATTCGAAATTCCAAAGTTCGGCTAAAGGAGAATAAACGATACAGAAAACTAAAAAAAAGTGTTCGAGTTAGAGATTCGAATTAGGGAGTGGGAGAGTTCGACGTATGGAATGCCTTATGTATGGAAAACTGAAGGAATTGATAAAAAATGTTCGAGTTAAGAAGAATTTCGACTAAGGGAGAGTCGATTGTAATACAATTTTAAAATACGTTCGCAACAAAATTCCCACGCGTGCATGATGCACAAGTACCTAAGACCCAACACTGGCCGATGGACAAGAGAGAGGCGGACGAATTCGGGGGCAACTGATATACATATACAGGGTGATTCACGAGCGTTGTGCCAAAAAGCTGGAGCGTGTAGGTTGAGTTGAGACAAGAAAAAAAATCGTATGGGAGGGGGGGGGGTCTATTCCCCCCCGTTTAGCCGGGAGTTGCAATTTTCTGAAAAATTGATTTATTTTGTTAAAAAAAATATTAAAAATCAACGGCTTCGTTTACAAGACCGTGCTACACTTTTGTAGAAAGCCAAAAACTTCTTCTTTAACTTTGTTTTTAAATTAAATTGTTTTAACGAACAGTTTAAAAAAAAATTAATTTTCAAACTCAAAACTTTCAAAAAAAAATCATTTTTTAACGAATTTTTTTCAAAATTTTATGTAATTAAGTACTAATTTTGTTTTATAAATTCAATGTCTTTGTTAATTTTTAGTCGAAAACAGAAAACCGGATGCAAAAATGTCTTGATTTTTGAGAAATGTAAAAAAAAAACCAAAACCACTTTTTTCGAAGAAAATCTTTGTTTGTATTTTTACCTATCTGGACTTTTAGTTTAATTTATAAATTTAATTTTTTGTAATTGGAGTTTTATGAGGACTCAATAAAGTAGAAAAGTATTAGATTTTCCCTGGATTAATCATTTTGTTCATTGATAACGTCTGCCATTGACCTTTCACTACTAGCTCTGCGTGATCTCGTCGGCGGATTCTCGAAAAGATGCTACGACTTGGGCGCCATCTATTGGGTTATCTTTCAGCGTAGAGTCTTTCGGCTTCCCGATCTCGACAACAAGTGTAGCAGAAGTTCCTGTCCGCTAACTCTTCTCGAGAGTATGAGTTTGTTATTGTTAGGTGTTGATGAGTTAATATTTTAATTTTAAATGGTTGTTTAGTAAATATGCGATTTCTTTTATTTACCTTTAGGTTGTTAATTGTTTTTTTCATTCAAGAAAAATTGCGGTTTAATTATCTTAAGCCCCTAGCAGGTAGAACCCTTCGCCGGCGAGTGACCGCGTAAGAAAAAATTGCAGGTCAGTTTTCAGACGTTATCAATGAACAAAATGGTTAATCCAGGGAAAATCCAATACTTTTCTACTTTATTGAGTCCTCATAAAACTCCAATTACAAAAAAATTAAATTTATAAATTAAACTAAAAGTCCAGATAGGTAAAAATAAAAACAAAGATTTTCTTCGAAAAGTGGTTTTTGTTTTTTTTTAATTTCTCAAAAATCAAAAGACATTTTTGCATCCGGTTTTCTGTTTTCGACCAAAAATTAACAAAGACATTGAATTTTTAAAACAAAATTAGTACTTAATCACATAAAATTTTGAAAAAAATTCGTTCAAAAATGATTTTTTTTTATTTTTTTTGAAAGTTTTGAGTTTGAAAATTAATTTTTTTTAAACTGTTCGTTAAAACAATTTAATTTAAAAACAAAGTGAAAGAAGAAGTTTTTGGCTTTCTAGAAAGGTATAGCACGGTGTTGTAAACGAAGCCGTTGATTTTTAATATTTTTTTTAACAAAATAAGTCAATTTTTCAGAAAATTGCCCCTCCCGGCTAAACGGGGGGGAATAGACCCCCCCTCCTATACGATTTTTTTCTTGTCTCAATTCAACCTACACGCTCTAGCTCTTTGGCACAACGCTCGTGAATCACCCTGTATAATAATAAGCGTTGTTAAAAATTATATCTATTTCTTTCAATTAACTTTTAATTTCGAAGCTGATTAAATATCGTGCTCAACTATCCAAGAAAAAAAAGAAACATGTTAATCAGCTGAACACTCGGGTTTTGGGTACCTGATACTCTGATACTGATAACGCGCACCCTTCGCGTTCTACCCTAAAAATGGTCGATCGTTTGAAAGAACAGTTAAGGCAATTGGTGCAAATCTCTCTTAAGCAATATGTACCGAGATATTCGCGAACACACGATTTTTATGACCTTTGATTTTCATTTTTGATACAATATTTAGAATTTAGGACAACAAAACAAAAAAATTTACAGCTTATTAACTTTCATTCCGAGTTTAAACCTCTAATATGACTGGGCTTTTTTTCAAGCAAATTTTAAAAACAATGGGTTTCCAAAAAAAAGCGCTATAAATGTTTGTTCTCAAAAAGAATTTCTGAAGTTGCTATTTTCATGGAGAGGACGTCATAAAAGTCTTATTCATTTAACGTAAAGTTGTGCATACAAATTATTTAAAGATATTTTTTAATACTTGACAGAAAATCAGTCTAACTATCCCTATTAGTAATAGGCCGGTTATAGCTTATCAGAAAAACGCATCAGAAAAAAGTTATTATCCAAATTTGACCACTTTACAACTCCATTTGACCGAAATATGAAGCAATTCGACAAATGCTTGTTTGAACTTTATTTTTTTTAAATAATTGAAACATTTATGACCAAATTTATTAAGAAAACTGAATTTTTATTTTTTTCTGATGAGATCTTATTTTCTGAACAGTCGATTCAAAAATATTCCACATTTTTCTCATGTGTTTCAATTTTTTATCGTTCCGATCTCATCATAAATATTCATGGGTTCATTTTTATCAAATTTGAATTTGCAATAAAGAAGAAAAATCATAAAAGTCCTTAAAAAGTAAACTTACTGCTTGAACTAGCATCCTCATCAAAATCATCATCGAACACATCGAAAGGACTAGCTGCACGTTTAAGTTTTGGCATTTTCAAAATATAAACCCGGAATATCAATAAAAAATTCTTCTATTTTGCTTTGTAATT
This sequence comes from Sphaerophoria taeniata, assembly GCA_943590905.1. Classification (NCBI taxonomy): domain Eukaryota; kingdom Metazoa; phylum Arthropoda; class Insecta; order Diptera; family Syrphidae; genus Sphaerophoria; species Sphaerophoria taeniata. The sequence continues at coordinate 24,108,425 of OX016540.1, forward strand.
GGCGCACAGTTTCTCATAAGACATCAAACAGTTTTTCGTTCAGGACATTGGAAAACACTTGAAAAACAAAAACACTTAGAACAAAATCACAACACAGTCAATCGCGACGAGCATCATTAGTGTGTGCTTACGACAAAGGATAATTTTTAAGTACCGAATCTGATAATTTTGTTTTTCACATTTCAAGAGATTTCCCTCAGTTTTGAAGTGTGACTATTTTTAAAACATGTGGGCGGTTTGTTGTTTTGTTTCTGAGTTTTGTGCATTTTCATTGGTTCTTCTTAAGAAGCAGTTTTTCCAATGGATCCATTTTCGTTTGGGACACGCCTTGGATTGGCAAAAATTGTTTTTCTTTTGTTTAAGGTGTTCTATCACATACTTTGTTTGAAATTCGACAATTTGATTGATTTACAAATAAGAATCAAGCTAATAATTTTTGGCGAAACCTTCTAGGGCCCTATTCAACCAACAACTTTTCACTTTGCAACTTTACAAAATAAAGTAAAGTAAAAGTAAAAAGTGTTTCACCAAAACTGAAAAGTTCCAGACTTTTCACTTTGCAATTTTTTATATTTTTTGCGAAGTGAAAAGTGTGGGCTTTCACCAACTTAAAACGTAGCTTTTCATTTTCAGTCGTAATTTGAAAACTTGCAAAGTGAAACATTTAAAATGATTTGATTTGGGTTCTTGTCGTTGTTATAACAAATTTAAAAAAGTAAACAACTCCGCTCGCTGGTGATGAAATAAAAATTTGTGCACGACTAGGTCGTACGAACTTGCTCCTGTATTTCAAATTATAACTATCAAAAAACATTAAAAATAAAACATGTAATTAAAATTCATAAATAAAAATTTAAATTGAAATAAATGTACCTCAAAAATTCATTTTATCGAAAAAAAATGTCATAAGAGTTCTTAATGATTTTTAAATTAAAACAAAAAAAAATCTTGGAGCGGTTTTTTTCTTATATTAATTTTGTATAGAACAAATTTTTCAAAATTGTCTTAAAATTAATTTGGGTATGCAATGTTCAAGAACATGTAAGAATATATGTACATTTTATGTTTAATACTGATCCATTTACGAGATACAGAATTTTGAAAAAAAGGTTTAAAAATATTTTTTTTTAATCCAAGAACATTTTTGAAATTTTTTTGAAAATAAAAAATTAATATATAGGTAATTTAAAAAAAAGCCAATCGGACCAGAGGTTAAGGATGTAGGTGCGTTTACAGACAGACAGACGGATGGAATCGCTGGACCCACTTTTTTCGACATCTCTATCATCCAAATGTCATATTTGATCAAAATCTCAACTTTTTTTTACACAAGTAAAAAAGTTAAAAACAAAAGTTGATGACAGAATGTCATTGTTTTTCCTTCAAAATGAGTCTTGTTGACAAAAGCGGCAAAAAGTTAGCTTTTTGGAAGTGTTAAAAAATAAAAAAAGTAATTTTTTAATGTATGTATGTATTATGTAGAAACAAGCTTCATTATTTCTTTTACTTTTTAACTATTCATTTTTATATTAATTGAAAAACAATGCACCTACAACTCCATGCAATTTTTCCTTTGAAAACCAATGAGGTTTCCAAATCTACCATCAAGAACTTTCTATTTTCCATTCGATATAAGCTATTCTCGAACACAAAAATTCACGCAAAATATGAAGTTTTCGATCTATGTTTGATGTTGTCCATTGTCCATTCCGACTCCTTGAATAAAACCTTACCATGAAAATTTCATAAATATCGGTTTGGCCGTTTCAAAGTCCATACCGGAAACATAGAAACATACAAACAAACATACGTCCATTTTTATATATTCTGTATATTAATTATTCATAAAAATAACGAAATTAAATAATAAATTGAATACAAAACAAACAAAAAATATGAGTGCGATCCATGTAGCCCACACGACTAACTTCCCAGAGTAGAAAAATACGTGCAAACATTAGTTGTTTTGCAAAATTTCCAGCCGGTGCATCCCGTTGTAGTTGGTAAGAGCACGTTGGTTTTCATTGTCAAATTCCATAAAACTGATGATATTCAAAAACAGAATGCTTCTTTTTCGATTCAAGATTGTCAATTAAAAAACGACATAAGTTCATTGAATAACAGTGGTGCCATCTGTCAAAAGTTGATCGTACCAACTCGTGGACTCATACAATACTTTGCACAGTAAAATACAGCCCATATTACTCCTGATTCCTGAATATTATCAGATTAGTATTTTCAAAGATTAACATTTAGGGGCCAGTTATAGCAATCATTGGTTTTCATGAGGAAAATTTGGAATAGGAGGAATCTGAATATTTTTTTCCTGATGAGCGTTTATAGCAATCATTGAAAATTTCTGTCAGGAATTTTTTTCCTGGCCGTAATTATATCATTGGAACTGTGAGAAGTTGAAACACATATCATTGGAATTGTATACAAAATTGAAACGCATATCATTGGAACCATTTGTTTAATTTTTTGATAAAAATCCATCAGCTGTTCAGTAAAAGGAATTTCCGTACGGAAAATAGAAAAATACATTTTTAACGAAAAATAAGTTTGCGAACTTATGTATATATTTTTCTCAAAAAAAGTTCTTTAAGTATTTTCCGGTCGATTGGTGTATAAATTGCATTAGTAATAAAAAGAAAACTTAGGTAAATATCCATTCAAAAAGTTTTCCTGATGGATTTCAATGATCGCTATAACTGGCCCCAAAATAGCGTTTGGTGGGTCAGCTACTAATAAAATAGGGTAAATGATACTCCTGAATATTGTTTTTTTTTCTATCCCTGAATACAACTGGATTTACCATGAAAATTTCATTAATAACTGTTGGGCCGTTTGGAGTCCATACCGGACATTCAAACAAACAAACATGAATCCATTTTTATATAAAGGGAAATTTAAACTCACAAGACTTGTATTTTCAATTGCTTATAACAAATTATTAACAAATAATATATTTTTTTACATTGATAAATAAGATTTTTAGTTCATAGTTGTTGAAATTTTTGCAGAAATTATCATAATTTTTATTATATTGGGGTGGTCTTAACAAGACAATTCCGCGTCGAATGAGACTAATTTCATGACAAAACGATGAGTGGTTCGCGAGATAATCGCGCCGAAAAAACGTAACGCACATACGCACACAAGTACCTACATACGAACATACGTACACACACACACATCATCATAAAAAGGGTTAATTCGGATTCTAGTGACCTCGAAACATGGAGATATGCAAAAACTGGAGATTCACAAAATCAGCCCCATTACACTAACTTTCTCTGGGAAGTTAATAACCAAACTTATCACGACAAATGACCAACCGCAAATGAAATGTTTACTTTGCATATTATTGAAAAGCTTTTCAGTATTTGAAATGCAAAGTGCAAAGTTTAGACGTTTGGTGAAACGAAATCGAAGAATTCTTTGCAAATTCACAAATCTTTTCACTTTTCAAAAAAGTACTTCTCACTTTGCAAATTTGTGGTTGGTGAAACAAAAATTGCAAAGAAGGATTTTTTTGTTTACTTTTCAAAAAAATAATTTGGTGAAACAGAATTTGCAAAGTTAACTTTTCAACTTTAAAATTTTGCAATAATTTTGACTTTTAGAAATGAGAAGACGCTTTCGAACCATTTAGTTCATTGGATGAAAGAAATTTTAAGTAAGTGATTCGCCTCATTATAGAAGAAACCATAGTATCACACCTCACACGAGCCAGTTTTATTAGACATATTCATCAAAGTCAAAGGGTTTTGCGGAGACATGACTTCTGTTATTGAATTTACTTGGAATTTTAGCAAATATCTGAGGAACTTATAAACATAAAAACAGAATCTCTAGCTTTCCCATGGTTTACAAATGTTAAAATCAGATATAGCAAATATTTGACGTCACAAATGTTCTTTAGCCATAGCCATTGCATATTCTTATCATCAAAGTGTGTAACTATTTTATTTTATTATTTTCGAAACTAAAAATAAAGCTTTTGTGCTATCAAACAATATTTCTCATCTCACGAAGAGGTCAAGTGGGGTCATACTGATATGTACCTACAAACAAAATGTGATACAAAATGATCAGTCGAAAGCTGCTCTTCAAGCCGCAACAATGTGGAAATTCAGTAAATCTATTCTGCCACGACGAAGTGTTTTTGCCCAAAATATTCGTTTCCTTTCGAAGGAAGTGCCTCAAATACCATCCTCTGCCGATGTGGTAATAATTGGTGGAGGATCCGCTGGCTGCCATACTCTCTATCATTTGGCTAAACGTGGAGTGAGAGCAGTTCTTTTGGAACGTGCCAAACTCACAGCTGGAACCACCTGGCATACAGCGGGATTGGTATGGAGACTTCGTCCGAACGATGTCGATACACAGTTGCTAGCTAATTCTCGGAATATGTTAATGCATTTGGAAGAGGAAACTGGACTAGATCCCGGCTGGATACAGAATGGTGGGATATTTATTGCACATTCAGATGTAAGCCGGATGCTGGGTCATTGAGTTATTCGTTCAATATATGAAATTAATTGCCTTTCTCTTGGAAATTTTATATAGAATCGCTTGGATGAGTACAGACGATTGTCATCGATTGGAAATTCTTTAGGAATTGAAAATTATATGTTGTCACCGGAGGAGACACAAAAACTTTTTCCATTGCTCGATCCAGCGGCCTTTACAGGAGCACTCTATTCCCCTGGAGATGGTGTAGTGGATTCAGCAAATCTGTGCGCGGCACTCACTCGATCGGCTGTTAAAAATGGCGCCAAAGTGATTGAAGGATGTCCAGTAAATGATCTGCTGATAGAAACTGTCAACAATAACAAGAAACTTATTGGTGTCAAGACTCCATTTGGAAATATCAAAACGGATACAGTGGTGAATGCCACTGGAGTATGGGGCAGAGATTTAGTTAAGCCACATGGGTCTATGCTGCCGTTAGTGCCCATGAAGCATGCCTACATTGTGTCAGAATCGATTCCTGGAGCTCGTGGTCTACCGAATATTCGAGATCATGACTATTCGACATATTTCCGAATTCAAGGTGATGCCATCTGCATGGGGGGCTATGAGCCAAATCCTATTTTCCTAGAACCCGTTGCGAATGATTTCAATTTTGGACTTTATGACCTCGATTGGAGTCTGTTCGAGACTCATCTCAACGGCGCTGTCAAACTTTGTCCGACTTATGGAAATTTCGGTGTTAAGTCAACTATCTGTGGGCCAGAGTCTTTCACTCCCGATCACAAGCCTCTGATGGGTCCCGATAACCATATCAATGGATTGTATCATAATTGTGGGTTCAATTCGGCCGGCATGATGTTTGGTGGGGGCTGTGGAGAACAAATGGCTTTGTGGATCATCAATGGTCAGCCAGATCTACCGATGTTCAGTTTCGATCTGAGACGATTCACTGACTCTCAGAATCGCCATACTCAATGGACCAATGAAAAATCTCATGAAAGCTATGCCAAAAACTACAGCATGGTATTCAAGCATGATCAACCACTTGCAGGTAGAAATTTCAAGGTGGATCCTCTGCACGATGACATGTTGGAATGTGGCGCTTTTATGGAAGAAAAACAAGGTTGGGAGCGACCTGGATTCTTTCTCACAAACGGGAGAGCCGATGTTCTGCCATACGACTGGTATGGAAGCTATGACCATAAGAGGAATGTAGATTCCACGTATGAGAAAATACTTGAGGGTGATCTCAAGTATGGAACTTTTTCGGATCATCATAAATTGGTAAGTGAAGAGGGTGGGCAATTAGGTTGTGTTTATTTTATTTTCATTTGTTTGATGTTGATGGCAGATTGGAGAAGAAGCACTTGCTTGTCGGAATAATGCGGCTGTGTTTAATATGAGCTATTTTTGTAAACTATTTCTGGAAGGTCCACAGGCGAAGGAAGCCGCCGATTGGATATTCACCGCCAATACAAATCGTGATGTTAAAAAGTAAGGACGTAATGGTACTTGTGTGATGGAAATGATATTTTTGAAAATTCTTTGTCAGGACCGTCTACACGTGCGCCTTAAACAATCAAGGAGGTGTTGAGTCTGATGTGACAATATCACGACTTCTGTTGGGAACTGGTGAAATACATGACCCCAAGTTTGATGGCCAAGGATATTATATCGTTGCAGGGGGTGCTTCGGCTTTCTATACTTTCAAATCTATTGAAACGGAATTACGGACCCGGAAGCTAAATGCCAGAATACGTGATGTAACTGAAGACATGGGAATCGTTTCTATCCAAGGCCCAAAAAGCAGAGAAATTCTTCAAAAAATCACGGACTTCGAATTGGCTGATAGTGAAATCCCGCCCAATAGTACAATACTTACCAAAGTTCGAGGAGTCAACGGGAAGGATCTTCACAATGTCCGAATATTGAGAGTGAGTTTCATTGGAGAACTAGGTTTTGAACTGCACATTCCAAAAGAATATTGTTCGAATGTTTACAAATCGTTGATGAAAGCCGGCGAATCGTATGACCTCAAGAATGCCGGTTATCGGGCCTTGTATTCGTTGAGCAGTGAAAAAGGATACCACTTGTGGAGCTTCGACTTACGTCCGGATGATACACCAATCGAAGCAAATCTAGGGTTTACTTGTCGTCGAGATGGACTGTATAAAGGTAAACAAGTGATCGACAAGCAAAGACTGAATGGAGTTCATCGAAGAATGGCATACTTTACACTTAAGGACGAAATTCCTATTTGGGGCTTGGAAGGAGTTTACCGAAATGGAGAGCCAGTCGGATTTCTACGACGAGCTGAGTATGCGTATACCCTCAAAGAATCATTAGGACAAGCTTACATCACCCGAAAAGATGGAGGTGTCGTGGATAACGAGTACATTGAATCAGGAAAATATCAAATCGACGTTCTGGGAAAAATGCACGATGCAAAGTGTCACCTGCGAAGTCCATTCGATCCGGAGGGCAAACGAATTTTGGGAATTTATAACTAAGATTTCAATTTTATTGCAATACAAGGAAAACTCTCATTTTTATTGTCTTTTATTCTGAGAACACAAGAAGCACGAACGAATTACATACACGTTCGGTTTTCAAGTGGTTGTTTACGTTGCACTGACTGGGTTCGTGGGTACACATTGGTCAACCTCTTTCTCCTTTCACTTGACCACTTGAGATTCCAATGATAAATTATGAGTTTTGTTAGCAGATGGGACTTACTGAACGATGTTGTATTTTAACATGTTAATTTTGGTAAGACCTAATCTTCTGCATTTATTTTATGCAACTTAAGGACACCACGAACTGTGAACGATGTTGTATTTTAACATGTTAATTTTGGTAAGACCTAATCTTCTGCATTTATTTTATGCAACTTAAGGACACCACGAACTGTGGTATGATTATTGTAACAGGAGAAGTGTGGTAGTTCGTGTTAATAGAGCAATTTATTAAACATATAATTCTCGGAAGAAATTATTCGTGAAAGTAGAGAATAGCCCAGACAGAGTGTCGCCTGACGGTGCAGACTTACAGACGCTAGACGTAGACAAATCGTATGGTTTTAAAAAAAGGAAAATATTAGAGGTTTTGGAATAGGAAGAAAAGTGTATTTGTGACATTTGGACTAGGTGCTGATTTTGACTGGACCGAAAGATTTCCAACTGCCATTTCCCCGCAATTTCAAACCGTTATTTCTCACAATTTTCCTCGACAACCGTTATATAATTGTAAAACAAAATAAGGATCTACAAGTGTTCTTTAATAAGCGACGATTTTTTCAGAACTCGGTTATAGAGTTAAAGGTAATCAAACAATAATTTCTTTCGATTTGTGCCTTCAAATAATGTCCGCCGATTTGAAATCGCCAGATCTATGAATTTTCCCAGCTAGCCAATTTCAAATGATGCACGAGAACAAAGGTTTGTTTGACCTCTATTAGTCGCTGAAAACTGGAGGTGAAATCATGTAGATTGGCGATTTAGAAAAGAAACTAGTTTTCCAAGTACATATTGCAAGAATTCGAAGTAAACGTGCTGACCTACACCTTCTCGTGGGGCCTCCGAGAGGTTCTTGTCAATTTATTGGCTTGAACTTGCGAACGTAGGCAGCTTTAGTCTAATGGAATTGGCGAATTGAAGCAGGAAGTATAATGAAGATGAATACGATCCTTAACAGATACTATGTTAACACACATAGTAAAGGAAGAAAATGCGATTAACGAGTACCGAATGTGGATAAACGCCAAGGAAGTTAGACAAAATGTTGGGTGTGTCCCTTGATTGGCTGGTCCATTCCTCCGATCAATGTGGATATACTTGACAGAGGGTGAGCAGTGTCCCTCGTCCGCCAGTAGGACAAAAGCAGCAAAAACAAAAAAGATGTCACGAAAACAAAATATGTATAACTAATTGTTATACAAAAATATATGTGACCACCCTCCACCCAGGGGCAATTGGGTACCGCGGGTAGTGAGCTTTAGCAACTCACTAGTGGGATGGACCTTCGCGGGGGTTGTGGTTGTCTGAGTTTGGCCTCAGCTACTGTTTGCAAAGCACGGTTAACGGCTCTTCTTTTGGCGGGAAGTTGAGCAGTTTTTCCGTGTCCGGACAACGGCTCTTCTTTCGCGTGACTGAAGGTTGAGTGCAGTTCCGTGTGTTGCCTGAATAGTAGTCTAGAGTCAAACCAAGACGAATAAGAGCTGGCACTAATTCAATTGGTACTGGTGTGGATCTAGATGCAGGGTACCCGCTTCTTTCTTTTGAAAGTTGAGGTGTTCTTTTGTATTCTGGTGGATCATCAGGAAGAGGTTTAGTCCCATCTTTAAAGAAGCATAGTGACAATGCCAACTTCGGTTGGAAATTGCACGACGATAGTGTGGATAGTTCCACCGTCAGGTAAGACTTAGTTGTCAGGTACTGACGTTAAGCTCATTCATACTTCTGTCGCTGAAAACTAAAACTAAATTAGTCAAAACTCAAAACAATTAAAGGAACACTTGAAAAAAAAACTCAAAAATTGAGTGATTTTTTATAAGGCTGTATCTCAGTAGAAAAAAGTCGGATTGAAGTGAAATAAAAAGTTTTTCAAAGGTTATTATTCTTTATTTTCAAATTATTTTGAGTTAAGAAAATGCCTTTAGTCGTTTTCGCTTGAGCGTAAAAATGTTCACTCAATTAAAAAAAAAATTAAGTTTGGTTTGTCATAAAGTAAGAGGACATTTTTTTTTTCAATCCAACCGATCTAGGATTCATTTTGAAAAATTGTGTTGGCGTTAATTCCCTGTTTGTTTAAGATCGCTACGATTTTTTTTCTAATCAGAAAATGGGTTTACATGCAAAAACACATTTTTGACTTTGGACCCTATAATATCTCTGCTAAATATATTGACTTGAAAAAAAAAATAAAGGCGTTTTCTACACAAAAACATTCTGAAAAATTTAAAATATTGCTTTTTTCAATCTTTTCTATCAATTTTAAAAAAGTCAAGGAAATTTTATGAGCTTTAATAACTAAGCCTCAGATTAGTTGTATCACTGAAAACCACAAAATAACGGTAGTTTTTATGAAAAAGTTGAAAAATGCATATTTTGGACCTTTTTTTAAATTGATAGAAAAGATTGAAAAAAGCAATAAATATGTATTTTTAATTTATCAAAATGTTTTTGTGTAAAAAATTTAATAATAATTTTTCAAATCTGCCTTTATTTTTTTTGTAAATCAATATGTAGCAGAGATATTAGGGTCCAAAGTCAAAATTGTGTTTTTGCATGTAAATCCATTTTCTGATTAGAAAAAAAAATCAAAGAGATCTAAAGCAAGCAGAAAATTAATGCCAACAAAACTTCAAATTAAATCTTAGATTCGGTTGGATTGAAAAAAAAAATTTTCTCCTTACTTTATGACAAACCAAACTTTATTTTTTTTTTAATTTTGAAATTGAGTGAACATTTTTACGTTCAAGCGAAAACGACTAACGGCATTTTCTTAATTCAAAATAATTTGAAAAGAAAGAATTATAACCTTTGAAAAACTTTTTATTTCACTTCAATCCGACTTTTTTCTACTGAGATACAGCCTTATGAAAAACCACTCAATTTTTGAGTTTTTTCAAGTGTTCCTTTAATTGTTTTGACTAGTAAGTGTACTTGCGAGGTCTGGTTATCCAGTTTCAATAGAGTGGCGTGACAGCTCTTGAAGAGCCAAGACCGAAGATTGATACTCTTATGGCCAGTTGCACCAAACGCTTTTAAATATTTATCGCTTAGTTAAATTTTAAAATGGCATTTATCGGTTGCTCCAACCAATTTTAGTTTTAAAAGGCCGATAAAATAAAATGCCATTTTCCTCCAGATAAATTTTAAAACCGAGTGTTTGAAAATATCTATACAAAGTAAAACATTTCACTTTTGACAGGACATTTGAAAGTTACAAAATTCAATGAAAAAAATTACTACAGAATTTTAGATTGGTCATCCTCCTCATCTGATGATGATTTATTTGGGGAAGTAGCAAGACGTGCAAGAGTTCTTCGAGTTCACAGGAATCCATTTAGTGAATTCGACGATTTGGATTTCAAATTTAGGATCAGGGTTTCCAAACAGTGCGTAGATAAACTTCTGGGATTATTTGGTACTCATTTGGAGCCGAAAAATTTGAGAAACCACCCCGTAGTGCGAAAAACCAATTGCTTATTACATTGCGTTTTTATGCCACAGGCTCATTTCAAATCTGTGTTGGAGATATGTTTAATGTTCATAGATCCACAGTTTGTCGAATAGTACGAAAAGTTAGCTATCACCTAGCCATGCTAAGGTCTGTCTTCGTATCAATGCCAACAGAGATGGTAATGAAATTATGAAAATCCAAACCAGCTTTACCTACTTGCAAGATTTCCCAGTTCAAAAATAGGAACGTAACAAACAAAATAAAATAACGGTTTTGATATCTCTTTTTCGTTCAGTTTGAAAAAAGCAGGGATGGTTCACAAACAGCATTTTAGTTAAAAAATCAGTGAAAGACATTGGTGCAACCCAGTAATTTTATCAGGCCGATAAATTTTATAAGCATTTTAACAAAAACTAGTTTTAGTGGATTTTGGTGCAACTGGCCATTAGAAGTTATTTCAGTTCTTCCCAAGAGGCAGTACCCGTGAAAGATGAAATACAAACTTTGTGGACGAGAAACAACGTTCTGTGTAGCAGTCAACGCACATAACCACGGGAACTACAAGGTTATGATCAAAAAACAATAAATATTTTGGTTTTTGTCCTTAGCTTAATAACTGCAATCTCATAGAAAGAATATCTTGTCAAGATCGGAATGGAGTTTGGCTTTCAGGAAAGCTGAGAATTTAGAGAAATTGAATTCTTCATGAAACTGAAGCTCAGTGTGAAATTATAGCACCTAAAGCACACATCGAACAAACCAGTGATTCTCAACATTTTAACGAGCTCGTTTGATTAAGATGATAGGATAGAACCAGTTGTACAATCGGGGTTCAGGTCTGAACAATGGATCAACGGAAAAATAATTTAGTAAAAATGAAGTTGTATTCACTTATAAATCACAATAGCTCATCCGACAGACTTCGTACTGCCTCAATCAATAAATAAAAGACCTAAACTGCTACCCGCTAACCTGTTACCCTCTACCCTGCCCTACACACTAACCGCCACCCTGTTTCCCGCTACCCGTCACCAAGCTACCCGCTACCTCGATACTACACTTACCGCTACTTTGGCCATATGTCATAAGCGGCTTGATCGATTTTGTACAAAATATTTAAAACCCATGTTTGCCACTAGCCGAACATTCCCTCAAAACACAATCAAAGCAATAAATATAAAAAATCTTACCCAGCAGACTTCGTACTGCCTCAATCGATAAAAAAGACCTTAACTTTTGTACCCCGCTACCACACTACCCTCTACAGCTAGCTTCCCCGATACCCGGTTACCCCGCTACTCACTACCCCACTATCAGCTACTCACGTCACCACGCTACCCGGTACTAGTGATGGCCTTAGCAGTTATTTTTGAGTAACCGTTATAACAGTTACAGTTATTTCTGAATAACTGTTATTCTTAGCCGTTACTCAGTAACGGTTATCCATAAACTTATACGAAAAAAAAAATATTTAAAAATGAAAAACATTACATACAAATCATAAAAGTATAATGTGAAAATGACCATAACACATTCTTGACTTTATTTTTTTATTGCCCTTGCCATAAAAAAGGATAATTTGTTAACCTCAGAAAAACTGAATTCGTATTTCCTAGAATGGAAAGTAAATAATAAAGCAACCCTTTTTTCCTACATTCATAAAAAAATAATGCATCTACATCTACCTCTAACTTGACCTCTTTTTTCGCTTTCTGAAAATTTCGCGTCTACCTAGTTACAAATATGTATTCTTGAATGATATGATGGTTTTTTTTTCTTAGATAATCTTTTTGCACTATTTTCTTATTTTAGGGGAAATTTAACATCGATTTCTTAAAAGAGAATTGATTTGTTTAATAAATGCTCCTTTTCCTTTTTACTGACTTTTTTTTTCCTAATAAATTATTAAAATAGAAAAACACTGTTTAAAAAAACAAAAAGTTATTCAGTTATTGATAACTGGTTCCTTTAGTAACCATTTACTTTGAGTAACTTTTTCCTTATATAACTAGTTATTCTGAGTAACTGTTCCTTCAATAACTAGTTGTTATTTTGAGTAACGGTTATTCTGAGTAAGGGTTAATCTGATAACGGTTATTCTCAGTAACGGTTATTCTGATAACGGTTATTCTCAGTAACGGTTATTCTGAATAACGGTTATTCTGCGAGTAACTGTTATTCTGAGTAACTGTTACCGAATAACTGTTAAGATCGATATTGAATAACTAGTTATAGCAGTTATTCACGAATAACAGGTTATTGGTAACGGTTATTGATATATCGCCCACCTCTACCCGGTACCCACTACTATGCTACTCAACTTCCCACTTCCCTGGTCTTTTTAAAAAGCAACATATCTAAGAAAAGAAGAAAGAAGACAAAAAATGGTAAGTGTATGTATGTTTTTTTTTTGTCAATGAAAATCAATATTTGATGAATATATTTTTTCATCACTCACACTTTTTTTTTTTGTTGATGAAAATAAAAATATTTGACGTAATTTTCAAAGCATTATTTTCTAACATTTGCACCGTTTCTGATTTGGAAAGTATAAATTTTATTTGTCATAAACCTTCTACCCATATTCCCCTTTACTTTAGCAAAAAAAAAAAGAAAATCGGTCAACAGGTTATCAACTTATAAGAGCACCAGGATTTTAACGAATTAAGGGCTAACTATAATTAACGGAACGGAGCGGACGGAGCCATCCGTAACTGAACAAAAACAAGGAATTCGTATATTGTGCCCTAAATAGCAGATTGCTCCGTTTCGTTAATTTTCGTTCAGTTTTGCTTACGGACGAAAATTTTACAGCTGAATGGTTTTATTGATTTTTCTGAAGAGGAATTCGATTTTTTGTTGATTTCAGGTAATGAATTTCTTGAAATTGCTTGTTTGTTGCATGGCAACCGAAATTCACAAATTATTGGAAATAAAAAACAAATATTTTATTTTGAAAGATACTTCCGTACACATCCGTTCACTATGGTCTATGGGTAAAGTGTTCACATGGTAGTTCGGAAGGGAGCGTTTCGTTCGGTTCTGACACTATAGCTTCCGCTCATAAGTTAGCCCTTAAGTCTTTTATATAGATTTAAGTTCAGCCAACAATCACAATACCATTGAATTGAAGAAATATGTATTTTTATTAAATAAGCTTCTCGTTAATCCGTGCTTCGGAGTTAGTTTTCGAAAGTTTATCAAACTTTAGTGGTTAATGCTGTCAGGCAAAGTTGTAGGAATTTTAATTTTTTTTTTTTGAAATAACTTGCCTTCATTTTCGATATTTCCTCTTTATATTACACACAATTTTGGAACATTGTGTTTTCTTTTTCTGCAGATTTAAAATAAAACTGCCGGCCGACCCACAACCATTGTAATAAAAATATTTGAAAAAAATAAACCAAACAGATCACCCTGTCATCTTACCGAACTGCATCCATCTTCACTTACTTATTGAAGAACACGTCAAATTTGTCTTTAAATGTGTGGTTTACACACACGCAAAATGCAATCCATATACGAAAACTACCCTTTGCAAATCTGACAGATAAACTTTCACCTGTCGTTTCTGTCCAAAAAGTTGTTTTTGTGACACGTCTGTCTTTCGCGGTGTGTTGTTATTTCCGTTCGTTCAAAGCGAAGACAGATTTTTTTTTAAATTCTTCCAATTTTCATCTCAATATGAAAGAACTGAAATGTTTTCTCATACTCCTGGCCATCACAGCTGCCTTCGCCCAACGAGTAGTACCAGGAGTTAATCCCCAGCACTACCAACAACAACAACAATACCAACAGCAAGTGCCACAAATGCAATATGCCCAGCCTGGGCAAGTACCCCAAATGCAGCCCATTCAACAGCAGCAAATGCACCAACAGCCAATGCATCAGCAGCAAATGCCCCAGCAGCAAATGCCTCAACAGCCAATGATGCAGCAGCCACCAATGCCTCAACAACCAATGATGCAACAACCCATGCAGCAGCAACCACACCATCAACCTCAACAACAATTCCAACACGATCCCAATGCCATACATCAGCAACAGCATATGAGACCACAAATTCTTGACGCAACAAATCTTCAAGGTGATAAAGCGCACATTCAAGACCACATCGAAGTTCCCTTGGACACAAGCAAAATGTCCGAGCAAGAGCTTCAATTTCATTACTTCAAAATGCACGATACCGATCACAACAATAAGCTCGACGGAGCCGAACTCATCAAATCCCTGATACATTGGCATGAAAAAGGCAGCAAAGAAGATGCTCATCAGCACGAAGGCGGCCATCAAGATAAGATATTCTCCGATGAAGAACTCATCGCTTTGATAGATCCAATTCTTGAAATGGACGACACAAGTGGCGATGGATTTATCGATTATCCAGAATTCATTAAGGCCCAAGAAAAAGCTGCCGCACAAAATAAGGCTGAAGCAAAACCTTAGGAGAAGTCTAAAATTTAATTTTAGTTGGTTGTCCATTTTTTTTTTGTTTTATACTTGAATCATTTTCCAAGAAAATATTAAAAGAAGTAGAACCTTGAATATTTTTGAAATGTTGTTTGGTTTCTGTTACAAAAGACACAAGTATTCGTTTTCATTTAATATTAAGTTCTTGTTTCTGGGAATTTGTGTTGACCTCTTGGCTCTTGATAAGGTCATCGCACAAATGTTTTGATTTATATGACATTGAACTTGTTGAAGGCCACCAATTGGCGATTTTGCATAAACTTGAAATGGCTAGATTCAATTTTTTGTCTACGAACACTGAATTGTCAATTGTGCATAAAAACAGCAAGCTCCAAGCTTATGAAAAACTAAGAGGGAAAAAATGCTTTGGGAGTACCTACTCTAAAAGTAGAAAATCTTTTCTACACGGAGATAAGTCCTCGAGTTCCAGTTTAAGGTACTCACATGAGTTTTATGACCTATTAGGCTGAAAACACACAAAATCCAACAAAACGTTTTATTTTTGATTCGTTTCCTTCGGTGTGTACAATACCCTCATCATTCCTTTCCTGCTGTATGGTGCAGAAGCATGGACCTTGTCAAAATCGTTTGAATGTGCCTTAGGCTGTTTTGAGACTGGCTCGGGACCGAGCTGGCTGGCGGAGACTTGATTGAGGCCCAAGACCATACCGGAGACTGGACTGTAGTGCCACCTTAAGTATACAACCCCATGTATTTACTGCAACTGCAACCGACGAGAGAAAAAAACGTTTTGTCGTGTCGGTAGTCGGTGTGTGTTGACCCATAAAAGCAATGCACCTGTGTCCTTGGAAAACAAACAAAACACTTTGTTGGATTTGGTGCGTTTTCAGCCTTAATTATCCATTCTCGCTTGGAAATGTCAATTTCAATCGAAAATCGAATGAATTTGACAAAACTCGTTTCTATCTTGTTGCTCTGATCTGGCCAATCAGAATTAAGAACTCAGTTCGAAGTTCAAATCCTGAACGCAAACATTGAACAGTTCAATTTTGTTATTGAACGCGGTCAAATAAAACCCATCGTTACTAAATCTGAAAATCTCACGCTCCTGCTTATTATTTATAAGACGAAATTGTTAACGAAATGGCCACCGAAGAACACATAAAACTAGCAACAATCATCAAAGATGTCCATGAATCCCTTCGTCTCGCAAGCCGTGAAATTGGTCCATCACAAGCATGGGAGCAGCACACTCAAAACACAGAATGTCTCAAGGAATACGCTGATGCAATGCGTAAACTAGCAACAATTTGGGAAGACAATTCGGCCAATGTTGATCTCTTGGCAAGAAGCAGAATCAAATGGACAATCGACTACTGTATGAGTTACTTCCTAGCTAATGGAATTCTATTCGAAAAACGTGATCGCGAGCACAGACTCCTCGAATCACTTGAACTCGACACGACCCACTGTAAATATCACAAAGAATCAGAAAATCTACGAGTTCTAGATGTAGGAAGCTGTTTCAATCCATTCAAGGGTCTAGATTGTTTTGATGTGACCGCAATTGATTTGTGCCCCGCAACGGATACTGTGTTCGAAGGTGATTTCCTAAAGATAAACATCTTACCTGAAGACACAACAATTCTGCCAGTCGATGGCAAAATTCACAACCTTCCTGCTAATTATTTTCATTGTGTTGTTTTTAGTTTGCTTCTGGAATATATTCCTTCGTCTGAGCAAAGGCTGAATTGTTGTCGGAAAGCATATGAACTCCTGAAGTTTGAAGGTATTCTAATAGTTATCACTCCCGACTCCCAGCATGTTGGTAAAAATGCAAGAATTATGAAGAACTGGAGATATACGCTGGCAACACTTGGATTTAATCGGATAAAATTCGAGAAACTGCCTCATATTGCGTGTATGGTTTTTCGGAAGTCGATTGATGTTCGTTTGCCACAGAGGTGGGCCGAGACGCATAAGGAATCCTACATGAGTTTGTCGATAGAAATTCCTCAGGACAGCAAGTAGAGGTTGATTGTTGAGCCATTTAGACCTTCAAATTTGTAAAGACAAGAGCAGAGATAGCAAATAAATCACTTTATTTTTAACTGGACACAATTTATTCATGTGGACCTATTTTCCTAGTTCCTTGATGTCAACAACAAAGGAGTAGGAATCTTCTATAAGCAACGAGTACAGAGAAATGAGGTTATAAATATTTTTCCTTAACGGAAATGGTAATTAAGCTAAGGAATCAGACGGGATCTTAAAACTAATCTTACACTAGCTTAAGGAGAATCAAATCATTTCTGTTATTCGGCCCAATCGAGGTAACCGTCGGAGCGGAATTTTCCTCTATTTCCTCCGAATCGGAGACATTTTGCTTGTCGGAGAACTACCTCAAAGCAAAATTCAGAGGAAATCGGAGAAAGTTCCGCTCCGACGGTTACCTCGATTGGGCCGATTAGAATGCATTGATTTGAGAAAAATACATGAAATCAGTCTAGAAAGATTACGGTCAGAAGCAGGGACCCTTTTTCCAGGTTGTTAGGCGACAGAGCCGTATATTCTACAGAAACCGAATTATAAATTCTGTGCAGCTGCAAGCCGAGTCTCCTCCCATTCTTTGCGATGCATCTTCTTGCGATGGGAATGCATGTTGGCGTTTGAGTTAAATGTTTTCGGACAGTAGGGACATGTGTACAGAATCTCTCCAGTATGTGTGGTCATATGTTCCTACGATTATATTATTGAGCATCAAAATCAAATCAACTACGGAGCCATTTACTCACCCTCAAACCACTGGCTTTCTTGAAGGCCTTTTCGCACATCGGACACTTGTGATTACGCGCACATCGGTGCACGTAATAGTAATGCCTTTGCAACGCAGGTTCATTTGGTGCTGTCTTTCCACATATGATGCAAACATGTGGAACATTCAAGTCCGCATGTTTGGCACTTATGTGTCTCTTCAGACAGTATTTGTTCTTTAATTTTGCCCCACACTTGTCGCATTGTTCGCCGGGTACAGGAACACCAGCATGCTCGAGCAAATGCCTTTGGAATGCCTCCCGTCCACGAATGCACCTACCGCACTGGTCGCAGATCTTCCCATAGGTATTTTGGTGGACGTTGTTTATATGGGCTTTGAGTGTGTAGCTCGATGAGAAGCTAGAAATCATCAACAAAATAAACATAAACAGAGTACACGACTTCAACTCACAGTTTGTTGCATTCCTCGCAAGGGAATTTGCGCTCCTCTTCAGGAATATGAATATGCATATGCCGTTGGAGTAGAATCTCTTTGGCGAAACTCTTATTGCACTTGTCACATTGAAAGGAACGCTGATTGTCCTCGATGTGCATATCCATGTGGACTTCTAAGCAGCGTCGATCGGCAAGAACTTTGTTACATTTCTCACACTTGAACCGCTCCGGATCCAAGTGCGTGTGAATATGATCGACAAGAATGCTTTTACTGTGGAATTTCTTATCGCAACAAGAAGCGAATCCACGACGATTGTGTTCGATGCGATAGTGTTTTCTCAAGGAGGAAAAATTGGCTAGACTAATGTTGCAAATGCTGCAGGAGAGCTTCATGTGTTCCTGTATGATTTCATCATACTCCTGTGAACGCTGTTTCCGTTTGCCAACTTGGTCAGATGGTCGTTTTGGGGTAGTTTTCCTGGCAGTTCCTTTGGTTGGTCGACCGCGTTTCTTGCCAGCGGGTGTTGTTTGTGGTTTTTCATCACTGTTCGATGATGTTTTCTGTTGTTTTGCTTTTTGTTTGGTTCTTTTCTCGTCGTACTCTTCATCATCATCATCCTCATCGTCGTCGTCGTCATCATCGAAATCATCTGCATCGGAATCATCATTGTTATTGTCGCCATCTGAGTTCGGCAAATCTTGCCATTCGGCCGGTGATTCTGGATCATCATTGCTGGATGTGGCAGTTGGTTTTGCTTTATTGACTTTCTTCAAAGCGGACAGTGGAAGTTCTGAGTCAGATTCGTCGTTCTTTAGCAAATCAGTAGGAGCTTGTTCTTCATCAATGTCAATGTTGACTTCTAAGGCTTCGTTGTTTTTTGGTTCAAAATCTTCTTTTACTTCTTCCTTTACCTCTTCTGCAAATGGTATTCGGACATTTAATTCTAATGAGCCGACTTGCACTACGTCATCTTACCTGCAATCAAGTTCATATGAGCAGTCTCCACTTGTTCAAAGAACTCATGAAATGAATGCAGTGCATTCCAACAGGATGCACAAATGATTCTCGAATTTGTATGATCTTTGTTTGGCTTAGGAGGAAGAAAAAACATAGTCAAGGTGGCATTAATGTATGTAGCTTTGGGATAGCTTACCTGAATCCAAAAGTGTTTGGTTATTATGCTGCAGATATTCAAGTTTATTCCCTCTTCACTGAATATGTCGATTGTGTCGGCACTTGCACAAATACACAAAATGCAGAGCATTTTGTTAAAATTTATAAAATTCTTTTTCGCTGTTAAATAAAGGTCTTAAATTTTTGTTGATGATTTTATTTCAGTTTGTTTTTTTG
The DNA here is from genome assembly GCA_943590905.1 of Sphaerophoria taeniata. Lineage (NCBI taxonomy): Eukaryota > Metazoa > Arthropoda > Insecta > Diptera > Syrphidae > Sphaerophoria > Sphaerophoria taeniata. Next base: position 24,128,079 of record OX016540.1, read on the forward strand.
TTTATGGATGACAGTTTTTTTGACAAAAATGAAAAGGAATCAGTGCTGCCAAGTCGACTTTATACACTGAAGAAAATGTTAACACAAAACTGAGTAGAACTTCGTAAATGCAGGTAAACCGAATTGAAATGCTGTGCATCCCCCCGCCACCAACTACCGTACGCTATTTCGAAGTAACCAAAGTTACCTAGTGCTTCTAGGGGTGTAAGCGAATTGCAATAAAAATTTGTAAAATTGTAAATAATTTCTATTAATGGCACAAGTTGCTAAATAAAACACATAAAACAAACAAAACTTACTTATGGTGGCGCTAGAGTCCTGGTCGGACCACGGCCTCATCCAACAAATGTCTTCAGCCAGCTCGGTCCCTAGCTAGTTGTTTGCAGTTTCGCACGCCAAGTTGTTTCAGGTCCTCTACCACCTGTGTGCTCCACCTGAGTCACGGTCTTCCTCTTCTGCGACATCCTTCCGGGTTGGATGCGAAGACTCTACGAGCTGGAGCATTATTTTCCATTCGCTCTACATGACCCAACCATCTTACTCTTTGGACCTTAACTTTTCGGGCTAGGTCAGTGTCCCTGACAAGCTCGTACAGTTCTTGATTGAATCTTCGTCTCCATTCTCCATTTATGCAGGGGCCTGATTAGGGGATTCGCGGCGGATCGTTTTGCTAGCGAGTTTGACATTTTTCAATTATTGCTTTCGCTTTCGGCTTCTTCGATTTGTATGCGACCAATTAACGAATTTGAATTCCTTCAAATTGAAGTGTCATAATGTTTGCTGGCGAGTTTAATTGGCAATCTGGAAGTTGAAATAAGCATTCTGAATGCGTTCAATTGGGCAAAAGTGACAGTTCTGATTCTGAAAAGAAGAGAATTCCGTTCTGATTTTAAAACCAGAATGCTTCTTTTCAGATTCCTTCCAGATTGCCAATTAAAAACGCCATAAATCCGACAGCTTTTGCTCAGGCGAAAGTGTTTATTCAAATCACTGGAATATTGGAAGAAATATTCTCGTTCCGCCGCGAATTCGTTAATAAGGAAACACGACGCGAGTCCAATTTGAAAGGTCGAATTGTAAACGATCCGCCGCGAATCCCATAATCAGGCCCCAGACAAGACCAAAAATCAATAGAAGAATTTTGCTCTCGAAGCAGCCCAAAGCGTTTTCAACGGATGTAGTCATGGTCCATGTCTCTGCACCATACATGAGGACCGGGATGATGAGGGTTTTGTAGTGTCACTTTAGTTGCTCGGGAGCGGACTCTACTACTCGATTGCCTTCTAAGTCCAAAGAATCAGCATTGGCAAGAGTTTGATTCGTTCGTTTGATTTCAGCACTGGTGTTGTTGTCTGAGTTTATAGCGGATCCTAGGTACACGAAGTTAAATCAGTCTATGCTGACGTTTGCTCCAAGACGTCGATGTTGGTTATCCTTTCTTGTTGACAGCATTAACTTGGTCTTGACCTCGTTAACCGCTAGACCCATCATCCTGGCCTCCGTCTCGACTCACGAACGAAGCGTTGATATCAAGCTGTGTTCTTCCAATTATGTCAATGTCGTCGGCGTATCCTAGTAGCTGGATGGACTTTTGAAGCGGCTTGCCGTTGGTTTTATCATGCAGTGGTTGGTTACCTATTCCAAACATGTCTAGTCCAATGCTATGCATATCCAAACCTCCATACGAACGTTTCCCACTTTCCTATAGAAGTAGTTAAAGTGCTACATCCACATAGCAGTGCAGGTGTTACATTTAGCTTAATTTTTGAGCTTTCAACTGATAAGTAAAAATTTATTTGAATATTCTTAAGAGTAACACTGATTTTATTGAAAACTTATGCTCAACACGATCGTTTTTATAGAAAAAAAAAATTACGACTAAACAAAAAAATAGATGCTTAATTTATTGTATTGCTGTACTACTACTGCTGTTGACTCTCTTCAGCGGCGGCTGCGGCAGCGGCAGCGGCGGCCATTGCATCTGCATTGGCTTTTGCATTTGCGCTTGTCCCCAAATGAGGATGTCTTCGGTTTTCTTCCCATTCTTTGCGATGCATTTTCTTGCGATGGGAATGCATGTTGGCGTTTGAATTGAATGTTTTCGGGCAATGGGGACATGTGTAGAGAACTTCACCAGTGTGCGTTGTCATGTGTTCCTGAAATGAAAAAAAGGATGTTAGTTTAAAGAAGTCCAAAAAATCATGTGAATGTGAAATCAGTCAAATGTAATGTTTATAAAAAGGCTGTTGGTCTTGTTGCAATTTGGGTTTCAGGTTTATTTGACTTCAGAGAATGAATCGTAAGAAAATGAGAACGCCCCCCAACTTACCTTCAATCCAGCGGCCTTTTTAAAGGCCTTATCACACATTGGACACTTGTGATTGCGTTCGGCCTTGTGCACATAGTGGTAATGCCTCTGCAGCGCAGGTGCATTCGGTGAAACTTTGCCGCAGATATTACACACATGCGGCACACTCGATTCGGTGTGCATGGCATTCATGTGCCGCTTGAGACCGTATTTGTTTTTCAGCCGGGCTCCACATTTGTCACATTGTACAATGGGAACAGGAACACCAGCGTGTTCGAGCAGATGCCTTTGGAATGCCTCACGCCCCCGAATCGATTTGCCACACTGATCGCAAATTTTTGCGTACGCATTTTGATGAACGTTATTTATGTGCGAGCGTAAAGTATAATTCGACGGAAAGCTGTAATGGAGACATTTAAAGAACAAATCAAACAATAGCAACCCTCTCTTACAATTTATTGCATTCTTCACAGTGAAACTTGCGCTCCTCGGTGGGGATATGAATGTGCATGTGACGTGTCAACAGAGGCTTCTTGAAGAAGCTCTTGTTACACTGGGTACACTGGTAGATGCGACTCTTCTCCTCACTATGGACATTCATGTGTACTTCCAAACATCGACGATCGGCCAACACCTTATCGCATTTATCACACTTGAAATGTTCCGGATTTAAGTGGGTATAAATGTGATCGACGAGAACACCACGTTTGAGAAATTTCTTGCTGCAACAGACGACATATCCTCGCTCATTGTGCTTGCAACGATAGTGTTTCTTCAGAGTGAAGAAATTCGTCAGAGTGAGCTGACAGACATTACACACTAGTTTCATGTGTTTGTGAATGATGTCGTCGTACTCTTTCGAGAGTTGTTTCTTTTTGATTTGTTCGATGCTCACTTCTTTGGAAGGTGCAGTTCTAGAATACTTTCGTGGCCGACCACGCTTCTTGCCCGTTTCGGATTTAATTGTGGGTCGTATATTGTCCTTCTCTTCATAGGCACTGTCGTCATCATCATCATCATCATCGTTTTCATCTTCGTTGTCATCAGCGTCTTGATGCCATTCAGCTGATGAATCTCCCTCTTCGTTACTTGATGCGGTGCAGTTGAGTTTTTTGGATATTTTTCTTTTGGAACGACCTTTTGTGAGGTTGGCTAACGGCAACTCTGAATCGTCGCTGTCACTGGAATCGATACTTTGTATCAGCTCCTGTTTTTCATCTTCATTATCGTCTTCCATATTACATAAATCGGCATTGCTAGCAAGTTCGATTGTTGGAAGGAAGATCTCTCCGTCTTCTTTGACTTCCAGCTTAACATCTGGAGTATGGATTTTAAGATTTAACTCATTACTACATAAGACAGTGTTCTTCCGAGTTTTTGTTGGCTTTTCCAACTGCCAACTATGACCCGAAGAAGCCAACAAAAACACTCCGAACTAAGTTCTTTCGATTTCCGGTTACCTGTTTTTGAGTACTCTTCATTCGAATCATATTTATCAATCAAATGAACTTCCACTTCCACAGACATCTGGTCATCATTTGGCTTCAAATCCTCCTCAGGGATAGCAGTTGCACTGAGCAGTGACAAGTGCGCCTCTTCGATTTGTTTGTAGAATTTGTGAAAAGCAAGCAGAGCATTCCAACATGATCCGCAGATGTACCTTGCATTTTCATCGTTTTTGTTTGGCTGTTGTGTTTATTTTGTTTTGCAATTGAAAAAGAAATCAACAATAAATACTCCGAATCCCGCATTTGGGTCGATTTTCTTGTTTACCTGCATCCAAAAGTGTTTTCCAATTACCCCGCAAACATTCAAATTTAATCCTTCCTCACTGAAAATATCGATTATTTGATCGGGGAAATTAACACATAAAATGCAGAGCATTTTGGTTTGTTAGTTTTTTACACAAAATTTAAGAAAATATAAATATTTGTTGCAATGGGCCCATTCACTAACGTAGTCACTACGTAGTCAACTCATTCTGATTGGCCAAATACAACTAAGAAATGAGTAGAAATTTCCCCTCCGACGTAGTGTAAAAATTTCAACTTCAAAGTTAGTTTGACATTTCCCAATCAGCTGTTGAAAAAGAAACAAATCTTCAATTTCAAATTTCAAAAATTTTAAATGAAATTAATAGTAAAATAGACAATTTTAATTATCAGATAAGGTCTGAAGATGAAATTTTTGCAATCAAATCTTATCTGGTAGTGCTTTTTTGTTTATTGCAACAAGCAAAACAACACAGGAAGTTTTTTAAAAGTTCTCTTAGCTCCATTCACAAATTCACATACATTTCTTACTTCAAATGTTAATAGTCCAGCCATTTTAGACATTTTAAACCCCAATCTGCTGAAAAATTCCTAGTGAGATGAATTTTTGTATACAATGTTATAACGGTGCTGTAATGAAGATGTTGATATAGGGCCGTCTAAAAATAAAAACGTTTTATAAGGGTAAAAAATCACGAAATCCAGTTTTTTCGCGAATATCTCGCGACCTGTATTTAGAAAGTTGTTCGTCGTGCAATTATTTATAGCGCTTTACGGCCAGCGTTGCAAATAATTGTGTATACGAAAATTCAGGTCACTTCTAATTTTTCCGCAGATAAAACCTAAAATTGCTGGACAATCATTTTTTGACAGTTTGTGTTCGACTAGCTTTGTAGTGCAATTTTGCATTCACAAAGCTAGTTGAATTTTGACTACGTAGTGACTAGGTTTGTGAATGGGCCCAATTTATTTATATCAGCCATTCAGCGACTTTTATGATAAAAATAGTTTTGTTGATTGAACGATGACATTTCGTTGACAGTTTTCAGTATCGGTGATGCCAAGTTGAATTGCAAGTAAGGTCGTCGTTTTCCAAAACTATCGTAGTATTCTGCTCTAACGATTAATTGCTTACTTACTTACTTAAGGTGGCGTACAGTTCGTTGTGGACTTGGACCTCAATTAACAGTCTCCGCCAACCAGCTAGGGAGCTGTATCTACCTCCAAGTTGATTGAGGTCCTCTTACACTTGTGTGCGCCACCTGAGTCGCGGTCTTCCTCTCCTTCTACGTCTCTCGGGAATAGTGTTGACGGCTTCCCGGGTCGAAGCATTGGTGTCCAGCCGCTCTAGATGACCGAGCCATCTGAATCTCTGGACCTTGACTCTTCTGGCTAGGTCCATGTCGTTGTACAACCCGTAAAGTTCGCTGTAGTATCTTCTTCTCCATTCCCCATCAATGCCAAAGATGACCCTAAGAACTTTCCTCTCGAAACAGCCCAAGGCACATTCAATCCTTGACAAGGTCCATGCTTCTACACCATACAGCAGAACCGGGATGATGACGGTTTTATACAGTTTTACCTTAGTTGCCCGAAAGAGGGCTTTTACAGTCAATTGCTTTCTTAGCCCAAAGAAACAGCGATTAGCAAGTTATTCTTCGTCTGATCTCGGTGCTGGTGTTATGCCCGTGTTAATAGCGGAGCCTAGGTAGACAAACTCCTCTACTACCTCGAAGTTGTATCCATCTATTGCGACGTTCTGTCCGAGCCGTCGGTGTTGGGTCCTTCCTCGAAGACAGCATAACTTCGTTTTTTCCCTCATTTACCGCTAAACCGCATTTTTGCCGCTTCTGTCTCAATTCTCACAAAGGCGCCATTGACATCACGCTGTGTTCTTTTCGTTATATCAATATCATTGGCGTATGCGAGAAGTTGAACAGACTTTTGGAAGATAGTGCCTCTGGTGTTGACGGTGGAGTTTTGCACTATATTCTGAAGAACGATGTTAAAGAAATCGCACGACGACGACAGTGCATCGCCTTGTCTGAATCCTTTTTTGACATCGAAAGATTCCGTAAGCTCGTTGCCAACCTTGATGGCGCAGCGTGACTTCTTCATCGTCATTTTGCACAAGCGAACGAGCTAAGCAGGGATGCCAAAACTAGACATAGCTTTATACAGTTCGTCTCTGTAGATGCTGTCATACGCGGCCTTAAGGATCTACCGCAACGTGAAAATTTGATCAGGTAGACTTTCCTGGTCTGAAGTCACATTGATAAAGACCAATCAGGTCGACGAAAGGCTTCAGATGTTCACATATTACGGCAGAGAGAATCTTGTAGGCAATGTTAAGTATGTTGATTCCTCTGTAGTTGGCGCAGTTTAGAGGATCTCCCGTTTTCAGGATCGATGGAAGGACCCCTTTCATGGACATAGAGTTTCTATTTCTACCAAGCCTACAGTTCATGTACGATTTTTTGAATGTTTCTGCTTCCTTCCAGTGACGCTGGTGTTCCTTTACGATTGTCTTGGGCCATGTGCTTCTTGTATGCCCAGTTTCTCTTAATCCCTAGCTAGCTGTCTCCAGTCTGTGAACTATCTAACACCTGTGAACTCCATCTGAGTTACGGTTGCCCTCTTCTGCGAGGTTCTTCTGGGTTTGATTCGAAGTCTCTACGTAACTTTGCTGGTTAGGTCAATGTCGCTGAACAGCTCGTACAGTTCTTGATTGAATCTTCGTCTCCATTCTCAATTTATGCAGACGGGATTAAAAACCACTCGAAATAATTTTTCTCTCGAGTCAACCTTATCCGATGTCAAGGTCCATGTCTCTGCACCATATGAACATGACGGTAAGGGTCTTGTAGATTGGCACCTTAGTTGCTCGAGAGCAGCCTTTATTACTAAATTGCCTTATAAGTCCAAAAAAGCAGCGATTGGCAACAGTGATTCCTCGTCTGATTTTAGCGCCGGTGTTGTCCTTAATTACCTCGATGTTTAATCTGTCGATGCTGATTGTCCTTCCTTGTTTAAAGCATAACTTGGTCTAACCCTCATTAACCGGGTCAAGAGTTCATGAAATGTACGATCTAGATTTAGCCACAATTCAAAATTATGAACAAAAAACTGTCTTGGCTACTGTTTTGGATGTTTTAGCCTCAGTACAAATTATGCAGTATACAAAAAAATTAGAAAACTTGCGACACAAAAACGTGCTCAACCCAAGGTGTTCGATTGATTTTACTTACCTTCAGCGTGCTTCTCTTCTTAAATGCTTTACCACACATCGGGCACTCATGCTTGCGTTCCATTTTGTGCATATACGAAATATGACGTTGCAATGCAGCAGCACTTGGTGCAACTTTTCCACACTCACTACAAATGTGTTTCATGTCCTCCTTGGGATGCATTGATTCCATGTGTCTTTTCAGTCCATATTTGCTAGTCAACTTGACGTTGCACTCTTCACAAGGGATCAACGGTTGGGTTATACCATCGTGCTCCAATTGATGGCGTTTAAATGCATCCGGACGACGAAATGTCTTTCCACACTGATCGCATATTCTCGTATACGAAGCATTGTGCACATTATTGATGTGCGTTCGTAGAATATCTTGTGTTGAAAAGCTAAACAAAACATAGAGCTATTTTTGTGATCCTCAATTTCAAAAGAAACAGAATCTTACTTACAACTTATCACACTGAGGGCATTTGATGTTGCGCTCAGAGATATGCGTTTGCATGTGCCGCGTTAATATTGGCCTAGTGAAAGAGCTGAACGGACACTGATCGCATTGGAATATGCGTTGTTTTTCCGTATCGTGGGTTAACATGTGACTTTCGAGTCCTTTTCGGTTAACTAAAACCTTGCTGCAGCGTTCACATTTGAAATATTCCGGATTTTGATGGGTGCAAATGTGGTCCACCAGCAGACCACGTTTACGGAATTTCTTCGTGCAACAAACCACATAGCCGCACTCGTTGTGTTCCGACCGAAAGTGTCTATGCAGAGCCCCAAAGTCAGGATACAAAATATCTTGGCAGATAGCACATGAGAGTTTCATGTGCTTGGCGATGATTTCGTCAAATTCTCGCATGCGAGTTGCATTCAAATGTTGCACACCTGAACTTCGATATTTTTTAGATTCAGAAGATTTTGATTGGGCTTTTCTTTTGCGGCCGCGTTTTGTCTTATCAGCAGGGGGTGATTTCATTGGTTGTTTTACTTTGTCGGTGGTTAGTTGGGCGACGTAGTCACTGTCTTCTCCAGTACTGTCTGAATAGCCATCTTCTTCGTTTTGCCATTCCTGGTCAGCATCGAATGGTTTTTCGTCCTCGCTCTTCACTGAATCACCATCATCTTGGGAATCTTGTTTTCGTATGTCTGCACATTTCCGACTCCTTGTAGAGTTGGCTGGTGGAGATTCGAGGTCAATGGACGATTTTCGATTCCCTTGAATATTTTCAACATCCTGAGCAATCTCAACGTCTTCTCTAACTTCGAGTTTGATATCTGTAGAATGTTCGATTTAGAGTGAGTAATGCCAATCAACACAAACATCGCTTTACAATCATTTGACTAGAGAGGAGAACCTCCTTAATGACCAAAGATTGTAAAACGCTGCTACACGAGTGCTTGACTCTCTTTACAAAATCAAATTATTTTCTACCTGAATCCAGATAATCCGATGTAATTTTTTCGACTTTGTTTATGGCGACAGCACTTTCTGCACTTTCCAATTTAAGATCCCCATCCTTCTCGACTGCCTTGGAATGGATGCGATGGGTTTCCTCAATTTGTACATAGAATTCATGGAACGAACTGAGTGCTTTCCAACAGGACAAACATATTACCCTTTCATTTGGATTACTTTTGTTTGGCTATGGGGTGGGCGAAGTTCTTTTTAAATTTGTTGGGCTTATTAGAATTGATTTGTTTACCTGGAGCCAAAAATGTTTGATGACAATTTCATCGATGCAAAGGCTTTGGCCTTCTTCTTCGAATATTTCTATAACATTTTGCTCTTCTGTTAAACACAATACACACAACATTTCCACTTGCACTCTTAGCAATTTGTTTTGCACAAACAAGTTAACAAATTTTAGTAAAAAATATTTTTTGTTTAGAATTTATTTAACTCGACACTCGTCAGAGCGGCGACATCGGACACCGCAGTGTTTAACGAAACTTCAAAATATGGGTATACTTGCTAGGTGATGCCAAATATTAGATATCAAGAGTAAGATCTGATACTCCGGATTTCAGTCAGAGTAACGCTGATTTGAAATCAAACTTTAACATAAATTACCATTTTCAACGAGTTCGAAATTAAATTCCATAAAAGTAAAAAATGATTAAGGCCCTCCGCACAAGAGGTTACTAGAAAAAGAATCGCAAATCGTTCAAGCAAACGTTTTGTGACTTTTTATATATGTAGCTCTTACTCTATAGTACTCTATAGGAATCCGCACACTTGTCGACTGAAATGACACGGTTTCCAACTGATCGCACGCAACTGATTTGTAGATCGAATATGTCCGGTATGGACTGCTCAAATCGATTGCAACTTTTTTTTCGCACTCAAGGGCTTTTTTCATTACCCTTTATATGCCAAGAGCAAGCACAGAACGAGTATTAGGGAAAGGATAGACGATGTAAAAGGAGGTGTCGGTGAACATTGGTTTTGAATTCTTAAATATGGTGAATATGTTGAAATATGGGGAAGAGAGTTCCACATTCGCGTAGTACGGCTAAAGAACGATTCTCTGTACATGACAGTACGTCCGAAGTTGGGCGCAAGGGTGAACTGATGGGCATTCCTGGAGGCGCGGGTATTACGGTTGAATATCTTAAGGGGAGGAATGCAACTGGCTATTTCACTAGAGCATGTACCGTTGAAGTATCGGTAAATTAGGGTGAGACACGAGACATTACGCCGATGTTCTAGAGATGCAAATGACTCACAATGGTATTCTCACCAATCATTTTGAATGGTCTTTTTTGGATACTGTCCAGAAGATTTAAGTACATCACTGGAGCACCAGCCCAGATGTGAGAATTGTACTCAAGCTTAGGACGTATGTAGGTTTTGTAGATGGTAGCCAGATCAGAAGGGGAAACAAATTTCTTGCATCACCTTAAGAAACCTAAACATCTTGCGGCATTTTTGGCGACATCGCATATGTGCTCGTTCCACAAGAGGTGGTCGGTGATGCACATACCGAGAATCTCGAGATGTTCGGTCTCGTTGATGCAAGTGCCACTCATGGATAGTGGCAAGGGGCAAGGGGCAAGGGGGGTATATCTCGCTTCGACGATTTTGTATTCCCCATTTAACAATGCTGTTTAAGTCAGAGTTTAATGAGCTTATCATATTTTGCCGTTGCAGTTCCACATCCGAAGAGGAAGGATGTGGGTCTGGAAACGAATATGAAAAGCTAAGGGTATTATCGTCAGCGAAACAGTTTATTGGATCAGAAGTTAAAGACAAGTGATCATTGATGAAAATGAGAAAGAGGGTCGGAGACAAAACGGAGCCCTGGGGTACACCAGCATTTATTTTGTGGGTTTCAGACTTGAATCCGTCCAAAACAATTTGTATTGAACGGTTCGAAACTCGAAAGAAAGTTTTTAATCAAACGAAGTAGGGATTCATCGATACCGAAAGCTTTCCAAACTTTATCAAATGCCTTTGAATTATCAAGTGCAACAATCTTACTTTCTCCAAAACGATGTAAAGACTTGTTCTACTATTCGGTGAGATAAACCATCAGATCACCAGTGGACCTGTTGCTGCAAGCCCGTACTACCGGTCATTAAAAAGCTTTCGGCCTTCGAGATATTTCTTGAGCTGATAGTTTATCAGCGTTTCCATGACCTAAGAAAGAAGGGACGTAAGTGCAATCGGACGATAAATTGGAGGGAGAAGAAGATTCGCCTCTTTTAGGACGTTCGCCACAGCACGAGTGCGAAAGAAGATTTGTGCCATGGAATCATTGACGCGCTCAAGAACTGGGGGAGTCATGACACTCTCTGGCAGCAAAGAGTTGGAGGCGAACTGCCTAGCAAAAAGGTTAGCTTTCGCTAGAGAAAAGTGTCATTTTCAACGAGCGTAGGGACCGAAGAAGAAGAAGAATTTTTCATATTTTTTACAAATAACCAAAAATTCTTACTGCCTTTGGGAAATGCAGAATTTTTTTGCCTTAATTTTTGGTCATGCAAAAACTTGGTCCGTCGAATAAGGGCACTGCAGACGTACCTGGCTTGTTTAAACTTGCTTTAGTTTTCACCAGTTGGGTTGGCTCTAAAACACCGGAACTTTACTACTTTTTCCCTGATAACCTCTTTACAGTTTAAATCAAACCATGACTCTTCTTTGGGTTTGATGCTTTTGACTCTATTCGGGATAAAACTTTTCATTCCCAAAATAATCATATTAGTACTCATATCTGCGCTGGAGTCTACGTTACTACCGAGGAAACATAGTGCCCAGTTAAAGATCCGGAAGAAGTTATTGAGACCGTCGATTTGCGATTCTATTTGCAAAACAGTTGCTTTGTTTGCGGAGGACTTTATAGATTTTCATAGAACGTGAATTGGTGTTTGCCTTCAAAAAAATATCCAAGTCACTGTAACAATTTGGTTCCCTTGGTTTTTGAGTGGGAAAGAAACCACTTTCAAAATAACAGACCCATGCAGGTGGCCATGGCCCAGAGGATAGAGTAGTTGATTGCTTTGCCGGATGCTACGGGTTCAAGCCCCAGCTTCGGCAGCATTCTTTCACTACAAAAATCGCCAGCTTATCTGAGGCCACCTGTGCGATAACATGAGACACTTCAAATCTAAGTGTCCTCCTCTGAGCAACGTAGGTTTCTGTTATATATGTTCTTTCCTTCTATGTGTCTATATGTCTCTCTCTGTTGTATTAATGTCTTGTTTTGTCCCAGCCGATGGCCTCAGTCGCCACTTCGTCAGTGCTGCTTTGTGTCTGTAGTTCGTAACATTCATGGGCGAAGTACTATGAAGTCAATAGGTTTGTTCGATGTGCGCTCTGATTTCGCACTGAACTGTTCGATGTCGCTATTTTTTCGCCCCGGTGCACTTCCACCGTGTTCGATGTGTATTCAGTGCTCGCACCGGGAGCGCTCTGAATCCCCCCAAGTTTTTTTCGGGCGAGAATTTCGGAGCTGTCGAATCAGCTGTTGATGTTTTTTTTTATTCCGAAGAATCTGAAGTTTGGTGAGAATGTATTGGTTGAGTATGACATGTGAGTATTGGCGCAAAATGTCATTTTGTTTTTGTGCTGCAAACATTTATGAATGTGTGAGTGATTCTGCTTCTGATTCTGTTTTTAAAACCAGAAGGGAAATTCTCTTCTTTTCAGAATCAGAACTGTCACTTTTGCCCAATTGAACGCATTCAGAATGCTTTTTTTCACTTCCAGATTGCCAATTAAAAACGACATTATAAAATAACAGAAACCAGTGCTGCCGTACATACCTTAAGAAATTTCTTAATTTTGAACCCTTTACCACACACCGGACATTTGTGTTTTTCGGGTTCTAGTCTGTGCGAATAAGTAACATCATGTTTCAGTGATCTACCGCTTGGCAGTTCTCTCCCACACTCTTTACTCTCTAATTCTGTCTTGTCGTCTGTGAGATGCATCTCATCCATGTGCCCCTTCAGTCCAGATTTGCATTTCACCTTGACGTGCACAGTATTGATATGCCTTTGCATATTTCCAGCGATACGAAGCTTTAAACAATAAAAAAAAAAGCATGTTGTTTGAGTTTACAAGTTAACAAGTTAAAATAGCTTACAATCGATCACACTGTGGACATGGTACAAAGTTACGCTCAGTAATATGCCTATGCGTTTGCATATGCCGTTTTAAGTTCGTTCGGGTGTGAGTTTTAAACGGACACTCAGTGCATTCGAATTTTCGTTCTATTATTGCCGAACCGTGCTTGCGCATGTGAACTCGGAGACACTTTCTATCCTTCGAGACTTGGCCACATACATCACACTTGAAATGTTCCGGATTATCATGGATTAAAATGTGATCGACAATGAGGTATCGTTTGTTTAATTTCTTCTTACAACAAACCATGTAACCACCTTCGTTGTGCTCGACCCGGGAGTGTCTATCGAGGGCGCTAAAGTCACAGAAATTGTTATTGCATATCGCACACGTTAGTCGTTTTAGTTTGTTTGCAATAATATCGTCAAATTCTCGCATGCGTTGGGCGTTTAAATGCTGCAAACCTGAACTTCGGTATTTCCTAGGTGGTGGAGGTCTTGGTGCTTGGTATCGTTTTTTGACTTCTTTGGGCTGTGATTCTGTTGGTTTTGGTATCTCTGAGGTGGTAATCTGTTCAACATTGCATTTGTCGTCCATAGGGTCTGCAGTTTGTTGTAGTTTTCCCAAGTCGACGCATTCCACACTTGATTGCAATTCCGACGCAGAACTTTGACCATCTGCAACTGCGAAATTGTTCTCATCCGTAGGAATGTCAACGAATTCTTTCAGGTCAGGTTTAATATCATCTGGGGAACGTTCAACTTGAAATTGTATTCATTCAGAATTGCAGAAAACCATAGACATCGTTTTTCCATCAGACACACAAATAGGCAATCGCCTGTTGCCATTGATTGAAAAACGATGCAATGGTTATCCTTAGTATCCCAATAATAGTTCTACCTGACTCCAGAAACTCTATTGTGTATTGAGATTCTATTGTTTCAGGTGCTTGTGGACTGGTGAAGTCGGTGAATGTGTACTCCGAGTTTTGAATTGCATTTAATTGGTCGTAATGGACTTTTTCAATTTTTACATAGAATTCATGAAAGGAACTCAGTTCTTGCCAGCAGGATGTGCAAATGACTCTCCCATTTCGGTCCTCAACACTTGGCTATGTTGGATGAAGTTCAGTTTAGTTGTTTGTATTGATTAGATTGTATGTACTTGTTTACCTGCAGCCAGAAATGTTTCTTGATAATTTCATCGATATGCAGACTGGTGCCTTCTTCTTCGAATATTTCTATACAATTTTCTTGTACAGACAAACACAATATACACCACATTTTAACTTGCAGTAGGAGAATGTTAAATAATTTTTAGTTTAATGTTTAGTCGAATTGGAAATACTTTTACGTTTTCTTTCTTTCGAGAGGCCACTTAACTCTTCTTCTTGGAAAGTTGAGTGTCAAGTGTCAAGAACGAGAATAAGAAATTGGGTTCACTTTAAAAGTGATGCCAATATCTGTTAAGAGTAATTTCCATTCGGAATTTGGATAGGTACCTTCGGTCGGTACAAGAGATCAATTTTAGGTTCTTTTACTTTTTCGGGAGTTTTTGTAAAAACTGTCAAAAATCGAGAAGTGGGGATGAAATTTTGTGATTCTCCCAAAAAGTGAAAGAACACTCTTGACAGCAAAAAATCTCCTCTCAAACGTCAACAAAATTCAATGTACTTCTTATGATTTTACAGAACTTACAAAACTCCCGCAAGAAATTTTTGCGGCTAAAATCGAGAGATAGGCGAAATAAAATTTTAAAATCAAGTGTCATTATTCTTCATAAATGCGGTCGGCGAGAAAGAACGGTCGTCTTCAAGGGCTGGAACAGGCTGGTGGCGCTGTTGACTAGTTGCTTCTGTCTTCTTTTTTTTCTACGAAACGCAATTCCTCCGGAACCGTGAACTTCTCTTCGACTCGTTTGCCAAGTATCCAGAATATAGGAAGGGGTCGTGTTTTTCCATCCACTTGTTAAACAAAAAAGAATCTCTGCGGATGTGGGCATTCGAAAAACTAATGTCCCCTACCTTTGCAAGTCCATCAAGTTTAATTACGAGTGTCTTTTTCTCTTCAAGCGTCGAAGGCCTCAATGTAAGTTCAGAGACAGCACTACGACGGGCTGGTGGAACTGTGGCGGTTCCTAAACGGGTTTTCCACCAATTACAATTTTCAAAAAACTACGTTCCACAACAAACAAGGCGTTAAGCTTAGAAAACGACTACTAAACGCCTTTCGAAATACAAATATTTGAAAATGACAGTCGTTGATTGAGCGTAACGCCAATTACAATAAGGGTGAATATAATAGAGCACGGGAGAGGTAGCACTTCGTACAAGTGAATTTTTCACGTCAAGTTCAGCGAGAAAGAATGTTTAAAACTTCTTCCTTTCTCTCTCTGAGCTTCTCGTGATTGGCTGTAAAGTGGAATGGACAGAGTAAAAAAAAAATAAAGGAAACGTCAAAATCAAAATTGTTGTTGTCTTACAAAGGAGCTCAGAAGAGAAAGGGAGATTTTTTAGGATCTTCTTTCCCAAAGTTTGATGTAACACTTTTCAGGCTACGTTACGTGCTATATTATATTAGGCGTTTTTCTTTTTTAGCTCTGAGCAGGGTACGTAAATAAAAATTATTTTTAGAAAATTTGTCAATTTTTTTTATGTGTGACAGTTCCGTGCTCAGGTTTGTTTCTTTGTTAACTCGGAAAGGTCTGAGCTTACTCTGCTCAGACCGAGCTCGATGAGCTCAGGCTCTACTCCGTACCCTGCTCAGAGCTAAAAAAGAAAAAGGCCATATGCTATCCCTGCCTCCCTCCTTCTTCTTTAACAGATCTATTGGTTATTTTTTTAAAGAAACTTTTAAGAGATCCTAATAGGAGGAAACCGTTAAAAAGGAACAATTTCAATTTTTGAAACTTTAACTGACACTCATAAAGAGTTGAAGAAAATCGACCGAACTTCTCTTTCATGGCGTTTTTAATTGGCAATCCGGAATTGTTCTTCGATTCGGAATCCCAATTGAACAGTTTTTTTTTATTTCGAAGAATCTGAAGTTTGTTGAGAATGTATTGGTTAAGTGTGACATGTGTGTATTCGCGCCAAATTTCATTTTGTTTTTGTGCTGCAAACATTTATGAATGTTTGAGTGATTCTGCTTCTGATTCTGTTTTTAAAACCAGAAGGGAAATTCTCTTCTTTTCAGAATCACAACTGTCACTTTTGCCCAATTGAACGCATTCAGAATGTTTTTTTTTCACTTCCAGATTGTCAATTAAAAACGACATCAGTCTAGGTTGTAGACAACCGTCAAAACAGTTTCGGTACATACAAACAATTCGGACGAGAACCACCTTGTGACGTCAGTCTTTTTTTTTTTTTTTTGCAGTACTCAAACTTCGATATTTACCTTAGTTGTGAAAAGCCTGGATTCGTACTCACCCGAAGTCTCTGAGCCGTCTTGAACGCCTTATTCTCACAAATATTACACTTATGAACCCGTTCCATCGAATGCATATACTGCATGTGCCGTTTCAATCCATAACCAGTCGTCGAAACCTTCCCGCACAATTTGCATTCATTCGAAACCTCAATCTTCGGATGTTGGTACTTCATGTGAGTGTGCAACGTCGACGAATCTGACAAATAAACTCCGCACTTTGGACACTGCACCCGTTGCTTGACAAAACCCAAATGTTCTCGTTTCTGATGAGCATTCAGACTCTGTTTGCTGTGGCAAACTTTGCCACATTGTTCGCATATCTGATCGATCTTGGGCTTTGTGTGCGTTTTGGAATGTTTTTCCAATTTAGCAACCGATGAAAACATCTTCGAACATTTCGGGCACTGATGGGTACGTTCTTGGTTAATATGCGATTGGGTGTGATGTTTGAAGCTCTTTTTGTTGGCCAACACACGGCCGCACTTTTGACACTTGTACAAATCGGGGTTCTTGTGCAATAGTAAATGATGAACAAGCGAAAAACGACTGGTCCATTGTTTGTCGCAGCACATAACGTATGGTGATTTCCTGTGGGCACTTTGAAAGTGTGTTTTGAGCATTTGAAAATGTTCAACTGGCTTTTTGCAGATATCGCAAGCAAGTTTCATATTTTGTTTGATAAAACCATCGAATTCCTTGCATGGCATTAGTTTTTCATTCGAGCGGGAAGATCTCCTATTTGTTTTCGGTTTTTTGTAGTTTTTGTATTCTTCACCTGATCCAGAGTCATCAGAGTCGGTGTCAGACTCGTCGGATTCGTCTTGTTGTTGATGACCACCGACTTCCGAGACATCGTTGTCGTCTGATTCGTCTTCGTCATCACTTGTTTCTTCGTGATTTTTTGTTGGTGTTTCTTCAATTTTTCCCAACTGTACAAGAGGAACTTCCAACTCTTGGTCGGAGAGCAAGGCATTTTGGGTGTTATCGAGCTTTGTCACAACATCAATTAGGGGAAGGTTTAATATACTTTCGGAATTAGGCGTTTCGTTGAATTCAACTTTTGTTTCTTCAGCACTCTCGAGTTTTACAACTAAAAGCAAGTGGGATTGATTTTTAGAATAGCATTTTGTGCAATCAGCTCAAGTTGGCATTTACCTGGAGAGAACAAGTCTGAAAATGCTTCGAGTTCTCGACTTGTTGGCTCAATTAGAGTTTCTTCGAGAGGCAGTTTAACACACGACGTCGAAAGCCTTGTGTGGGCTTCCTCAATTGATTGATAGAATCTATGAAAAGATTCCACTGTGTTCCAGCAGGAATAGCAAATGGATCTCGTACTGTCGCTCTCATTGCTTGGCTAATTTATGGTTTTTGGTTAGTTTCAATAATTTTTTGTTTGCTTTTCTTTACCTTTATCCAAAAGTGCTTGGCTATGATGTTGCTGATGTTGAGATTGACGCCGTTTTCGTCAAAGATATTGAGCATTTGGTCTGCCACTGATATACACAGTATGCAGAGCATTTTAGTGTCGACAAATTTTTATAGTTTTTTTTATTGAAATTTGTTTAAATATTAAATTAAAACAATTTTGTTAATAATTAAGAATGCAAGAATTTGTTGATGTTATGGTTTTTGACAGTTCACTTTGAAATGAAAGCATAATTTTTCTGTCAATAAACAGTGATGCCAGATGGCCTATTACAAGCATATTCCAATGTGCATCGTTTTCCAAAATTATTTTAGAACCGACTCGTGCAGTAAAAGTATTTTCAAGTTGGAAAAGTGCGTTGACTTGCATCCAGTCTTGGTCCACAAAACGCGTTTTGTCTAGATAAGGTTATAGCCATCAAAAAACGTATGTGACGTCACAATATGGTTCTTGCATGTATGTCTGCGTTTTCGTGTTTTTTTTTCTTTCTGTTATAACGTCAATAAGTAAAAAAAAACGTTTAGACACGCGACACACAGGTCCGTTCTTTAACTTTTTCGGCAGTTTTTGTAAAATCTGTCAAAACTCGAGGAGTGGGGATGAAATTTTGTGATTCTCCCAAAAAGTAAAAGAACGCTTGACAGCAAAATTCTGCCTAATGCACAAAATTACATCAAACGTCAACAAAATTCAATGTACTTCTTTTAGTTTGACAGAACTTACAAAAACTGCCACAAGAAATTTTTGTGGCTAAAATCGGCAGATAGGGGAAATATTTTTCTCCTTCAAAAGTGACAGAACTTACATAAATCGGGAGTAAAAGAACGGAAAAGTGGGAGAATTTGGGAGTTTTCGGAAGTAAAAGAACAGACCTACTATAGGAAAGCTTGCTGTCAAAATGACAATTGCCTACAAGCTAAAAAGCAAGTTTGCTGCAAGAGTATGCGTGTATGAAAAATAAAATTTCAAGTATTTGGAGGGTAAAACGTAGGTAGGTTTCCAATCTTGTTATTTCTGATCAGTGGACACAACCATAGAGCACGGAAGGTAGCCTGAAAAGTGTTACATCGGACTGTGAGAAAGAAGATATAAACGTTCTCTCGTTCTCTCTGAGCTCATTTGTAAGACAACAACAATTTTGTTTTTGGCTTCTCCTTTATTTTTTTTACTCTGTCCATTCCACCTTACAGCCAATTAGCGGGAAGCTCAGAGAGAGAAAGGGAGAACATTTAGACATTCGGCGATTCGGCCCAATCGAGGTAACCGTCGGAACGGAATTTTCTCCGATTCGGAGACATTTTGCCTGTCGGAAGTCGGAGATCTACCTCGAAGCAAAATTCGTAGGAAATCGGAGAAAATTCCTCTCCGACGTTTACCTCGATTGGGCCGATTCTTTCTCGCTCAATTTGCCGTGACAACTTCACTTGTACGAAGTGCTTCCTCTCCCGTGCTCTTTTATATTAGGTTTGTTCAATGTGCGCTCTGGGTCGCTCTGATTTCGCACTTAGCTGTTGGATGTGGCTCTTATTTCGCCACGGTGCATTTCCACCGTGTTCGATGTGTATTCTGTGCTCGTACCGGGAGCGCACTGAACCGCCCCAAGTTTTTTTCGGGGCGAGAATTTCGGAGCTGTTCGAATCAGTTGTTGCTTTATAACAAAGAGAAGAAAAAACAGAGCACTACTAATGCGTTCGATGTGAAACCAAACCCAGGGACATTTTTCAGTTTTTTTGATAGCTCCGTTCAGGGTAGTGACAAGCACCGGAGCGCCTCGGGGCTGGTTACATCGAACGAACCTACTATCTCTATGGACACGACCCACAATAAAGTGCCCCTACTTCGATTTCTATGTCTTAAGCTTACTTACTATTCTGAATATTATGTTGTCGGTTCGCTGTGCCCTGTGCGAGACACACTGCATTAAAAACCAACAACTTAACGTAAAATGAATATAAAAACAATCCCCTTACCCTGAGTCGTTGTGCCGTCTTAAATGCCTTATCCTCGCATATCGTACACTTATGCACCCGTTCCATTGTGTGCATATACTGCATATGTCTCTTCGTTCCATACGCCGTCGCCGAAATCTTCCCACAGATTTCACACGAATGCACAACCTTAGTTTTGGGATGCAAATGTTTGGTGTGAAACTTAAGTGTCGCATCGTCGCCCAAATAAACTCCACACTCTGGACATTGCACTCGTTGCTTGGGTTTCATCAAACCCAAATGATCCCGTTTCTGATGGATTCTAAGAACTTGTTTGCTGTGGTAGATTTTCCCACACTGATCACAGATTTGATCAGCGTCATCTCTATTCTTCTCGTGCGTTCTCAAATGCTTTTCCAATCGGAATTTCGTGGCAAATGATTTATTACACTGCATACACTTGTGGACGGGTTTCTGGACAACATGAGTTTTCATGTGATTGTTGAAGGATCTTTTTGTGGATAGTACTCGAGCGCATTTCGGACACTTGAATAGATCTGGATTTTGGTGGTGGAGCAAATGATGAACTAGGGAAAAACGACTGGTCCATTGCCTATCGCAGCACTTGACATAGCCATCCGTTTGGTGGGATTTTCTGTAGTGTTCTTTGAGAACCACGAAATTGTCAAGAGGTTCAGTGCAAATATGGCAGACGAGTGGCATGGTTTTCTTAATGTAACTATCGAAATCTTTGCGGTGCAAACCACCTGCTCCTGGTTCGTAGGATTTTTCGGAGTATTTTTTAGACTTGACATCTTTTTGCTTAGAGGTCTCGTAGTCACTGTCGCTATCAGAGTCAGTGTCTTGCTGATTGTCTTCATTTTCATCTTGATCATGATCGGAACCTTGAGAGAAGTCAGACTCGCTTTCACTGCTCTTGTCCGCCTTTCGAAGGCTTTTACGAGTTTTTGGAAGACATTCCGAGGCAGTGTCCAGATTCAGCTCTTCTTTGCTGTCGTTCTTGACATCGGCATGCTCTTTTGCAAGTTCTGTAATACCATCATCGGTTAGTATGACTTTGGGTATTTCTGGCGACTCAGATTCCGTTTCATCAGAGTTTTCTTGTTTAACTAAAAAGGGATACTAATGTGTTGACTTGTTTATGACAGCAGACAGTTACTTTACCTGTTGAAAGTAATTCTGAAAAGACATCGACTTCATTGTCGCTATCCTTGTCGGGAAGCTTGAGGAGGTTTTCTAGGACAGCATGGGCGTCTTCGATTGATTTGTAAAAGTTATGAAATGATTCTAGTGTCTTCCAGCATAGTGAGCATATGAACTTGGCATTGTCCAGTTCTGCATTGGGCTATTTCATTGGGAATAAATTAGGTTGATTTTTATTTCTTTATTTATTAGGTTTTTCACCTTCAGCCAAAAGTGTTTTGTTATGATGTCGCTGATGTTCAGTTTGAGGCCGCTTTCGTCGAATATGTGAAGCATGCGATCTGATGTCGACAAACAGAGGATGCAAATCATTTTTATTCAATTCACTAAATTTATTGTTTATTTACTTTGTTTATCGATTGTTTGCGCACAATTTGTACAAAAAAGTTGATAAATTTTGTTTTGTTTACGATGCGAGTTTTTGACATTATACTTGTCATGCGCGAAAAGTGATGCCAATAACCCGTATGCGGAACACTTTTTCCGTTTTCCATTCAACTAAAGTTCGCACTCAAAATTTGTTGGGTAAAAATAAATGCAAGCACTACAAAGCCCATTAAAGATATAAAGACAATTTCGATGATGAAGAAAATAAAATTAAAAACAAACTCGGTAAAGACCAGTAAGCCTAGTAGGAGCCACGTATAGGTGGTTTAATAAACGGGTGTAGGACGAGAAATGCAGGCAGGCCCATGCAGCTAAGCAAGAGCCATACAAAGCAGCGCTGCATAGAAGGACAAGAGCTGCTCGTGAGCTCTACGAACAAAAGAGGAGAGAGAGAGAGGAACGCCGGATTCTCAGGAGAAATAAGAATGAGCATGAGAAGCGTCAGATCGAGGATGTTGAGAGAGCCAACAGCAGGAATGTAGTTCGGAGGTTTTATCGAAAGGTTAAACAAGGGAACTTCATAGTAGATCATCGCAGTCGATGTGGGGATTTGGAAAGTAGACTTCTGTACTCTGTACAACGGCGACGACGAACAAAATCCCGCAGTCAGGCAGAAGCCATTCATCGTACTTGATGATAGCCAACAATTCCGTGAACCTGACTTAGAAGAAGTGAATACGGCAATATCACGGCTGAAACCCAACAAAGTCGCTGAAGCAGTTGGTCTAGCTGCCGAGCTGTTCAAAGCAGCAGGCGACGATCTAGATAGGAGCATGCACCAAATCATCTGTAATATATGGTCGGAAGAATGCATGCCCGATGAATGGAACACCTCAGCATTGTTTCGCCCGATCCTGAAGAAGGGAGATCCTCTAAACTGCGCCAACTACAGATGAATCAGCCTACTTAACATCGCCTACAAGATCCTCTCTACCGTAATATGTGAACGTCAATCTGACTGATCCTTATCAATGTGGCTTCAGACCAGGAAAGTCAACCATCGACCAAATTTTCACTTTGCGGCAGATCCTGAAAAAACCTATGAACTCCAAATCGATGCCCACCACCTTTTCAACGATTTTAAGGCCGCGTATGACAGTACCTACAGAGACCAACTGTATAAAGCTATTAATAGTCGATGTCAAAAAAGGATTCAGACAAGGCGATGCACTGTCATGCGATTTCCTTAACATCGTTCTTGAGAAGAAATTGCAAAACTCCACCGTTAACACCAGAGGCACAATCTTCCAAAAATCTGTTCAACTTCTCGCGTACGCCGATGATATTGACATAATGGGAACAACACAGTGTGATGTCAATGGCGCCTATGTGAGAAATGAGACAGAAGCGGCAAAAATGGGTTTAGCGGTAAATGAGGGAAAAACGAAGTATATGCTGTCTTCGAGAAAGGACACCCAACACCGACGGCTCGGAGAGAACGTCACAATAGACGCATACAACTTCGAGGTAGTAGGGGAGTTTGTCTACCTAGGCTCCGCTATTAACACGGGCAGTAACACCAGCGCCGAGATCAGACGAAGAATAACTCTTCCTAATCGCTGTTTCTTTGGGCTAAGAAAGCAATTGAGTGTGAAAGCCCTCTTTCGAGCAACTAAGGTAAAACTGTATAACCTCGTTATCATCCCAGTCCTGCTGTATGGTGCAGAAGCATGGATCTTAACAAAATCGGATGAATGTGCTTTGGGCTGTTTCGAGAGGAAAGATCTTAAGGTCATCTTTGGCATTGATGGGGAATGGAGAAGAAGACACAACAGCGAACTTTACGGGTTGTACAACGACGTGGACCCAGCCAAAATGGTCAAGGTCCAGACTCAGATGGCTCGGTAATTTAGAGCGGATGGATACCAATCCTCCGGCCCGGAAAGCCTTCGACACTATACCCGAAGGACGTAGAGAGAGGAAGACCGCGACTCAGGTGGCGCACACAAGTGGAAGAGGACCTCAATCAACTTGTAGTGCAAAACTGGAGACAGCTAGCTAGGGACCGAACTGGCTAGCGGATACTGTTGATTGAGGCCCAAATCCACAACGGACTGTAGCGCCACCTAGTAAGTAAGGTGGAATAAGTATTGGGAATTCTTGGAAGCCGGAGCACGACTTAAAGTATTATAGTTCAAGTAAGAAAAAAGGCAAAAACAACCGTTAAAGCCATCCAATCGAATGTGAATTTATCAGATAAACGCCAGTTTCCCTTCATAAAACAAAAATATAAAAGAATGGTGTTCTTACCCTGAGCATTTGTGCCGTCTTGAATGCTTTATCGTCACATATCGCACACTTATGCACCCGCTCCATAGTGTGCATGTATTGTATGTGTCTCTTCAATCCATAGCCCGAGGCAGAAACCTTCCCGCAGATGTGACACGAATACACAACCTTCTCTTTCGGATGTTGATATTTCATATGAAAATGCAAGACCGATGCTTCCGACAAATACACTCCGCACACTGTACACTGCACCCTTTGCTTCACATAGCCCAAATGTTCGCGCTTCTGATGGGCACTCAAACTCTGTTTGCTATGACAAACCTTACCACATTGCTCGCACACCTGATCGATGGTCTTTCTTGTGTGCGTTTTAAGATGTTTCTCCAGTTTAGGTATGGAAGAGAACATTTTCTTGCACTTGGTGCACTCATGAACACGCTCCTGAGTTACATGCGATTGCATGTGATTGTTGAAACTTCTCATATTGGCCAGAACTCTACCGCATTTCTTGCATTTCAATAAATCGGGATCTTGGTGGAGCAGCAAATGTTGAACCAATGAAAAACGACTGGTCCATTGTTTGTCACAGCACATTACGTAGGGATCTTTTTTGTGGACTTTTAAAAAGTGCTCCTTGAGGCAGTGGAAGTTATCGACGGATTTGGCACACAAACTGCATGTGAGTTTTATGTTCTTCTTTATGAAAGCATCGAATTCTTTGCAGGGTATTTTCTGTTGTCCCCATTTGTTGATTACTGTGGATGGGCTTTTGACTTTGACTTTGGCTTTTTTCTTGGGAGCATTGTAGTCGCTGTCCGAGTCGATGTCTTCTTCTTGATGCTGGTCATCGTCGGTGTTGTTGGATGAAAAAGAATCGTTTGAGTCCGATTGCTTATATTTCTCATTTTGTACGGAAGTTCTTCTTCTTCGATTAGTTTTGCTGTCCGACACATCATCGTCGTCCTCTTTGTCGTCAAGTGTGCTTGCAAGGCATTCAACAATTCCTGCTTTTGAATTCTCATCATAACTTTCTTCTTTGACAACTACAAAGGTTCCATTTTCAGTTACAAGAATTCAAACTCAGCATAAACCTACCTGCTGTAAACAACTCCGAAAAACTATCGAACTGATTGGATTCGTGATCCTTTTCGATTTCGGGAGTTTTAATGCATGAAGTTAGCTTGATGTGGGCTTCCTCAATTGTCTCGTAAAAAGCATGAAAAGCGTTCAGTGTGCTCCAACAGCAGGTGCAAATTAACTTTGCATTTGGAACTTCTGGGTTTGGCTAATGATTTGATAAGGCAACACGTTTGAGTTTGTTTGAACTCTTCGAATTTGTTAATTGTTTGTTTACCTGTAGCCAAAAGTGCTTCATTATGATTTTGCTTATGTTAAGATTGATGCCGTTTTCATCAAAGATATCAAGCATTTGCTCTGAAACCGATGTGCACAGTATGCAGAGCATTTTTGGAAAATATATTCATCGAGTTTTGTTTGCGGACAAAATAGGTTTATTTTAGCAAATAACTTGAAGAAATGCAAATGCAAAGTTCGCAATTTTTGTTGTTGATGTTTTGATTTTTGACAGTTCTTTCAATTGGTGATGCCAAATAGCCATTTTGAGAAAGACGAGCTGTCCACTATGTCATTTCGATTGGTGAAAGAAATCAATTTATTTCTGTACTTTCACGGAGTAGTTCTTGTGGATCCAAAAAATACCAGGATTCAAATTTCAGTCCGTTCAATACTGCACACTTCACTTCCCTTTCAAAAAATATAACGGTTTTAGAAATAGTCTCGTGTGATGTTGTTGTAAAGGTGGCGCTACAGTCCGGCGTGGACTTGGGTCCTCTTCCACTTGTGTGGTCCATGCTTCTGCACCATACCGCAGGACAGGGATGATGAGGGTGTTGTACAGTTTGACGTTAGTTGCTCGAGAGGGCTTTTCCACTCAATTGCTTTTTAGCCAAAAGAAACAGCGATTGGCAAGAGTTATTCTTCGTCTTATCTCGGCGGTGGTGTTATTGCCCGTGTTTAGCGGAGCCTAGGTAGGAAAAACTCCTTTACTACCTCGAAGTTGTATGCGTCGATTGTGACGTTCTGTCCGAGCCGTGTCGGTGACAGCCTATATGTACTTCGTTTTTCCCTCATTTACCGCTAAACCCATTTTTGCCGCTTCTGTCTCAGTTCTCACAAAGGCGCCATTGACATCACGCTGTGTTCTTCCCATTATATCAATATCATCGGCGTACGCGAGAAGTTGAACAGACTTTTGGAAGATAGTGCCTCTGGTGTAGACGGTGGAGTTTTGCAGTATCTTCTCAAGAACGATGTTAAAGAAATCGCACGACAGTGCATCGCCTTGTCTGAATCCTTTTTTGACGTCGAAAGATTCCGTAAGTTCGTTGCCAACCTTGAGAACGCAGCGTGAGTTCTCCATCGTCATTTTGCACAAGCGAACGAGGTTGGCAGACACAGCTTTTTACAGTTTGTCTCTGTAGATGCTGTCATACGCGGCCTTAAAATCGATGAAAAGGTGGTGGGTATCGATTTGGAGTTCATAGGTTTTTTCAGGATCTGCCGCAAAGTGCAAATTTGGTCGATGGTTGACTTTCTTGGCCGAAGCCACATTGATAAGGACCAATCAGATTGTTGTTGAAAGGCTTCAGACGTTCACATATTATGGCAAAGAGGATCCTGTAAGCGATGTTCAGTAGGTTGATTCCTCTGTAGTTGGCGCAGTTTAGAGGATCTCCCTTCTTCAGGATCGGGTAAACAATGCTGAGGTTCCATTCATCGGGCATGCATTCTTCCGACCATATCTTACAGATGATTTGGTGCATGCTCCTATCTAGATCGTCGCCTGCTGCTTTGAATAGCTCGGCAGCTAAACCATCTGCTCCAACAACCTTGTTGGATTTCAGCCGTGATTGTGCCTTTTTCACATCTTCTAGATGTATAGGCCCAAAATCTAACTTCATGAGAAGACTAGTCCCCGCAATGTGCTGGGAGGTACATCGAAACTAGATTTTGACACTCGCTTAGTTAAATTAGAATCCCGAACTGCAGCAGCACGAGTTCTTTGACTGAAACTGCCAAGTTTTAGAAAAAAATAGGCCCAATTTGGGGCATCGACTTTAACAACGACCGGGAATCGAAACTTCTTGTGCTCAAGAGTAAGAAACCCGGGTGCGCCCTCCCCCCGGTAGAAAAAGGTATTTTACCCTAATTAACGCCACCCTACAAACGTTTTAGGAAAATGAAAACAAGAACCCATCAAATTTCTTACCTTCAAAGTGAGAGCCCTCTTAAAGGCCTTCTCGCACAACGTACACTTGAAATCACGCTTATACTTGTGCATAAAGGTTATGTGTCGTTTCAGTGCCGATTCGTTATTTGCAACTGTCCCACAAACATTGCACACATGCTCCTTCGTATCCTGGGAATGTTGATATCGAATATGATGGCGAAGACCGTGTTTCGAAACAAGTTTGACTGTACACTGTGGACACTGGAAATATTGCTGTGGTTCATTTGAATGCTTCATTTTGTGACGCAGAAATGTCTCCTGATCACACGAAACCTTGCCGCATTGCTCGCAAATCTTCTTATATCGTCCTTTATGGACGCCATATACATGAGTATTGAGTGAACATTTCGAAGCGAAACTAGAACAAACGAAAAAAGTCAATCGTCATCGATGAGAAATTGTATAAGAAAACTTACAGCTTTTCACACTCTTCACACTTGAATTTGCGATCCAGAGTGTGAATGTCTAGGACATGGCGATTCAAGGCTTCTTTGCGCGAGAAAGTCTTGTCGCATTTGTCACACTGTAAAATCTGTTTCTCCTCGTGAACAGTCATGTGTTTTCGCAGGTTGAGACGACAAGATAAGACTCTTGAGCATATGACACAGGTGAAGTAGTTCGGCAGTTTGTGCAATAGAATGTGATCGACCAAACGACAACGCAATTCGAATTTTTTGTCACAGCAAGTCACAAACGTTTTCACCGGATGATTGTTCTTGAAATGCGTTTGTAAGGTCGAGAAATCCTTGACTGGTATGTGACATATTTCACAAGACAGTTGGTAGTTTAGTTTGATGAATTTGTCCAATTCATCGGTGCTGATTGGTTTTGTGGTAGTTTCTTCGCCAAAGCAAGTGGCTAGCCATTTGCCATCTTGGATGTGAATGTTTTCTTGTTTTGAACTTTTGGTTTTTTCTTCCTTCGGCTCGTTAGCTTGGACAACTCCCTTCTTATTGGAGAATAATTGTTCGGTCAACTTGGATAGGGGAATTTCCGAATCAGAGTCGTCGTCCTGATCTGTTTGGTCAGAGCCGTATTCAACCACAGTTTCAATGGGAAGGTCCAGTTCCAGTTGCTCTGTTATCAATTCGTCCTTCATTTCTGTTTTTATTTCTACAAAAATCAGGGATTTGTTATGTTTTCGATTTCATGTTCCTCAAAAAATTACCATCCATGGGACAGTCACTCCATTCGATTGTTTCTTGGTTGACGGAAGTTTGCTCGGCAAACAACCGATGGGCTTCCTCGACTTTTTGATAGAATTTGTGGAATGACTGCACTGATTTCCAGCACGGCGAACATATCAAGTTAAACTTACTGTCGTCATCCTTTAGCTTTATGAATTGAAAAGCAAGACTTTGTTCAGTAAATTTCAATGAGGAAGACTTGGGTTTGTCCATTACCTGAAGCCAGAAGTGTTTGTTTATAATGCTTTTGATTCCGAGACTTAATCCATCATCTCCAAATATTGCAATTGATTTTTTTGGTATTTGCAAACACAACAAGCAAGTCATCTTGTTGTTTTAACAAAACTTTTCTTTGGCGATTTGTTTTATTTCGGTTTCCGTCGACAAATTTTGTTTACAAATTTTTGTTTTTTGTGTTCTTCGCGTTGAAGTCCAAAAAAAAAACAGCTGATTTGAGAAATGTCATTATGGGCAGGGTGATGCCAAATCTACCCAAAATAGACATTTCGGAAATAAATGCTTTTCGTGTTTCAAATGGTCATGGAGTGTTCTTAGCACAGATCAACCAACTGCATCTCTTGTCAACTTCGACTCAAACTTTTGTTTTAGTTTTTAGTACCAACCGTTGATTTTTGGGTTGGACCTTTGTATATGGATTTACCAGGTAATATCAAGAATGGTTTTCCGCTTGGTTTGACAGTTTTTTGACAGTTTTTTACATAAGTTTGTAATGTGTGTTCTCTGCTTGCTTGCTTGAAAACCATTCTTGATAGTACTTTACTTGGTTAATCCATATACAAAGGGTTGGACATTTCGATCAATCTTCGTGGCCCACCAATTTTGTGTATGAGCTTGACAATTTTGATAAAATCGGTGATGCTGGATGCAACCCTTTGTTCATTTGAATTAAGAAGTTTTCAATTTGAACATGGAAGAGATGCATGTGTAAACGTCTTGTTTGGCTTCCCTTTCCATAAACATACTGGAATCATGCTATCTTTTCGGTTTTGCATTCATCTCCATTCTATCGTTATCATCATCATCGTGGGTCTGGCAAATGAAGATTCTCCCTTCATCTGCGCCACAACCGGGATCAGGTCCGGGCATTCTTCAGCAAGTTCTTCCATGTCTCCCGATTGTTGGCCAAGGCTTTGGGCGTCCTGGTCTACGCCATCGATCCAACAAAGCCGAATTTTTGTCGTTGATCTTTGGTTAAGCGTATAGCTCAATGGAGACTTGAAGCGTCGTACTAGGGGGCGATTAAAGGTTAGCTAGGGGAAGTGGCGAAAATGACTTGCATGTTCGATGATGACAGTTTAGAGGAGCTCCAGTTAAGGGGAATCCGGACTTCCAACGGCCTGCCGGATTCCATGGAGGGGCGCGAATATTAGGCCAAGCTGCGACGTCACCTGCAGCCCTTAAGTGTGGTGGATCAATAGTGGTGGTATCGCTTTTTTGTTTCTTTGTTGATAGATCTCTCCAGGCATATAATTTGTTTTTTTTTTTTTTAAATAGCAGGAGGTCCGTTTGCGGGGGCAAGATGTTCCCCATTCCGGCGAGCCCAGCCGATCACAGCAAGCATGCCGCGACCCTCGCAGCGGACGGCTGCACATTCTCTCCCATCGTCTTAGGTCTTCTTTTTCATGTGTTTCTTTGGCTATATTTTCCTTCTCTTCTTCCATTTTCTTTCTAGTCCTTAGTCTTTTTTGGGCCTTTATCCTTTTCTTTCTCTTTTCTATTGCTTCTTTTTCTCGTTTCTGACATCTGTCAAATCTTTCCGTCTAGCGATTTCCTTCGGGTCTGTTCCGGCCTAAGAAGAACTGTCACTGCACTGAAATCGGTGTTGACAGCGAGGAGTGCCAGCACAGCGGTCGGCCATCAGCCGGCCCAATGAACATCGTCGTTTCTCTCTTTTTCTATCTATCTCTTCTTACCTCCCATATTTCATCCTCTTCGGTCATACGAGCTAGGTGTCCACCCCACCGGAGTCTACCGAGCTTAATTTTTGTCATCAAGTCTGCTTTGCGGTAGATTTGATATAGCTCGTGGTTATTTCGTCTCCGTCCTCCCTCACAAACGGGGAACACTATTCTCCGTAAGAATTTTCTCTCGAACGCAGCTAAGAGCTCAGAGTGCCTTTGCCATTTTATTTAAAACCTAATTCTATGAAAACAAACATTTTCCGAACCCATTGCTTATCTCCTTTTGTTGAAAAGGCAGAACGAAAGCCATAGACGAAAAAATATAAAGCAAGATTGGAAGGCAGAACACCCAGAACCCACCCAACAAGGGAATGTGAAAAAGAATCTATGGGAAGCCTTCGATTTTTAACAAGGAAAATACCCCCAATAACTGATGTCATAAAAAGAAACAAAAAAAACGTACTAACCTTCAAGGTGAGAGCTCGCTTGAAAGCCTTCTCACAAACCGCACACTTATGATCACGTGTCTTCTTGTGCATAAACGATATGTGTCGTCTTAGAGCGAATATCGAATTCGTGACGATTCCACATTCACTGCACGAATGTTCACGTTTCTCATCAGGATGCTTCGACTGAACATGCTTCCGCAAGCCATTTTTGTCAATAAGTTTTATCCCACACTGTGGACACTCCACATACGGCCTCGGCTGGTTAGTGTGTTCCAATTTATGACGAACAAATGCCTCCTGATCACGTGTAACCTTCCCGCATTGTTCACAGATTTTCTTATAGCCACCCTTGTGAACTCCATAGACATGCTGGCCAAGGGAGAATTTCGATGTGAAGCTAGTCAAACAAAAAGGTTGAAGACTGAGTTAAGAAAATTGTAGGTATAGCTTACAGTTTATCACATTTGTCACACTTGAACTTGCGGTCAGTTACGTGAGTGTCCATATGACGATCGAGCAGTTGTTTGCGATAAAAAGTCTTCTCACACTTCTCGCACTGGAAGTTGTATTTCTTGTCATGCACAATCATATGTTTTCTCAGGTTTTCCCTTGAGCATACAACCTTTGCACAGATGGTGCATGTAAAGTATTCAGGTAGCTTGTGTATTAGAATGTGATCAACTAGACGACTTCGTAGCGAGAACTTGCGGTCGCAACACGTCACAAAGGTTCTCTCTATGTGAGTTTCTTTGAAGTGCTTCTGGAGTGCTTGGAAATCTTTGATTGGAATGCGACACAATTCGCACATTAGTTCCATATTGAGTTTGATGAATTTGTCCAGTTCAAGCTGACTAATTGCCTTTTCGGTTGTTTCTTCGGCGAAACACTTTGCAAGCCATTTACCATCTTGGATGTGAATCTTTTCGTTAACCTCTGCTTTTGTTTCTTGTTCTTCGTCGGTGGGTTCTTTTTTCTTCAACGTTTTATTTGAAGGTTCTTTGGAAAGTTTGGAAAGTGGAGTTTCTGAATTGCAACTATCCGAATCAGCAGCTGAATCAAATGCATCTT
This sequence comes from Sphaerophoria taeniata, assembly GCA_943590905.1. Lineage (NCBI taxonomy): Eukaryota > Metazoa > Arthropoda > Insecta > Diptera > Syrphidae > Sphaerophoria > Sphaerophoria taeniata. The sequence goes on from OX016540.1 coordinate 24,159,524, forward strand.
CATCTGATTTGACTTCAACATCGATTGGACATTTGTTACTATCTTCAGTGGCTTGGAATTCTAAACGGTCCGCTGATGTTTCCTTTTTAAACTCAACCTTGATTTCTACAAAACAAGAATTAGTGAAACACTGCTGTTTGAAACCTTGCAATCACAATCAACTTGAAATATAATACCGTTACAATCGTCTGAAGCACAAGCAGTATCATTGGCTGCCTCTATTTGTATTTCTTCATTGCTCTCACTCTCTTTTGTTGGATTCACTTTCATGTACGAATAATAATAATGGGTTTGCTCGATTTGCTCATAGAACTTATGAAATGCTTCCAAGGCCGTCCAGCAAGTAGGACAAATTGCGCTGGAGTTTGGATCGTCTTCGTTCGGCTTGGTGATTGAAAAAAGAATTTGTTTATGCTGAAGACCTCTTGGATTCTGTTTGTTTTCCTCACCTGCATCCAAAAATGTTTAATTACGATGTCTTTGATTTCCAGGAGGATTCCATTTTCTCCGAATATATTCATTAAATCGTTCGGAGTTTTTAAGCACAGAATACATTGCATTGTTCTGTTTTAATTAAACTAACTTTGGTTTTTGAATGATTTTTGTAGAGAAATTTGTTGACAAAATTCACATCAAAATAGAAACGTCACAACAGCTGCAACTTGGCAGCTGATTACTGAAAAGTGATGCCAAAGTTCGAATATTATTGCTTTTAGTAAATTTCATGTCGAATTCTTTTCAACCACTGGCTAGCGACGACGGCAATCGCTCCTAAATTTTGGGTATTTAGGAAATTGATTTAGTAGCGATTTATTCTTTTTCTTTTGTGAATGTGATGATAACACGAAAATTAACTTAACGCTCGATTTGGGCGTCCAATTGTCAATCTGTTTTTAATTGTCAATCTGGAATCTGAAAAAAGCATTCTTGTTTTAAAATCAGAAGGGAATTCTGTTCTTTTCAGAAGCAGAACTGTCACTTTTGCCCAATTGAACGCCTTCAGAATGATTTTTTTAACTTCCAGATTGCCAATTAAAAACGCCATTAAACTCTTCACTATGATAGTTTATATCGAGGCTGGAAAATTTAGTTTTCCGTCGGCTATTTGGTCACTTTGTTTTTAGTAAAGAAAACAAATTCTTTAACTTGACCCGACGTTTAAGTTCTAAGTCCGGAAGTGCAAGTCAACCAAACGTTCCGCGGTTTGTTTTTTGTTTTTTATAATAAACGTGCACTCAAGGGCTTTTTTCATTACCCTTTATATGCCAAGAGTGTTGCGGCTCCCTGAGACCTCAAAACAAATAATTTTTCCATTCATTTTATTTTTTCAACAATTAACTTAAAATGACACAAGAAAAGTTTGACAATTCAAGAAGGAAATGGCATGATAGGTAGGAATTGTCGAATAGACTCCCGTCTCTCTTTCGCGGCGGACTGCTAGACAGAGGTAAAGTGAAAACAAGAAAGAGATAGGGCGACTAAGAGTAAAAGGAAAAGAGAAAGAACGAAACTCATTTTCTTATTGAAAAATTAAGTTCTAAATCGGACGGGGAAACATGAGTGGATACAGGAAACTAGAGTGAAAATGAAATGTGAGTGGAAACTTGGTCTAGGATGGGAGTTTGTAAGTCACTCAATTGCAGCAGGTAGTTTTTTTTGTTATTGCAGGGTAAATGCATTTTTGTTCAAGGCTAGGCGTTTGTTGATTTTAGCAGTTAATGTTTCAAATCTTTTTTTTTTTTTTGCGGTCCAACAGCGGGTTTTTGGATGAGGCGGTAATACCGTATGTTGGATTAGCGAAAGATCAGGGTCCACGGAATTCTAAAAGCGAACGATGAATTCAATGCAAGTCCAACCAGTGCATAGTAAGAGTCAAGTAACCTCTTTGGACTTAAACTAAAAGTGTTTGAAGATAAGCATAGTGCGTGTTTGATAGATAAACGAAGGATAGTTTTTTTTTTTGTTGAATCAAAAGGGGAAGTCCAAATATCGTTTGGCCTACGGACTTCTACGGTTGGGTGGGATATGGCCATGCCGAACAATAACTCGGCACCCTCTAGCGGCATCGTCTGTCCGAGCGTATGTTTAGTTCTGTTTGTGTTTTCTCTTTTCGTTTAATTAGGATCAACCAATGGCATGATAAAATGTAATAGTTTGGTTTCCTAGGTTTGCGGACAAGATCCCACGACTCCGGCGAGCTCGAGCCGAGCATCTGCAAGCATGCCAGTCCGCAGACCTAGAGAAAACAGTGCTTCACGCACCAACTCCACCAACACTAGCCTATTATAAGAGCATAGGGCGAGTATTAGGGAAAGGATAGAGGATGTTAAAGGAGGTGTCAGTGAATTCTTAAATCTTACAATGACTGGAGAATACGAGTGTGGAAGAGAGTTCCACATTGACGTAGTACGGCTAAAGAACGATTCTCTGTACATGACAGTACGTCCGAAGTTGGGCTCAAGGGTGAACTGATGGGCATTCCTGGAGGCGCGGGTATTACTGTTGAATATCTTAAAGGGAGGAATACAACTGGCTATTTCACCAGAGCATATACCGAAGTATCGGTAAAATAGGGTGAAGCATGAGGCATTAGGCCGATGTTTTAAAGATGTAAATGGCTCAACGATGGTATTGTCACCAATCATTTTGAATGCTCTTTTTTGGGTACTGTCCAGAAGACTTAAGTACATCACTGGAGCACCAGCCCAAACGTGGGAGTGGTACTCAAGCTTTGGATACTGTCCAGAAGACAGTAGTCAAGCTTAGGACGTATGTAAGTTTTGTAGGTGATAGCCAGATCAGAAGCAGAACAAATTTCTTGCATCGTCTGCGATATCGCACATGTGCTCGTTCCGCAAGAGGTGGCCATGGTCACTGGTCAGTGATGCACATACCGAGAATCTCGAGATTTTCGGTCTAATTGCAAGTGTCACTCATGAGCAGTGGCAAGGGGGGTACATCTCGCCTTAACGATACAAGACAGCCTTGTGTTTTCGAAGCATTAAACTCTACGCGATTTTGTGTTCCCCATTGTACAATGCTGTTTAGGTCAGAGTTTAATGAGCTTATCATATTTTGCCGTTGCAGTTCCATATCCGAAGAGAAGGGATTCGAGTCCGGAAGCGAATAAGAAAAGCTAAGGGTACTATCGTCAGCGAAACAATTGATTGGATTATAAGTTACAGATAAGAGATCATTGATGAAAATAAGAAAGAGGTTCGGAGACAAAACGGAGCCCAGGGGCACACCAGCATTTATATTGTGGGTTTCAGACTTGAATCCGTCCAAAACAATTTGTATTGAACGGTTCGAAACTAGAAAGAAAGTTTCTTATCCAACGAAGGAGGGATTCATCGATACCGAAAGAAAGCATTTTCGATAAAAGAGCAAGATGCCAGACTTTATCAAATGCCTTTGAAATATCAAGTGCAACAATCTTACTTTCTCCAAAACGATGTAAAGATTTGTTCCACTGTTCGAAGAGATAAACCATCAGATCACCAGTGGACGTGTTGCTGCGAAAACCGTACTGCCGGTCTTCGAGATATTTCTTGAGCTGATAGTTTATCAGTGTTTTTCAGCGAGGGAAAAGAAGATTCGCCTTTTTTTTGGAATTGGCTGGATAAATGCTTTTTCCAACTACTCGGAACGATCCCAGAAGAATAGGATAGATGGAAAAGCTTACGCAAGGGTTTTGTCAGCGTGGAAGAACACCTCTTCAGGATAATAGCGGGGATACCATCCGGACCAGCGGATTCTTGAATGTTGAGATCTTTTAGGGCCACAGCCCGAGTGCGAAAGAAGATTTGCCCCATGGAATCATTGAGGTGCTCAAGGACTGGGGGAGATATGACATTCTCGGGCAGCGTTGCATTGGAGGCTAACTGCCTAGCAAAAAGGTTAACTTTCGCGAGAGAGCTAACAACGAGGAAGATGAAGAATTCTTCATATTTTCTTGCGATGCAAAAATGTTGGAGAAGAACTTGCAAACAAGTTCAACAATTAGAAAAACAGGGACCGAATTATGAAAACTTAAAGTCTAGAGCAATATAGTAGTTGAAATGGCGGCCACGAGCAGCTAGCTCGGTGACCCAATTAGCGCTGAGTTGCGCCGTTTTGATACCATAAAAAACTCGCTTGACCTATAAAATTAAAAGAGGGATTACATATAATTCTGAGTTTTTGTTTTGAGTTCGCTAGCTGGCGATCTCAAGTTCGAAGAGGAACTGAAGCAAATCTTTGATCTTCAATTCGGAAAGCTCATTAAGGTAATTGAAGAAGGACTTTCCCAATGTTTTGGCTCTCGTTTTGGTTAGGGCAGGACACTTACATAAGAAGTGAAGAACAGTTTCCTTTTCTCGCTGTTCCCCACAACTACGACAGAAGGTATTGTGGGGGATGCCCAGCTTAGATGCGTGTTCTCCAACAGGCCAGTGTCCGGTGCATGTAGCAACGACCCTGGCTATGTCTTGCCTGGGTCTGCAATTAAGGTTATTAGGACGGGATTAATTGTAGGTGGGCCATATCCTTCTAGATATGATACAGTTGGTTAGGCTACTCCACCTGTGGTTTGATTCAGCGAGAAAAATTGAGAAAATCTTGCCCTTCTTAGCACCAAGAGGAATGTTGACTCTTTCCGCGAGTGAGCTATGAAGGGCTGATCCTTGCCTAGCCAGCTCGTCAGCCCGTTAATTGCCCTCAAAGCCACTATGACCCGGAATCCAGATAAGAGTGCCCTTGAGTCCAATGTTCATGCCCGCTAACTCACTTCGGCATTGTTGAACTAATTTGGAGGATAATGCGGACGAGCCAAAAGCTGGAATAGCCGCCTGACTGTCCGAAAAGATAGCTGTATTGCGGTTTTGATTTGGATCTAGTTTTAGTAATTTGCATGCTTCCTTAATCGCGAGTAGTTCAGCCTCAAAAACACTTGCAAAGTCAGGAAGCCGAAAAGACCTGGAGACATTTAGAGACTCGGAGAAAATTCCTGCACCAACCCCACCCTCCATCTTTGAGCCGTCAGTGAAAATAATTGTGTCGAAGCCTCTCGTCACTAAGTCATCATCCCATTCTTTTCGAGATGGAATGATAACTTTAAAATCCGCACTGAGGTCCACAGTAGGAGTGCAGTAGTCGGTTTTTGTCGAAAAGATGTCCGCTGGGATGAGGTTAGTAATATTACTATGACCATAGTGTTTAGAATACTAACTATTCGATTCCCTAAGTCTCAACGCGCTGCAAGATACTAAATATTTGATGTGCAAGTCTATTGGTAAGAGGTAAAGAAAAACGTTTAGGGCATCCGATGGACATGAGCGCAAAGCTCCAGTGGAGCCAACACTAGCTGTTCTCTGAACCTTTTTTAATTTCGTTATATTGTAAGCTTTGCTAAGTGCGGGCCACCAAACAATCGAACCATAGGTTAAGATTGGACGGACTACGCCTGTATACGTCCACAAAATTATCTTCGATTGCAAACCCCACTTTTTGCCGAAAGTTTTACTGCAGGCATAGAAAGCTACGCTGGCTTTCTTAACCCTTTCTTCGATATTAAGTTTCCAGTTTAACTTTGGGTCTAACTAACTACTACTAGAGCAATGTAAGAAATATATCCTTACTTACCTTTAGAGTGAGAGCCCTCTTAAAGGCTTTGTCGCACATCGTACACTTGAATTCGCGCTGGTATTTATGCACGAAATTCAAATGCCTCTTGAGAGCTTGTTGATTTTTCACTGTTATTCCACATAGATTGCAATTTTGTTCGCCGGAACTCTCCAAATGCTGAAATTTTATGTGTTTCTGCAGAATTTTCTTACTCGAAAGTTGTGCCGAGCAAAGGTGACATTGAAAAATCGGTTTCGGTTGATTTGAGTGCTTGAGCAGATGCCGCACAAATGTATCCTTCTCTCGGAACACCTGTCCGCACTGTTCACATATTTTCTTGTAATGATGTGTATTGTAGGCGTGTTGCTTTAGTCGATATTCTGTGGCATAGCTGTTTTCAAATAATTCAATCAATTGACGATGAACAAAATCAAAACATCGGAAAAACTTACAATTTCTGACATTCCACACATTTGAATGGTTTCTCCTCGAAATGGATTTCCTGATGTCGGTCGACAGCTGTTTGGCTGCAGAAACTCTTTGGACATTTACCGCAGTGGTAAATGAAATTCTTGTTGTGTGTAGCCAAATGCTCCTTAAGATTCCGACGAGATGGCCAGACTTTGGAGCATTCTGGGCATTTGAAATAGTCGGGTATTTTATGGAATAGAATATGATCGATTATTTGAGATCGAAACTTGAGTTTCAGGCCGCAGCACGAGACATAAGGTTTCTGACCGTTGTGGTACTTGGCGAAGTGCGGATGAAGACAAGAGAAATCAGCCACTGGTTGCTGACAAATTCCACACAAGAGTTCTATGTTGATTTTAAGAAATTTGTCGAGCTCTTCGGAATTGATCGGCTTCGAGTAGGTTTCTTCGGCATAGCAAGTGGCTAGCCACTTGCCGTCTAGGATGTGGAGTTTTTCTTCTATAGAATCGGCATCCTTCTCAGATTTGTGTTTTGTTTGATTTTTTCTGGTTTCCTTGAGGCAACTTCCGGAAGTGTTTTCCTTCTTTTTTCTTGTCAATTTCTTTGGGATCTTGTCTTTTTTATGAAGTTGAACGAGTACCGACAGAGGCATTTCAGACTCTGAATCTGATTTGATGTTAATATCGGGTTCATTGTCATTTTGGATAAATACCTCAATCGGGTTGATGTTGCACACCATGTCCGCAGAGTCGCTTTTTTCAATTTTAATTTCTGCATACACGAAAGTTAATGAAACCACATTTTACCAATACGTTAGTCTTACCTTCATTTGGTATTGCTTTGCTGTCGCTGAAATGGCTGTCGTTTGATACGGCAGTTCCTTCCAGGAATTCATCGTCAATCACTTCTATCGTAGGTTTGATTTCTTGAAACGAACAATGAGCCTCTTTGACGTGCTCATAGAATGTGTGGAACGTTTCGACCGATAACCAACATGGGGAGCAAACGACGGTCGGACTATCGTCGGCTTCTTTGGGCTAACAGAGTTGTATTCAATCAGTGGGTGAGTTGTTATTGTTATTCCTCGATACTTACCTCAAACCAAAAGTGCTGCGAGATTATGGATTTTATATCAAGACTGAAACCTTTTTCTCCGAAAATGTCAATTGGAGTTTCGGGTATTTTCAAACACAAAATACACTTCATTTCTCACACAGAACTTAATTCAATTACTTGTTCGGAACTGATGATTATTTTTGATGGGATCCCCTTCAGAAGTTCCGTTTTGTAACAAATTTTTGTTGATGAAAACAAAAATGACAGCTTGGTTTTTCAAACATAGAAAAGTGGTGCCAAGTCGATGATATGGAATACTTCTTTTATGCCGAATTCCAAACAACTAAAAATGCGATCTGGAGTTGACTCCCGACTGAATTCTTTTGTCCTTTATAAGGCGTTTTTCTTTTTTAGTTCAGAGCTCCGAACTCTGAGTGTTCAGAGCTTGCTGAACACGCTCTGAACAAATGAAGCTCTGAACAAATGAAGCTCTGAACATTTTCTGAACGCTCGGATTTCATTTTGAAATGCAATTGAGCATTTTTAGTTCAGACATCGACCCTTCGTATTTTTGAAAGCTGAAATTAACATTTTTTCATTAATAAATAAAATAATTAAATAATTATTCAAAATAAAACTAATCATCTTTGCCTGAGCGACTTGTTTCCACCACCATTTCAATTGTTTTGAGAAAAACACGCTTGCGCTCAGCATTTCGTTCATTACGCTCGGTCTCTTTTTTCTGAGCGCGCCGTCGAACTCTGAACACTCAGAATCAGTGCTCTGAACGAAAAAAGTAACACAACTTTGATGCTCTGAACACTCTGAACTAAAAAAGAAACACAACTTTTCGTTTGACAGTTCAAGCTCTGTTCAGATGTAAAAAAGAAAAACGCCTATAGTTGGAGACTGTTTGAAGAATTTTGCGAATCGAAGCGATACCGTTACGTTTCATTTTAACTACTTCATAGCTCTTAATTATTAATGCCTCTTACTAACTAAAGATGGCTTTACGGTGCAGATCGGACCAAGGTTGCATTCCACAGGATTAGCCAAGTGGTTGAAGTCCTCTACTTCTACTACCTATGAGTCTATCTGAGCCGGAGTCTGCCCCTACTTCATCCATCGGACTTGAGTTCGGAAGATTTTGCCGATCGGAACACTAATTCGTTGTACATTGACTCTTATGCCGCTTAACAGTCCGTACAGCTCTTGATTTAATTTTGGAATCCATTCTGCATTTATGCAGACGTAACCGAAAATAAACAGAATGTCTCTCACATCATCCTAACATTCTCATCAGCTGCTATTGATGTTTTATCCAAGGCTTAAAGGTGGTCCGTTATGGACTTGGGCCTCAACCAACAGTCTCCGCCAGCCAGCTCGGTCCCTAGTTTGCTGTCCCCAGTTTTGCACTCCAAATTGATTAAGGTCCTCTTCCACTTGACTGCGCCATCTGAGTCGCGGTTTCCTCTACTTCTGCGTCTATCGGGAATGGTCTCGAATACTTTCCGGGCCGTAGCATTAGTGTCCATCCGCTCTATATGACCGAGCCATCGGAATCGCTGGACCTTGACCTTTCTGGCTAGGTACGTGTCGTTGTACAACCCGTAAAGTTCGCTGTTGAATCTTCTTCGCCATTCCCAATCAATGCACACGGAGCCATAGATAACCCGAAGGAAAAGTTCTTCGAAACAGCGTCGGTGTTAGGTTAGGTCTGATATTGGACCGTCGTGAAGAAAAACACCATGTTGCTGACGAACGGCTTCATACGTTCACATAGTACGGCAGAAAAGACACAATGCAAGTTTGGAAGATTAAGAAACAAACAAACAAAGACATTGGGATATACCCAAAACCTCAGAGAATTTCCTAGCTAAGACCAGCAATTTTGAGAACTTTCAACAAGAGATGGGAAACAGAAACACATTTTCTTGGAACCCCACTAGACCAACCCCCATATCGTTTCAAATAAATCTTGATCGAGTACTCACCTTTAGCCTCATAGCCCTCTTAAACGCCTTTTCGCACAGCGTACACCTGTACTTTGGCTCTTCGGTGTGCATGTAGGTAACATGACGATGCAGGGCCTTAGCAGTTTTCGACTGGAGCCCGCAATAACCACAAATGTAGTCTTTCTTTACTGCCGGATGCTGGAACTTCTTATGCCGTCTAAGACCATCTTTTGTAGCCAATTGAGACTCACACAAGTCACATGGGAAGCGTTCCTTCTCTCCACCTGTATGTTCAATTTGATGGCGCCGCAAGCTCGGTTGATCTCGACAAACTATGCCACACAGTTCACAAATGTACATAGGACAGTGCGTTTTATGGACATCGTACATGTGTTGCTTGAGTGAGAACTTCGAGGCAAATCTGAAACCAAAGATTTTAAGAACGAAATGGAAGAAAGAGTAAAGCAAATTACAGCTTTTCGCACTCGGAACATTTATGTGTGCGCTCCGAGTATTCAATATGAACATCCTTATGTCGGTCCAGATTTACTTTGCGATGAAAACTCTTGTCGCAGCCTGGACACTGGTAGACGAGCTTCTTGTTGTGAGTTTTCTCGTGCTCTTGGAGAGTCTTACGTCCGGTTAAGACTTTGGGACATTGAACACAAGTGAAGTAGTTCGGATACTTATGCAAAAGTATGTGATCTACCAAAGCAGCTCGCAGTTGGAATTTCTTGTCACAACAGGTGACGAACGCTTTTGCATTGTTGTGTTCTTTATAGAAGTGAACCTGCAGTTTTGTGAAAGTCTCCATAGGCTGAAGGCAGATTTCACAAGTTAGTTCCATGTTTAGTTTCAAAAACTTGTCGAATTCTTCGGGGCTAATTCGTTTATCGGTGGTTTCTTCAGCAAAGCATGTAGCAAGCCAGACACCGTCTTTAATGTGGTAAATCACTTCTTCACTTGATTTTGCTTGCTTGATTCTTGCAGATTTGTATTCAGTAATTTGACTGCCTCCGGTAGAAAGTTGAGCCAGTGGAACTTCTGACTCAGAGTCATATTCAATTTTGGTTTTAAGTGGATCTTCGGGAATGATGTCTTGGTTGAATTCGAGTGGTTGATCATTGGAATCGTCATTCATTTCAATTTTTATTTGTGCGCTCGGGAGATTGCACTCGTTGAAATTAGTATCAAAATTCATAGCTGTGCTCGGTTCTTGTTGGATGTTTTCCATTGAATAATTTGATTCTAACTGGCGAAGGTGATGACGGTAGGCTGCTTCAACGCCGTTGTAAAATATATGGAATGAATGAAGAGAATACCAACACGGGGAACAAATGTAACTAGCTTTAGGATCATCAATATTTGGCTAGATGAATGTCGCGTTTATTATTTTATTGAGATGGAAATGGAGGAATGTTCTTTGCTTACCTGAAACCAGAAATGTTTTGAAATAATCTCATTGATATTTTCGCGGAGACCTACTTCTCCGAATACATGAATGAGGATACTTGGGGCTTTTAAACATAATATGCATTGCATGATTGAAGATTTCCGAGTTTTGTTAAAGCGCAAGTTCTTTTGGTTTTCAGATTTAACTTATTTTTGTGGACTTTTTGGGGAATGTCTATCTTATAACTGTTTACTCACAAAAAGCGATGAGGGAAACTTTTTTGTCATTTCTCGAACAGCTGTTTATTTGTCATACAATAAAAAAAAAAATTACAAATAACGTGTTCTTTCAAAAGTAATGCCAAGCTATCTATTTATCAGTGCCGAAAATACAGGGTGGCCCTGTCGTGCTATACAAACTTTGATTTATCGTTTCAATAAATCAATACATTAATTGCAGAAAACCAAGCGACAAGATTGACATCATTTTATATATAAGATCGAAGTTTATTTTTTAAATTCTACTTAAGGATTAATGAGTAAGAACTGAATGAGGCTAGTCTTTGAACCAGGTTCAAAATTAAACCTATACTGTACAGCTTTTGGCAAGATGACAGTTGTGGTCGTTTGTACATGTGTCTGTAATTGAACGTTTGCTTTAGAGTATGCATAATAGGTCCTTTGCTTACTTTTTCGGGAGTTTTTGTAAAAACTGTCAAAAAACGAGGAGTGGGGATGAAATTTAGTGATTCTCCCAAAAAGTAAATGAACACTAAAAGTAAATGAACACTTGACAGCTAAAATCTCCCAAATGCACAAAATTATATCAAACGTCAACAAAATTCAATGTACTTCTTATGGTTTGACAGAACTTACAAAAACTGCTACAAGAAATGTTTGTGGCTAGAATCGGGAGATAGGGGAAATATTTTTCTCCTTCAAAAGTGACAAAACTTACAAAAATCGGGAGTAAAAAAATAGAAAAGTGGGAAAATTTGGGAGTTTTCGGCAGTTTTAGGGAAGAAGTTTAAGAACAGACGTATAATTTGTTGTAAGCATTTGGTCAGTCGTCAGTCACAAGGGTGATGAACTGATGACTATTTCGAACTGTCACACAGCTCTAATGTGATATGATAACAATTTTTTGAAAATCTCAGGCTCAAAATGCAAATTCATTTTAAAATGTTTGTGGGAGTTTAAGGAAAAAAAATATTTAAAAAAGTTTTATTTATGTTTGGTCTTGAAAAATGGAAAAATCTTGTAAAGTGACAGTTAGTATAAAAACAAAAGAGTTAAATGATTATGGGAAAGTGTGTTGAAAACTATAAATATTGCATTCTTTTCTTTCTGGGAACAATTCAAAAGGGAAACACAAACAAGATAAATGTCATGCAGACGTTGGTTCACATTTTGTTACATTAAGTAAGAAGAATAAACATGAACACTGGCACTGTAGAATTGATTATTTGTTTTTCTTCTGGCTGGGTCGATTTTGATGCAATATTTGTGCGTGTTCAGGTTAAATGGTTTAGATAGAGTCAGAATTCAACATCTAGCAAACCTGACAGTCGTTGTCCTGTAAAACGTCGTAAATCCAAAATTATCAATTAGGTACATACCTATATGTTAAATTCGCATGTATTCTTAACTTTTGTGTTTATTTCATAGACTATGCATAGGATTGAAAAGAAAGCATTGCATTTAAGCAAACTTAAAATTCTTAACAGAAGTAGATTTAAGAAAACAGACAAAAATTAGATAAAGTTAACCCTTGACTGCATGATTTTTTTCTTATGAAATTTTTTTTTGGGTAGATTTTGCAAAAATAAAATACCCATGTTTCAGGAGTTTTAATTTTTTCCCGAAAAACTTGGGAAATATGAGTTTTACGGTTTGGATCAGATATGGCACACCAAGCAGAAATGCAAAAAAAGAAAAAAAAATATTATATAGTGTGAAATAACAAAAAACATTTTTGTTTTCTTTAAAACATAAGCTGACATTACATTTTTGACACATTACAAATGATCGGCCGTTACAGCTCAGTACTTTGCAGCGTTGCCTAGTGGACCAAAGGGGTAAATAACCAATGCCATCTTGTCGCACGTCCCTAGATGGCATTTCACAAGCAGATCCTTTCAATTTCTTCGATTGTTTGGGGGTTTCCAGTTCTAAAGAAGGTCGCCCACGCTTAGAACTCTCACATTGCTTCTCGCTGCGGCACAGACTTTCAGCAACAGCGCGATTGAAATCCACAAGGGGCATCCAGGTGTCAGAAGTGGGAAGATTCCGTCGATAAAGCAACTATGCGTTGACCGTTACCATTCGACCTTATTTGAATCCTGTAGTATCCAAGAAGCACATCCAATAAATCCACTCCACCCATGTGTTTGTTGTAGACCATTACAGCTTTGGGACAGGAAACCGTTTGGTAATTTTGTTCCTTTTTGTTGTAACGTCGAACTTCAGACAATGGTTTACTGCCAACATGAGTCGAAGCCAAGTTGACAATTCTGTTTTTGTACCAGGTTACAGCCGAGATGTCTATATCTATATCGTTCATTGTTGTCAGCTTTTCGATGGTTGCACCTCTCCCTGTTTTCTTTCTTAACTTTTTCTGCTGGGATGCTGCAACCTGCAATTCTTTTCTTCTTAATAGTTTCTAAGGGTAAAATAGGAATATCTTTGTCAGGTAAATGAGCAGCGGCAATGTCGCGTACCAGTTATCGAAAAATAACTTATAGTTAACACCTTTATATAAATAAATAAATTGGTTAGACGCTGTTGTTATAATTCATAAAAAAATTAACTATTTCTCCGAGCATAGGACCTACCTTTAGGAATGGTTCTAGCAAGGCGTACGACAACATCACTTGACGTGCTTATTTTTGGCAGTTCGTTCTCCATTTTCACAGGTCCTTGCGCATAGCTGAATCCGGTGCTACCACTAAGACCAACAATTTTATATCCGCATTTGTGTGGTTTCTTTGGATTGTATTGGCGCATTGAAGATCTGGAATGATTTCTTCGTCCACTGCCAAATATTCTTCCTTCGAAACTTTGTGTCTGTCTTATTTGTTTCAAGAATGGCCGTATTTTGTGCAGAGGATCATAAGCATAACCAGGACGACCTTTTGGGACTTATGTGTTGAATTTGAGTTAAAATGAAGGAAGCGTTTGATTTCCTCGAACTGATTGCAAGTCATCACATTTGCAATCTTTGGGTGCCCCAAATACTAATTCCAATAAGTCCGTTCCGTACAGATGGTAACTGGACTACGGACATGTAAAGACACCTTCCAATAAACTGCTGGATTTCTTTTGCAATGATGTGTGGAAGCCTTTCTGGTCATTTTTCCATAGCGTAAAGCATCGTTTATTTTCCAATGTGGCTAAACGTTTCATCCGTAAACATATATTTGAAAAACTTCAAGGTCCTTATTTCCTCCGGTAAGCTCGGACCACCAATGAATTGACATTCAGAATCATACTTTTCTAAATAGTCATCTCGCCAACGGGGTTTTATGTTCCGTCTTCCTCTGGAGTGAGGTTTCACCATATTTCGCTGTATTTGAGATAAAGGTATATCGTCTTCGGAATTCCAATCAGACATATCAGATTCCAATGGTGTTACTATTGGAATATTCACATGATTTTCTTCTTCCGAAAGTTCTTCATCACTGCTCTTATCAAGAAAACTTTGGATCCTGATATGACCACTTCCGTAAAATCTACGTGTATCCATCTTGTCAAAATGTCTGAAATGTTGTTGTGTAAATAATAATTAACCCAATTTTTTTTTTAGCATTTTTCACTTCATTACTTATTATTCCACTATATAAATGTAAATTGTAAGTAAATAAAGTACAATTTTTTGTAAGCTATTTCCGTAAATTCAAATTGATCTCCAATAGAAATTCAGAACGTTTGATTCCTATTGTCCTCGTTGTCTTAAATATATATAAAGGATATTTCTAGCCTCTGGTGTTCAATATCGGAAGTAGAGGTAATTAAAAAGTAATTAGCGAAACTGCCAAAAATCCTTTTTTTTTCATTTAACTATTCTGCCTTTGTCTTTTTCTACAAGTCAGGAAAAGGACAATAAAAAAAGGTACATTAAGCATGGTGTTCCATATATGGTACATTCAGTTTTTGGAACTTTTTACTAACTATTTGGACCATAAATCCAAAAACCTAATTATATACAATAAATACATAATCACCTTTCTGAATGTATTTTTGTTTCAAGAAAATACCCATTTTTTATATTTTTTATGGAATTTTGAATTGCACGTTGGTACCGATTTTCGATTTTACTGTCTTTTCTGTTTTGGATGATCAAAAAAATAGCTAAACTCATTCATAAGTTCATTATTTTTTGTAAAATTCAGTACATAGATGTATTTACTTTGAAACATAAATATTTTTTTTACAAATTTAAAAATTATGAAAAAACAACTGGTTTGGCTCATGCAGTAAGGGGTTAAGTGAAAGAAAACACATTTTAAACAGGAAATCTAATCGAAAATGGGAATTCTTGAATGGTGTAAATGCCTTTTTCGCTCTGACGAAATTTCTGACCGTTTGGAGCAAAACTGTGAACAGATTTTATTCCTCTGATTGAATTATGTAACACACTTGAGCGCCAAACTGTCTTTCTGTCAAATCATTGAAAACAAATGTGAAGTTGGCTTCGCTTAGTGATTCGTTCGATCGCTTTATCCTGAGAATATTGTTGAACCTCTGAGCTAGTTCCATTCCATATCAAAAATAATTTGAACTCTCATATATATGAGCTAAAAACAACATAGATTTTCTTTATTAAGCTCCGTGATCTGCTTAAGATAAAAAATGCCACACACAAATTAACATTACAATGAGTGCGTTCAAAAAGTCAAATACGTTTCAGTCAAGTAGATTATAGAAATTTGGCTTTAATCTACTTTAACGTTTAATCCACTTCCTCAGCAGTTGATATGTCTCTTATTTTTGATAAGGTAGACTTAATTTAATGCTTTTAAGCTGGAACGCGCAGCAATAACGAACACAAATCTGACAGCAATGAAAAACTTTTTAATCATCCACTTTCTTGAAACTTATAACCATTATTACATCCTACTTTGTTAATTTGTCAAATAAATTCAATCAGCCTGTCAAATGTACCTGAAGTACTCACATTACAAAGTATGCTTTGAATTCACTTTAACCTCACACCACACACCTTGGATGCACTCATTTTGATTCATGAAGCGTTAAAAAATATATAAGTCTAACCCACACCACTAATCTCTTGAATGATTTTTGAAGCCCTCCACCCTCTATTCTCATTTTAAATTTTGTGTATAGACTTCCGAAGATCTTTAAGGAATGTGAACATTAAAGGGCCAACCCACATCACAACTTTACACCCACTCAATGGAATTCGCAATTTCCAAAGGAATTCATCTTTAAACTAAAAATCGTCTCTTTACTACATAAAAAGTATTTAAGTTCTTTATAAC
Source organism: Sphaerophoria taeniata (assembly GCA_943590905.1). Taxonomy (NCBI): domain Eukaryota; kingdom Metazoa; phylum Arthropoda; class Insecta; order Diptera; family Syrphidae; genus Sphaerophoria; species Sphaerophoria taeniata. The sequence goes on from OX016540.1 coordinate 24,175,464, forward strand.
GCATATCGACCACTATTGAGCTCAAGAAGTCATACCTCGTACCAAATGGAGAATGCACGAATTTTCCAGTTCAAGGTCCGTTGACTTGGATTTTGTGCCCTTAAGGACGCACGAAACTGAAATGTGATTTCTTCAAGCGAGCAACTTCTTCGTGTGTGGCGTTTTAATGATTATATCCGTATATTGATGTGATTGTGATTATGTTTACTTATCGTTTATCGATTGTATTGTAGGTAAAGCTGGAGGGTGCTCTGAATCCCCGATATGGATATCACTTTGTATGTAATGAACCGCACCGAAACTTGACTTTCTGCTGTTGCTTTCATAACTTAAGCTTTCTATAGCTAATTTTTGTTGCCTTTATTTTTTCAACAGGTAATTGCTTAAACGAACTAATAATCTTGCCAACATTTTTTTATGGGCACCTGATGACAATTTTTCCATATCTGTACAAATTACTGAACCATATTCAAAAAGAACTGTAAACCTTAACATCCGATTTAAAAAACACTCAAATCATCTTTTTTTCACTCAAAATGACCATAATACGTAGAGTAATTTACCCGCTTCGGAAATTTGAGCGCAACTCCATCCATACCCAAGCACATGGCATGAACAACACCACGTGCGTTTCGAACATCAAAAACAAGCAACAATCCATGACCTATCTTAACCCGGCCAGTCGCTTGTTGTGTTCTAGTTAAGGGACCTTCTTCTATCTGGGTCGACTGTTTTGCTTGTGTCAGTTGTCAATTTCTATGATGTTGTTCCTTGGTCTCAATTTCGAAATGTCACCGGAGGAGCTCCAAGACAGAATTTCATTTCATTTTCTTGAATGCAACCAAACAAGCAAAACGGGAGCAAATATTTGCGCAGGACCTGAATTCCCTCTCAATTAACTCTCCCTTTCGTTTTCATAAGACTGTTACTCTATTTGGTTAGACTTTGAAGTCGAAAATGTGAAAAAGGTAAACACGGCCAGGAATCTTGTGAATGAAATTGACCGTTGGTCTTGGAGAAGGCAGGAAATTTGAAATGATTCCAGTGAAATAAATTCAACACAACACAAATAGAATCATTTGTCAACAATTTTGGCAAACATTCCACATTGGACACAATTTCACAAAAAAAAAAAAAAACAATCATACGCCCGAGTGACCCTGCAAGAGAATTATGTCTTTTACGGCTATGACTGATTGAATTTACCTCTCGACAAAAGTAAGAATGTTTTTAAGCACGTTTTATCCTCAATTCTTGTCCCGTTCCTTTATCAATCGTAAAATCTTGCAAAAAACAGCCATCCAAACGTTGTATCTTCAAAACAACAACTCCACGTCCACATTCTGCGCAATTAAATATTTCCACTCAAAATTTCTCCTCAACATATGCAATACTATTTGCACTCTCTTCTTCGAACTTCGAAATCGGTTCGCAGCCAAATCGTCGCCTTGCCTTCATATCAAATCGAATCAAACTCTATCATTCAGTTGCATCGAGTTCTTGTTAGATGTTGGTTGTGTTTTGATATTCGTACTCTTTCCACGTGCATTTCTTAAAAATTTATCTAGTTTCAAAGTTTTTTTTTTTTTTTTTGCAAATTCTCTCCCTCTCTTTTCCTCTCTCTGCCTTGCCAACACGATACACGATATTCTATTGTTCTCTGTTACACTTACAAGCAGAGCCCGGGTGATCTCTTATAAAAAATATAAAATCCAATTCCCATTCATCTGTCATAAATGAAAAAAAAAAAGGAAAACAATGGTGAACTGTCAAACTTGAATAAGAGCAAAAGCATCTGATTACTGATGTCGACGTCGAACGTCGTCTCGTGGAGTGATAGAATTCGAGATTCGTTCTATTTGTTTGTCGTTTTCGGTTGAGTTGTTTGCAATTCTTGTCATTACGAAAAAGTGAAACGCTAACGATTTTATTGAAAAATTTGCAATTGGGACAATTCCCACGGTGGCTGTCAAAGTTGTCAAATGATTCGGAAAATGCACCCGATTTTCGCTGTCAGACAAAAATTCGGTCTGTTTGGTGCATTGTGCAGTGGAGTGCTGTGCGCATTTTAATTTTTTTTACTCTGTTCTCTATTGTTGTCTGTCGTTGCTTTGGATGTCGTCGTTCGTCAATGATGAAATAAAAAAAAAAATAATAAATCGGTCTCAAGTGTCAAACACGCGGCAGAAAATTGAAAGAATAAATTGTGAAACAAAGCAAAAATCCAGAAATTGAATTCCAATAGGAAAACAACGTTGGCATTTTGGCCGTCTAGCGAGTGTGTTGTTTCGCAATAATTGTTGTTGTAATTTTCAAATATCGAGTGCACTTAACAAGCGTTATGTATCTCCATTGTGGGCGCTTTATTTGTTCAATTTAGTCAATGAAACATTCAAGTGTCTAGCCTGTGACCTTTGGATGAGTGCATTTTCTGCCCCTCATCTGGTTTTCCCTCTTGGAGGTCACTTTTCAAGTGCAAATTATATTCGATGTGCAAAAGGAATTCCGCATTTCCTTCGAGTGTGTTTGTTGTTGTTGTGCGCTATGGAAACTCATATTATCCGTCGATAGTGTCTGCAGTGCTGCGAGTATAATTCGGGTCAAGGTACTTTCGAAATCGGTGCTAAGTGCTGAGTTCCGTTTTTGTGTGTTTTTTTGTTGTGCCATTTCTGGAAAGCTCAAGATGGGAAAAATAAAATAAATATTTGCAGTATGGTTAGTGTTTTCTGTTATTTTTGTTAATTTTAAAAATCAAGTGGTGTCCGTTTTGCACTAAAAATATTTAATTCTTGCGAAGAAGAAAAATCGTCTGTTGCTCACGTTCTGGAATTCATCAAATTATTGTACTTTCTTATTCGAATTCAACAGACCAACAAATTTTCGACATAATAATAAACGAAAACATATTTTCGTCGATGAATTATTATAATTCTTGGCAGCTGGGAGTAATTTAAGGTAAGAGAACTATTAAGGGTGTTCGAGGGGGCACATTTCGTGGAATATTCTTTACAATGGGGGTTACCTACAAATAAAGCTTATTACTAAATATTAGAATGAGCTCATTCCTATTTGCTTTATTACTAGTTGCTTCCGAGAGATTTATAGTTCTGAAACTACTTTGCCTGAATTCGTGTTTAGTTGAGTTTTTTTTATTTTTATTCATTCTAATTTTCCCAATTCACATTGAATACTAAAAGTGAATGATGCTTCCTTTTTTCAACTTTTGAAAACTCAAGTGGCCGACCCATAGAACCCGTCAATCCGTCAGCGTCAATGCGTACGTTGCTGCCAACGTATTCGCCGGATTGAACCGCCCCATAGAATACGTTGCTAATTTGACAGTCTCATTTACTTGGTGTAAAAATAATTCAAAAAACTGCAATAGTCCAGACAAAATAAACATTCGACCCAGAAAAAAATCGCATAGAGCTGAAAATTGGTACATAGCATTAGAACATCGATTAAAGTAAAATGTCAAAAGTCCCCAAGAATCCCATGTGCGCATTTAAAGTTATTCAAGGTCAAATGTCGAAAATGTTGTTTTTCATACATATCTTTGAAACGGGTTATACATAAAAAAACAACATATTCGGCATTTAACCTTGAATATTTTTTTTTTGCACCAGTGGGATTTTTGGGGAATTTTGACATCTTATATAGAGAGATGTCCTTATGCTCTGTACCAATTTTCAGCTCTATGCGAATTTTGTACAGGGCTTAGGAGCTAATTATAAAAAATTCGAAATTTTGAGTTTTGACCAAATTATGTTTTTTTTTTTTTATGACAGCTTAAAAAAAAATATTTTTTTATAGAAAACCACATAACCTACATGTCTTTCATAGAAATTTTTTCAATCGGACTCACCGTTTAAGAGTAATACGCAAAAAACCGTTATTTTCGACATTTGACACATTTTAAAATCGCAATATTTTCTAAACCCTTGCTCGTAGGAAAAATGTGTCATAATGTTTTTTTAGAGAATTACAAGGCGTATAAGCCTTTCATATACTTTTTTTTGATAGCTTCCCCCGTTTCAAAGATATGTATGAAAAACAACATTTTCGACATTTGACCTTGAATAACTTTAAATGCGCACATGGGATTTTTGGGGACTTTTGACATTTTACTTTAATCGATGTTCTAATGCTATGTACCAATTTTCAGCTCTATGCGAATTATTTCTGGGTTTGGGCTTTTCTATGTTTAATTTGTCTGGACTACAAATCGAAACAAAAAAATTTAAATTAAAATATGAAAATCATGTCAAAATTATTTGTTTGCCAAAAATTTTCATCATCCATTGCTTTTCCTTGTTGCTGTGGAAACACATTGAATTGACTGCTCGTCAAATTTAGTTGTCAACGGATCAACGGACGCAAAAAGTAGAAAGTTAACCAACTCTATCCGTCGTATCTGTCACATGCGTTGCTTATGGGACGAGTTTCATAAGAACGTGTGTATTCTATTGTGTTGTCATCAGTTGAAAACGTCAACGCTGACGCACTGACGGATTCTATGAGTCAGCCCCTTCAGGAACTGCGTATTTTTAAAATAACAACTGATAACAGATAAGGAAATTGTGTACACTTCGATGTTTTTAGATTTAGTTTTGCTTATTTGTCAGGTTAGTAGTGAACTAAAAGAAAAACAAGAAGTCAAAATTTTTAGTGCTTTTTTGCTAGTACAGGGTGGCGCACGAATCATAAACGGCGGATTCCCAGAACAAACGGCGGCGGATGGAATTCAATCCCTAATTCTAGGAATTTAACGGTGGGATAGTTTCCCTAGTTCCGGCAGTGCATGGGATTTAATCCCTAGTCGAGACGATAACGAAAACAGTGGGACAATTTTCCTAGCCTTGACGAAAAAATTGGGATTTAATCCCTAGTCAAGGCGATATAAGGCCGAAGCTTCTTATGGCGTTAACCAAAAGCATGCCTCAGGAATACTCTGAATAAAAAATATTTATTGTACAGAGCACCTTGATGGTCAACGACCAAATGAATTCTGATTTCCATATTTCATAGTCGATTTCACTCCAACTTGATATATTTCGAGTAACAAGTAGGAGTGAATTGAAAGACGACAGAAAAGTAAAAATAATGCAGTTGCACAATGCACATGCGACAATATAACTTCTGTGTTACTGCTTGTCTGTTTTGGTTGTTCGTGTGTTTGTTGTTGTTTCATTTTATACATTTTGTACTCTGCTATTGACGGTGGTTGTTGTTTGTATACTTTGGCTGTGTGTTTGTTGTTTTTTAATTTTAGTTCTATGCTTCTATTGCTGAATGCTGTGTGTTGTTGTTTTGCTTTTGTTATGAATTGTAACTTCGTTACAGATCTAAGCTATTTGTAAGGCTGTATCAAATATTTGTCTACCTCTGTGCTCTACATACATCGCATCCTTTCTTGTACGATTTCAGCCTTGTTTATCTAGTATAAGTGAGCGACAAACTGACGACAAAAATGTAAACAATTTTTCATTCGTCTTGTTAGCATAGATTTGAATCGCTTGATCGAGTTTGACCGATTACGTCCAAACATAATTTGGCCGATGACTGATTAGAATTAGATTAGATGCAATTGAGCGATGAGCCCTTAGTGAGTCAGTGATAGACTTCTTTAATGTGCTAAAATATGTTTTTTATTAACAACTAGACGACCCAGCGAACCTCGTCTCACCCGCAATTTAAACTCGAAATTTGTTGCGAAAAAACCATGCCTATAACCGTTGTGAGGACAAAATATAGAACTGTGTACATTTTTGCGTTATTCGGTGGTGTGGTTTAGGCATGATGCTCCACAAGACTTCTCTCGACCACAATAATTATAACTTTCAGATATACAAGGTGATTCTTATTAATGATACATAGGTGTGCCCGGAGTTATACGCGATAACCTAGATAAAAGGTAGCTTTTTTGATTCTATGACCCCTAAACTACCACTACCTATGCTAAAAATCCTGTCAATCCTTTGCTCTATGTAAAATTAAGACAAATCTCTCTCAGGGGACTGTACATTTTTTTCAAGATAAAAAGTATCCTTTGTTACTTCTCATACTTCCAGAAATATATGTACAAAGTTCCATGATGATCGGTTCAGTAGTTTTTGCGTGATGGCTGAGACCGTACAGACTTTCGCATTTATATACAGGGTTATTCACGAGCGTTGTGCTAAAAAGCTAGAGCGTGTAGGTTGAGTTGAGACAAGAAAAAAAATCGTATGGGAGGGGGGGTCTATTACCCCCCGTTTAGCCGGGAGGGGCAATTTTCTGAAAAATTGACTTATCTTGTAAAAAAAATTATAAAAAATCAACGGCTTCGTTTACAACACCGTGCAATACCTTTCTGAAAAGCCAAAAACTTTTTCTTTCACTTTGTTTTTAAATAAAATTGTTTTAATGAATAGTTTAAAAAAAATAAATTTTCAAACTCAAAATTTTCAAAAAAAAAAGCAAAAAAACATTTTTGACCTAATTTATTTCAAAATTTTATGTAATTAAGTACTGATTTTGTTTTAAATTGTCTTTGTTAATTCTTAGTCGAAAACAGAAAACCGGATGCAAAAATGTCTTTTCGTTTTTGAGATATTAAAAAAAAAACCTAAACCACTTTTTTCTAAGAAAATCTTTGTTTTAATTTTTACGTATCTGGACTTTTAGTTTAATTTATTAGTTTATTTTATGCCGCAGGTGGCCATGGTTCAGAGGATAGAGTAGTGGATGACTAAGCCGAACGCTACGGGTTCAAACCCCAGCTTCAGCAGCATTCTTTTTCTACAAAAATCGCCAGCTTATCTGAGGCCACCTGTGCGATAACATGAGACAATACAAATCTAAGTCTCCTCCTCTGAGCCACGTAGGTTTCTGTTATGTGTGCTTTCTTTCTATGTGTCTATCTGTCTCTCTCTGTTGTATTGTATTGTTCTGTCCCAGCCGATGGTCTCAGTCACCAGTGCTGCTATGTGTCTGTAGTTCGTTACATTTATGTGCGAAGTACTGTGAAATGTAATGTAATGTAGTTTATTTTATAAATTTAATTTTTTGTAATTAGAGTTTTATGAGGACTCAATAAATTAGAAAAGTATTGGATTTTCCCTGGATTAATCATTTTGTTAATTCATAACGTCTGCCATTGACCTTTCACTTCTAGCTCTCCGTGCTCTCGTGTCGGCGGATTCTTGAAAACATGCTACGACTTGGGCGCCATCTATTGGGATATCTTTCAGCGTAGAGTCTTTCAGCTTCCCAATCTCGACAACAAGTTAAACCGTAGCAGAAGTTCCTGTCCGCTAACTCTTCTCGAGCGTATGCGTTTGTTATTGTTATGTGTTGATGAGTTAATATTTTAATTGTAAATGGTTGTTTAGTAAATATGCGATGCCTTTTATTTGCCTTTAGGTTGTTAATTGTTTTTTCATTTAAGAAAAATTGCGGTTTAATTATCTTAAGCCCCTAGCAGGTAGAACCCTTCGCCGGCGAGTGGCCGCGGCCAACGGTATAGTAAGAAAAAATTGCAGGTCAGTTTTCAGACGTTATCAATGAACAAAATGGTTAATCCAGGGAAAATCCAATACTTTTCTAATTTATTGAGTCCTCATAAAACTCTAATTACAAAAAATTAAATTTATAAAATAAACTAATAAATTAAACTAAAAGTCCATGTACGTAAAAATTAAAACAAAGATTTTCTTAGAAAAAGTGACGTTATCAATGAACAAAATGGTTAATCCAGGGAAAATCCAATACTTTTCTAATTTATTGAGTCCTCATAAAACTCTAATTACAAAAAATTAAATTTATAAAATAAACTAATAAATTAAACTAAAAGTCCATGTACGTAAAAATTAAAACAAAGATTTTCTTAGAAAAAGTGGTTTTGGTTTTTTTTTTAATATCTCAAAAACGAAAAGACATTTTTGCATCCGGTTTTCTGTTTTCTACTATATTAACAAAGACATTGAATTTTTAAAACAAAATTAGTACTTAATTACATAAAATTTTGAAAAAAATTAGGTCAAAAATGTTTTTTTTTTGCTTTTTTTTGAAAATTTTGAGTTTGAAAATTTATTTTTTTTTAAACTATTCATTAAAATAATTTAATTTAAAAACAAAGTGAAAGAAGAAGTTTTTGGCTTTTCAGAAAGGTATTGCACGGTGTTGTAAACGAATCCGTTGATTTTTTATAATTTTGTTTACAAAATAAGTCAATTTTTCAGAAAATTGCCCCTCCCGGCTAAACGGGGGGTAATAGACTCCCCCTCCCATACGATTTTTTTCTTGTCTCAACTCAACCTACACGCTCTAGCTTTTTGGCACAACGCTCGTGAATCACCCTGTATAGTAGAATAAGAATCTGGAATGATGAGTCTAAAATACTCGTAGGATCAGAGTAGAATTCATGACACAGAATCACATTCCAATGTTCAGAAGTGCAGAACTAATGTGCATCAGTTACTCCTATCTCATGATGTTTTCATCAGCATTAAAAAGGTACCCCAACCCCCTGTAGCGGAAGAACGTTTATGTATATGTAGAAAGTAGAATCAGTATTGCCAATTGTTGCTGCGACTTAGAAGTCAATTTTGTACTAAAATCCATTGCAACTATGAAAAGTGTAATTTTATAGGTCAATCATTATACTGGTTTATATGCATGATAGTGTACAATTACGCGGTGAAATGGAAAGTAAAAGCTCTCTATCCCTTACGAGATGTAGAATGATAGCGAACTATCCATCTGGCGGGGTCATAGAGTGCGAATGGATATGTAAAAAATGTTAATATCCCTCTTAATATTTTAAAGTTACTCCAGATGAAATTTGTGTCGTTAAATATTCCCATTAAATTTTGCTTGCATGTATATTAAATTTTTATACATACCATGAAAGCTTCTTATTTTCTTCGTCAGTTTTAACTACATCCTCAAAATCGTTTAGTAAGATTGAGAATCGATCGATTGAGTTGTTAGTTTTTATAATGTTCTCCCGTACAAAAATCCTAATAATGAAAGTCTCATGGAATTCGATTCACCTGATAGACGGATGAAAAATTTGAGAATGTGGTTCCTGCAACCGACAAAAAACACTTAACGAGTGCTTCGTTAATTTATTGCTCCCTACTCACATTGATTTCATATTTCCTTTTTACAGTTGAGTACTTCTTTTCAGACCCAAACATTTTTCCACTAGTCTATTCGATTTTAGAAATGCTTAACTAATCGGAATAAATCATTTCTCGTATGATAAAAAGTACATCTTTGATTTCAAGTAGGAGGATTGGAAAAAGAAATATATTGACTAGAAACCAATTCAGCCAAAGATAGAGGGAACAATTAACATCGCCAATTTTCATTCCACATTGATTGAGTGGTTCTTATATGTTTTGTTTATTAAAACAAATAAACAAATACCTAGCTACATTATGTACTCGCAATAAAAAGCAATTGCAAGGAAAATATATTCAAAAACATTGACGGAAAAATACAAAATCGAAACAAAAATATTTACGAGAAAACAACTTATTCAATTTCTAAGGTGGACCATTAATAATTTTCCAAACGTGTTTTTCTGGTTTGTTTGCGTTTTCTATTGCACAAAAGTTAGGTAACTCTTATCGTTCCATAATGAATGTACCCTTAATATATTCAGCAACTATTCAGCATTGCGTCAGGAGGTTATTATTTTTATTTGCTGGGCCCATTTCAACTACCCATAGGTACTGACAACAGTCGTTTTATCGTAGATAAACTGAGTCAAAACATGAGTAGGTATTTTAACGATTAATTTGTTGAAAGTGTTTGTTTTCTGTTTTGGTTTGCCGACATAGAAAAATAATGATATTATTGTGCTAATCATAATTAAATATGTAATGGATTTTAAATTATTTGTTTAATTAGAACGATTGCTCATCAGAGTAATTTAGCAACTAAAGGGTGTTTCTATGCCTCTCTTATAACTGGCATTTATTTTGAAAATGACGATGCTGTCCAGAACGCTACAGTCAATGGTGACCGCTATAGAGACATAATTACTGGCTTTTTCGTTCATCAACTAAACAACCAAGAGCTGTGGTTACAGCTAGACAGTGCAACATGTCACACAGCTCGTTTCACAATTGATTAACTGAAGGAAACGTTTGGTAACCGCATAGTTTTAGGTTACGGACCCGTGTATTGGCCTCCAAAATTGTGCGATTTAACGCCGCGCGCCGCTTGACTATTTTATGCGAAGTTGCTAGTCGTTTTCCATAAGCCGGAAATGATTTACCATTTGGAGGACAAGATTAGCCGTGTTATTGCCGATATACGGTCACAAATGAGTCACGTCCAAAACAAATGACACATTGTTTTAAACTCCAGTTTTTTTGTATGATTGCAACTGGAATGCAAATTCAAAGCCGATTACCCTGTCACAGTTTGTCAATTTTCAATAAATGCAACTCTCACTCATGTCTTTTTCGTTTGGTAGTCCTCTAGACCTCGGTCATTCCAGATTTATTAAAATAAACTTGTTAATACCTAAAACTTTTCCAATTTGCATGAACATTGAAGATTGAACTCATTCAAAGTCGTAAAAAAGGAAAACTGAAGAAAGTTCAAGCTCTGAGAACGTGCCGCCAACTTGAGCAGTGCCAAAGCCAATCATGAATTTATATTTTCATTGTAAACACAAATTTTAACATTCATGATAATGTGCCTATATGACTGCGAGAACTGAATATACACCATTTGAAAATTTTATTTGCAAGGTCTTATGTGTTAGGTACATAGTTTATGTCGTTAAAAAGTTCAAAAAATGTTTACCTAACAAAAAGAAGAACAAATAAAAGCATAAAACGTGTAAAACAGAATTTCCTCATAAATCTTTCAAACTCATTTACATCTCCCTTACAAACGACATACACAAAAGCTCTTGTTTAGAGGCCAACGAGAAGTTCTTCAATCCTCATGATAAATTCAAACCAAATAAAGTCCATATTATAATTTGTGAAAATTTTCAATTTGTTCATAACTCCGTCACAGAGATTCAAAAAGATGTAAAACAAATCTTGAGCAACAAAGTAAAAAAACTCAATTTACCAAACAGCATAATTTTTTTTTCTTTTATTTATTTACTGTGAAGGGTTTTTATCTTTTTTTTTCTAAAAAAAAAATTATGAATAAAAAATCCACAGCGAATTGTAAGGTCCTTGGAAAAAAAAAGAAAAAAAGAGAGATAGAGAAAGTGAATGAAGGAAAGGGAAAATGCATTCTAATGTAAGCTTGGGCATGGGCATCCACTAGAAAACAAGGAGTTTTGTTTTTTGTTACCATCCGATGAGCAGCAATGCATTTTTGATGTAGAAAACGTAAACATTTTTATTACCTTCGTTCTTTTGAGTTTCCAATGATATTATTTCACGGTAGGAAATAACATTTGAGATAATTTAATATCTAGCAAAATTTTACCGCATCCCAGGAAGAAAAGTGAATGAGCGGATTGTGGGTGTTTTAAGAGACACTAATTTAATAGAATTGAAACGAATGCAAACTGCAACACAAGAGTTTATTTAACTAACTCAAAAGTGGTCGATAATTCAATCTGATTCAGATGCAAGGTGTGTTCATATTTTGTTCATAATCTATTCGCCTGTGTGAAACTAAGTTCTCGCAACACAATTTTAGTGGTTTACAGTTTACACAGCGAAGTTTCTAAAACTAAATGAAGAAGGAATTGCTAAAAACTTTCATATCCAAGACTTGCATCTTTTTGATAGTGATTAGATTTTATCATAAAGAATTTGGTGAACAAGAAAAATGTTGCACAATGTTTTTGCTTATATCAATAACTCCTCCGGATAGAATTTTAATGAAATGCAAAGTAGGAAAAAACGGATTTAATTTCCTCTTTGTGGCAGAACCAACCATTTTCAAGATTGAGTGGTTTTTGGTTTTATGATTCACTGTTTTGTGTTTGCTTAACTTCTCAATTGAGATAATTATTTTCTAAAGAAACGTTCAAGATTGCTACGTGGATTCCATTTATTCGAGACACGAGAGGTGTAAGCAAAAACGTCTTTAAGGTTTTCTAAAGGTCCGCCAAATAACTTTTTTTTTTGAAAATGCTATAAAAAAAACTACTGAACATTTTCTCAAATTTCTTTTTTTATTTGAAAGTACAATCCTTCCGGTTTATAATGGAAAATAATTTCATTCAAATGGCTGCCTCGGCTAGCCATGCAGTAGCCTACACGATCGGTCCAATTTTTAAGCACATATTCGATTGTGTGCAGATGTATTTCACCAATGGCTTCCTTTAAAGAGTCAATTGTCTCTGGCTTGTCGGCGTAACACTTATCTTTTACGGTACCCCACAAATAATAGTCCAACGGTGTCAAATCGCAGCTCTGAGGTGGCCAAACGACATCAGCTCTTCAAAACATCGAGTGTAGCTTCGGCTGTGTTGCACGTAGCGCCGTCCTGTTGAAACCAAATGTTGCCAATATCCTCCTCTTCATTTTTTTGTGAACAAAAATTCGTTCCACATGGCCCGATAACGATCGCCTTGGACTTAAACGGCCAATCGTTGCTTATTTTCGAAGAAAAATGGCCCAATTATGCCTCTGGACCAAAATCCGCACCAAACAGTGACTCGTTTTCGACGTATAGGCTTTTCAATGTATGCGTGCGGATTTTGTGTGCCCCAAATGCGACAATTTTGCTTGTTTACATACCCGCCAAGATCAAAATGAGCTTCATTTGAAAAGATGTTTTTTTTTTTTTGGCAAAATCGACATCTTCTCTAAGTCGATCGCAGGCCCATTTAGCAAAGCGAAAACGCATTCGATGGTCAGTTGGCTTCAACCCCTGAACCAATTGGACTATGTATGACGTCATACCAAGGTCTTTATGCAAAATTCGTCTCAATGATGTCTCCGAAATGTTCAATTGTTGAGAACCACGCGACGGTGAATTGATGTTGATGGCGCTTCACGCACACTTTCTGCCACAGCAGCAACATTCTCGGGTGTACGCACTGTTTTTGGCTTTTCACGCTTTAGTTTATCGATGAGGATGCCAGTTTTTTTCACTTTTTTCACAAGATAACGAACATACGGAGCTGACGGTGCTTCTCTTCTTCCAAAATCCGTACACAATTTTCGCACACATTCTGCAACATTACCATGATTTTCAAAGCAATGTCGCAATATTTCCCAGCGTTGTTCAAGTGTTTACACGACCACATTCGTTCAGCGGAAGGATAAAACTAATTATCTGTCAAATCAGACATGAGCTAAGTGTTACCATTCACGAAATAAGCACTAATTGAAAAAAAACGTTAGATGGCGGAGCCTTTAGTTAAAGATACCGAGAAATCGTATCATCAACAAAGATAACTTGTTTTTGTTACAAAGTAACCTTTACTGTTGAAAATACAAACTCTAATTCAATACAATTTAATTTAATTAAGTAATGAATCTGCTTTTACTCGAAATCGTTAGGTACTCGTTAATCATGTTTACGAGTTACGATACGACTGCAGTAATCTGAGAAAACGCGAACAAAATTTCAGTTGTTTATAGTTTTGTTTCTCTTAATTTTAATTATTCCTTCGTTCTTCATCTAACTTCAGCTTCCCTGAAAAAATAAAAAAAGAATAAATACAAAAAAAAAAACACCGAAAGTTGTTGATTCAAACTATTGCGACGCTGGACAATTATCTGAAAGCAATTGCTTGTTTTCTTGCCATTTTATTATTGTTCAAGAACCTTGCTCAGTAAAATTCCGAGTGTCCTTGATCAAGAAAAAAAGAAAAAAAAACACAAAAGAAAGTACACAAACACTCGTCATGGCATTCATTTATATTTCACATCTGCAAATCATTTGAAGGTCCTTAAAACTCGTTTTTGAAGTTGAATACAAACAACTTTAAATGCGTATTTTCGAAATGTTTTGCTTAGCCTGTAGTTCCGGATCAATCTACGCGCATACAATATATCAGCTGTCAAGTGTTGAGTAAACCGGAGGCAAAAAAACACAAATATAAAATATTCCAAAAATCATTGCATTCGTTTCAGACAAGAAAATTTCTCAACTGTTGCGAAACCTAGCCGACTCTAAGCAGATACAATAAGATCTCTTACATTGACATAAAGGCTTCTTAAGTTCTTGTCTCGTATATGTTGGTGCTTTAGAAAAAAAAATAAATAAGACACTTCGTTTGTACAAAAATGGGGCTATAAAAAGTTCTCCAGCAAAAGCATCAGCGGCTCGGCGGGAAAACAGAGACAAATTGATGCCACACGTATTTATGTATTCAAATCAGATAGAATCTTCCCCTATTCAAAAAGTCTGTTTAATCCATCTACCACACCACACCGGAGAGAAGACAAACTGGCACTTGAGTGGCACTACTGGATTTTCTGCCTTAAATAATGTGATTTTTTTTTGTTCTTAAAGCGGTAGCACTGAAGAAGATGAGCAGTGTGGTAGTTGAGTTGTTTTGGGCCCTTTTTTGGGCTTTGAGAAGAATTTCTAATTTTTGGAAAACCGATAACACTATTAGTTGGAGGAAATTCCTTGTCGCAGGCCTACATTGCTCAAATTCCGCTCCTAGGCCTCTCTATACATACTAGCTTCATCATTGTCAGATTTTCGTTCTCATTTAACTAAAAGCTCGAAGAAGATATGTGAATTGTGAATTAATGCAAATAAAGTAAAAAAAAAATATAAAAATGACAAAAGTTTAGGAAATAATGAAACGAAAATGATTGCCCTTCGTTATTCTTGTCATAGAAGAACACGCCATTATATCAGGATAAATTTGAGGACCTTTATTATGGAAGAGTAGTTGTGCAACAGCTACTCCGAAAATATATATTTTCCCTCAAACTTCTCAACACAATATGAGCGATAAAATTAAACAACAAGTTGAGAACAAATTTACGATGTCCCTTTTGGCATTGTTGCGACTGTCCTTGAGAATAAATCGATTGACCGAGTGTAACAGATGTGGTTACTTTGGTTGTTCGTCGTTGTATAATGAGTGAGTTAAAATAGATTTTACAAGAAAAACGAGAAGCAGCAGCTAGATAATTTAAATATTAAGCTATGTGAAAATAGGATTTAAACTTCTTGAGACGGTGCGTGTCTAAGAAATAGTGCTTAGGTTATTCAAGAGGGTAACATGCAAAAAGCTTATGTTTAAGGTCGAGTGGAAGTTCGTAATAATTTAATTTAAATATTTTCTTTATGAATATCTATAATTCTTCTGTGCTCATAAATGTCTGGACCGATTTCGATAACATTTTTGTATGTGCTCCATTGGATTCGAGTTAAGATTCACAATATGGCTAACAAGTACACCGACAGATGTTATTTGTGGAAAATTTGAAAACTAAAGCTAAGAAATGAAACGCTCCTCCTAAACGGTATACTCGATTTGCAGGGATTTTGTTACCGCGACCCGCAGATTGTCTTTAAAAAGAAAGGTGTCAGTACAAACGACTTCACTATTCAGCTCACAATTGGGCCGGTTAATTGTCTTATAGAAAATTCTTAAAGTTTCTTGCAGACCCCGCAAATATTGTCCTGTCAAACACTTTGCAACGACAGCTTAGAAACGCACATTTGTATTCGATTAGAAGATGTAATGTCGTTTTCCATTTGTCTTTTTTTGACGTTTCTTCTTCTACCTCCAATGGAACAGGTTATAGTGTATGTGTCATTCCTCGGACGATTCTGTTTTGAAAACAGAAAGATTATGCTCTTCTCAGAAGCATTCCGTCTGTCAAAGTCAGTCCAATGGAATGGTTTCAAAAGACTTCTAGACTCTTCCAAATAATTCTGGACGACCAATGGAAAACGACAAAACTGATTTAAAATTTAGAACCACCAGACAGACGTAATTCTTAGGAGAAGCTAAGAGACGCAACGGTAATTAAATTATATCTAAAATTTCTTCTCTAACAATATCGTAAGTTCACCATAATTATCAAACGAAAACATATTTGACTTTCAAAAACAAACGTAGGTACATATTACAAATGTTACCAATTGACAATTTTCTTTGAATTAAAATCTTACTTGCATGTCAGTGGCTCATGCGTTCGGTAATAAGTTTTATGTTGTGGAGAACTCCAAATGTCTGGACCATCAATGACTTCAGTAATAATCATGCATCGTTAATAGCTAAAATAAATAAAAGAGGTCCTAAGTGACTACCTTGTGGTACACCCGATTTGGCAATGAAAGGTTTTGAGTAAAAGTTTCTGAATTTTACTTGGTAAGATCTATTATCAAGATAAGGAGATATCCATATGAATTCAATTTAAACTTGATAACAGTATGGGAAAGTTGATCAACGCTTTGGAATAATCTGTGTAAACACAATCAACTTCCTGTACACTTTCAACAGAATTCAGACATTTATACAAAAAGGCAAGAAGGTTTGTCACCGTAGAACGTTTCTGCATAAAATCACGTTGTTCACAGCATATACCTAACATTTTTGCTGTAGAAGGCTAAATGTTCACAAACAACTTGCTGAAAAATCTTAGGAATGCAAGACAGTGTAGATATAGGCCTATAATTTGTAATATCGGACTTGTCGACGGTTCAAAAATATTACGTAGAGGCAAGGCTAAAACCGTCCTGCATTTTTTTTAAAACAATGGGTGGAATACTATCGGGACCAAAAGAATAGTCTTCCTTAAGAAGGCACATATATATTGTTGAAAGTTACTTGGGGACAGTTTCGCAGATAATAAAAGAGATCAGAATCCACAGAAATGGGAGTATCGATGAAAGACTGACTAAAATTACTTGCAAGAGCATCACAGATTTCAAAATTACAGTTCAAAACAGTATTGTTGTATTTGAAGTTTAACGGATAAACATCACATTTCTTTTTAGAATTGACAAAATTCCAAAAACTTTTAGGGTCCTGTTTAAGTGAATTTCCCATATTTATGAGATATTCATTGTAAAGATTAAAAGAGAGATTTTTGAACTCTTCGAAAAGGGAGATATAAACTACTTGGTTCTCCAATGTCATAAAACCGATATAATTTTTCCAAGCCTTGTTCCTTCTATTACGAAGGCTTTTCAGTTCTTTCGTATACCAAGGATGACTGGAGTTATTTGAGTTAAAACTTCTTTTTTTGGGTACTATTTCGTCAATGGATCTCATCATGACAGTGTAAAAGCTTGAGATAGTTGCGTCGATGTCATTTAAGAGCGGTATATTCTCAATACCGAATCTACTTAAACTATCCGAAAGCTGTTGAAAATTAGCTCTGCGGAAGTCATATTTATACGAACAGTCGTGAGAATTACTATTTTCTAGTAAATGACCGCTCAAGTCAAAGAAAATGTCAAGAGGTGGGTGATATTTGTCTATATTAGATATAGCAGAGGAAGATTCAACAACTACTGTGCTAACAGCATTTGATGAGAATACTAAATCAAGTAACCGATGCATAGAGTTCTTTATACAGCTTACTTGTTGCAAGTCAGCTGAAATAATTTTGTCCAGAAATTGAAGTTCCTGTTGCGATGAACTTGCGGAGGCTTCAAGATAAGACTCGTCGTCTGAAGTTAACCAGTCTACGTTTGGGAGATTAAAATCACCTAACAGGAGAATATTATTTTCAAAACCAGCAATTTCTATGACATAATCAACTGCTGACGAAAGTTCATTAAACACTGAAACAGGACTTTTTGGTGGGATATACACATTTAAAATAAAAAAGACTATTGATTGTATGGTCACTTTGATGCATAAGAGTTCTATTGAGAGATTGAAAGGGAAGATAATTTGTGATGAACAAAATCTGTTTCGAACTGCAATAAGAACTCCCCCACCAACCAGATTCATAGCATCCACATGACGGTCTTTCCTATAAACTAAGAATTCTTTATCAAAGAGTTCAGAATCAAGAATGGCGGCATTAAGCCAAGTTTCCGTAAATACAAACACGTCATGCGGAAAAGCTTGAGAATTTTTAAAAATTGAAGTAGTTTTACTTCGAAGTCCTCTTACGTTTTGGTAGTAGAGGGAGATCCTTTGCAGTTTTTTGGGTCCTCTTGAGTAAGGGGAAGTAAATTTTTTTTCCGTCTGTTGGGAATAATAAATTCTTTTACCAGAGTGTTTGGTGGCCATGAACAATTTAAAATGCTTTCAAAAAGAGAATTTGGCGCGGTTATTTTGAAAGATGCCACAAAACATGCATGAATAGTGTTAGGTAAAACCTTACATTCTACTAGATGATTCAATACGTCATCTGGTTCAGTATTGGGCAATAAGCGTGATACAAATATTGTTTTGGGCCTAGGTACAGACGTAAGGGATTTTTGGGAAGTAGTTGAAGTTTGAACCGATGCAAGGCTTGTTGAAGGAAGGTCTGAAATTAGGTCTGAAATTATTGAAGGAGATTGGGCATCATTATTTCCACTGTTCAACTCGTTTGATGGAGGATTATCGGGCTCAGCTGCTACTTTGTTACTCCTCAAATTTGCTTTTTTGAAGCTGTGCCTGCATTAATTGATGTAGAAGCTTGTTCTCGTCCTCTCTTTTTTGAATTTTTAGGATTTTCGGCTGTGGACTTAAGGGTCTGCGAGCTTAACGTAGGTGGCGTTTCAAGGTCGTCCGTGGAGGAGGATTTGTCAATGAAAGTAATTGGCACTGGGATGTTGTTTGCGTTTTGAGCCATTATTGAGAAATTTAAGCTCAATTGTTCGAAACTTTTTGATATCTTTAAAATGTCTTCCTTCAAGGTTGACAGTTTGAAAGATAAGTTACCTAAAGAGATTTTTCTACAATCGTCACAGTACCAAAATGCAATTTTGGATGCGGTTATTTTATCCAAAAAAGCAGTTGTTGCACCCACGCATTTTGAATGGAACAGGTTTCCACATGGACCGAAGCACGGGTAGAGGGGAGATGCGTCAGAGCGATCGGCACAGTTTTTATTGGCACAAATCATATTGATTTAGAAAAGGAGTAAGATAAAATAAAAAAGAATGAAATTAACAAAATAATACAAAAAAAAAAAAAGGTTTGGGATTACTTAGGATTTTAACCTGTGACTGCTGGCTTACAAAAGTATCAGATCCGTGCTCAGACAAACTTGGCCACGGAATACTTTTGGGGTGAGGGTTAGAAAACTAATTTAGATAGCCTTAGTTCAGATTTAGAACTACTTTAAATGGAAAAAAATGAACTATGTATTGAATTAATAAAGTAAACAGAGGGGAAATTTGTGGAATGTATGAGTGAGCATGCGCACTGAGAAAAACGCGTCAGTTACAATAACAAGATGTAAATAAGCCAATTGAACACGAAATAAAGACTTACTTGGAGAAAGAAAGCAAAATCAGTTTTAAAAATTATTAAATTCAATTACACACATATATTTTCTAATAAGAAATGATATGCAAACTAAAGCACTTGTAAAAATATGCACAATTTAAAAGAAAACAAGATTTAAAACAATAGTTAAATATATATTTGATTTAAAAAACTGCAGAGGGCAGACACAACACAACTAAAGATTATAAAACCAGTGTTACCTACTCAGTTTTCATGAAAATTTCGTCGATCATTATTATTGTTTGTACATTGATCGCAGTAGGGATAGTGACATTGAAGATAATTACAGTAGACTCTCGATAACGTGAACAATTAAAAACCAAGGAAGTTCATGTTTGCGAGAGAGTTCACGTTTGTGAAGGTCTAATTATAATCAAAGAATGGACCACTTTCACTTTGTATATTCATTTTTAAATTTGTTTTCTTTAATAAATTAAAAATAAAGCACTGTTCCTTTAGAATATTTAATATTTAATTCAATGTTTTATTTTTTGACGACATGTTGACAAGAAATTAAAAAAAAAATCAACCGTAAAGTGTATAAAACTTGATGAAAGAAGCAGAGAAAACGCAAAAAACGAGGTCTGCTCATAGAGATAATAAAATAGAGCACGGAAGCGGTAGTACTTCGTAGAAGTTAGTGGAGTTGACCCCGTCAAATTTTGAGAAAGAAAATATTAATGGACTACCTTTCTCTCTCTGAGCTCCTATGTAAGACAACAACAATTTTGATTTTGACTTTTCTTTTACTCTGTTCATTCCACCTTACAGCCAATCAGCGACAAGCACAGAAAGAGAAAGGGAGTCCATTAATATCTTCTTTCTCAAAATTTGACGGGGTCAACTCCACTTGTACGAAATGCTACCGCTCCCGTGCTCTATTATATTATCTCTGTGGGTCTGCTTCGTTCAAAAATAGTAATTATTGTAAGGAGCAACGAGAGACAAACTGACGTTCTACAAACCAAAAACTGTAGAAGGCGATGCTTAAAAGAAAATTAAAAATTTGAAGCCAAAAAATAGCCTGCTTAAACAATTTACTGGTAACTTGGAACAACAATTTTTGTTCACGTTTTAGGGCGTTTATGATTTGTTCCCGTTTAAGAGATGTCAAGCAAGAAAAAAATCTGTTCACGTTATCCGGTGTTCACGCTAACCGGTGTTCACGCTAACGGGAGTCTACTGTATTCTGAAAAGCAGGTTAAATAATAAAAGAGAAAAAACACATTTATACTACACTAGTCAAAACAATTAAAGGAACACTTGAAAAAATTCAAAAATGGAGTGGTTTTTTATAAGGCTGTATCTCAGTAGAAAAAAGTCGGATTGAAATGAAATAAAAAGTTTTTCAAAGGTTATCATTTTTTCTATTCAAATTATTTTGAGTTAAAAAAGCACCGTTAGTCGTTTTTGCTTGAGCGTAAAAAATTTTCACTCAATTTCAAAATCGAAAAAAAAAACTTTGAGTTGTGATAAAATGAACGGAATTTTTTTTTCAATCCAACCAATCTTAGATTCAATTTGAGAATTTTGCTGGCTGTAATTCACTGTTTAGTTCAGATCACTACGATTTTTTTTCTAATCAATAAATGGGTTTACATGCAAAAACACAATTTTGACTTTGGACGCTAATAACTCTGCTAAATATTAATTTACAAAAAAAACTAAAGGCAGATTTGAAAAATTTATTAAATTTTCAACTCAAAAACATTTTGAAAAAATCAATCAATCTTTTCTATCACTTTCAAAAAAGGTCGAAAATTCGGACGAATTTCCTTGATTTTGATGAAAATTCGTCCGAATTTCACAAAGTTATAATGATAATGAAAAAAATAAACAAATTCAAAAGAACAGAAAAATAAGACAAAAAAAACTTTCCTTAAGATTAAAAAAAAAGTGTTTTGTAAGTTTGATTGATCGAAACAGAGAAACGGTTAATTGTATTGATGTGAAATTTTCACCAAAATCAAGGAAATTTTATGAGCTTTAATAATTAAGCCTCAGATTAGTTGTTTCACTGAAAACCACAAAATAACGGTAGTTTTTATGAAAAAGTTGAAAAATGCGTATTTTGGACCTTTTTATAAATTGATAGAAAAAATTGAAAAAGCAATCACATTTCTTTTTAGAATTGACAAACTTCCAAAAACTTTTATGGTCCTGTTCATGTGGTCCAGATATTCATTGTGAAGATCAAAAGAGAGTCCTTCGCACTCTTCGAAAAGGGAGATATAAACTACTTGATTCTCCAATGTCATAGAACTGATATAATTTTTCCAAGCCTTGTTCCTTCTATTAAAATCTATCTTTAATTAGTTAATTTTTTAAAAGTTAAATGCATTAGTTAATGTATCGTTGTCCATGTGCGTTGTCGTCGCCGTCACGCCCTGAGGAACTTTTACGTTTGCTGACCAAAATTGTGTGTTCTTTATATGAAGTGAAAGAACGAGTGAAACTCAAAGTGACGCTGAATTCTCCTTAATTCTCTCTCATATTTCGAAAGTTAATTAAAATTCGTTTCGTGTTTCAAATTAAATTTGAAGTTAAGTAAGACAAACATTTTTTTTCTTTTTAATGCAAATGAATTAAGCTCAAACTTTGTTTTAATATTCTTGTGATTTGAAAAAGAAAAAGCAATAAAAGAACTATTTATTTTGATCTGTCCTTGATTGGGATAACCTCTTGCTTATTTGTATTTCGCATATTGACAACCTTATTCACTTTGTTCACATTGGAAATCTGAAACTCTCAAAACAAATAGGTAACCGAATTTGAGTTCAACATTTTTTAATAAAGAATTTAGGATGCAAACTTCATTAGATGTCGTTTCAAAAGTTGCATCACAAATTTTCACAATTTTGAAAGACAACAAGTTTATCCTTCAAATAAATGCCAAACGGAATTTATAAAGTTTTCAAATGTCTGGAATTCTTTCCTTGGATGACGTTCTCATCAGGAACTCATAAATAAAAGCAAACAAAAACTCAACCTTGAATTTCCTAATAAAACGACCATAAACAGGATAAACACAGCAACGTTGAGACAAAAATGACTCAAAAAACACATTCCTTAGTTCATGAGCTGAGTCGACTCCTTTGAATCACCATGAGCGAAGTTAAGTGTTGTGCAATGTCGGAAATGACATTGCGACCATCAAAACATGTCGTCATATGTTAAAATCAATAAGGAAATTCAACCAAGGTCACACACAGTCACCCCATTTAAGTATGTGCAATTTGTCTCAGATGGCTGGACGTTGATAAATTGGCAACGGCGTTAATAAAGATATTTTTAATTTCTGCGATGGAATTCTGAGGGTTCTTACATCTACACACACAATACGTTTTCTATATATGAATCTGTTAAACCCCACTGTGTACTTTCTGTCTTTCTATAAAAAGGATAATCTATACGAGTATTTCTATGACAGAGAGTTGGATGCTATACAGCACACTAATTTACTGGAAATGTGTTCGCGTTATGAATAATTTAATGCCATGCGTGTGATTGCGAATTTAATGACATACGCATTTCATTTCGAAAATGTATTAAAAATTCATGCGGATACTGCGGCTGCGGTTGGATAGGGATACCGAATAGGATCACAGGAACTGTTTTAGGGTGTCTTCTGGCTTGAATTCAAAAATAGAGTAGCTCCTAACTCTTTCTTGTTGGTGGTTTAAAGAAATAGGCAAATATTTCTTCATGGTTTAGTTTAATCAAAACTTAAAAAAATATAAACCGACTTCTCAGAAATATTACTCACGAGTAACTACTTCTCATACATCAGAAATGTTAATTTAAATTGGATCATTTAAAATTTAGACATCTTTTAAGAACTTTCCACGGCATAAGGACTGCTGGGTGCGCTTCTAAGTTGAATTTTGAATGTTTACCATTCTCGGGAGTCTAAATCGAAATAAACGCTGCGTTTCTTTTCTCTTTTAGGACTTTCTATACGGCCGGCAATGTGAAACAACACCATTCTGAAATGCATTTAAATAGGTATGTAAACGCACAAAGTTTCATCAAAATAGGTTTAGCCATCCACAGATGATTTTATACATGAAAATGCAATCAGTAGTTTTGTTTTTGTAAAACTTAAATGACATTAAGATTTTTAAAGCAATCTTCAACTTTGGCTGTTAATTTCAACGGACAATTTTGTACACAATTAAACAGCGTTGTTATATCCTTTTTGAAGTCAGCATTATGACGTTTTTTTTTCAATTACACACAAATACACTGATATTCAGCTGTTTTCAACTCACTCACATCACTACAACACCAGAGACTTAAATATTTTGCCATTGCACGACGACTGTCGGCTCAGCTAGTTAGTGTTCTTCAAGTGGCCAAATTTTCTGTTTTGTTCTTCGTGTAATTGATATTTTTATTCAGCTTAGAATATTCTAGTGTCCGTGGCTTAGTAGGAAAAAGTAGGTGCGTTGGCTGCTAAGCAGAACGTTGTGGGTTCGAGTCCTCCTCGGGCCCATAGTTTTTATTTCATCTTTCACGGACACTGCCTCTTGCGAATAACTGACAAAACTTCCAAGAGTATCAATTTGTCATGAAAAAGTGCTTTTCAACTTTGCAGTTCGGAATCGGCGTTAAATTTAAGGTCCCCTTAATTCTTCACACGCGGTGCAGGGAAATTACTCCACGGGAATCTGCTCCACATGGGAATTTACTCCACTCAAAGTGGGAATTTTCTCCACTTTTTAAAGTGGAATAAATTCCCCCTGTAAGTGGGAAATAACTGCACAATTTTTTTGGTGGAATTATTTCCCAGCATGAAACTGAGCTCTACAGTTTTTACGAGGAATGTAAGTAATTATAATGCAATCAATTTATGTGATAAATTCAACCAATTTATTGACTATGAACACAATTTTACAATTTTACAAATTAAACAATTATTTATTTTTCCGCACAGTCTA
This sequence comes from Sphaerophoria taeniata, assembly GCA_943590905.1. Classification (NCBI taxonomy): domain Eukaryota; kingdom Metazoa; phylum Arthropoda; class Insecta; order Diptera; family Syrphidae; genus Sphaerophoria; species Sphaerophoria taeniata. Next base: position 24,199,758 of record OX016540.1, read on the forward strand.
ACTATGGTTGAACATAAGTGCCGAATTCTATTTTGGGACTACAAACCCACTATGGTGGGTCATTAGTCCTGGAATTAAATTCGGGGTTTCTTCGTGATAAGTTCTAAACATTTTGTAAACCAATAAATTGAGTAGACAGTTTGAACATATTTTCAAGGTTTACATACCACATGCTCTAAGTCTATGTGACGTTAAGGAAACTCTTCCCCATGAAAACATTCTTCTGAACTTTGGTGTTCGGTGAGAGTAGGGCATTCTACAAGCAATACGGTACTTGAACCCAGCTTAATCTTATTGCATCTTTTTGTCACCTAAAATAACTGAGCTGTTTTTATTACATCAACAGCTCCATTAGAAAGACATTTTTGTATTGATATGATTTTCACTGTTCAGTTTTCTTGCATCATGTGGATGCAGACGTAAGTAGGTACTATTTTTGCAATACTTAACCTTAACTCAGTCTCACATGTTTTAAAATATTATTTCAATAAAGGATTTGAAGCTTTAAACAAAAAATGAAGCAGTTACAATAATTGCAAGCGAGCGAAGCGAGCGTAAAAAATTTTTCCCAAAAGAGAATGAATTTGGGGTGTGAAAATAAAAAAATTCGCGCGAATTTTTTTATTTTCACACCCCAAATTCATTCTCTTTTGGGCAAAATTTTTTACGCTCGTTTCGCTCCCAACCAAACCAAAACGATTTTGAATGTTCCAGTTCGTCATAATCTCTAGAGTCTAGACGAAAGTGAAAAAAAGATGTTCAAAATGAATCATTTCAATGCAGCACCTGCTTTGCAGACACAAGCGTGCATTACAAAGGTGCGTGGTGGTTTCTTTTAAAATGTAAAGAAAACGGCAGCAGTTAGTTTTGAAAAATGAATTGTTCTGTCAATTTTGTTCACAAATAGTAAAAAAAGTGGTTAAGACTTTTTATAATTCAAAGAAAAAAATCACATTCTGAAATTTTTTTTAATAAGAAGTGCAATAATATTGTTTCTCACACTTTTCACTTTTAGTGGACTTGTTTCTCACACAATTATGCAGTTATTTCCCACTTGCAGGGGGAATTTATTCCACTTTAAAAAGTGGAGCAAATTCCCACTTTGAGTGGAGTAAATTCCCATGTGGAGCAGATTCCCGTGGAGTAATTTCCCTGCACCCAATTAGGTGCGGGGAAATAACTCCACGGGAACTAACTCCACTGAGGGACTTACTTCCCACCAAGTGAGAACTTACTCCACTTTTGTAAAGTGTAGTTAGTTCCCATGTACGGTGAGAACTTTGTTCACTTTCTAATGGGAATCAAGTTCACACATTTATACATGGCGCAGGGAAACTGGTGCGGAAGTCAGAAGTCATTCGTGCATACATACTACAACCCCAAATGTCATAAATAAGATCCTTTTTATTTACTACCTGTTTGTCGAAAAAATGGATAGAGTAATTCATTTTCAAAGCTGTTGCCGTTTCCTTTAATTTGAAAAGCATGCTAGTGCCTGGAAAGCAGGTGCTGAACTGCAATGATTCATTTCGAGCATATTTTTTCACCTTGGTCTGAGGGTGATGACTATCTGTAACACTCAAAATCAGTTTGGTTTGATTGGGATTGGGGAAAAAAATTGGCCCAAAAGATAATCAATTTTCGCGCGAATTTTTTTTATTTTCACACCCCAAATTGATTCTCTTTTGGGCAAAATTTTTTCCGCTCGCTTCGCTCGCTTGCAATTTTTGCTTCAAGCTCCAAATCCTTAATAATACAATTTTTTTAACAATTTGAGAGGGATTGTAGAGTTAATAGAGTCAATAAAAAAATGTTTTTCTGATGGAACTTTTAATGTTATTGAAATAGCGCAGTTATTTTAGGGGACAAAAATATGCAACAAGATGGAACTAGGTTCAAGTACAGTATGTTTTAAATTAATAAGGTCAGAAACCCCGAATTTGATTTCTGGACTAATGAACCACCTCCACCATATGGGGGTCAGATTCTTTAAAATGGGTTTCCGAATGACTAAGTTTCTCAATATTTTTGTACATGCGATTTTTAAAAATTATTTTCAGTCTTAAAAACTGAATTTCGGAATGACTTCGTTTCTAAAAGCCATTTATTTTAATTTCACAAACAAAATTGCTCAGTGTACTTGAATTTTAATTTTTTTCTCAATTAAAGTGGCAAAATATTTCAAATTCGAAGGGAACTAGATCCACTAATTTTTTGAGGAATTTAATTCCCACTGTACATGGGAACTAACTACACTTTACAAAAGTGGAGTAAGTTCTCACTTGGTGGGAAGTAAATCCCTCAGTGGAGTTAAATCCCGTGGAGTTATTTCCCCGCACCTTCAATTATAAACCAACTAGCCCTTCGTTCATTACATATTGATACTCTTGAAAGATGTTAAACACGTTTTAACTAAACGATGATATTAGGGTTAGATAGTCATATGTTGATAGATTGAACAATAAAAGCTATTAATGATTTTGGTTATTTATGAAACGTGAAAGCACCGGTTATAATAAGAGTTCATAACTTATGTGGAACTCGACTGTCCGGTTAAAACAGAGCCCTTTATGACCTTTTTTCCCAATTTGTTTTTAATGTAAAAACTTTGTTCTGACAGCGAAAGTTAGCAGAAGTTAGAAAAAATAGCAAAACATTAGTGAATAGAGGAGAGAATTTGTCAAAGTAATTGATTAATCGTGTTTTGTCACGAAAACCAGTTGTGGTATTAAACTTCAGGATGGTATAAAATATTGATTCCGAAATTCCAGGTTAAAGGTTGCAGAACTTCCAATTTAATAAAGTAATATAAATCAGTCTCATCGCTATAATCTTAATCAGAACAAAAACATAAAATGTAAAAAAAGAGCCAAGTTCTATTATGTGCGAACAAAACTGTGTAAAAAGTCAGCCACCAAAAGTAATGAGATCTAAAAGAACGCCAAGTTCTTACATTTAATAAAAGTGTTATATTGAATATTTTAAATCGTAGAAGATAATAAAACAATATTAAAAGAACATAGAAAATAGTTTGGATGAAAATTTACAAGTTCACTGTTCAAGTTTTAAAATGTTACTAATCACGCTTCAAACGAAAACTTGCCAAGTGAACTTGTAAATTTTCATCCAAACTATTTTCTATTTTCTTTTAATATTGTTTATTATCTTCTACGATTTAAAATATTCAATATAACACTTTTATTACATGTAAGAACTTGGCGTTCTTTTAGATCTCATTACTTTTGGTGGCTGACTTTTTACACAGTGTTGTTCGCGTATAAGAAAACTTGGCTCTTTTTTTACATTTTATGTTTTTGTTCTGATTTCACATCTTTTTGCAAAGTTTTTTATGGAAGCATGAACCTTGAAATAACTTAATAAGCTAGCAATTTGCAAACTTTAACACTCTAATTGCTCTGCCAATTTATAAATAAATAATAGGTAGGTTAGGTTAGAGTGGCTGTCTAGATGTCACATTAAGACCCCAAAGGTCCATTGCGAAACCACTAAAGAAAGTTACTCATGGAGTTTTATGAAGTTAAACAGACCAGAATTCTTAATTTCAACATCCTATGACAATTTTAAGAAAGTGGGTGGCAGCCACGCCCCTTTAATGAAACTGCATTTTTATACTTATATTTTCTCTTATACTCAACCGAAACCCTGTAAGAATTTCGAATTGAAACGTTTTCGACCATTTTAAGAAAGTGGGCGGATACCACGCCCCTGAACGGAAATAAATTTTTTTCTCATTTTTTTCATGTTATTCAACCAAAACCTTAAAAGAATTCCAAATTTCAAGATCCTACGACCAGTTTTAGAAAGTGGGCGGATACCACGCCCCCTGAATGAGAAAATTGAAATTTTCGATTTTTTCCTTTGTATACACCCGAAAACCTACCATTGTATTAAATTTCAAGATTCTGCTATTGTTAGAAGTGCTTCATAATTTTCAGTCAGTCAGTCAGTCAATTACGGTTTTTGAAATTTTTACTGTTCAATATCTCAGGAAGTGGTGGTTCTACAAAATTATGTTTTTCACAGGGCCTTTGTGCCCATGAAGTTAATACGTAATTCAAATTTGAAGCTTCTAACTCTATGGGTTCAAAAGTTATGGGGGGTTAAAAACGTGCTTGAGTTCGATCCTGTAAAAAGGGAGTAGTGCTAGAACTTGGCTGGGCACTACCGTGCCCTTTGATTTTGTATAGAACTCATAATTTATCAACGAGACATATAAAACATTTGAGGTATTGATACCGTAGGGGGTACCTTAAGTTATTTTCTTTGAAATACAAATTGTTTAAGGACAATGTATGTGAGTGTCAAAGTCGTAAAATATTGTTAATCCTAATTCATTTGCATATAGCCAATTCCACACAAAAAACAAATAGTATTGCAAATCCCTTTGAATAATATTCCTGAAAATATTCTCCTTTTGATTCGCCTTACCGCACAAGTGCACACTACCACATACATCCAATTGCATAGAAAAATCAATGAGTTCGAAAACGTGATTCCCTACGCTTTCCGGTTAGTTTGTTTCATTTCATTGTAATTCGAAAAACAAAACAAAACAACAACCTCAATTGCAGAATAAATTTCAAGTTGTTGCTCATTGTAATGAATATTAAGAAACCTCGTCCTGCAGAAGTTCAAACAAGTTCTAGTTGCAATACCACACACGTAAACCTTTAACCGACGATTTTCGGTTAAGCTCGAAGTCGCATTGCGGTCTAACTTTTTTCTTTGTTTCGATCGATATAGAAATGTGTTTACAGATTTTCTAAGAAAAAAAGAATTATTTTTGTCTACAGAGTTGCAAGCTGTACAAAATGTTTATCTTTCTCTACACCAAACGATTGCTAATCCTCTTGAGTGTTATCTGAGTCTGGAGAGAGTGGATTTCCATGTCATCAGACTTAAGATGTTTTAATTAAGGAATTTGAGTAAAAGCAAAGTTAGCATTTTGAAAATCCCTTGGAATTCTTTAATTTGCATCAAATTAGAAAGATAAAGAACTTTCAATTTCACATTCAAAGCAAATAGTAATTGTAGAAGTGCTATGCTAATTGAAACGTTGTTTGTCTTAATGTGGAGGCAGTGAAATGGTAAATTGTCTGAGGTGAGAAGATAGGTCTATTTAATGAATCTGTTCCGCACAAAAAAAGAACAGAAAAGATGCAAAAGTTTACGTTTGTGTATTCCATGAGGAAAAACCTTCCCTGAAACTGTTCTACAAACTTTCCAGCTCCAGCTCAGTTTATTTAAATTTGTTCTGCTCCTACTTTTTCGGTGGAGCAGCCTTATGAAAACTGTCAAATGTCACTGTTGCACCATTTTTATTCAACAGCTGATTGGAAACTGTCAATAATGTCGTTTTCCATTGGTCGTCCAGAAGCATTCGGAAGAGTCCAGAAGTCTTCTGAAACCATTCCATTGGACTGACTTTGACAGACGGAATGCTTCTGAGAAGAGCAGAACTCTTCTGTTTTGAAAACAGAATCGTCCGAAGAATGACACATACACCATAACCCGTTCCATTGGAGGTAGAAGAAGAAACGTCAAAAAAAGACAAATGGAAAACGACATAAGACAAAACTGTCAAAAGACAAAACACCTTTTCTCTTCTAATGTCGTTTTCCATTGGTCTTTTTTTGACTTTTCTTCTTCTGCAACCAATGGAAGAGGTGATGATGTAAGTGTCATTCTTCGAACAATTCTGTTTTCAAAACGGAACATCTCTGAAGCATTCCGTCTGTAAAAACAGCTCAATGGAACGGTTTTAGAAGAAATTCTGGACTCTTCCGAATGCTTCTGGAAGTCTAATGGAAAACGACATAACTCGTTTTGACAGTTTTCACTTATTTGTGTTGTTATGTGACGGTTTTTCTTCATTGAACAGACCTGATTAAACAGTTCTTGTTTTGTAGACTCCAAAACTCCGTTTAGCCTTTTCGTCAAAGATAAAGCTTGTCAAAAAAGACAGCCATCGCAAAAAATACGATCGTCATTTTGCGGTTCATCCTCTTAACTACACTTTAAATCACTTTTATTGCTCTTCAGTTTTCACAGACGCAGAATGAAATATTGCGACGAAGGCAAAACTTTTTGCTCTGTCACAATTCGTGACCGATACCATTTAATGCAAACTTTTATAAACTAAGATATCAATTCTCATTTTTCGCACTCTCCCTGCTCATTAACATCAAATAAATTATATTGTGGTTCGCCTCCATCAGCTCCAGCAGAATGAATTCGATGCTGACGTTGACTTCGACAGAAACGAGCATGACGACGACATACGACTGATGTTGCTCGTTATTTTGTGAATTAATTACTACAGTTCGCCGACAGCACAGCACCACCGTTTCATGCCAGCAAGGTCCAGCCGAATGATGACGGTCGATTCGGTTGTGTGGTGATGGTGGTTTGGCGCGTGATTATCGCCATAATAATCGTTTTAATGAGAATGCAACGAAAACACTCGTTTTCGATATCGCCCCCACACGCAGCGAAGGATCTAACGGATTCTGTGTTCTGCACCGGGAAACCACGAGACGGTTAATAATAATCATTATTTTTCGATATTGTAAAATCTATATGGCTTTGGTTTTGAATTTACATGAGCTCCAAGCTGTTTGTTTTTGTTTTGTTTGGAAAAGGGAGTGAATTCAAAACACGCGTCGTGTAAACCGCTCTTGGGGCATGTTGGTACCTGGCACATCGCACATAAGTAATTAAGATTCACTTGCGTTAAAATTTTGCACTTCAAACTTTTCGAACATAATGTAGGTGCTTTAGGGCACAGAGAATTTGTGGCTTCTATAACGACACGTGAAAAAGCAAAAATTTCAAGAATTCACCTCATTGCGTGGATCTTGATACCTTGAAAAAAATAAGAAATGTAAATTTATAAAATACAAAAGTTGATACACAAAATGTTGGAAAAGGCTTTGTAAATATAACTTTTAAGTGTAAAGTTAGACATTGTACAAAGTTTTGTGTGGCAGATTTTAAGACCAACTTAAATAAATTTGTTGGAGGAGACGTTATTTTGGAAATCGAGCAAAGTCAAGGCAGTTGGAGGATGAAGGATGTATTCCCTTTAGTTTCTGTTGGTTACAGTTTGTGTGATATTGTTGAGGTTATGTTTAAAAGAGCCATGCAGACATGGGAAGGTAAGATATTCTGTGGTATTTAATGAGAGAAAGTTTTTGCGCTCATCTTTGAAGTGTACTTAATACTAAGGTACTTTTTAGAAGAGGGAAAGTAATGCGTAGAGCTTTAATTTGTTTGTAACTGTAAGCTTTTTGCATGGTGCAATTATTCTGTAAAGAAGACCAGAAATAAAGGGTGATTTTTAGTTAGGTTTGATTAAAAGAACAGTTTGTGGCATTAACTTTTGGAATATAATATCATGTAATCATGCCACGACTATTTGTATACATCGATCGATGTGATTCGTGTGGGAAAATTCAGAGAAATACATGTTTGGAATCTAGAGAAAATGGTGTCCCCTGGAAACACATTATTGCCAATACTTCCTTCACCGATTACCCGAAAAAGGAATTTTTGAATTTTATTAAAGACTTAATACAAGCCACAATAAATAGATCTTAATAACTAAAAATAACAATATTTACAATAATAATATATAATTTGTAATACAAATGTGGTATTAAAAAAGAAGAATAAAAACAGATAGTAAAATAAAAAATATGAAATCAGGATTAAGACGGAGAGTGTCGGGGAGTGGAGGTAACTAGGAGGTTCTTCAGGGTGGTTTTGGATATATTAAGGTCAAAGACGAGTGAGTCATCATTCTGGTTAACGGTTCGTTTCGACCATAGTCAGTTCTGTGGAATAAGGTTTGAAATAGGGGGATAGATCTGAGTCTTCGTGAATTTATGAATACAGGAATCCTTGAGAGCAAGTCTGGGCAGTCAAAGTAGCCAGTTATAAGCTGAGGAATGAAAATAACGTCAGCGTTATCCCTTCGTATGTATAATGTCTGCAAGCCCGATAATTTAAGACGTTCTTCATAAGGAGGGAGGTCGAAGGGATCGTCCCATCCTAAGGCACGTAATGCAAATAAAATGAATCGGCGCTGCACGGCTTCAATTCGCTTAATGTGTACTTCGTAATGAGGACACCAAGCCTGGGACTAGTATTAAAGGAGAGGCCGAACAAAAGTCATACACAAGATTTGGTACATATGGATCAACAAATTCCTAAGACCATCTCTTGATAAAACCTAAAGTGGAATTAGCCTTATTGATAATGGTATCGATATGAGAAGTGAAGTTGAGTTGAGTGTCACAGAGCAGTCATAAATCATTAATAGAAAGAACTACAGTGATTGGTTGACAGTCAAGAAAGCAAGATCTTTGGGGTAATGGAGGTCGCTTTCTAGAGAAAGTAATGGCTTGATATTTCTTAATATTGAGCTCTAAGAGATTTGCTTTGCACCATATAAAAAATTTGTTCTGAAGTAGTTGAGCGTCTTTAGGGGAATACATTTTTTTGAAGATTTTCATGTCGTCTGCGTAAACAAGAAGTTTGGAGTCTGAAAAGATTTTATGGACATCATTTGTGGCCAAGACAAATATAATTGGGCCGAGGTGGCTACCTCGAGGAACACCAGAAGACGTTAATTGACGTAAGTGATGTGTCAGTACAGCCATTCATGTAACGGAAGAAGTTATGGTCTATGTCGGAATTATCACTGAAGAAAGCACTACTAAAAAATTTTGCAAAAAGGTTAGAAACAGTTGAAGAATCTCCAGAAGAAATATAGTCTAACATTAAAGTTGACGGGTAACCGTCACTTTTTCTGTTTTGTATTGATTAAATAATTTGGGTTGTGTATGAGGTCAGATTGCATTTTTGAGATGTAGTCAGAATATAATGTTTCACATCTAAAGAAGAAAAATGTTGGTAAGCAGAAATATAGGTAGTTCGAGAAGTCGGAATTTGATCTCGATTTTAGAAACGTTAGCCATAGTTTATTTCGTCTGTTACGAAGTGATTAAGTTCTTTGGTGTACCACGAGGAGATTGAGATATTATGTATCGCATGGGAACAATGGGAACTGACTGTGAAATAAGGACAAAAAATACTTTATAAAATTTGGTAATGATTAAGTCAATGTATGTGTTAAAGTTAGATAAAAAATCGAAATTGGTTCTGTTTATTAAGTCATTGAGTTTAACAAAATTAGGAATGATTACTTTCTGTTAATAGCGCTCGATTAGGCCTTATATTTGATACATCACTCGACTGGATCCCGAACAATTTTTTCGTCCAAAATATAGCAAGGGACACCCATGATTTTTCAAGAAAAGATTCTTTTTCATATTCAGTCGAACTTTGGTAAGATGAACTTCTATAACTCGAATATCTCATTAACTCGAAGTGGTTATGTGGTATCACCTTCGATAAGTCGAATTTTATAGGGGACTTCTCGAATATTATAATACAAATTAGTAGACTTATATTTGAAAAAAAAATATATAGTAGGCGTCTTCTAAATACATACTTAACAAAAAAAATAAAAAATAATTTTTGAAATAAAAAAAAACATAGTAGCGCCTTGTTTATACTTACAAAATACAAATAAAAAGAAGCGTGTTGTTTAAAAGTAAGTTGAGTATTGATAACGTGTGAAAATGTCATTTACTTTGAAAACATTATGCATTGAAGTATTGAAGATAAATTTAAAATAATTAAAGACGTCGAAAAAGGCGTACAAAAGATGGATATGGCATGTGGCTATCAAGTATGGCATTCCGGCAAGTACCTACTGTTTCTACAATTCTAAAAAAATATAGAAACAATTGTCTCTGCCATTGAAAATGGTGGGGTAAGTGGGAGTTCCAAGAAACAAAACAAACCAACTTTTGAAAATGTGGACAAAGCCGTTTTGGATTGGTTCAAATCGACGAGGGGGCAGACTTACCCATATCCGGAGGGTTAATTAAAGAAAAAGCTTTGGATTTCAGTCAAAAACTGGGATTCACAAATTTTAAGGCAAGCCATTTGCATAAGAACATAAACACTGATAGCACTTTTTTTTAATAAACGAAATTTGTCATTAAAAGACTTGTAGAGAGAGCACGATGTGAATGAAGAAGAGAACGTGATAATTTTCCACTTTTTTGGGAGGGTTATCAAGCAAGAGACGTGTTCACTGTTCAATGCAGATGAGTCGGGACTATTTTTTTTAAAGTTTACCAGAAATACTTTAACTTTCAAAAACATGAAGTGTCAATGTACAGTAAACAAAGAGTTATGTACATTGATGATTGCCGCGAACATGGATGGGTCGGAAAAACTAAAATTATTATTAATAAGTAAGAGTAATCGACCTCGGTGCTTTCGAGGTGAAAAGTGGTTACCTCTCTTGACTATAAAGCAAATAAATAGGCGTGGATGACAGGAGCATTTTTTGAAGAATGTGTTGTAAAGTAAGACAAGGATTTCGAGAAAATGGGAAGAAAAATTATTTTTTTCATTGATAACTGCCCGACTCATCCAAAATATATCCAACAGAAATTAAAATGTATCAAACTTGCTCTTTTCCACCGAATATGACATCAATATTGTAACCACTTGATCAGGGCATCATTCAAAACTTAAAATGTCACTACCGCCGAAGGATTTTGAAAAAAAAAAAACAAAAAACAAAAGCATCAACACAGCATTGTTAGATTGTGTTGATGACATTCCTAATGTGTGGAATATTGATGTTAAATCGGAACAATTTCAAATTGTTTTAAGAAAGCTGGCTTTGGCGAATGAGAGGAAGAGGATGAAATTCCTTTGATTTTCATGACCGAACGAATCAACGATGGATCTGAAGATGAAATACAGCTCCGGGTGGAATTTGAAGCTTGGCAGAAGGCCAAAAATGTACATGATATCAATCTAACTGATTTTTTGCATGTCGATGAGGATGTTGTGAATTCAGAGTTTCCGACCGATGAAGATACTCTCGACTCGTAAAATGCTCAGCTCAAAAATAAGGAAGACAGCGATGATGATGTAACCGAGGATGTTTTGGGAGAGAATATTATTCAGACCCCTTCAAACGAGTTGGTTGCAAATTCATTGAGCATTTTGCGTAAAAAAAAAACTGCTCATCAGTCATGTATTACAGACTTTTTTAAATAATTTTGTGATACTACTGTACTTTTTAAGGATCAGATATAAATACGAACTCGAAGTCTTGATAACTCGAATTATTTTTCTGCCAAGTGATGGTTCGAGTTATCGAAGCTCGACTGTATTTCATAGATCTGATCAAGTTGAATATATTTTTGAAAACCAGACTTAAATCCGAGCTGTGGTTGCCGAGATATTTGTATCAGAAGATATTTCCCTAAAAGGAATTCGACCATGTTTTAAAACAAAAACTACTATTTTTCTGTTTGGGGGCATAACTCGGAAACCAGACCTCATAAACAGATTTGGTCTTCAGTGTTTGACAAACAAATTCAGAGAAATACAAGTTTGAAAACTGGAGAAAATAGTTTCCCCTGGAAAATCATTATTGCAAATATTTCCCTAACCGATTACCCGAAAAAGGAATTTCAACTTTCTATTAATAGAGCTCGATTATACCTTTCAATATTTTCTGCTGAACCATTTATAACCACCGATACCTTAGACCAATAATTAACCCAGCTACGAAAACAAAGCGCCAGGAGAGGACCGAATTGCTTCGAATTCTTCAAAAACGCAACGAACTTCTTTTGGGAAGAGTTAACATGAACTCTCAATTGGATTTACGACTGCGGTGATCTGCCAAAAAGCTTCAGGAAAATCATAATATTCCCTATACTGAAGAAAGGAAATCCAACGGACCCAAGCAACTTCCGAGGTATATCTTTTCTTAACGCTTTTACGAAGATCTTTACAGGAGTGTTATTGGAAAGTTCGTTATTTTCAATGAGATTCAAGCTCAAATAACGAAACGTCTAAATTTTCTGATCCTAAATCAATTTTATTACCCTTTTCCATCTGAAATGACACACCAATTCCTTAAACGAACACACATTTCTGGCGTATGGAAATAATCCAATTTTCTTTTTCTTTTTGAATTTAAACCTTTTTAAATATTTGATACTCCATTTTCTATCTTATAATGTCAGACGAATGCCCATGTCAGAGACACAAATAAACTCAAATCCATTAATAAACTTAACCTTTTTGCCTTCACTTTTCTCTTTTTTTAAGTCGATACAAGAACAAACAAATAATCCTTCCACTCTTTTCTCTGGATACAAAACTTTCCTCCTTCGTTTTGTTTCATAATTTAAAGCACTGTTTTGTTGTTCTTTTGTGAGGCAGTCAAATTAAGTTTCACCACGTTTTAACGACCGGCCGACACGGCAAAGTTGTAGTCATTAGCCTTTTTACACTTTTCACAAAAAATATTCCAAGAACACTATACTCGGGCAATATCGGCGGAAAGATTTCCACTTCACAGAACAACAGATGTAAACCCTTTTAGTCTGCCGGACAAAATAGCGACCGTAACCGTCGAAAAGTGAGAGCGGAAGTAGAATTGTTCCGTTTTACATTAAATTTTTGTCTCCACACAGTGAGCTTGTGGAAAGTATAATTTTAACACATTTACACTCGGCAGGAAATTCTCATAAATTTTGTCAAGGTTCCCAAAAATAATTGTTTGGAAAAAGGCCGAGGATAGCCCGCTGTCAAGTCCAGTAATGGAAAGAGACTAAATTTACTCGCCATTATTCGGGATCAAAACAAAACGTTTACTTTCGAAAGCAACTGCAAAAAAAATAATGAAGACATAAGATTTTTTTTTTCCTGAAATTCCTTTTTCCGTTTCCTTAACCTTCTGTTCGAATTTCCGTAACACCCTTTATACGGATTAGTCTGTTGAATGCTATAGCCTTAATAAAACATTTCACTTCAACGAAAAATATCTACCACCCGGGCAACAACATGTCCTTGAAGAATGAACTTAATCCCGGGATGGCACGATGCCAATGCGATGGCAAGAATGTCCGTAAAAGACTTTATATCTTTATCTATTGGTAGAATTAAGCCTCCCCACGAAAAATCAATTTCGGGTTTTATTGCCATTTGATCCGGGGAGGGGTTGTTTTTTTCTCTTCTTTCCATCGCATGATACACCTAAGTATTCGTATAGATTCCTTATCCTTGAAATAGGAGTAGGTATAGGCAGAAGAACCATGACCCGAAACCCACACTTTGGGATAAAGTATTTTGTTCACTCAAAGTCACTTAAGTCAAACGAGAAAAATGTCGCTATCTTTCGGTAACAAATACGATTTAAAGTTCATAAGCTCCCTTATACAAGACTTATTGGGGGTGTGTATCGCTTGGATGGTTACACATCGCAGAGTGTGATACAGGTGTTGAAAAAAGTTATAAGGACACTTAGAAGAAAAGAAGATTTCACAAACATTTTTGCTGCTTGGATGATTCTTCACTCATTCCGACACCTCTGAAAGGATGTCACAACATACATCTTATTTTTCCTTTCTTTCACAGATGTTCTCAATAAAGTGCGAGGCTGTGATTTTTTTTTGGCAATAAAAAAAAACTTAAGTCCAATGATTGAAGTTTAGCAGTGAATTTATCAACATTTTTCATATTTATGGACACAAATCATTGAATCTTCTTTTACACAAACACATCAAACGCCGTAAATATACCATTCTAGACATGATTCGAACAAAAATGCCTATTTTTGTGAGACCTTGTGGCATGCAATTGGTAAAAGACTTTAATAAAAATTCTGTCACAATTTAAACGAAAATGGTTGACACAAGAGGTGTTATGATTGAATTAAAATGGAATCCGGAGGCATAAAAAGGGCAGACGCTGTCAGTTTGAATAAAATTATAGGATTTGTTATTCTTTTTTTTTACATTTAGTGACATTCAGATTTAATAAGACTTTTGTCCCTGAAACGACATTAGCAATTTCAGTTTCAGGCCGTTGTTGGTTAAACGTTTGTTTAAAATTTGACACTAGCATGGTGAGTAAAATAGGTTATAATTTATCATGCTGTGGACAAGGTTAAACGGGTTTTAACTTGACGTGCTCTTATACAACAATATCGAGTTTCTATTAAACACTAAATAAATGGATCAGTTTTTGCATTTCGCCATCATACAATTCACGTTCGCATTAAAAAGCATATATTTAGGCAAAACTTATTCCAGCCTGTATTAATATACATAGCGTTTTGGCCTTGAGTTTTTTTTTTTTTAAATTCATTTTTTTATTCATTTTAAACTTAAATCTACTTACATGCTAGACAAAAAGGTGAAACTAGCCTAACTATTACTACTTATGTATAACTTACTGGCCCTAATCGGGCGCTCTAAGTAATTCAATATTCTTAAAATTAATGCCTTTCGGCCTACGAACTATGTTTTTATTCCATTTTACTTTATTTTATTTTTTTATTTATTAGAAAGTTTAAAAAACTAATGACATTAACTTTTTTTTGGGGGTTAACTTACAAACTAAGGTTTATTGTTTATTGTTTATTTCAAAATCGCTTACAAAGTAAGACATAGTCTTATAAAGTTTTGCAGCCTTTAAATTAATTTAGATTTTAAATTTTTTAAACTTAAAAGAACAAAAAAGAATAAGGTCCTTAAAATAAAACTTAAAATTACCTAATCTACCTACAAGCTACTTAAAACTAGAACAACCACAGCGGCAAAAACAACTGTGTCCATTTATGTATAATCTCCTGTTGAAGTTTGTAATTGTCCATATCTATGCACTTTCAGTTTATAATTTTTTTTTTTTTATTCACTTATTTTTTCTTTTTTTTGTGTTTTTTGTTTTTTTTTGTTTTTTTATGTTTCATACCAAAACAAAAAAATACCCCACCCCGGATTACCCATTATTAGATGCAGTTTGCAGCCACCAAAACTGGTTCTCCTGCTTCACCCTATCAATGCGGTCCTTTTCGGACACAGCCCTACTGAACCGAAGCAGCTCCGCTCCATCACGAGCGAGGATGCCTCGTTCATACAGAAGCCGCCGGTCTACGGTTCTTCGCCTGACGTGGTAGATAAGCGGTACTGCCAATCTATCCTGTATCATGCCGCACTGGTCTAAATAGAGGAATGCCTCTAGTGGGATGAAGCCGCTCAAGCGTGCATTGTCAAAGTATTTGTTGTTCGGATAGAACGGCCCGAAAATCAAATTGTTGGTTGAAGTCATAGCTCTCGCAATATGGCCCCGAACAAGTTGTATCACGAAATTTTCAATTCTATTGATTCGAGCCCCGTTGTATAGAACCTCGTTTGAATAATAATGCAAATAAGAAGATTCCGGTGTCCGATACAAACCGAGACAGCGCCGAAGACACTGCCTCTCGAACACCCGAAACTTCTCCATTTGGGAAGGGGCGATGTTGAACCACACTGGACAACCATAAACAATCATTGGCCGTATGAGGGCCATGTAGCAAATTACCTTCACTCTGGGGTCAAGTCGACTGCTGTAAAACAGCCGTTTCGTCAGAGCGAAGGCTCCTCTGGCCTTAGTCAGAGGAGCATCTATATGTCTGTCGAAATATAGAAACTGGTCAAACCAGATACCGAGGTACTTCACTACACTTTTGCTCGTCAATGCCTGTCCGTGAGGATCAACAATGACCATCTTGCGCCAATTCTTACAGGTATCTCGCGAGGCTTTAGCCAACGGAGTCCGGAACAAAATTGTCTCCGACTTTTGGACATTTATTTTCAGTTTCCAATCGTCGCAGTATCGCTGAATCTTCTCGAAGTCACGCTGCAAGAGAATTCTAATAACTTCAACCTTCCGAGCCGTTCTGTACGCAATCAGGTCGTCGGCATACGCAATTGCGTTAGTTAAGCTACCTATCAGATCGCTGGTGTAAATGCTGAAGAGTTCACCGCTCCCTGTTGAAGACCGTTTTTATTTTCAAAGGTGGTGGTAGAAGTTACATTGCCACTTTTGGCAACAAACTTTCTACCGTTGAGCATATCATAAAGCAAATACAATAATGGTTTACTGATGCCTAGTCTGGTGAGTTTTAGGTACAAACCTTCTAACCATACGGTGTCGAAGGCCTTCTCCAAATCCACCAGAACAGCACCCGTGCATGTTTCTTTGACTTGTTCCATTGGATATCAGAAACGAGCTTAGACGCGGCATGAATGGTATCATGTCCCGCCTTGAACCCGAACTAATTATCCGGAATAATACTGTTAATAATACCCACTCAGCCAAAGCCCTATTGATTACCTTTTCAAATATCTTGCTGATGCTTGGAAGAAGACTTATTGACCGGAGATTTGAAGGATTGGAGTTGTCCTTTCCCTTTTTCGGGAGAGGATGAACCACAGCTATCTTCCAACGCTCTGGATAATATGCATTATTCAGCGCGTTATTGAAGAGTGTGGTATAAATGTCGATGGCCTCAATCGGTAAGTGTCTTAGTACAATGTTGGATATACCGTCGACACCTGCTGACTTCTTATTCTTTATTGAATCGAAGATGAGCTGGAGTTCTACCTTCGTTATGAGTAAGGGACTTGGGCCCGTTCGTTCGGCGATTATAGCGTTTGCTAAAAAGTCGTCATCAAACCGGGTAAAACCACGGTTCTCGGATCGCCAATGCGAAATATCATTCCTCAGGTAGAAGTGGTGAAGTAAAGCTCTGTTCTCCAGGTCGTGGTTCGGGCGAGTGCAAGCATTCACCTTATACACTTGCTGGAAAGCAGCACCAACTGTCTCTACTTTCTCCTGCGGATCCAAAGAAGTCATCGTCTAAGACGGCTTCCTCAGGATCAATTTGCGCTGTCAGAAGAACGTCTCTGTTCTCTACTGTTCTCTGGAGCTTAAGACACGGGCCTTGAGTCTATACCATACAATGTACAAGCAAAAATACCTCGTATGACTCATTTACCCATATGTCACAAGCAAATTAAACCGAATCACAGCAAAGTTTAACATTCGCATTCATATAATTTACACTCAGTTTTAGTAGTAAAATTCATATGAGGTTCAGTACTTTCGTAGTAAAACCACCGCTACCACAACCTTTCGTCACTACTTTCACTGTCATTTCAACTTTGGGTTTCGAATCGAGTGTTTTTGGTCATTTCCGCCGCCGCCGACCTCCATTTTTTAATTAAAGCTTCCCCCACCAGTGGAAAGGGGTTTAAATATTGAAGAAAATGTGTCCTGAGTGCCACTAAGGGTCTTAAATAAACCTGCTGATCGACCAGAGCTATTGCCTGCCGTGTAGTGCAACCAGGGACCAGGGGCCTTAAATAAACCTGCCTATCCACCAGATCTTTTGCCTGTCGTGTAGTGCACCCAGGGGCCTTAAATAAACCTGCTGATCCACCAGAGCAATTGCCTGCCGTGTCGAGTGTCACCAGGCACCCGGGGCCTTAAAAGCAGAAACACAATGGCGCTTTAGGCAGACGCGTCGTTGCGTTACGATGCACCCGCTTCACGTGTGCTTTGATTGACAGTTCTCCCTCCATCATCATCAAACAGATTTGCCACTTTACTCCTTTCGAAGTAGTCTACTTCGATTTTTGAAAAACTTTGAATATCTATTCCAACTTCGCACCATCAAGAATGTTTTGAAATCTACTTCACTCGATTTTACTTGATATTTCCAAAATCTGCTTCGATTAACTCATTGAGTAATTTTATGCCTACAGTTCTCTTATTTTCATCAGGAAAATATATAATCGATAAGTTTCTATCCTTATACACGAACAATAAGCGGACACACTTTACAAACACGAAATGTCAACCCATACATATATACGCAAAGTATGAGTTACGTGATTGTATTAAAGTGTTTAATATTTTACGCCGTGCGCAACTTGGGTTGGAATGTTGGTTAAATTTAAGCACTAGTGTCATATTTTAGCTTGCTAGTTAAATTTTAACATCATATCTGCCATGTAGTGTCAAAATTAAATCGAAAGTCAAGTTTGTATACACATTTTAACACAATTCACACACGGCTCTAATTGTAGATCTGTCTATGTATTCATGGTCAATATAAAATACACTATTTTAAAATCTTTTTCGCTTTTTCTCAATCTACTTCGCTTTATTCCCAAATTTACTTCGCTTCCATTTTTTTTAAGTGGTAACGCTGCTCCAAACAACAAATGAACAAACAGCTGTTGAGCTGTCAGACAAAGCAAAAGTTCAACCAAGTTGAACTTTTTTTTGACAGATGGTGGCTTCTTTACGTTTTCTTACGTTTGTCAAAAAAAGCGTACGTAGGAAAAGCGTCATTGTGTGAGGTTACACAGATTTCCTATAGCTGAACTTTTCGCAGTTGTCAAAATCGACGGCAAAGCGTCATTGTGTTTCTGCTTTAAACGTATCTCGAATTACGAGAGCTGGGTCGACCAGTAATACTTAAATAACCTCATAGATAAACTTAAATTAGTAGCCAAAAATCCAAGTAACCAAACAACAAAAAAACCTATGTAAATAGCTACATAGCCAAGTACCTCAAACGCTAAATAGACAAATAGCCAAATGGTACAAACAGTAAGAGTGATGAGGATAACAAAGTAAAAATAACAACAACGCAAATACAAAAGTCCAGACTAACTATTCCAATTGCATTATGTGAATCCTTAACTTTCTCGAGTAACAAGTCATAGGTAGCAATGGCACATTTTGAGCCTAACAATGTCGACCACTCGACCCTGAACTTTGGGTCGTAAATTATCATCATTTTATCGCGCTTTAAGTTTACAGCAAAAAAAAAGGAGAAAGAAAACAAACGAGACAGCAAAAATGGCAATGACAGTGACATTGACTCATGACTGTTGAAAAGCAAACGCACCCAAATCATGTTCGAATTTTCGAACATCATGTTTGTTTGTTCATAGTTCATAATGAATTCGAAATATTTCGTGTACACAACACTGATAGGATAACGGATGTATAATCCGTGTAACAGTAGATAACATGTCAAAATGTAGGCGTATGTCACTTTTGCATTTACTCGTACTCTTTCTAGGGCCAGACCTCACAAAAACCCGATTTCAAAGTACTTCGTTACACCGCGATTCGCATGCAGCTTACCGCGGCAGTAGTTAACGAGTTACAACTGAATAGGGCGTTGTAATACTTTGAATAATGTCCTTGGTCCTTTTTGGTTTCTATCGTTTTACAACCAGTTGATGTATTCGTGTTCGTGTAGGGCAAAAAACTTCGCTTTGACGGCTTTAATGGTACTGGCAGTGAGGGTGCTTGTCGTTGTTCCCCATATGTACTGTAGGTACATGGATTGGCGGGCAAAAGGAACTGGGTCAATTGCGCTGATTTCGATTTTGGGGTGACCTCTTTTTATTTTTTTGCGAGTAAAAAAAAAAACTACATAAAACATAACAACAACAGAGCTTCTGTTGCTTGTGGTAGAAATTCGAAGCTTCCCTGGCTGGACAAAATGCACGTCACATATTAGTTTGACATTGATGGGGATTTTTTTTTTGTATTCCTTGGATTTGAGTTTTCGCGTGTTTGCATTGAAATATGGGAAATTTGTTTTTTCGACATGCAAGGTGAACTTATTTGTGTTGTTAATTCAGGCGGTAAATCAAAAAAGTTTTTCATTATTTGTCTGCCTTTACTCCTTCGCATGGGTCGGGTGGGTGCTTTTTCTTTTTTTGTGGATGATGGTTTTGACTTTATTAATGGGAGTTTTGATTTATTTTGAATTCTTTTATTTATGTTTTCGCTATATGTATGTGATTTTCGAGAAATAATTAAAATTCATTACAGTTCCATATTCATGTTTCTTAATTTCGGTTACATACGGATTAATTGAAACTAAAAGTCAAGCATCAAGGAAGAGATTATGCGTCTAGTTGGAATTTTGTTAAAATGTATGTTGAGACTTCTATTACGATTATAAATTGCCGTTTGGTTAAAAATGTTACTATTTAGATTTAGCCATATGCCAACATTTCTTCGAAGAATTAAGAAATTTCCCTCAACAAAAAATGTTTTGTTTATTTGTTTATTGTCTATAAGTATATTACAACTCTCTTAGACTAACCTATAAATAATCTTAAATACTAAATTAAAATAACAATTATTTGACAGAAAACATTAAGTGATGCATAACAAGATTATAGATTTAAAATCATTTCTGCTTTGATTAAAATCGAAAAAATTTACATATTCATTGAAATTAACGCATGAATTTGTTATAGGCTCGTTTTGACCATAGTTCGTATTATGTCGTGGGATGTACAATAGAGAATTGTTTCTAGTTCTTAAGTTTCTAGAAGGAGCATTTATACCAAACAAGGCCAAAAGAGGCGGACAATCTATGTGATTTACAATTATATCTCTTGCAAAAACTATAGAATAGTAAGTAAATCTACAAGAAAGAGGCTTTAAACCAAGCAAAAGACATCTGCTATTATATGAAGGCATAGAAGAACACCAATCAATTTTACGAAGTGCATACTTTGTGAAACGCTTCTGAACTTTTTCAATTCGATTAGTATCTTTCTTAAAAAGCGGAGACCAAACGATACAGCAATACTCTAAAATCGGACGAACTAGGGTAACAAACAGAGTTTTAAGTGTGCATGGATCACGAAACTCCCTAGAGTTCCGGAACAAGAAACCTGACATTGCATTAGCTCTTGACACAACATAATCAATGTGCAAATTAAAAGAAAGATAAGGATCTAAAAAGACTCCCAAATCCTTATGACTTTCAACTCTTTGCAACTTTACCTCACGCATCATATAGTCGAATAATATAGGCATAGCGGACCTTGTTAGGGACATGAACGAGCATTTTTTAAGATTTAAACTCAAGGAGTTTGTAGAACACCAATCATTTAAACTACTGATGTCTTTTTGAAAATTTAAGCAATCAGATACAGATCTAATTGACATGAAGATTTTAACATCGTCGGCGAACATAAGACAATTCGAAAATTGGATTGCTGTTGGTAGGTCATTAATGAAAACTAGGAATAGCAAAGGCCCAAGGTGGCTGCCTTGCGGCACGCCAGAGTAGTTCTGAATTTTGAACGATAATTTTGATCCAATTTTCACAAATTGAGAACGATTACATAAATAATTGCCTATCCATTTTAAGATTGTTGAACGAAAACCTAAGGAGGACAATTTTCTTAATAATATTTTATGGCTTACCCTATCAAAAGCTTTTGAAAAATCTGTAAAAACAACATCTGTTTGACACCTATTTTCCAAATTTTTCAAACAAAAGTTAACAAACAAAGCTAGATTTGTCGCAGTAGAACGCCCTTGAACAAAACCATGTTGACAAACCGATATATGGTTTTTTAACGCATAGTACAGTTTCTTTTTTACAATTGCCTCAAAAATCTTTGGAATAAGCTGTAGCTTTGCAATAGGTCTATAATTTTGTATATCCTGTTTTTGACCAGATTTATGTATTGGAGTAATATATGAAGTTTTCCAAGCTTCTAAGAACTCACCACTTCGTAGAGAAAAATTAAATATAAGACTCAGAGGTTTAGATAAATTAAATGAGCATTCTTTCAGAAAAATAGCGGGAATATTATCTGGGCCCATGCTTAAGTTTGTATTTAAGCATGAAAGCTCCTTAAGCACCTCATCTTCAGATATAGTCAAAAAACTTATATCAACAACTTCAGAATGTTTAGGCTTAAATTCATTATCACATCCATCAACTATAAAATTTGATTGAAAAAAAGTTGCAAACCAGTCACAAATTTCCGATAAATCGCTACTCACTCTACCATTGAAATTCATACTCGTCGGAATGCCGACCGATTTTCTTTTCGAATTGTAAAATTGCCAAAAAGATTTAGAGTTCGCTTTGATCTTGATTTCCATAGACCATAAATATTGATTATATAAAAACTTCTTAAGAAAATTATACTCTCTAAGCAAACGCAAATAATCACTTCGCAAAGTTGAGTTGGTCTTACTTCTTTTTTGGGCTTTCAAAAGAGCATTTTTTAAGCGTTGTAAGCCTCTAGTATACCAAATGGGCTTATTGAAGTTTCGCTTATTTGCCTTCTTTGGTATAAACTTATCAAATACATCTTGAATAGTGTTAACAAAACTTGAAAAACATAAAGGCAAACTAGAATGACATAAAATAGAATCCCAATCAAATTCATGAATATAATTATTAATGTTGTTAAAATTAGCTTTATAAAAATCATAATTCATTGTTGCATCAGATAATGAATCAGGAAAACATTTAATAACCGATAAATTCAGTACAATTTTCAATGCTTTATGGTGAATACTATTTTTTAACATTGGATTAATATCTTCAAGACATTCAACATCAAATTCATTATTTACGTAGACTAAGTCTAGAATCCTTCCTAAATCATTTACAACATCATTAACTTGAGATAAATTAAGAGCAGAGAAAGTATCAGTTACAACAAATTCAAAATCTTTTAATACTTGGGTTGGAAATAAACATTTATCATCAATACTATAGAGCCATTTAACGTTACACAAATTAAAGTCTCCTAAAATGAGGGCAAAACAATTTTCATCAAAACAAGAAACAACATTTTTAATATTATTAATATGTGCATTATAAATTGAAAAATCAGAATTTGGTGGAATATATGAGACAAAAACATAAATTTGAAATCTTTTTAAACTTGTATCATGAGATTTTAAAGAGAGATCGACACAAACACATATTTGTTCGACCATACCCGTACAATCTGATAATTGTATTTCCTTGCAACCATATACAGACTTGACTGCTACCAGCACACCTCCTCCTCTATTCAGTCCAGTGTACGTAGCATTTCGATCTCTTCTGAATGCGACATAAGTAGAATCAAATAATTCTGTTGATAGTAAGCCATCGTAAAGCCAAGTTTCAGTGAGCGCGATTAAATCATGGGAACAATCCAGAGCAGACAAGTAGAATTCATTGGTTTTGGTACGCATGCCTCCCACATTCTGATAATAAAGAGACAATTTATAACGGGATGTGATATTGTTTTTGTTGCTCAGAGCAAGAATTTGTGGAGCAGCATCAGGAACAGCAACAACATCATCAGGCAGTACATCACATACGAGAACTCTCTTATTTATCTGATCAAGATTAGCTTCGGTTAGAGATGATTGCGTTTGCGAATAATAATTAGTATGTGTGTCACGTAAATCAAGAGCAACTTCAGCAAGAGAAAGCTTATTATCATGAGCAGCGAAAACAGGTTTTATTGGTGAAACAGAATCTACATCAGCGACAATTACATCAGAATCAGAAACAACAGCATCAACAGGAGAAAGAGAGTTTGGTTGGGTTATTGACTATTTGTTGATCATTGAAATGGGCAAGGGAATTAGGGCAAGTACATATAGCGTTACTATAGATATGGGCGCCCCAGTTGGATTATTAGCAGGGGGCCCTTTACAGGAAAGTGTTTATCCCGTAAAACACTTTTTTTATATAATGCTCAAATACAAAAAACAGTGAAGAAATTGGCAATTGAATTCAGAATTTAATAAGCCTTGATTTGAAGTCAGCAAACTTTTGAATAATTCGATTTTCGATCTAAATTATTTCTCAAACGACTTGCTATTATTCAATGGAGGGAAGGCTCCCGGAAATTACGCCATAGGAAATTACGCCAGATTTTTTTTTTGGAAAAAACGCCAGAATATTTCTTTTGGTAAAAATTGGAAAAAGCACCAGAAAATAATTTGGAAAAAACAGCAGAAACATTGGAAATTGTGCCAGACAGCTATGGAAAAAAAGTCGGAAAATGAAATGGAAATTAGGCCAGAAAATATTACATTCTGGCTTAATTTCCACATTTCATTTTGGAAAAAGAACCTGAAAATTAATAAATAATTTCTGGTCTAATTTCCTCATTTCATTTTGGAAAAAAGGCCAGAAAAGTTTTTTTTCAATTCTAACAAAAAAAATGAATAAAAGTAAGTAAATATACAACTAGCTGTGATCTGGAATAAGCGATTGTGTACCTACATACTAGGGGAGGGGAGTGGGTCAACAAATTAACGGCCGGGGGGGGGCGCGTCGCGGGGCTCGCTTGCGCCGGGGCCGGGCGTTGCACCGCGTCGCGAGTCCGGCTACCATCGGCGGCGCGCCGCGCGGCGAGGGGGGGGGGGCGCGTCGCGATACGCGACGCAACCCACCGCAAACCGCCACACCCCGCTGCGCACCGCCACGCCCCGCACCGCGCGAACCCGCTACCCGGCGCGCCGCCGATGGCAGCCGGACTCGCGACGCGGTGCAACGCCCGGCCCCGGCGCAAGCGCGCCCCGCGACGCCCCCCCCCCCGGCCGTTAATTTGTTGACCCCCTCCCCTCCCCTAGTAAGTAGGTACACAATCGCTTATTCCAGATCACAGCTAGTTGTATTTTTACTTACTTTTATTCATTTTTTTTGTTAGAATTGAAAAAAACTTTTCTGGCCAATTTGTTGCATCAAAAAAAAAGAAGTAAAAACAAATGTTTTTTTTATAAATTTGTCTTTTAATTTGTACCCTACCATACAAAAATTAACATTTTTTAAGAAAAAACGCCAGATTTTTTTCTGGCTCTTTTTCCAAAGCAAAAAAAGGAAAAAACGCCAGAATTTTTTTCTGGCTCTTTTTCCAAAACAAAAAAAGGAAAAAACTACAGATACTTTCTGGCTTTTTTTCCAATTTTTTTTTCTGCCTTTTTTTCCATTTTATAAAATGGAAAAAGCACCAGAATTTTTTTGGAAAAAATGCCAGAAAATCGGAAATATTCCCAGAAAAATTTTGCACTTTTTTCCTAGGAAAAAACGCCAGATTTTATATGAAATTTTTTTTGGCTTTTTTTCCAAAAAAAAATCTGGCGTAATTTCCTATGGCGTAATTTCCGGGAGCCGGAGGGAATGCTTAAATTACGCCCATGGTACATACTTCGAAGATATGTTTTAATAATTTTTAATTTTGAAAAGGATCTCAGCTGTAGCAAGTGTGACCTAAATGGTGAAAGACAAAAGCAAAGATATGCAAACTTCTTGCAAACTCAAGGATGAAGCTGAATTATTTTCAATAATTACCAAATCTGCAAGTTGCTTAACAGAACTTAATTTTGATTAATGAGACATGATCAAAGAGAAACCAATTGTTCAGAAAATTTGCCACTAATGTCTTCAAAAGTATTCGCAAGTATTGAAGCTTTCATGTAGAGTTCTTGATTTGTCATTTTTGTTAATGTCTTAGGTTGAAGTACTCGAAAAGTTTTGATAACGTATCTCAAACTTTCAAATCGATTTAATATTTGATTGCAAATACTATCAAGATATCTATGGAAAAAATTTACCCGGAAAAGTGCTTCTCCATCAGATAGTCTTTCGTCTTTAGTCTTTACACAATTATTCAAAATATTTCTTGGTTTTCTTGATCCGCTTGTTCTAAAACTCAAACTTTACTCTCCAATCAGCACTTGTTTGATCGCTTGTGACTTTGCTCCCTCATAGACACTACGCAAATCTTGTAATGTTTGATATGCTTGCTCGAGTAAAGCATTTGCTTGATAGCTTCTGTAATCATGTATGTTGCTATCAGAAATTTTTTGTGCAAAACGACTTGAAAAACAAATTCCCAAAAAGAATGAGTTTGGAAAGAGCTTTCGTTCCGGGATGATGATCATCGAGTTTGTCATAGTCATTTTAATTTCAACGATGAATTTTCTGCGAGATAAGTCGAGAATAACTCCCATCTTGAATCTAAGGTATTGCACCCATCGAGGCATCGTTGAGTACCAGGTGTCCAGGTTGAGGCTAATGCTCTGCGCAATGGACAAAGATGGCGGTTTTTCTCGATCAAGAATTTTTTTTTTTTTTAACACGGTTGTAAACTCCGCTCTTTGTAGCAGCCCCATCTTACCCTTGTCCTCGATCATTAAATTTTTCAAACCCCAAGAAAGATTCGATGATCTTAACGTCCACGTTTTCCTATAAATTATTTACGTATTTAGATAAAAAAAAAACTTGCCAGCTTTGGGGGCCCCCTGTCATCGGGGGCCCTGGCGTCTGAAACCGATAAGACGGGTGGTAGTTACATCACTGGCAAGAACTCTTGGTTTGCAATTTTAATTTTAATCCAATCAATGATGAATTGGGATTTGAAGTACATTTATAGCAAGGATTGATGGCAATTTGCCAACAGCCTTGGGAAAGTGTATCGAAAGAAATACACGAATAAAGAAATACAGAATGCTGACCACTGACTTTGTTACCCAAAGAAAGTTTCTTAACCGGCTATAGCAATAGGGCAACAAACTCGTAGGCATACCAGATGGTAGTATTCAAGGTAGGGGCACCGCCGCCGCAAAGAGTGTAAGAACTGTTGAAGTTTCAAATGCACTTCACAAGCTTAATAATCTAATCATAAATGAAGCATTGATCGACATTGGTTTTAAAAGAAATAAAATTGATCAATGCTTATATACAAAAAAGATTGAGAATACATGGATTGAGAATACATGGAGAATACATGGATTTATGTTGATGACCTGTTAGTTGCAAGTAAATAAATACAACTTATTGACGATGCAAGCAAGGCAGGGACTTAAGTTTGAGCTCAAGAATCTTGGATCCATCAAACAATATCTTGGTCTTGATGTAAATCGCAATAGCAACGGACATTTTTCAATAAGCCAAACAGGATACAATCTCTATATATATAAAAATGGAAGTGTGTTTGTTTGTATGTCTCTTATAGACTCCGAAATGGCCCAACAAATATTTGTGAAATTTTAATGGTTCATACTGTTACATTCAGTGATGATTTCTGTGAAAAAAAAAATTGGAAAAACCTCATGGAAGAGTGGGAAAACTGGAAAATGTGGAAAAAACGGCAAAAAATATACATTTTTCTGCGTTTTAACGCACTTATCTCAGGAACTACTGGTTCGAATGGTATAATTCTTTTTGTGTTGGATGTTCCATTAATTGCGGAAGACTTGAAGCTATTTAACATTAAGCTGTGACCAATAGCAGCGAAGAATCTGTGGAAAATATGGAAAAAACGGCAAAAAATATACATTTTTCTGCGTTTTAACGCGCTTATCTCAGGAACTGCTTTATGAAATTGAACAATTTTTTTAATGTTGAATGGTCCATTTATCAAGGAAGGCTTGAAGCTATATAAAATTTAGCTGCGACCAATAGGAGCGAAGAATTTGTGTAAAATGTGGAAGAAACGGCAAACAATACAATACAATACAATATAAAGTTCGTTTGAACGCGGTAATCTCAGGAACTACTATTTCGAATTGTAAAATTCTTTTTGTGTTGGATGGTCCATTAATCGATGAAGGCTTTAAAATAAAATAAATAAATAGAGTGGCGCGACAGCTCTTGAAGAGCCAACGCCTAAGTGGCTTACTCTAATCAACAATTCTCTGAGTGCGTGTGAAGAATTGGGGGGACCTACAATTTAACGCCGATTCCGAACGGCAGAGTTGAGAAGCACCTTTTCATGACAGATTGATACTCTTGGAAGATTTGTCAGGTCTTCGCAAGAGGCAGTACCCGTGAAAGATGAAATAAAAACTTGGCCTGAGTAGGACTCGAACCAACGACGTTCTGCTTAGCAGCCAACGCACTTACCAACTAAGCTACGGGCAACTGCTTTAGGCTTTATTCTACTTAAAATTAAGCTGCGACCAATAGCAGCGAAGAATCTGTGGAAATGTGAGAACTGAGATTTTTTTCTGAGATCTCTGAGATGAAATTATTTTGGATTCGATTTCTCACTCAGCTATTTGACGTGGCTGACATATGTGCAGCAACAATTAGTATGGTAACCATTAAATCTCAATGATAACTGAGAATTATGTTCCACCAAATGATTTTGCCTCAGTCAAGGTGACATTGAGATCTCAGTGAGATGTTGTTAGGTGGAACTGGCCTAATTAGAATTTTGAGAGTTCAATTGATTTGTGAATGTGATTGATTGCACTATTTGTGCAGATTATTGTGTTTAAACAATATCATTTTATGTACTTCTTAACTAAAAAAATATGCTCAGTTTAAAGAAAAAAAAATTTACTTAACGAAAAAAACGATGCAGAAGTAAGAGAGATATTAGAATTTGGGAGAGTTCAACCAAGGGAATGCTTTAAGTATGAACAACTGAAGGGAATCATAAAAAATGCTCAAATTTTTCAAGTTCAAGAGAATTACGACCTAGGGAGAGTTGACTGCAATGCAATTTTACAATAACTTCCGAACAAAATTCCCACGCGCGCATTATGCACAAGTCGAGATGATACTCTGGCCGGTGGACGAGGGAGAGGCGGACGAAGTCGCGGGCAACTGCTAGTAATAAAATAATTGAAGACATTGGTTTGAAAAATGCTAAGACCTCAAATGTTCCGTTGGAACCCAACTACGGTAAAGACAAATCTGATCAATGTTTGCTATCAGATAACAAAAATTATCAGAAGTTTATCGGATGTCTACTTTATATTTCCGTTAACTCTCGGCCAGACATCGCAGCTAGCGTTTCTGTACTCGCTGGAAAGGTGTCTCAACCCTCATCAGAAGATTGGAACGAACTAAAGAGATTAGTTAGGTATCTCAAAGGCACAGCAGATCTTAAACTAGGTTTAAGAACGGAAATCTAATAGCGGATACATTTTCAAGATCTTCGGTGGAACAGTAAGCTGGTGCTGCAGAAAGCAAAGTTGCGTAGCTCTTTCATCGACGGAGGCAGAGTTTATCGCATTAGCAGAGGCTAGCAGAGAAGCAGTTTGGTTAAGAAGATTACTTAAAGACATGAACGAAAATATTGAGGAACCCGTCCTAATATTAGAAGATAATCAAAGCTGTTTGAAGTTAATCTCCAGTGAAAAATTCAGCTGTCGTTCCAAACATATCGATACAAAGTATCATTTTATCAAGGATTATATCGCAAATGGTATTGTGAGATGTGACTACTGTGAAAGTTCTAACATGGTTGCAAATCTTCTTACAAAGCCGTTGCCAGCAGGAAGAGTCAAGGATCTCAGAGAAAGATGCGGATTATTCAGCACGTTTGAGGAGGAGTGTTGAAGTTTCAAAAGCACTTCACAAGCTTAATAATCTAACTTTACAAACTTTAAGAAAATTTCTAATCCATTCTTCTGTTTTTAATTTCGTAATAATTTTTTCATGTTCAATTTTCTTCGAGAAATTAGTCTTTCAAAATTCTTCAAGCAATAAATATCTCGTTTCAAATAATTAAATTTTACTTTCGAATATCTTTTATTTCTTTGGACTTTCGCTGTTCTACAACAAGAACTTGTTGACGGGGGTCCCTCACAGAGCAAATCTACAATGATGACCGATGTTAAGAATTAATAAATATAAATTATTATTACTAATTTTCTCAAACTACTGACCGTTAAAATTCTAAAATGATTTTATCAATCTGCAAAAAATTCAAAAACGATCACATTCTAATAATTTAATACCTTCAAATTATTTCATAAAAAATTGTCCAAATTAAATAATCCTCCAATCATTTTATTGGAGAATTTCCTTAGTTCCATTTTTAATTAAATTGTGGATTGAAATCCTCTCTTTGTCTTCCATCAAAGATACTCATAATCCCAGATTATTTCCATGGGTTCTCAAAGACATATTTTGCTTACGTAAGTTGCTCTAACATTAATTTGCCAAGGACACCAGGAATTTCTTCACAGCACAAATTATTACTACCAGCAGGCGAAACAGCGGATTAAAAAATTACGTAAATGAGGTGTAATCATAACTTTTGTGCCATCACCGTCAATATACCTGGTGTCGTAAGTATAAGCTGTTGCTTGGTTTTGGTTTTATTGCCTTGGAAAAGGCTTTTCTTATAAGTCTTTGAACAACTTAATAAATTGAAGTGTTTTCTCTTCGATGTTGTTAACTAGGGTGAGTTAAGAGAGGTGTACAGCAGTCTAGTTACTGATTCCCTGGACATATTGTGTTTTGCAATTGAGGTTAAGTTGGCACAAAACATAGACCAGTACACAGTATAGACTAAATCGAATTTGATTCCTTAAAAAAGCGAGTTCCTTCGACTTGTGAATTTGTTGTGAGAAGAATAAAATAATAAACTGCTTTTTGTCAACAAAATTGTATGGGAAGCGTTTTTATGTTTTCTATGAATTGTATCCTTAAAGAATTAAGACACCAAGCCCTTGTTCGTGACCAACTACAATTTTCACCCATCTCTCCCCGACTGACGACGCGACGATGCACGAAATCAGCAAACACAACGATAAAGAAATGAATAAAGTCGTTCGTGTCCTTGAAAATAATTTCTTGTTTCAAAACTTAATTTTCATGTCCACACTCTTTCCTTTTTATGCTTTAAGATTTAATTTTAATATAAAAGCATTATTTTGTGCTTTAAACCTTTAAAACGTTTCGGTCGTTAAACAAAAAACATTCGGTTTAACGACGAGGTGAACTTTTCAACACGCAGGCAAATTTTAAACATTAAATTGCAATTATTTAATAAAATGTTCGGCTGTCAGACGAAACACGAACAAAACATGAAAAACTAATTATTTTGTATCTCGATAGCATGTACATATGTGAAAACTTATTCATACTTCTCTTCTTCAACCCGATGACGTACTCACAAAATAAATAATGTCGAAAAGTGCACTCTACAACACACTTGTTGTATTAAACATTTTGTTTCTGTTTTAACATAACAATGTTTAGATTGACTAAGACATAGGTGAAGACTGGTGGATGACAGTGGTTCAAGGACGATGCAAAACTTGTTAGTGAAATAGTTACACTTTTTGACACATTTTTCTGTGTAGTTTTATATTAAATTCTTCCAGTTTTTGTTCTTCATTTACCAATAAAAAACCACTGTACGATGAATCCTCTTTTCCAACACACGCCACCAACCGGCCGCACCGGATCTGTCGTCGCGTCAATGACTGAGGCAAACGCATATGGCACGTGATTGCATACAAAAGAATAAGTTTGAAGAGATGCACCAGATCTTTAATTAGCATTTCACCTTTTGTCATAAATGTATTTTTCTATTCCTCCCCCTTTTTAGATGTCTATAGTAGCAAGTTGTGTGCCAGAGTCATATAGCAATATCATTCACCTTGACATTATGCTCTTGAACGAATAAAAGCTCTCTTTTTGCAATTGTAGAAAGATGGAAGGATGTAACGCAACAAAAATTGAACAATAGACTGGTGAGATTGTTACTCAGTGTCAATATGGTGATAGATATTTTTTTTTTTAAGTTGAAGTTTGATGTGTGCTTTGTTATGTCGAAGCAATTAAAAAAAGATGAGATGCGCTATTTGTCAGAAACAAACTAAGAGACTGACAGATGTCATACACCTACTTTTTGGATTTTATGTACAGAAATTTGAGTTCCTGGCCCACATCACTAGTGTGGCTTGCGAGATATCAAAAATTAAATGCCATAAATTCTACAAAAAAGGCGATCCTATGAATACAAAATCCTATCTAACGTACTGTGTGAGCGTCTTATAAACCGTTCCGCAAAACAATAATCGGCACGTGCCAGTGTGTCCAGGAAGAACAACGATAAACCAAATATTCACACTTGGCAAATCCTGGAAAAGACCAACGAATTTCAAGTCGAAACCCACCGTCTTTTCATCGACTTCAAAGCTGCTTAAGATTGCATCCACCGCCAAGAGCATCATAAGCCCATAAGCGATGTTTGAATTCGGGATCCCGAACAAACTGATTCAGCTGTGCCACATGACAATATGCATCCGAGTTGTTTCAAACGCAGCGCTTAGACAAGGAGATGCACTGTAATGTGATTTCTTCAAAATAGTCCTGGAGCAAATAATGCGCGAGGCAGGTGTGAGCACGGAAAACACTATCTTCAACAAATCCACCCAGCTTCTAGGCTATGTAGACGACTTAGACATCATCGGTAGGTCCAAGAGAGCTGTGTTTGAGGCCTTCAAAGTGATTGAAGAACAGGCGAAACTAGTTGGCCTTGAAGTGAATGAAGACAAAACAAAGTGCATGCTAGCAACAAACAAAACAACATCTGTCCACCGCCTAGGACAAAACTTCACTGTTGGTAGCAGCAATTTCGAAGTAGTTAAAGAGTTCACCTAACTTGGAACAAACAACAATCCTGCAAACGACACCTTAGTGGATATCAGACCAAGAATTACCCTAGCAAATCGCAGCTACTTCGGTTTGGCAATACAACTGGGTTCAAAACTCATCACTCGAAAGACAAAGTATTTTCTACACAAAACTTTGATTTTACCTATCCTACTGCGGTTGCCAGAGCGCTTGGTTTCGGTGACTGGAGAGCGCATGCGAGAGACCGTTCCCGACGAAAGATCCTTCATGGATTGGGAGCCGGTTAACCAAGCAACGAAATTCCTCCCTAAACCGATAGTACAAACTTTAAATTAAATTTGAAATTTAGGAATGTGTTTATTTTACGTTACAAATCAAATGAATCACGATGAATCACCCTTAATATAAACATTCACAATTTTACTTTTATAATTTCACAGTCCAATCAATCATATTCGGTTCAAAAACTCAGTGTCGTCGTTTTTTGTGGTAAGACTTTGAATCAAATGCCAATTTCAGAGCTTTTTTCTATTTGAAACATATATTGTTCATTCTGTGTATCAAATATGATTCATAAATCGTGATTCAAATTGTAATGAGAAAAAAGGACATTGTGCGGAACTTAAAACCCAAATAAAAATATGATAAGCATTTGTGAGAACAATTTCCTTTAAAAATTTATCACAAAGCTGGGAAACTAATAGTCCATCAGCTAAGAGACGGAATTGACAACTGTTTCATCAACTTCAATTTTATAATTTTACAGGCCATGCTTCAAGCTCTGACTTTTTCATCTCCTCTTGAAATAAATTGAATATCTACCTAAAAGAATAGATTAATTTTGATCGTTTTTTGTCCATACTCATTGTCATTAATGAACACGAACACATGGACGCCAACGAAAAAAATCTCCTTAATTAAATAATTGCCAATTCGGTCTAATTCATCCCCGCATTGTATTGAACTGAATTTATTTGCGAAAATACGAAAATGTATTCAAAGGATCACTCCCAGCAGAACACCAATTAGGGTATAGTATAACAAAGCTTTCAAATTCCAAATTAGATTTTCAGCTTCTTTTGTCGTTTTGCGTGTGTGCTTGAGCAATCAAGGTGATTTCCAGTTCGTTGACTATTCGAAGGAAATTTTGTTAAATTTCGCTTCGTGAAATAATTTTCCTTCGAACATAAAAAACAAAAATTAATTAGGACATACTTGTGAGTCTCATCCATTCACTTATTGACTCTCAAAAGAACAACAAAAATAGTATTTTTTAAATTTATATTGAAAACGATCTTAAATGGTTTCAACTGGCTCTTGATGAGTCAAGTGAGAGCACGCTTCGATATAATGTTTGCAGCAAATATAAACCGAAACACAAAAGAAATCGGCTTATAAGCTTCAATAACACTTCAGTTGCATAGCAAATGAGCTTTTCAAGTCCAAATTCTAATCAAATTCTGGGTATATTTAGCTGAAACCAAACTCTTTGTTCCAAAGGAACAGTGGTTGAATTAGAACAGAAAGGATATTTTCATGAAACGGTAATTAAAACCAACTCGGAAGCATTCGAAATTATCGTTGTTTCCTAATTGCTAGGAGAGATTCTAAGAATATTTTATTGTTGACCCATTTTCATAGATTTTCGTTTTTCAAAGAATTATGTTAAAAATGTAAAAGCCATTTCATATTCTATTTGTTTAAGGAGCACCACCCTAATATAATCGATTTCAATTCTAAAATCTAAAAACAATAAACGATTCGGCTTTTAAAAACAAATTTTACTGATCTTCAAAAAGCAGTCAGAGTCCGAATATATATTTCAGCGCCCATGCTATAAAAACATCATCTCTCTTTAGTCATAAAAACACAGTAAACTTGTCTTGATTTTTCTACACTCACACAAAAATATTGCTTTAAATTTGAAGTCAAACAAATAAAGGGTGTTTTTTCTTAGAGATATAGAACTTTGAAATGGAATAAAATAAAGATTAAATGGCAGCCAGTTAAAATAGCATTGCCAACATTAAAGTTCCAAACCCCTCAAAAACACTCTTCGCATATTTTATGCATCAAAACAAACTCAAAGTCTCGTCTTAATTCCTCTAGAGCAATTCCATTTGAATAATTCATTCACAAATCTATTTCAATCACAAATACCCCATCCCCCTTAGAAAGGTATTTTTTAATAACTGGAAAGCACATTATTTCTGTTTTCTCTACATGTGTGTCTGTTTTTCTAAAAATTGTTTTCGTAAACAAAATGTCCATCAAAGAACTTATTGGTCCAATGGGCAAAACGAAAAAAAAGCAGAGAACAGAAAAGTCGTTAAAATGTCATCATCCATCCATGGCATAGCTTTTGAATGGATAACAAAACGTCTGAGTATAAAATAAGGTCTACTCTCGGTACACCTTTCCCATAAATGTACCAATGTCGGTTTATTTATATTTTCTTGCACTCTTCTACATGTCGACTATGCAGAAACCAAACCCAAGCCGAAATGCCATCGGACGAGTAGGCAAGCAGACTATTCATGCTTTGGCTTTGTGAAAAAAGTAGAACAAAGAGGGAGTTGCATATTGGAATTGGAAAGATGTTTGATGATGGATTCTACATGCACTCACCAGGTGGGGTTCTGTTTGGAAGCCTGAAACCGGGAGAGCCATCATCCACACTGCAATGTAATAAATTTTCAAAAGTATTCCTTTGTCCGGGGGCATATCCGAGTTTTGAGGTGCCATATGGGAGTGAGGAACTTTTATGATGCCGTGCAGAGTCATTTTCATTTTATTTAATGGTCGGTCGGTCTGATCTACATTCAATTAAGGTTTAATAAGATTTTTTTATTAACTTTATTCCTAATAAAAAATTGAATTGAACAGAAAGATCTTTAAGAGAAATAAGATGGTATTTTCCCTCATTTGCCTCAGGCTGAAAATCTGCCTGGTCTTATAATCACATTGGTATTTGGCGTTTATGATAGTCCTCCGGGCACTTGTGGTTGTCCTTTAACCTGTTCGGTTAATAGCTTTTGTCACTCCTCTGTGAAAACATCCGTTTTCAAAAATCTAACAGAACACTTTTAAACATTTTAAAAAAAATGTTCACTGTGGCGTATACTTACTATTTCATTGCATATATTTTCTTATTTATTGTGACTGTTGCATTTTGTATTTTATATTAATGCTTTGTTTGTTTGTAATATTCGTAGAATTTTGGTGGACTTTTTTTTTCTAATAAGTTTATATAATGCACTCAAAACTTGCTGTGTTAAGATCTACTTTCGTAGTCAAGAGAACCTTTTGTGGAAATGAAAAACTTTGAGTCTTTTTCAGACAACTTTTGGTAAATATTGTTAATGCTTCAATTCATAAAAGTTTCAGTTTACTATAAGACAGTTCAATGCTCAACGACACTCCTTTTCAAGTATTATTAACCTTTAAATTTGATTAAAGCCATGAATAACGCATAAACACATATAAACCTACTTTTAAGATCCCAAGCGAATTGCATAGAATAATATGGCTCCATTACCCGCAAATCTGAAAGTATGACGATTTCTCATAAATTCTATCACCCAAGGGAAAGGACGAAAATATGAATAAGAAATTCCCACTTTATCACATTTCGAAGTATGTATATAGAAAAGGGGATCAAACCGAGTTGAACTGAGAGCGAGAGGCACCCTGAGCCTGGGCTCCGCTTCTGGTGATAAATTGGATATTCTTATTATAATTCTTTTCTCTCGGAAAAATATCCTCAAAGAAGCAGAAAAAGATGAATAAAATCAAATAAAATCAATTTGCAAGGATAATAGATGAATATATAGAGACAAAAAAATGTAAACGAAATAAATATCAATAAATGTGAATAAAGGTATTGAAACAAGGCGAACGAAAAGCCCAATATTTGGGAGGATACAATACAAATACATTACAATAGGGTGTTGTTAAAACTGATATGTGTCGCCTCTCTCTATTGGAAATATTAATGCATAGAGGGTTGGAATGTAAGCAAACATCAGGCACCAAAGGCGGAGAAGTAAATTATATATTGTTATCGGTGGTGATAATTGGTTGAAGTGGCAAGGAAGAGGAAAATTAATGTTATCAGGCATTAATTTGGATGGCACTTTGATTTGAACCGGAAATACTATGACCCGATAGCGTTGCGTGTGTAAGTTATATATTATGTAAACATGCATAGTCTGTGGACAATATTGATTGGAAATATCCTAGTTTTGAAAGGCTGATAAATATGAAAGGTTTCATTTTAATGACTTTTAGAAATCTTTTAACTGGCAATTGATTTGAATTAATACATTTCTCATGAGAACAAAATAAAAATAAAAAAAAAACTAATATGTGTTAAAAGAACAATTCTTGGCATACAATTTTTGAAAATTTTTGTAAATGTTAGCAACAATTACGTCTAACGTGGTCCAGAGAAAGCTCCGCTTTTTGGCGACTTGCTCGACGATAGTGACTGACAGCGACACGCAAAGTATTGGCTGCAACCGTAGTTGGCTTATCTTTGAACACGTAGGACTTCAGATATCTTTAAAAAACATCATTGCAATTTGGGAGACAAGAACACATACGAATGACTCAATTTTCACAAAAAGAACCACCTCTTGTCACATTGACATGTATAGATTTATAGCATCTGTATTATGAATACTTTAGGTAAAGTTTTGTTCATAAAGCGAAAGTATGCTATTATACGAAAGTATCCTTTGCTGAAAAAAGTCTTCGAATTATAATTTCCCTCGCTCCTTACTTGAGAATTTTGTATAACTAAAATTAATTAGAAATTGAG
Source organism: Sphaerophoria taeniata (assembly GCA_943590905.1). NCBI lineage: Eukaryota > Metazoa > Arthropoda > Insecta > Diptera > Syrphidae > Sphaerophoria > Sphaerophoria taeniata. Next base: position 24,236,726 of record OX016540.1, read on the forward strand.
GTAAAATATCGAATTATTTGTACAAGTTTTGCCATATCCAAACTTTTTTAAACGCCGTTGCATGTAACCAAGATATTTCGGCTACGAAAAAAGTTGAGTCCTGTTCATATGATCTGTGGTCTCAAGGAAAAACCGCTCAAGTCGATTTTCAACATTTTTCAGGAGAGAAGTTTGAAGTTTTTATAAAAAGTCCAAAATTACAAATTGCTCTAGACTATTATTGGAGTATCTAATCGCCTTGAAACTAGCATAGTATTTTAGCTCGCAATTAATATAAAATATAACATTTTACTAAACATTATAATGAAAAGCGTGGGAAGAAAATTAAACACTTAAGCTGTTTTTCCTTGAGGGGAATACAAGTTTTCATTGAATTAAGTCAACTTTAGTTGTTCTTCCTCTCGGTAATAGAGAATTTAACTATGCCTAACTGGACTTGAGTTGTTATTCCAAAAACAAAATTGTGATTGTAGGCTTTAGTTGTTGTTCCTTAACTAAGGAAAAAAAAATGTACCCGACTGAGTCGTACTAACTTGCTCCTCTATATTCCAAAACTTAACACACGAAAAAACCATAAATACAAATTTGAACTGAAATGTGTACCTCAAAAACACATTTTATCCCAAAATAACATTTCTTGTAAAAGAGTTATTGATTTTTCAAATTTTGTTTAAAAATTGCTTGTAGTGGTTTTTTTTTTAAATTAATTTTTATATATTACTAGCTGACCCGGCAGACGTCGTCCTGCCTTGATTTGAAGAATTAAATGAAACTCCGTCAAGGAGTTTTTGAAATTCATTGGAATGACTATGGAGCCAACAGCTGAAAATTCATTGTACCATCCCAGAAACCTTCGGGAGTTTTATTTAACTCTTCAAATTAAGGCAGTACGACGTCTGCCGGGTCAGCTAGTAATATATAAAAATTAATTAAAAAAAAAACCACTACAAGCAATTTTTAAACAAAATTTGAAAAATCAATAACTCTTTTACAAGAAATGTTATTTGGGATATATTCAATTATCAATTCAAATTAGAAATTGTTGTGAATTGTAAATGCAAGTGAGGGCGCCGATGAAAAATTGCATAAAACATAAGGTGAAGATTGTTAACTCGCCACGTTGTACCTTTGCTATAAGTTCTATAGCACAGAGTACATACAGAGCGGAAATCTCCCCGGAAAACATATTTCGCCGCGAAAAAAGGCAAATTGACTGGTTTTACTTATACACATGCACTCACGTACATGTGCGTATACTGATTCTGATTACATGAGAATGTGTGCGTGTCATGAATCAGCTGATTCTGAAAACATGAGAATTTGATAAATGTCGAAATTCTCTTAGCAAGTTAGTGCTTCCATAGGCCGATTGGTTGGCCACAGTACTCATCTGTCCAATGAGCTATATATTAAACTTATATTCTCTGTATGAGCTAGAGTCGCCTCAGGCCACCGGTGTGGCGCTAGTTGATAAATGTCGTAATTCTCTTAGCAAGTAAATGCTTCCATTGGCTGATTGGTGCGCCACAGGACTCATCTGTCAAATGAGCTTTATATAAAACTTTTATTCTCTGTATGAGCTAGGGTCACCTCTGGCCACCGATATGGCGCTAGTTGATATATGTCGTAATTCTCTTAGCAAGTAAATGCTTCCATTGGCTGATTGGTGCGCCACAGGACTCATTTGTCAAATGAGCTACATATTAAACTTATATTCTCTGTATGAGCTAGGGTCACCTCTGGCCACCGGTATGGCGCTATAAACAAAACAAATCAAATTCCTCTGAATTAAGATGCAATTAAGTTTTAAATGCAAAAATGAATTTATTGAACAATATTTCCATTTCGTTGTTTTGAATTTTTGTTCATCAATTTGTGAACATAAAATATTTTTAAAGTGGCATCACTTTCGCACCAGAATTCGCTCTATATCCGCCATCTTGGATTTTATTGGACAATTCGAACTTGATAATCTTCGGGAGTATATTACCTTTGGTACTTGTATCATGGGTTTCCCCTCTTTATCTAGTCTGTGGCTTGTGTAATCTGTTTTTGTGGTATTTCTGTTCGTGTAATTACGCATGCATTCTCATGTGATCAGAATCAGCTGCGTGTATGTATGCACACATGTACGTAAGTGTACATTTAAAGCGTGGCCCGTCAATTTGCCTAGCTTCGCGGCAAAATACCTTGGGAGGTTTTCTCTCTGTATCTGCTCTGTGGTCAATATATCGAATGAAAATATCGATAAATCAACGAAATTATCGATAACAATTTACAGGTGCCCAATTTTTATTTGCGTTTTTCTCGCACGTAATTCAATAAAAATTAGTTTTTCCAACTCAGGAACCATCCCGGGTTTATGCACAACAACTTTTCCAAAGATTATTACATGATCAAATGTGTAGTTTATGAGTCTATAGGTACTATACATACAAACATTCATTATTATATATATAGATAAAATTTTCAAAAATGTCTTAAAAAAAATATGGGAACAATACAAAAATATTTTTTTTACAAAAAAAAAACACTAGTGTTCCGAAAAAAATTTAGAGGATATTTTAAAAAAAATCGTCGTTTTTGAGACAATTGAAAGTTGTGGTTTTTGGCCGAAAAAATTGTATTGATCTTAACAAAAACGTGAATTCGCTCAAACCTCTGATTTTAAAGTTTGAACTTTGAAGTCAATCGGACAGTGGTTAAAGCTGTAGGTGCGTTTACAGACAGACAGACAGACGGACGGAATCTCCGGACCAACTTTTTTCGACTTCTCTATCATCGTAATGTCATATCTCATCAAACTTTTTTTACGAATTCAATTCATGTCATATACATATTCGCTATATGTCGTAAGTAAAAAAGTATATTCTCAACTCAACTTAAGCTCAATTTTGATCGAGTTGAATTGTTTTTAACTGAGTAAGATGAACAAAACGGCTTTTAGTTGGGAAAAGTGGGTCCAATGTTGATTAATCAGAGTTAAAAAAAAAATCAAAATATATTCGGACACCCCGAATTCAATGACATTAAAATCTCAATTTTGTCTTAACTCAACTTTAGTAGTTTTTCCTTGTAAACGAAAAGTAATCATCTAGTCATATCCGTCACAAAATCAATATTTTGTAATGAGTGTAGGCTTTCAATTAAAAGGCTACATTGAATATTTCTCCATATCCAAATTTTCACGAAAATTCTCGCTTAAACTGAAGCGTTTAAAATTCCCATTTTTCTTATGAACTTGGATTGCTCACAAGTTAAATGAAAGCTCAACTGGACTGACGTCTAAATACACAATCTTTTTAACTGAACTGACAACTAAAAAGGACTTTTGAAAATCGATCATGCAGCTTTACAATATTAAGTATATCTGGCATCACTAATTTCGTTAAAATAACCGCTGTAATATATAATTTGACAGCCCACTTCAAACAATTCATTTTCATGTGATTCAGAGCGGAAATGCGCTCTGAAACTAAAAAAGCTAGTCAGAGCTACGATCCGATCAGCTAGATTTGACACGAACTTCCTATATTCCATTTATACAATGAAAGTGCACAATGCCGCATTAAAAGTTTTCTTTTCAAATATGTACCTACGAGAAGAAACACTTGCGGCCTGGTTGTGCATTTTTCCATTTGTATGCATATGTTGCCTCATTAACGACAGACCTAATTAAGTCACACGTTTCCTAAAAATCATCTCCATATCAAGTCCTCTTATTGCACGTTATGGCACGTACTGATACCTCATCGTCATCAATTTCCTTTTTCCATTAAAATTCCAAATGAAAAATTGAAATGGATATTAAGAGCGTGTTCAATGTGTCAGGATTCAACTCCGAAATATTTTTTGACTGCACACAAAATCCAGGAAAGACGTTCCACTCACAGCTGAATGATATGTCATTACCTGAAATGAAAATAAGGAAAGAGGAAATAATATGTAAAAACATAAAGGTTAAAAACAAAAAGACTGCATTTTAAAGGCCGCAAATGGTGAAGAGATTTTTAAGAGCAGACGTTCCAGTTTAAAATTTAACTTTCTCTTCAAAGGACTACAGAGTACAGATAAAATCTAAACAAAAAAATCTATAACTCGCCCGCTTTTTTTTAATAAAAATTTAAAACAAAGAGAAAAATCTGCACACACCTTTGTGAACAAGACAGGTATTAGTATACCAAAAAATCAAAGCACGTATTCGGATGATGGGTCAATCAATTTCGTCCTTTTTTCTGCAAAAAAGGATACAAATCCATAAATTTAATAAAGATACTTTCTTGTTAGGTATGCTAAATGCACCAAAGTCCACATTAATCTTACCTTCGAACGGACAAAAAAACGATTTTTAATAATGGTTTCCAAAAAAGGACATACTTCAGAAAAAGGTTATCCTGTCAATCATAAATAGAAATCCCCATCAAATACATTCATCTCATCTATTGTTTTTTGTTTTGCGAAAAAGAAACTCTTTGATGTTTTGTTAATATTAAAAAGTAACCCGAAAAAACACTCAATTTTTATTGAAAATCTGTTTCTTTACAGGACGCACATACACACAGAGCACCAAAAGCAAAAAGGACATAAGATTTGAATAATCTCTTCCAGTCTCTGAATTTTCATAATCATCAACAAATCTAAAAGGATTCCACAGCAAATCCAAGAGAATAGAATAAAATATAAGAAGCAGAAGAACACTCCATGTTTGGAAAACTCATCCTGTGCCAGTGCTGTTGCTGTAGCCCACACCACCTTCTACGGCCAAAAGGACGCATTCATAAGGTAAACAAAAAAGGTTCATCCAACCGAAAGTGGATCTTATTACTTTTTTCGTCCGATACACAGAAGAGAACCTTAGTAGAAGTGACACACAGTAAACCAGGTGTCGCAATTGTCATTTTTCTTTTCTATTTTTCTTTGTGCTGACTCTGGCATTGTCAGACAAAGTGTCGTCCTCTATTATGAAGCACCAAGGACACCACCACGAATGTCCTTTGGCCACATTCATTATGATTCAAAACTCATACAGAAAAAGAATCACATTAGGATTTTATGTTCTGCCAGCCAGCGTGGTTCGTTCGTCGCGTTGGTCGTCAAATACTTGTTGATTTTCATAACAAGGACACGGCCAGGGTAGCTACGAGAACGACCATTAAACATATTATTATCCCCTGTGACAATCTATATTATTTATGTGCGTGTGCGTGTCTTGTATGTACATATATTTATTTTTATTGTTTGGTCTATTGAAATTGTTGTTTTGTGCTTCATCCTGCCGTGAATATTAAAAACAAAAAAAAATCTTTTCATTACTTCCTTCGCCGCTCACCGCGCTACTGTCATCACGCACCAAAACACCTCTGTGTGTCAATAGGAAGCAAGCTGAAGTCCTGCCAGGAGAAAACCGTCAAAATTGCGAAGTCCTCGTCAACATCAACATCCACCCCATCCTCTCTATCTCTACCATCCTCCTATCATCATCATCAGCCATCCATTTCCGAAACATCCTGCAAAGTGACATCCAAGGCGAACAACTGGCGCGATTCATCCCCAGCGACGACAGTCAAGAAGACGGTAAAAAAACCAAATCTAGGTGTCGTCAAGTGGAATATGTTTAAGCCGAAACATCAAGCCAAGCAGAAGCCAAAAGCCAAACCGGTAAGGTCGTCAAGCGCTCATCTTGATCTCATTTCAATTTTTTTTTCTCTTTCGTACAACAAAGAAATTAATTTGAATTTTTTTTGAGTTTTTAAGTTAAAATTTATTAAAAATTTTAATTTTCTCTCAATTTTTCATTTTGCGCTCGCACTACACATAGTAAAAGCTATAATTTAGTCTTAACGTTTTTTTCAAGGGTAGAAAAAAGTAACTTAGTTCATTTTTCGTAGTTCTATCCGTTTCTTTTGGAATTCTAAAATTTTTGGTTTGTAGTATAAAAAAATAAATAAACAAAATCTTATCTTAGAGTAGAGGCGCACTCAGGCAAATTTTTGGGTAGCTCTTGTGTTTGAGCAGTTTTGATGTTTTTGTGGTTTTTTTTCTGTCGAAAAATTATCCGACAAGCGTATGGAGTTTTCAAGTTGAAGGAAAGATGGAAATTTATATTCAAGAGTGAATTTGTGAGATGTGTTTTTGCATATATTCTTTTGTTATCTCTTACGCTTCAGCTTATGGCTTTTAGTTTAGTCTTTATTTTATTTTTTCAAGCTTTGACGTTTTGCGCTTGTCTTTTGAAACTAGTTTGGAAGATGGTTTATGTTAGTTTATGAGTGAGTTGCGCTCTTATGGAAATATGAATATTGGAAAGTTTTTTTATTTTTGCGATAAAAAGTTTTAGCAGGATATATGGGTCTTGGAATATTCATTGCTCAAGAAACTCGTCTACAGGAAAAATAGCTAAAGTTTCTGTTTTGCCATTATAGTTTTACCATTTGTTATGTGTATTTTAAGGAAAAAGGTTTATTTCTAAAATACCTTATTAATCAATAAATTATTGAACATTTTAATAAATTTGCATATGCCGGTGCACTGGTTGAAGACTAAGTATTTTCTGATATCATCTTCTTTTTTTTAAGAAAAACTTAAAAAGTGAAAAAATTGCAAGGAAGAAACAAACTTGAAATTGCGAAATTTGGTTTCATTAAAATGAAGACAAATTTTTGAAAAAATTATCTGCCAACTATAAAACTGATTTTGGCTGATTACAATTTTTTTTTTTTTTTGAATATCCAACTTTCCAGTGATTTTGCAGTTTATCTGTTACTTTGCTCAAATTTCGATTTGTACGTTTTTCTTTTCATTGCATTAACATTGCATAACTGTAGTTTGCAAAGATATCCAACAAAATTTAGTTAAACAACAAAACTTTCGGTTCCGATTCAAGTGTCAAGCACTAAGTATTGTCGTGTTGTGAAACAAACTTGAAAAATGTTGTCAAACGATTCATAATGTTTAATGTCAAACTTAACTTTAATATAAATCAGATCTTGGATGTTTTAGTTTGAATTGGATAGCCCTTTATACTTTTAAGTCATATTTGATGATGGTTTCGACATTTTGAGAAGGATTTTTTTTTAATCTTAAAAATAACAAGGTTTTGTTTTCAGCTTTGGAATCGTCGGCCTTGAAAAGAAAACGAAATAAAAGAATAGTATTGGAAGGTTTCTTCTCAATTAAACATGAGTTCATTAAGTGAGAATTAAGACCATCTATTTCATTCGATTTTTCTTTTCTTTTTTGAGAATCTCAAAACGCATAAAAATATTGTATTTATCTTTGTGATGAAAATGAAACTATATCGATGTTTTTCAACTGAGTTTTAAGCTTATTAATATACATTTTTCTTAATGAGTATCATGTTTAGTCTTTCCCTGTTAAAATAACCATCGGTAATAAAGAATTCTTTAAGCTTTAAAATATGAGGGTTTTAATCAAAAACAACTATTTTTACGGACGCCTTAAAAACCGAATGTGGGGTTGTTGCAGGAATTTTTTCAAGACATAGGTCTTATCGGCTGCCTGACTTTGCGTTTATCTATCAAGCTGAATTACTGGGCGTTTTCTTCGGACAGTCTTGCGGCTATTCAGGCGATTGACTTGTCCTCGTCATCCTCTAAATTAATAAAGCACTGGCAAAGTAAGCTTGTGAGCATAAACATTGGACTGAGTATCACTCATATATAGGTTCCGAGTCATAGTGTGATTAATGGTAACGAACGTGGTGACGAGCTCGCGGAAAGAGTCTACATACCTCTTGGTGTTATGAAGACAATATTTTCTCAATTTTTCTCGATTCAAACCTTACCAACGATATTATATCTAGAAAGATATGGCTCATCTGCATAAGTCCCAAACATACCTTTTATGCAGACCCAGGCAAGACATAGCCAGGGCCGTGGTAACATGCACCGGACACTGGCCTGTAGGGGAAATTCTTAAAAACATTCTGTAGTAGTTGTGGGGAACAGCGAGAAAAGAACACAGTTGTTCACTTCCTGTGTAAGTGCCCAGCGCTAGCCAGAATGAGAAAGACTTTTAGGAAAGACTTTCTGACAAGACCTAAACGAAATTTTTGAACTGAAGATCAAAGATTTGATCCCTTTTCTCAAAACAACAAAGTGGCTCTGAAGCATACATCAAACGATTACTATAACATTTTTTCAAAAACCACATAAAATCCTTCTTTATCTACAGGTTTATGATGTCAAAACGGAGCAATCCAGCGCTAATTTGTCCACCGTCCAGACTGCTCGTAGCCGCTAATTCTACCTTCGTTAATCAAAAACGTTGAAAGTAAAGAAAATTATAAAACTAACTGACCCCGCGAACTTCATTTCGCCTTCTTTAATGTAACACATATTTCATCAAAATGCAATGATATTTTTTGGAGTCCAATTGATGATTATGATGATATGATGACACACTGTGGCGTATGAGTACTTTCTTTTTATTTGTTTGTTTATCATTGGTATTGTGAGTTTTGAAATTTCATATACTATGTTTGGCTTGGATAAAATTTTAATTAATTCAATGATTTTCAGTTTCAAACACTTATTTTGCATAAGTCCTTAATTCTGGGTTAACACCCTAAATAAAGACTTAACTTTGATTGTAAAAATTGCTCAGTAACAGTGTCAATCGACTTAAACAATATCTCTTTGTCGGGCAATGCTCGTAGACATTCTTTATATGATAAAACAACGTTTATCGGGTCAGCTTGTAGGATAAAAAGCAGCATGTAGCCGTCTCCTGCTTCTAATCTACCTCCCTGTCAATCTTGAGCCAAACTAGTTCAACCGTTCGTAAAAATTACTTACACAACGTTCAACGGGTAAGCTTGTAAAATTAAAAGTATCCTATAGTCGTCCTCTGATTCCAAGCTACCCATAAAATTGAGCCAAGTCGGTTCAGCTGTTTTAAGATATAACGTTATGACAAAGTAACGTTTACCGGGTCAGCTAGCAGGATGAAAAGCATCTTATACCCGTCTACGGAGTCTAAGCTACCTCTCCATCAATTTTGACCCAAATCGATCAAGCCGTTCTTAGAAATTACTTATTATGGTAAAATAATGTTTGCTGGGTCAGCTAGTAGCTGTCTTTTGGTTCTAAGCTACCTCCCCATCAATTTTGAGCCAAGTCGGTAAGCTGTTCTTATATATGGCAAAACAACGTTTACCGGGTCAGCAAGTATAATAAAAAGAATCACGCATACAAATAATGATTAAAATTAATTAATGAATGAATGCATACAGAAATATTTCATTCGCGTCGATCCAGCTTTGTAGTTGCAATAAAGATATCGACTGCAGCGCTACCTGCCGGGCTGTTTTGTGGATCTAAACCATCCAGGCCACAACCTGAACTTATTCAAAGAAATCACTCAAATCGATCCAGCCGTTTAGAAAGAGTTCAGTGACATACACACGTAGAGTAGAATTTTATATATAAAGACATACAGAACTTTGTTGAAAGTTTATAATTCTTAAAGTCTCCCACCTAATGAACAAAGAGTGGTCCGTCAAAATATTGTAGCCGTATGCAAATGAAAACAAGAAAATCGCTCGTGCCTTTAATTTTTTTTTCTGTTTACTCAGTAACAACAACAATGACGGAGCTGTTTCTGGTAGGACCATATTCTAACATTTAAAATTGGATAAATACAACTTATTAAATTTTTTTTTCCGAAATAGACACAACGGAGCACGGTTGATGGTCCTAAACTCTTGCAACGAGTGCAGTGGTCTGCAGTGCGTCCGCGTTTCCTTCTGTCTGTCTATCTGTCTGTATTTGCAGCTAAAGCCTTAATTACTGGTCCAATTTAAAAAAAAAATCGAAAGTCGGAGTGTGAGTCAGTTTGCTTTACTTATTTTTTTTTTTTTAATTAAGAACCTCAATGAAGTCCTTTGCTTATGTCAAATAAGTGTTGAAAATACAAAAGTAGCTGAAATGCTGATTAATTATTTTCTTATGTTGAAAACTTTCGAAATGGTGTTGAGAACGAATCAATATTTGTTAAGTTTTAAAGGGATAATGGCTTTAAATTCTTTTAATTGTTTTATAATTTTTTTTATGAAACCATGTCTATTGTGAAACCTTGGCGTACTGTAATTTTCTGAAAAAAAATATAACAGCTTTGGGTCCTGCGGTTGATTTATTCATTTCCAACAGGCTAAGGCTTGAAATTTCAGATAGATCTTCCTGTTCTTAATTGAAGAAGTTCTCGTGCTCACCTTCGTCACCACAAAATCGGTAAATGTCAGATTCATGTACCCAGTCTTGCATTTTATGCGAAAAGAGATAAATAGCTTTCATTTCCTCTTTTCAATGGATTTTTCATATTTTTTTCATCTCAACACGAGGTCGTAAAAAATAGTCCAATATGCATTCTCATTAATTTTTATACCAATAAGAAGAAAAATAGCATATACAAACAACAAAAATAATCTTCTCATGATAGGAAAACGAAATAAAAAAAATGTTCCACATACGCCACAGTGAACACAATTCCTGTATTTAATTTAAATTAATTTCTGTCAGCCTTATTAAGAATCAAGGGTAAATCGTTGCTATAATGAAAATTCAGATTTTGTTTCAACTTAAATTGAAGCCTATTGTCGAATAAAAAAGTTCATGTTTTTTTCAAAATCCTGATTTTTCATTGTTTTTCTGCCAGCAATATGAAATCTTTTCTTCTCCCACAATTTGGGTTTTTAAAAAAGATACTAATCAATTTTGCACATAAATGAATTTTCAGTCTATTAGCACGCTCACACTCTGACGTTAAACAACAAAGACCCAAACTTCTTATCTATCTCTCTCCGTGTCAACATTATTCCACACATTTAAAATGTCTCACATCTTTTTTTTCAAAACATTCCTACTTGGAGTCGTAGTTTTAGACTGTCACTGTCTACATCGAAAATAAAACCTTACTCGCTCTTGTCCAATGTCAGCCTAGACCCTAGCTACTTGGTGTAGTCTCTTTCGTTTTTGTCAAATCACAGTCTCGTTCTCTCCGTCTACGCGATTTACATATGTTTATTTTGTTTGTTTCTGTCGGTTTTCGAATATTATTTATTGGTTTTCAATTAGCTTATGACACACTTGTGTATTTGTCATTGTGCGTGTAAATGGCCAAATCAGTCAACAGTGATCTATCATAAACCGCACAGACAGCGGCTGCGGGCGCCAGCCACCGACCGTGACGAAGAGCATAAAAGTTTGTTTTTCTTTTGTCGGCTAATATTTTTTTCGTGGGGTCTTAATGAAGGCAAGCCTAAACATTCCGTCAAAATTGACTTTTTTGTATATTTTTGTGATAAATATTTACCGAAAAGAATGTTCTTTGAAACAAAATGGATTTTCGTAAGTATTTTTTTTTTCTACTAGCAAAGCAATCTGCAATCTAAACTCTGAGAGAACGGTTACCAACGTCATTGTCATGAGTGTTTTTGTTATCGGTTGAGTTGCAGCTAGAGTATCTGCAAACTTGTTGGAGAATTCTGACAGCTGCTCGCTGACTTCATATTTTTGTTTACCAAATGTCACTTTTTTTGTTTTTTGTTTGAGTAATGTTATCGATAACGATAACAATAATGACTACATAATTCAGCGTTGTTCTCTATCGCTCTGCTGCTTTTCCAGTCACTTTTGTGTTTTTGTTATTGTTGGGCCACAGGTTGGTGCAGATACGGAGATATTATTTTATCTTATTTATTGTTGTTTCATTTTTGTTTGGATGAATTCGTGTTTCTCTCGTTTGAATTGGCAAATATCGCTTCTATATCGTTCTCAATGTGTAAACACACTAAATACAAACATCTTTAGAGATATGTGGGATTTAATCAGACTTGAGAAGGGGTTAACGCCTTCGGTTTAAGTTTGTGAACCAATTAATTGAATACGAGATGATTCTGGAGGATAATGTTTATAAATGGATACAAATATACGACATACTCTTTGGGTGTGCTATTTATTTTTGTCTGGCTCAATTAATGGGCCGGAGAGATGATTGCGTGTTCTGTTCGAGTTTTTGGGATGTTTGGAATTTTTTTTTTTTTTATTGAATAAGTACTGTAGCTTAACTTGTTTGATTAAGATAATTGTGTCGAGTCTGGAGTAAGCATATTGATCTTGATGAAATAATAAATTTTCAAGATACAGGTTTGGTGCTCAGTTAAAGAGCTGTTGAGAATTATTAGGTATTGCGTGCCTTAAGATTCTAAATAAAGAACATATTATGAGGAATAAAAAAATTATATGGTTGGGAAAATTTACACTTGAATCTATACTGAAGAGTTTGTTTGTTTGTTTGATCGCGCTAATCTAAGAAACTACTCGTTTAAGATGTAAAATTCTTTTTGTGTTGGATAGTCCATTAATCGAGGAAGGCCTAGGCTACTTAACATTAAGCTGCGACCAATAGGAGCGCAGAATCAGTGGAAAACTTAAAAAAAAAACGGCAAAAAATTATTCATTTCTCACGTTGATCTCAGGAACTGGTAAATCAAATTGAACTATTCTTTTAGTGTTGAATAGTTCATTTATCGAGGAAGGCCTAGGCTACTTAACATTAAGCTGCGACCAATAAGAGCAAAGCATCAGTGAAAAATATTGCTTAAACGGGGAAAATTTTATCTACATATTTGAAGGCTTCCGTTGCGTGCGCTGCGTACGCGGCAGGTTGGTCAGGCAAATGCTATAAAATACCTGCTCAGATTAAAATTTTGGGAGTTCATTTGATTTGTGAATGTAATTGTTTGCACTATTTGCACAGATTATTGTGTAGAAATAATCATTTTAATATTTTGCCCAAGTCGAAACTCCAAAATTTGCTCAGTTAAAAGAAACAAAAAAAACTTCGACTAAAGGAGAAAAATAACGATGCAGAAGTTAACAAAATTGTTGTATTGTATTGTATTGTTTATTTCAAAATCGCTTACAAAGTAAGACATAGTCTTATAAAGTTTTGCAGCCTTTAAATTAATTTAGATTTTAAATTTTTTAAACTTAAAAGAACAAAAAAAGAAAAGAAAAAAAGGAAAATTAACATTACATTATAAATATTCACAAATAATACGAGAAAAAAAAAAGATAAACAAAATTAATGAGGCCCTACCTAATCAATGATTTGCCAAATAATTAAAAACTAGATTTCGAAACTGTTTCGCGCTTTTTGTACTTCTCATCGCAAGAGGGAGGGAGTTCCAAAGGCGTGTAACGTGGACAAAAAATTGACGCTCAGTAACAAGATAATTAAAACGAGGTTGTATGAGTACAAAGGTCCTCGTTGAACTGGGGAAGTTCAGCCTGGAATATAGATAATCCGGTTGTCGAGTTTGAATGATTTCGTGCAGGTAACATAACGATCGGAAGTTTATTAAATTGTCTATATTGCAGCCAGAAATACGTGGCACAAAGTTGGATACGTGGTCATACCGTCGCAGATTAAAAACATAGCGGGTAATGTTATTGTATGCAACATTTAATTTACGGCTAGTAGCAGAGTCCAAATTACAAAAAACTTCACATGAATACAGCATAATTGGTAACAAGAGGGTTTTGGCAAGCAGTAATTTAGTTTTTGTTGGGGTGAAACTTCGAGTTACCTGAAGAGCGCGAAGACTACCATAGACTTTTCCAATAGCACTATGAAGGTGGTCATTCCATGTAAGGGTGCGGTTGAAGATAAGTCCTAGGTTCCTAGCTGTGCTTACATAATCGATTATTTCGTCTCCTAACTTTAAGGGGTTAAGGCCCGACAGATCAAAGGCTTTACGATGAATCGGAAGTGCTGTTGATTTGAGAGGATTTAAGCAAAGACGATTCCTTTTTGACCATTGCAGAATGCGGTGTAGGTCCTCATTCATCAAAGCCACGGCTTCATTTTTTCCTGCAAGGTGACGACTTATAAAGAGCTGCACATCATCGGCATACAGATGAACCTTACAGTTTTCAACAACACGTGGCAGCTCGTTCACATACAGTGAGAAAAGGATAGGTCCGAGGATAGATCCTTGAGGCACTCCAGCAAGAACATTTAGAAAGGTGGAAGACCGTTCATTTGCCACCACGCATTGTTGTCTTCCGGTAAGGTACGAATGAACCAGCTTACAAGATTCTTGGGAAAAACCAAAACTATTTCTTAGCTTTTGACAGAGAATCGGGTGACTAACAGTATCAAAGGCCTTTGAAAAGTCCAATAATGTTAGCAGTGTTATTTGATCATTGTCTATTGCGATTCTTATTTCATCAGTCACAAGAAGTAAAGCGGATTTGCAACTGCGCTTTGCACGAAAACCAGATTGGCAGGAGTTTAAAAGATTGTTGATGGTTAAGTAACTCTGTAACTGCTTTAAAATAGTTTTTTCAAATACTTTTGAAAGAAACGGGAGAATGGCAATGGGCCGGAACTCTGAGGCCGTTCCATTTTTCGTTTTAGGGACAGGTACAACTTTGGCCTTTTTCCAATCCAATGGGAACCTCGATGTTGTTAATATGCTGTTAAATATGTGAGCAATGAAGCGTAGAAGATATGGTAGCAACAGCTTAACGAACTTAGGTTCCAACAAATCTAAGCCTGTGGCATTTGATTTGATTGAAATAATGGCTTCCACAATATCTTCCTGTTGTATCCTTGCAAAGTTGAAGGAACTGTTTATACCAGTTGATTCATCTTCAATTAGAGGATCCACGGTCGAGGCTAAGTTTAAGGACGTTGGTGCGGTAGTAAACTTTTCATTGAGAGCATTACAGTCGATGTCTTCAGTTGACCTCTTACATCGTTTCCCTATACCGATTTCTCGCAAGTTGTTCCATAATTTTTTACCAGATGTTAGGTTACCAAGCTTGTGATCGTAGTAGATTCTTTTTGCCGTTCTAATCATTACGACGACTTGATTGCGTAGTCTACAATAGGATTTGTATAAATCCTCCAACTTGTATCGCCTCCAATGACTGTAGGCGGCATCCCGACGTGACATCATAGCAGCAATGTCGCCATTCAGCCAAGGAGGGGTACTATGTTTAACAAAACGGGTTTTTAGAGGAACATGCCGTTCGAAAAGGAGGTTGACATTATGACGTAAAAAACCTACTTGGTCATCTACGTTTTGCATAGCGTATAATGAGTTCCAGTTAATGCATTCAAAGTCATTCAACAACTCAGTTGTGTTTATGTTCCTATAATCTCGATATTGAAATTTATATTGATCAACCTGACATGCTACATCCAAACAGAGGAAAATCATATCGTGGTTTGAGAAACCAGGTGCAAAAAGCTGGGTATAAAGAAGTACCTTACCAGCGTCACTAGAAAAATAGAGATCTAGTAACGTACTAGACTCTTTAGTAAAGTGGGTAGGGGTAGAAAGGTTAACAGGACTCAAATTGAGTGCCCCAAATTCACTTAGAAAGTTTTCGGCTAAGCGCGTATTCAACAAGTTGCAGTTAAAATCACCACCAATTACAGTGTACGAATATAGGCAAGATAAAGACTCCAAAGTTGTTATTAAGGGAATGGTACTAATGTTGTTGTAAGGTCTGTATACAGATCCAACCAAAACGCTCTCAGTGCTACCAATAATACTGACAAACACATATTCTAAAGGACAACTATCATCTGACCTACATATAAACTTGCAGGTAAGCCCCTCACGCACGTATAGCGCGGCACCTCCACCTGAAGAGAATCTCCTATCGGCCCGATAAAGCCTGAAACCATTCAAATTAAGGACATCATCACATATGTCTGGTCGAAACCAAGTTTCGGACACAGAGATGATATCCACCTTCGAATTCACAAACAGATATCTAAATTCCCCCAATTTATTTGTCAGACTCTGGGCATTTAAATGACACATATTCAATCCGTTGTTATTTTGAGCCCTTAAAATTCTTATCATGTCGTACAAGTTCGTATCCATGGTACTACCAGTGAACCCCCTCATGTTGTTAGCTGCGCTCGCGATTATTGACTTTAGAATAAATAGCAAATGAGAAATATGAAGCAGCGAAAATAAGAATAAAAATAATATTTAGAAATATAAAGAAAATTTGGCAAAACATTGTCACAATAAAAATAATTATATAATAGTTAAAAATGGTATTTTTTAAAGAAAAATGAAGATGAAAAAAAAAGCAAATAAAGAAGGCTGTACAGAAAAATTTCAAAATAATATGATGAAGTTTCAATATACGGCTTACTGCAAGATTAATTTGACGTCATCACGGCAGCTTCTAAACATTCCAAGTTGTTAACAGCAAAACTCTCCCCATCAGCTGTAAGTTTAATATAGACATTGCCATATGATGTGTACGCATTACACAGTTGGTGATTGTTCCTCATGCGGACTGCATGATGAAGAAGAGTACGGGTATTATGGGATAGACTTTCATTCAAGAAACAAGCGTTGTCGGACTCTATACCCAAATCACGAAGTGAGAGTTGATGACTTTGTTGTTGTTTACGGTAGATGGCAATGTTCTTCAGTGTAGAGTTCCTCTCTTGCACATTATTAAACTTTAGAATGATAGGTGGTGCAACTGCACTTTTAGTTTTTCGAGATCGAGAGCGAAAAATATTCTTTAGAGCGGGCGCTTTGCAGTTAGCGGCTAAGCATAGATGGTTAAACAGTGATGTTAAGTTTTCCTCTCCTAAACAAGGAACTCCAAATAAAATAGCATCAGCCGCAAACTCTTTTTTCTCAGCGGCATCGATCTGTGCTTGCAATTTCAATAGCTTAGAGTTCAGCCCACTCATGTCAGTTAAATTTGTCTCGATACGGTCAACTCTCAGTACAACATCGGCTATCGTGGAGTTCGTTGTGGTTAACTTTGTGTCAAGAGCAAGTGCATCAGCTGTGTTGGATTCGATGCATTCAACCCGGCTCACAATATCGGTTATTGCAGTGTTAACTTTTTTGAGCTTTTCAGACCAAATTTTTTCAGTTTTCTCTAATCTTTCAAAGAGCTCACATCGAACTTTGGAAAGCTCATCGGTTATGCGATTTATAATCATATCAGTGTGTTTGTTTAAGTGATTTACCAATGCTGAAAGTGTAAGATATGACTCAGCTTTCTTGTTGAGTTTTGTTTTTATCAGAGCTGATTCTGAAGGAGAATTGATCTTCTGCGTCGGCGGTGCGGAAAGAGGAGTTTGTTGCTGTTGTTGCTTAGCATTGCTTAGCAGTTTTCCCGTTGCTGGAGAATTGATGCCCGATGGTGGTAGTGCAGATGAAGAAGCTGTGGTCGATGTCGATTGTGTGGGTAAGAGAGCAAGTTGCGATGCTGTAGATGTTTTTGAACGTGTGGTAGACATTGTTTATGTATGTAGTGAAATGTGAAAATGGTGAAGAAATATAAGAAATATCAAGAAATTTCAATAATTGAAATGAAAAATTGTAGCCGTCTCCTGCTTCTAATCTACCTCCCTGTCAATCTTGAGCCAAACTAGTTCAACCGTTCGTAAAAATTACTTACACAACGTTCAACGGGTAAGCTTGTAAAATTAAAAGTATCCTATAGTCGTCCTCTGATTCCAAGCTACCCATAAAATTGAGCCAAGTCGGTTCAGCTGTTTTAAGATATAACGTTATGACAAAGTAACGTTTACCGGGTCAGCTAGCAGGATGAAAAGCATCTTATACCCGTCTACGGAGTCTAAGCTACCTCTCCATCAATTTTGACCCAAATCGATCAAGCCGTTCTTAGAAATTACTTATTATGGTAAAATAATGTTTGCTGGGTCAGCTAGTAGCTGTCTTTTGGTTCTAAGCTACCTCCCCATCAATTTTGAGCCAAGTCGGTAAGCTGTTCTTATATATGGCAAAACAACGTTTACCGGGTCAGCAAGTATAATAAAAAGAATCACGCATACAAATAATGATTAAAATTAATTAATGAATGAATGCATACAGAAATATTTCATTCGCGTCGATCCAGCTTTGTAGTTGCAATAAAGATATCGACTGCAGCGCTACCTGCCGGGCTGTTTTGTGGATCTAAACCATCCAGGCCACAACCTGAACTTATTCAAAGAAATCACTCAAATCGATCCAGCCGTTTAGAAAGAGTTCAGTGACATACACACGTAGAGTAGAATTTTATATATAAAGACATACAGAACTTTGTTGAAAGTTTATAATTCTTAAAGTCTCCCACCTAATGAACAAAGAGTGGTCCGTCAAAATATTGTAGCCGTATGCAAATGAAAACAAGAAAATCGCTCGTGCCTTTAATTTTTTTTTCTGTTTACTCAGTAACAACAACAATGACGGAGCTGTTTCTGGTAGGACCATATTCTAACATTTATAATTGGATAAATACAACTTATTAAATTTTTTTTTCCGAAATAGACACAACGGAGCACGGTTGATGGTCCTAAACTCTTGCAACGAGTGCAGTGGTCTGCAGTGCGTCCGCGTTTCCTTCTGTCTGTCTATCTGTCTGTATTTGCAGCTAAAGCCTTAATTACTGGTCCAATTTAAAAAAAAAATCGAAAGTCGGAGTGTGAGTCAGTTTGCTTTACTTATTTTTTTTTTTTTTTAATTAAGAACCTCAATGAAGTCCTTTGCTTATGTCAAATAAGTGTTGAAAATACAAAAGTAGCTGAAATGCTGATTAATTATTTTCTTATGTTGAAAACTTTCGAAATGGTGTTGAGAACGAATCAATATTTGTTAAGTTTTAAAGGGATAATGGCTTTAAATTCTTTTAATTGTTTTATAATTTTTTTTATGAAACCATGTCTATTGTGAAACCTTGGCGTACTGTAATTTTCTGAAAAAAAATATAACAGCTTTGGGTCCTGCGGTTGATTTATTCATTTCCAACAGGCTAAGGCTTGAAATTTCAGATAGATCTTCCTGTTCTTAATTGAAGAAGTTCTCGTGCTCACCTTCGTCACCACAAAATCGGTAAATGTCAGATTCATGTACCCAGTCTTGCATTTTATGCGAAAAGAGATAAATAGCTTTCATTTCCTCTTTTCAATGGATTTTTCATATTTTTTTCATCTCAACACGAGGTCGTAAAAAATAGTCCAATATGCATTCTCATTAATTTTTATACCAATAAGAAGAAAAATAGCATATACAAACAACAAAAATAATCTTCTCATGATAGGAAAACGAAATAAAAAAAATGTTCCACATACGCCACAGTGAACACAATTCCTGTATTTAATTTAAATTAATTTCTGTCAGCCTTATTAAGAATCAAGGGTAAATCGTTGCTATAATGAAAATTCAGATTTTGTTTCAACTTAAATTGAAGCCTATTGTCGAATAAAAAAGTTCATGTTTTTTTCAAAATCCTGATTTTTCATTGTTTTTCTGCCAGCAATATGAAATCTTTTCTTCTCCCACAATTTGGGTTTTTAAAAAAGATACTAATCAATTTTGCACATAAATGAATTTTCAGTCTATTAGCACGCTCACACTCTGACGTTAAACAACAAAGACCCAAACTTCTTATCTATCTCTCTCCGTGTCAACATTATTCCACACATTTAAAATGTCTCACATCTTTTTTTTCAAAACATTCCTACTTGGAGTCGTAGTTTTAGACTGTCACTGTCTACATCGAAAATAAAACCTTACTCGCTCTTGTCCAATGTCAGCCTAGACCCTAGCTACTTGGTGTAGTCTCTTTCGTTTTTGTCAAATCACAGTCTCGTTCTCTCCGTCTACGCGATTTACATATGTTTATTTTGTTTGTTTCTGTCGGTTTTCGAATATTATTTATTGGTTTTCAATTAGCTTATGACACACTTGTGTATTTGTCATTGTGCGTGTAAATGGCCAAATCAGTCAACAGTGATCTATCATAAACCGCACAGACAGCGGCTGCGGGCGCCAGCCACCGACCGTGACGAAGAGCATAAAAGTTTGTTTTTCTTTTGTCGGCTAATATTTTTTTCGTGGGGTCTTAATGAAGGCAAGCCTAAACATTCCGTCAAAATGGATTTTCGTAAGTATTTTTTTTTCTACTAGCAAAGCAATCTGCAATCTAAACTCTGAGAGAACGGTTACCAACGTCATTGTCATGAGTGTTTTTGTTATCGGTTGAGTTGCAGCTAGAGTATCTGCAAACTTGTTGGAGAATTCTGACAGCTGCTCGCTGACTTCATATTTTTGTTTACCAAATGTCACTTTTTTTGTTTTTTGTTTGAGTAATGTTATCGATAACGATAACAATAATGACTACATAATTCAGCGTTGTTCTCTATCGCTCTGCTGCTTTTCCAGTCACTTTTGTGTTTTTGTTATTGTTGGGCCACAGGTTGGTGCAGATACGGAGATATTATTTTATCTTATTTATTGTTGTTTCATTTTTGTTTGGATGAATTCGTGTTTCTCTCGTTTGAATTGGCAAATATCGCTTCTATATCGTTCTCAATGTGTAAACACACTAAATACAAACATCTTTAGAGATATGTGGGATTTAATCAGACTTGAGAAGGGGTTAACGCCTTCGGTTTAAGTTTGTGAACCAATTAATTGAATACGAGATGATTCTGGAGGATAATGTTTATAAATGGATACAAATATACGACATACTCTTTGGGTGTGCTATTTATTTTTGTCTGGCTCAATTAATGGGCCGGAGAGATGATTGCGTGTTCTGTTCGAGTTTTTGGGATGTTTGGAATTTTTTTTTTTTTTTATTGAATAAGTACTGTAGCTTAACTTGTTTGATTAAGATAATTGTGTCGAGTCTGGAGTAAGCATATTGATCTTGATGAAATAATAAATTTTCAAGATACAGGTTTGGTGCTCAGTTAAAGAGCTGTTGAGAATTATTAGGTATTGCGTGCCTTAAGATTCTAAATAAAGAACATATTATGAGGAATAAAAAAATTATATGGTTGGGAAAATTTACACTTGAATCTATACCGAAGAGTTTGTTTGTTTGTTTGATCGCGCTAATCTAAGAAACTACTCGTTTAAGATGTAAAATTCTTTTTGTGTTGGATAGTCCATTAATCGAGGAAGGCCTAGGCTACTTAACATTAAGCTGCGACCAATAGGAGCGCAGAATCAGTGGAAAACTTAAAAAAAAAACGGCAAAAAATTATTCATTTCTCACGTTGATCTCAGGAACTGGTAAATCAAATTGAACTATTCTTTTAGTGTTGAATAGTTCATTTATCGAGGAAGGCCTAGGCTACTTAACATTAAGCTGCGACCAATAAGAGCAAAGCATCAGTGAAAAATATTGCTTAAACGGGGAAAATTTTATCTACATATTTGAAGGCTTCCGTTGCGTGCGCTGCGTACGCGGCAGGTTGGTCAGGCAAATGCTATAAAATACCTGCTCAGATTAAAATTTTGGGAGTTCATTTGATTTGTGAATGTAATTGTTTGCACTATTTGCACAGATTATTGTGTAGAAATAATCATTTTAATATTTTGCCCAAGTCGAAACTCCAAAATTTGCTCAGTTAAAAGAAACAAAAAAAACTTCGACTAAAGGAGAAAAATAACGATGCAGAAGTTAACAAAATTGTTGTATTGTATTGTATTGTTTATTTCAAAATCGCTTACAAAGTAAGACATAGTCTTATAAAGTTTTGCAGCCTTTAAATTAATTTAGATTTTAAATTTTTTAAACTTAAAAGAACAAAAAAAGAAAAGAAAAAAAGGAAAATTAACATTACATTATAAATATTCACAAATAATACGAGAAAAAAAAAAGATAAACAAAATTAATGAGGCCCTACCTAATCAATGATTTGCCAAATAATTAAAAACTAGATTTCGAAACTGTTTCGCGCTTTTTGTACTTCTCATCGCAAGAGGGAGGGAGTTCCAAAGGCGTGTAACGTGGACAAAAAATTGACGCTCAGTAACAAGATAATTAAAACGAGGTTGTATGAGTACAAAGGTCCTCGTTGAACTGGGGAAGTTCAGCCTGGAATATAGATAATCCGGTTGTCGAGTTTGAATGATTTCGTGCAGGTAACATAACGATCGGAAGTTTATTAAATTGTCTATATTGCAGCCAGAAATACGTGGCACAAAGTTGGATACGTGGTCATACCGTCGCAGATTAAAAACATAGCGGGTAATGTTATTGTATGCAACATTTAATTTACGGCTAGTAGCAGAGTCCAAATTACAAAAAACTTCACATGAATACAGCATAATTGGTAACAAGAGGGTTTTGGCAAGCAGTAATTTAGTTTTTGTTGGGGTGAAACTTCGAGTTACCTGAAGAGCGCGAAGACTACCATAGACTTTTCCAATAGCACTATGAAGGTGGTCATTCCATGTAAGGGTGCGGTTGAAGATAAGTCCTAGGTTCCTAGCTGTGCTTACATAATCGATTATTTCGTCTCCTAACTTTAAGGGGTTAAGGCCCGACAGATCAAAGGCTTTACGATGAATCGGAAGTGCTGTTGATTTGAGAGGATTTAAGCAAAGACGATTCCTTTTTGACCATTGCAGAATGCGGTGTAGGTCCTCATTCATCAAAGCCACGGCTTCATTTTTTCCTGCAAGGTGACGACTTATAAAGAGCTGCACATCATCGGCATACAGATGAACCTTACAGTTTTCAACAACACGTGGCAGCTCGTTCACATACAGTGAGAAAAGGATAGGTCCGAGGATAGATCCTTGAGGCACTCCAGCAAGAACATTTAGAAAGGTGGAAGACCGTTCATTTGCCACCACGCATTGTTGTCTTCCGGTAAGGTACGAATGAACCAGCTTACAAGATTCTTGGGAAAAACCAAAACTATTTCTTAGCTTTTGACAGAGAATCGGGTGACTAACAGTATCAAAGGCCTTTGAAAAGTCCAATAATGTTAGCAGTGTTATTTGATCATTGTCTATTGCGATTCTTATTTCATCAGTCACAAGAAGTAAAGCGGATTTGCAACTGCGCTTTGCACGAAAACCAGATTGGCAGGAGTTTAAAAGATTGTTGATGGTTAAGTAACTCTGTAACTGCTTTAAAATAGTTTTTTCAAATACTTTTGAAAGAAACGGGAGAATGGCAATGGGCCGGAACTCTGAGGCCGTTCCATTTTTCGTTTTAGGGACAGGTACAACTTTGGCCTTTTTCCAATCCAATGGGAACCTCGATGTTGTTAATATGCTGTTAAATATGTGAGCAATGAAGCGTAGAAGATATGGTAGCAACAGCTTAACGAACTTAGGTTCCAACAAATCTAAGCCTGTGGCATTTGATTTGATTGAAATAATGGCTTCCACAATATCTTCCTGTTGTATCCTTGCAAAGTTGAAGGAACTGTTTATACCAGTTGATTCATCTTCCAGTTGTGTTTATGTTCCTATAATCTCGATATTGAAATTTATATTGATCAACCTGACATGCTACATCCAAACAGAGGAAAATCATATCGTGGTTTGAGAAACCAGGTGCAAAAAGCTGGGTATAAAGAAGTACCTTACCAGCGTCACTAGAAAAATAGAGATCTAGTAACGTACTAGACTCTTTAGTAAAGTGGGTAGGGGTAGAAAGGTTAACAGGACTCAAATTGAGTGCCCCAAATTCACTTAGAAAGTTTTCGGCTAAGCGCGTATTCAACAAGTTGCAGTTAAAATCACCACCAATTACAGTGTACGAATATAGGCAAGATAAAGACTCCAAAGTTGTTATTAAGGGAATGGTACTAATGTTGTTGTAAGGTCTGTATACAGATCCAACCAAAACGCTCTCAGTGCTACCAATAATACTGACAAACACATATTCTAAAGGACAACTATCATCTGACCTACATATAAACTTGCAGGTAAGCCCCTCACGCACGTATAGCGCGGCACCTCCACCTGAAGAGAATCTCCTATCGGCCCGATAAAGCCTGAAACCATTCAAATTAAGGACATCATCACATATGTCTGGTCGAAACCAAGTTTCGGACACAGAGATGATATCCACCTTCGAATTCACAAACAGATATCTAAATTCCCCCAATTTATTTGTCAGACTCTGGGCATTTAAATGACACATATTCAATCCGTTGTTATTTTGAGCCCTTAAAATTCTTATCATGTCGTACAAGTTCGTATCCATGGTACTACCAGTGAACCCCCTCATGTTGTTAGCTGCGCTCGCGATTATTGACTTTAGAATAAATAGCAAATGAGAAATATGAAGCAGCGAAAATAAGAATAAAAATAATATTTAGAAATATAAAGAAAATTTGGCAAAACATTGTCACAATAAAAATAATTATATAATAGTTAAAAATGGTATTTTTTAAAGAAAAATGAAGATGAAAAAAAAAGCAAATAAAGAAGGCTGTACAGAAAAATTTCAAAATAATATGATGAAGTTTCAATATACGGCTTACTGCAAGATTAATTTGACGTCATCACGGCAGCTTCTAAACATTCCAAGTTGTTAACAGCAAAACTCTCCCCATCAGCTGTAAGTTTAATATAGACATTGCCATATGATGTGTACGCATTACACAGTTGGTGATTGTTCCTCATGCGGACTGCATGATGAAGAAGAGTACGGGTATTATGGGATAGACTTTCATTCAAGAAACAAGCGTTGTCGGACTCTATACCCAAATCACGAAGTGAGAGTTGATGACTTTGTTGTTGTTTACGGTAGATGGCAATGTTCTTCAGTGTAGAGTTCCTCTCTTGCACATTATTAAACTTTAGAATGATAGGTGGTGCAACTGCACTTTTAGTTTTTCGAGATCGAGAGCGAAAAATATTCTTTAGAGCGGGCGCTTTGCAGTTAGCGGCTAAGCATAGATGGTTAAACAGTGATGTTAAGTTTTCCTCTCCTAAACAAGGAACTCCAAATAAAATAGCATCAGCCGCAAACTCTTTTTTCTCAGCGGCATCGATCTGTGCTTGCAATTTCAATAGCTTAGAGTTCAGCCCACTCATGTCAGTTAAATTTGTCTCGATACGGTCAACTCTCAGTACAACATCGGCTATCGTGGAGTTCGTTGTGGTTAACTTTGTGTCAAGAGCAAGTGCATCAGCTGTGTTGGATTCGATGCATTCAACCCGGCTCACAATATCGGTTATTGCAGTGTTAACTTTTTTGAGCTTTTCAGACCAAATTTTTTCAGTTTTCTCTAATCTTTCAAAGAGCTCACATCGAACTTTGGAAAGCTCATCGGTTATGCGATTTATAATCATATCAGTGTGTTTGTTTAAGTGATTTACCAATGCTGAAAGTGTAAGATATGACTCAGCTTTCTTGTTGAGTTTTGTTTTTATCAGAGCTGATTCTGAAGGAGAATTGATCTTCTGCGTCGGCGGTGCGGAAAGAGGAGTTTGTTGCTGTTGTTGCTTAGCATTGCTTAGCAGTTTTCCCGTTGCTGGAGAATTGATGCCCGATGGTGGTAGTGCAGATGAAGAAGCTGTGGTCGATGTCGATTGTGTGGGTAAGAGAGCAAGTTGCGATGCTGTAGATGTTTTTGAACGTGTGGTAGACATTGTTTATGTATGTAGTGAAATGTGAAAATGGTGAAGAAATATAAGAAATATCAAGAAATTTCAATAATTGAAATGAAAAATTCTCTTTTTTCACTGGTTGTCGCGGCGATTTTTTAAATGCAATGTTAGGCCACTACTTTGGCAAAAATAAATTCGCGCACTTAAGTAATTAATGTCAGCGATAAACAATGTAAGAAAACTTTGTCTGAGGACGTCTTAAAATTGCATCTATTCGTTATGCATTATTATTAACATGTTCGAGTTAGAGAGGTATTTGAATTAGGGAGAGTTCGACTTAGGGAATGCTTTTAGTATGGAAGGAAAACTGAAGCTTGAAGGGAATGATAGGAGAGTCGACTGATACAATTTTAAAATAACCTCGCAACAAAATTCCCACGCGTAATGGACGATGAAGAGGCGGTCGAAGTCGCGGGCAACTGCTTGTACATAATAAAGAGAGTTGGCACAGTTCGCGACAAAAAAAAATCAATATTTTACTAGAACTTCTAATTCCACATTCTAATAGTAGTCCAGTCAATGAACGAAAAAAATTGCCTTCACCTCAAAAAAAATCCAACAGTTTTGAAACTTGGCACACTTACTAAGGGATGTCTGGTGATGACCCAAAAAAAAGTCCCCAAGAATCCGATGTGAGCTCTAGCGGCAGTTAAGAGAAACATGGAGTTTGTTTCAGTTTTTCACGTTTATCTCAAAAACTATTTGTCGTATCAAAAAATTTTGTACTACAAAATTAAAGCTCATTAAATTTTATAAAAAAAAGCTCTTATGAACTTTTTCGTACCTCTTATAGTTTATAAAATAACTCTAGCGGCAGTGAAGAGAAACATACGGTTTTTTCGGTTTTTCGGGTTTATCTTGAAAACTATTTGTCGTATCAAAAAATAATCTTCTACAAAATTAAAGCTTATTAAATTTCCGAAAGAAAAAAAAATTAGGTTATAAATAACTCCACCCACATTGAAGGAAAACAAGTAATTTTTTCATGCTTATCTTGGAAATGTTTTCTCGTATTAGTCCAGACAATAAACAATAAACATTCGCATAGAGCTGAAAATTGGTACAGAGCATAAGAACACCGATTAAAGTAAAATGTCAAAAGTCTCCAAAAATCCCATGTGTGCATAAGAAATTATTCAAGGTCAAATGTCGGAAATGTTGGTTTTTCATGCATATCTTTGAAACGGGGGAAGCTATCAAAAAAAGTATATCAAAGGCTTGTACGCCTTGTAATTCTCTAAAAAAAAATTATGACACTTTTTTTCCTACGAGCAAGCGTTTAGAAAATATTGCGATTTTAAACTGTGTCAAATGTCGAAAATAATGGTTTTTTGCGTATTACTCTTAAACGGTGAGTCCGATTGAAAAAATTTCTATGAAAAACTTGTAGATTATGTGGTTTTCTATATAAAAACATTTTTTTTTTCAAGCTGTCAGAAAAAAAAAATAATTTGGTCAAAACTCAAAATTTCGATTTTTTTATAATTAGCTCCTAAGCCCTGTACAAAATTCGCATAGAGCTGAAAATTGGTACAGAGCATTAGAACACCGATTAAAGTAAAATGTCAAAAGTCCCCAAAAATCCCATGTGTGCATAAGAAATTATTCAAGGTTAAATGTCGAATATGTTGGTTTTTTATATTTAACTCTGCAGATTTAATACAATATTTTCTAAACGCTTGCTCGTAGGAAAAAAAAGTGTCATAATTTTTTTTTAGAGAATTACAAGGCGTACAAGCCTTTGATATACTTTTTTTTGATAGCTTCCCCCGTTTCAAAGATATGCATGAAAAACCAACATTTCCGACATTTGACCTTGAATAATTTCTTATGCACACATGGGATTTTTGGGGACTTTTGACATTTTACTTTAATCGGTGTTCTAATGCTCTGTACCAATTTTCAGCTCTATGCGAATTTTGTACAGGGCTTAGGAGCTAATTATAAAAAAATCGAAATTTTGAGTTTTGACCAAATTATTTTTTTTTTCTGACAGCTTGAAAAAAAAAATGTTTTTATATAGAAAACCACATAATCTACAAGTTTTTCATAGAAATTTTTTCAATCGGACTCACCGTTTAAGAGTATTACGCAAAAAACCATTATTTTCGACATTTGACACAGTTTAAAATCGCAATATTTTCTAAACGCTTGCTCGTAGGAAAAAAAGTGTCATAATTTTTTTTTTAGAGAATTACAAGGCGTACAAGCCTTTGATATACTTTTTTTGATAGCTTCCCCCGTTTCAAAGATATGCATGAAAAACCAACATTTCCGACATTTGACCTTGAATAATTTCTTATGCACACATGGGATTTTTGGAGACTTTTGACATTTTACTTTAATCGGTGTTCTTATGCTCTGTACCAATTTTCAGCTCTATGCGAATGTTTATTGTTTATTGTCTGGACTAATACGAGAAAACATTTCCAAGATAAGCATGAAAAAATTACTTGTTTTCCTTCAATGTGGGTGGAGTTATTTATAACCTAATTTTTTTTTCTTTCGGAAATTTAATAAGCTTTAATTTTGTAGAAGATTATTTTTTGATACGACAAATAGTTTTCAAGATAAACCCGAAAAACCGTATGTTTCTCTTCACTGCCGCTAGAGTTATTTTATAAACTATAAGAGGTACGAAAAAGTTCATAAGAGCTTTTTTTTATAAAATTTAATGAGCTTTAATTTTGTAGTACAAAATTTTTTGATACGACAAATACTTTTTGAGATAAACGTGAAAAACTGAAACAAACTCCATGTTTCTCTTAACTGCCGCTAGAGCTCACGTCGGATTCTTAGGGACTTTTTTTTGGGTCATCACCAGACATCCCTTAGTAAGTGTGCCAAGTTTCAAAACTGTTGGATTTTTTTTGAGGTGAAAACCTTTATTGACTGGACTATAGTACGACTAAGGAACTAATCTCTATTTTTTAACATACTTAAAAAGTAACAAATAATTGTATCAAAGATAAAAATCTTATAAGGTTTAAGCCATGTATTAGAAACAGTTTCTGTCGTTTTCGAGGTAACGGGTGATTTTTTAAGAGGTTTAGAACTTCTTTTTTTTTTAAACACAAAAAATTCGAAAAAATTAATGAAATATTTATTTGAATCGATAGTTTGAACCTTGCATGCAAATGTTGACCGCGGCTGCGTCTCAGGTAGCCCATCCGCTGAGTCCAATTTTGGCATACTCTTTCACACATATCGGCCGGTATCTCACGAATGAATGCATGGATGTTGGCTTCCAGTGCGTCAATCGAAGCGGGCTTGTCCCTATAGACATTAACCTTGACATACCCCCACAAAAAATAGTCTAATGGTGTCAAATCGCAAGATCTAGGCGGCCAATTGACCGGCCCGAAACGTGAAATTAACTGTTCACCAAACTCGCCTCGCAATTGCGCCATTGTTTCGCGTGCTGTGTGGCATGTGGCACCGTCTTGTTGAAACCACATATCATGCAAGTCAAGAACTTCCATTTCGGGCAAAAAAAGTTTGTTATCATCGCTCGGTAGCGTTCACCATTGACAGTAACGCTGCGATTCGCATCATCTTTGAAGAAATATGGCCCAATAATGCCGCCGGCCCATAAACCGCACCAAACAGTGGCTTTTTCGGGATGCATTGGTAGCTGTTGCAATGCTTCTGGCTGATCTTCACTCCAAATGCGGCAATTTTGCTTATTTACGTACCCATTCAACCAAAAATGAGCCTCATCGCTGAACATAATTTTTCAATAAAAAAGCGGATCCTCGGCCAGCTTTCCAAGAGCCCATTCACCAAAAATTCGGCGTTGTGGTAGGTCGGCTGGCTTTAGTTCTTGCACCAGCTGTATCTTAAAAGGCTTTACGCCCAAATCCTTCCGCAAACTTTTTCACGTAGTGCTGTAACAAAGGCCTAACTGCTGGGAACGGCGCCGAATCGACATTTCGCGGTCTTCTGTCACACTAGCTGATACGGCCGCAATATTTTCTTCACTACGCACAGTACGTAAACGTGTTGGTGGTTTAATGTCCAACAAAGTAAATTTGGTGCGAAATTTGGTCACAATCTTCCGAATAGACTGCTCAGAAGGTCGAGAATGCCGATCATAAAATGGAAACAGCGCGCGATGAACATTTCGAACCGAGCACGAATTTTGATAGTAAAATTCAATAATTTGCAAGCGTTGTTCATTTGTAAGACGATCCATGGTTAAATTGCAAACCAAACTGAAGCTGTTTGACAGTGACACAAGGTACTAAACACACGTCAGCTGTCAAAACCAGTGTTGCCAAAACCAAACCAGCTAAAAAATCACCCGTTATTTGCCATAGGAATCATGAAATCGACATTTTTAGTCAAAAGCAGGTTTTGCATGTCTTCTCATCCAGAATTTTTGGACTTATTCACAAAAACTGACATTTTTCTCCACTAAGTCCCTATTTCATGTTTGGACAAAAAAGGATGCGACCAAATGTGAAGAATAAGATGGAGGAACCAGCAGTTCGTAGCTCAATTCGACATTTGCCCCCACCGACAGTTGAATTTCACTGTTTCGACTGCTCGTTGATATTCATGGATTAAATGATAAAGCAGCGTTAAACACTGCTCTGAAGTGGTAGCGCTTGTTGCCCGCTGTGAGCAAACGTGGAACCCATCGTACCGCTAGCTTTCTTAAGCATAAGAATTTTCTATTTTTCAAAATCCCTGCTTTCTCAGCTATCTTGCACACCTTCAATCGGCTGGCGCGCGGTCTGCCAACTGTTTTCGGGGCATTTGGACGAGGCTCATCAAAATGATGATGCTATGACGAAGGAAATTAGACACACCGAAACACCGAACACACAGCAAAAACAAGAATTATTACGCCGAGCGGTATTGCTGTTTTTCCATTTTTCTAAAATCCATGGGCACTCCGCTTCCCCCCACGGTCAAAACAAAAGTACAAGTCGAATTCGACTGAAACGTCTATAATAGCCGTTTGTCGGGAATGTACTACTGAAATGTCTACCATAGAATGTACTACACAAACTAAATGGGTCCGCCGATATTGGCGCTATCAAACGGTGAGGCTAAGAACCTAATTATCCGCCCACTCTCGAGTTCCTTCAATGCTCATTTTTGAGGGCAGATCGTCCTGGCTTTTTTGAACTTTTACTAATTTTTATCAATTGGGCTGGCTCTCTAATTGACTATTAAAAAATGTTTTTCCTTGGATCTGAATCTGTTTGACCTAATTTCGATAAAAGTTATAACTTCTAACTAACGCTAGATCATCAATATCGAGGGAATGTAGTATAATAAAATCCTGAACGTACTATTCAGACATTTTTCATACGTCTATACTATTCCTTAAATAGATTTTTGAATAGGCTCGACCAATTTGCTTTTTTTCTTTTTCTGTGAAGGTCGCAAGAACAGCTTTAGGTAATTATGTCTTGTGTTAATACCTTCCTTGTACACTTTCATTCCAGGAATAAAATCGCTCAACTACATATCCTCATGTAACGTGTAATGCAGAAGACGATAAATAATGTCGTGGAAAGCCTTAAGATCGTTAAACAGATGATGATAGAGATACGTGCCAATAATAGTGTTGTAGAAAGATTTAAAACGCATGGAGATGGATCAATTTTCTTGCAGTGGCGATTCCTGGTCCTCATCCTTGGTTTACCTACGACCCTCGGAAAAGTTAAGACAATAATAAAAAAAAAAAAAACTCAAAACTGTTGTTGTTCAAAAGTTTTTTTTTTAATTTATGATAAAATTTTTAGTAAGGAAAAATGTTAATTTTATATATTTCAAAAAAAATAAAATAAATTAACAAAACATAATGTCCGACAGTTATGATTTAAAACAAATATTAAAATACAAAAATCAAAATAATTAAGAAACTCGAAAAATATTTTTAGTGAAAATTTAAATATAGGTAAAGTAAAAACTGCTTTCACAATTATTGAAATTACAATTTATATTCAGTTTTAAATATTAAATTGAAGTTATAAAAAGAAAAAGATTTGTAAAATCCTTAGAGCTATTTTTTCGTAAAGAATTTTTTTCTTCTTCTAAATAAAATGTTTAAAAAATTCTTAAAAGAAGAAGTTAGTGTTTTTAGCGAATTCATGACGGATGTTTTTTTTTATTATTTTTTTTTTAAGTCAAAATAAACCTTAGTAGCCATTCAATTTTGTTGAGCAAAAATCGACAATGTTTGTTTTTGTTCTCTATGTTCTTCTTGATTGATCAACGAAAAAAAATATTTTTTTTTATTTCACAATATTAAAAATTTTTGTTTGCTTTTTTTCAAAATTCCAGATTTCACATGTCGCTGGTTCTACGGAAGGACCTCGTAAGTAGAAAAATCAGTTTTTGGAAATTAGGCTCAAAAAATGCACAAAAATCAGAGCCACCTTTTGGCATTTTTGGTTAAATGTGTTTGTTCTAAAAAATTTTAGAAAACACGAAAATACAAAACCTCGAAAATTTTTTTTTGTGAAATGAAAATACAGTACCTCGTTAGTCTCAAAATGGAGATTTTGAGTCGTTTTTTTCTGTGAAGATTTAATCGAAAAATTTTAAACTTAATTATTCAAATGAGTGTTTTTTGGTTTGTATTTATTCTCAGGCAAACAATGAGATATAAATTTTTTGAAAATATTTTATAATAAATTAGCTACAAGGAATATAAGTTGAGGCAAATACATACGAGGTCCTTTCGGTTTTTTAGTTTCAGAAAATTTTTGAAACATACGAGGTACTGTAAAAACAGTTTTTTAGTGATTGTGGAAAACACCCCAAAAGTTCTAACGAGGTCCTTCCGTAGAACCAGCGATGTATCTTTATAAAACCTAAAAACTGACATGCCAAATTTATTTTTCAAGAATTTTCAAAAAATTTGATTAAAACAAAATTATTAAAAAAAAAAAAAAAATCGCTCTAACGATTTTCAAAACAAAAATTTTTCATAAATTTAAATTTTATACTAGAAAACTCTTTTTCAATTGAAATTTTCAGTTTAAGAACAAAACCTTTTTTGAGTTTCTTAATATTTTATATTAATACCCCGCTGTTGAAGCCATGGGCAAGTACGTGCGACCCTAATAAGAATATCTAATTAGAATGTACATAATCCGCCTTATTTATTATCAAATCTTAAAGGTATCTTTAATATTTGGTTTGTTTACCGCTTTGTTTTGACGGTAAGTTTTCATTTTATGACTATTCTTAAGTATACTTAAAATACATATTTCAAGGTCTTAAAAATCTTAAACATAAAAAACGTCAAAAACTGAAAATTTGTCATCTAAATAAAGCCGTAAACAATCGGCTTTAATATATTATTTAAGATTTGAGTATAGGTAGGTACATAAATAAGAGGAATTATGTACTAAATACTCAAAATGAAGAAATTGATTTACCTAAATCAAAACAGCGACTATGAGCATAATCGTTTCGTGTTGGCGAACACGTGCGTCATCGTACGTCGTCGTGCTAATTGATATAGAAACATTAGAAACACTACAACTACGACCACGAAAGTTGCTTAAGAGTTAAAAATGTGTATCTGTGTGCCTTCTCAGTCGAAGGGAATCGCTTTTTTTTTGCGCTCAACCTTCTCTTTATTTTTACAGGCGTTTAGTGGAATGTATGCGTCTATCTCTCTCTGAAGATTGTATGCAAATAGTGACCGCAAATTTTTACGGTATCAGAGATTTTTTGTGTATGCCAAATTCTCATCAAAGGGAAGGGAATCGCTTTTTTTTGCGCTTAACCTTCTCTTTATTTTTACATGCGTTTATTGGAATGTTTGTGTCTACTGTTTTTGAAGATTGTATGAAAATAGTAACCGCAATTGTTTACGGTAGCAAAGCGGTGTATCAAATAGATTTTCTGCACAAGTTATTTCTTGTGTATGCCACGTTCTGGTTCAAAGGGAATCGCTTTTTTTTGCGCTAAACTTTTTTTTTTTGTGTTCAGGCATTTATTAAAGTGTTTGAAACTATACATTTTTGAACTGTTGATTTGCGGAAGAATATTAAATATCTGAAAATACATTTATTTTTTGAAATTCTTGGTTTACCGCCGATATACTTGGTTACTATGAGGAATCGCCCCTGTTTTCTTGCACCCTTGTTACACTTTCCTTTGAAACTCCTGTTTTCGACATAAACAGCAACATAATTAATTTATAAATTTTAGTTGGCCAAAGACCAAAAGACGTTATTATTGACCTTCAACAAATTTTCAAAGTAATTCTTGATTTTTTTCTATCCTACAGTTCTGAAAACCTCTTCAGCTAAAAAGAAAATTCTCAAAAGCCACTTTCTTTTCCAACACTCGTTTGTACAATTTCACAGGAAATAACCTTTGCTTTCAACCCTCTTAAGCATTTCACAAAACCCACGTCTTCAAGGAATTACAACACTCTCTAGTTACCACTCAAGTGTCATAGTCGCAAGGAAAATTGAGAGCTCTGACACACATGTTTGTGTATTCTCTTTTATGTTTATTAATTTTTTTTTGTTTTAATTTCTTGGAACAATTTCAAAAATTGTTGGCTTAAACTGTCTAAAACATTCGTACTGTTTGCCACAACCTTTCTCTCTACCAAACCAACAAGTAGAGCGAAACGTAATCGCTTGCCATAAAATTGATTGAGTTACAAATGTTCTCTGACGGACTCAAACCACTTTTTTTTTGCTAAATAGGATTTGCCAGACAACATTTTCAGGAATGCACCAACACAAAAAAAAGTTTGTATGTATTTCACTGAAGGGTAAATAGCAACAATAACAAGAAAAAATTGAAATAGACAAGAAGTCGTGTGTGTTTGTGACTTGTGAGTTGCAATGTTCAGTCTTCAGAATGACAAGTTTTAAGTCACATATCACATTATATTAAAGTGGAACAGGAAGGCAAAATTAACAAGATGTTCCTTAAGTTGAAGACAATAAATTTAAAGGGTAGTCTAGCAAAATATGGCACTGGAGGATCATACTTATTTATTGACCCAATTTTCGGCAGCTAAACATAGAAACCTGAATGTAAGTAAAGGATAGACATCTTGTTGAAAATTGAGTTATGGAAAAGATAGAACATATTCGGGTAGAGTGAAATTTTATGTCACGTAGTTGAAGACCGAATGTTTTCCTGAATTATATTTGCTAAACATCCTTGTGGATTTATTTTAGTGGCTTTTCAAAAAACAATGAAGATTTTCTTCAATTAGAGAACAACTCCTTTCAATTTACATCACAATTTTTGGCTTGTATTTTCCTGAGACATCATTGATATTGGCTCACATGTTAAATCTATTCCGAGCAGCTGTTTTCATTAAACAAATGACCCACAAGTGACAGGACCACATCCTATCGTTGAATTAACAACTTGCTCAAGGATACATGAACCAATTAGGATGCAAGTATAATGCAACCCAAAAGTGCCATGATTCCGATCTACTAATTTTGTGTGTATACACTTTTGAGGAAGTGTTTCTGTGTTTTTTGTTGGATGGAAAATGTTCATATTCAAATTAACGACAGTGACTAACCACCAGCAGTTTTCAAACTATCTTGGAAAGTGGTAGAAATAAAAATAACCGAGTTCTTAAAGTTTGCTTATTTCAAAGTAACTGTTGTGTACCGCCGCAGGACTTAGGTTAAGATTTTCTGTTTAAGATTGCGAAAAGTTTTCATGGAAAGCCAAAGAATATTTTCCTGTTTATTTTATTTTGTTTAAGTTTTCGAAGCGACTAGGGCAATGAGAAGTTGAAAGTTGATTTTGAATGAATTTGAATTGAGATGTTGTTGGAACCTCAATGAAAAGTCAATACACAAAGGAAATTGTGTACTTCAGTTCATGTATAAATGATAACCTCCTCCCCGATTTAAGAAAAAAATAAGGTCTTACAGATCAGTCCTTTGAATTTCATTTTTAGAGCAGAAATAGAAAACTTAGCCTCACAATATGAATTTAGTTAAGGGGTGTCCAAACCTGAGAATTATATTCAAGGTGATGATGAACAAATTAAGTTCATATAAAGAGCACGGGTCATATCCACATCACGGAATTTATTAGACCGACGCACAGTGTGGCCAAGTATATGAAAAGTTGGCAAAAATTATTTTTCCTCGTTTTCATTTATTTTTGTTCAAGAAAAATGGATGTTGAGTAGTTCAAATTACAATTATTAAAATATTGAGAATAAATATTTATAAATCCTAGTGATATTAAAAATGTTAAAGTTTGGATGAATGGATTTGTGAAGGTAGAGATGTTTGTTGCTCAATCACGCCAGAGCAGTTGAACGGATCTAGGTAAAATTTGGCTCAGAGATAGATTTTAGTCTGGAATAGCAGATATGATACTTTTTATGTCGGTAAGGGGGGGGGGTGGCATTGGGTGATCCAAACACCCCAAATCAATTTTAGCCTACATCAGTATTTTTGCAGTTTTTATTGAAAAATAAGATTTTAGGATACCTACGTGCATATGTATGTAGTTATGTAAAACACAATTAAAACTGCGTATTTTGTGATAACTATTTATTTGTGATTACAGATCACAAAAAGAAATTAATTCATGAAAATATGTAACAAAAAACCAGAAAACACCAAATTATATTACAAAATTAAAGAAAAAATAAAACTAGTTCTGATATGAGTCCGAGTCCGAGTAATTTGAAGTGTCAATGATATATGGAGCTTCTAACATCTATATAACTATGAGTCTAAATTGAATTTTCGGCTTATTGGTTTATGCATACTAGTTACAAATATGAAGATGGAATAAGGAGTCCACAAAGAACATCTTCATTGGTCTTTTCTCTTGAGTATTTGCGTGAAAAGTTCTCTACAATATATTTATTTAAATTGTTGATTGCCTCTTGTGTCTCAAATGTCCTATAGGAACAAGCGCTTTTTTTTATAACAATACTACCATAAATTAACATTTTGTGCATGGTAGGAGACAAATGGTACCACGGATACTTTTCGAACTCAACCACCTGTTTTAAAGCTGGATATAAAATAAAACACTTTTAAACGCAGATCTTGCATTTTTGGTTTTGAACAATTTGTCCGATTTACCAAGTATGTATTGGGTCAAAAATACAGTTTTATTTCGAATTGAACGTTTACCTGATTGAATAAGGTTTTCAAATAAAAATTTGTGTGATAGGCTAATGTTGGAACCTAAAACAAAAATTGTAAACCCTTGATATTATCCAATATTTTACGCAATTTTGCTCACACAAAAATTCAATTTTCTTTAAGAGGGGCAAATATGGGCAAAATATTTTAACTTCACACAAAAGCCTACTCTATGGACCATAACAGGACATAAACAGTTTTACGCCATCTCACGTCTATATATACTTTCTGTAAACGATTTCAAAGGACTTTTTCTAAAATAATGCTTTTAAATAACGTAAAATTCGAACATATTTCTTAACACAATATTAAAACAAAACATATATAAATGTGATATCAATTGAAAGCTTAC
Organism: Sphaerophoria taeniata; assembly: GCA_943590905.1. Classification (NCBI taxonomy): domain Eukaryota; kingdom Metazoa; phylum Arthropoda; class Insecta; order Diptera; family Syrphidae; genus Sphaerophoria; species Sphaerophoria taeniata. Next base: position 24,273,669 of record OX016540.1, read on the forward strand.
TACATGCTTGTGGATCCGTATTTATTTCAAGTTGATAGCTTTTTGTTTAAAGAAATGCGACTTAAAATGGTAAACACCCTCTTGCACTGCATGAATATCAAGAACAAATAACCTGTCAAATAGTCGAACTTTAAATTACTATAACTTTGCTTCCTCTGCACTTACTATAAAACAAAAACCGGTTTTGTGTAGCTCAAGAGTACCTCTATTTTACCATATCAATAATTTTCTAATGAGTTGAAGAGAGAAAAAAAGGTATTTTTGCCAACTTTTTCTACTTTTGGCCACACTGTGCGACGCTTTATAAACCCTTGCATTGAATTTGCTTCTAAACTAGTAGTAAACAAATCCAATATAAAAAGAAGGGGTCCTTAATGGCTGCCTTGAGTGTCTGAATTTTCCTTAATAAGATTTGCTTAAGATATGTGAAAATGTAAATAAAAACTGAGCATGACTGGGTCGTACAAACTTGCTCTTATGCGTTTTATAGAAAACCTACAATAGGAGTGATTCCTTACTATTTTTTTAATGAGTTGCATCACTGATCAAGCAAATTGAGAAGAAAATAAAGTACCGTAATTACCGTTATTATTACCGTTATTCGAGTACCTATGCCATTTGGAATAACGAGATTTTAGTGTAGATTAATAGAAAGCCACTTACGGTTTTCCAATCCCGATTCATGTTTTGGTGGGCAAATTCCAATCTTTTTTGTTTGTGGGCTGCTGTTAGATTTGGAGCTGGCACCATTTTGCCACGAGCAACCACTCCACTGCTTTTTAAAGCACGAGAAACGGTTGAAACCGAAACTCCTAAACCCAATTCGACACGAAATTCCATCAAAGAATGCACCGAATTGGATGCAGCATTGTTTAAACGCCTCTTGTCGCGACGTGTCAGCTTCTGCGGACGCCCGCCCGGGTCTTATTTTTGTCCCATAAGATTCTGGATCTTTTAAAAAATTTCGAACGACACGATCCGATCGTGAAATTCGTCTTCCAATAGCCCTAAGACTTAGGCCGCTTGACCGAAAAGCCAAGATTTTGCGTTTTTCAATTTTGCTTAAATGCGTACCACGTGGCATAGTTATTTTTTATTTGAAAGTACTTGACTGAATGCAGCTTCAAAGAGATTTGCATTGTGCGGTTATATTTTTGCATTACACCAAAATCTGTTTTTAATTTTTAAACACCAGGAGGGGAAATAACGGTACTTTATTTTCTTCTCAATTTGTTTAATCAGTGATGCAACTCAATAAAAAAATAGTAAGGAGTGACTCCTATTGTAGGTTTTCTATAAAACGCATTTTTTCAGGTGCGGTTATACTTATGCAAGGCACTGTACGACTATATTTAAAATTTATAAATAAAAATGTTGCAGTTAGGTGCGTTGGCTGCTAAGCAGAAGGTCGTGGGTTCGAGTCATACTCGTGCCTATAAAAGTTTTTATTGCATCTTTCACGGGTACTGCCTTTTGCGAAGAAATGACAAAACTTCCAAGAGTATCAATCTGTCATGAAAAATTGCTTCTCAACTTTGCCGTTCGGAATCGGCGTTAAATTGTAGGTCCTCTCAATTCTTCACACGAACCCAGAGAATTGTTGACGAGAGTAAGTCATTTTTAATAAAAATGTTAATTTGAAATGTGTTCCTCAAAACACACATTTCTTAAAAAATTGTTTATTTTTCAAATTGAAAAAAAGATTCCTTGGAGCCATTTTTTTTAAATTAATTTTTTATATATAAGGATTTTCAAAAATGACCAAAAATTAATCTGGGTATGCAGTATTCAATTCCGAAAAAAATTTACAAAGATGTTTTAAAAAACGCCGTTTTTGAGAAAATTGAATCTTGGTTTTTGGCCAAAAAAATTGTAGGTATGGTCAAAAAAACGACCCACGCGAATTTGCTCTAACCGTTTGAAGTCAATCGGGACAGTGGTTAAGGCTGTAGGTGAGTTTACAGAGAGACAGACCGACAGATGGAGTCGCCGGACCCACTTTTTTTGACTTCTCTATCATCGTAATGTCATATTTCATCAAAATCTTTTCTTTACGAATTCAATACATATATGTCGCAAGTAAAAACGGCGAAAAGCCATATGCATTTTATTTAAACGCTATACAACGCGTCCAAAGCTTTTGCAAAGTCTACACAATCTACGTCATCGTTACCACAGCTTTTGATCAAAAAGACAACCTTTATGCCAAGATATCACGACAAACTTGTTTAAACAGTGTGGAATTCATGACAGTTTGAATATCTACATGTAAGTCTGTTATTTGTCAAGTGCATGTGTGATGACCGACGACGCATGTGACGTATATGAAAATCGAAAGAAGAAGAATTGAGAACTTTATGACTAGAGCACAATGGTTCACTTGGGCGTATACTTGTTTTTTTTTCCTCTGTGGTTTCCTCAATTGTGTTCAAATTTATTTTTTCTCATTAGCGAAACTTTTTCATTTTGAATATTTTTGGCTATCGGAAATGGTTCTCATTTTCCGATTTCGTGTTTTGAAACAGAGAAGTAAGTTTACGCTTCTCATTACGTATTGGATTAATGATTATTTCGCCCTAATATTTTAGCACTCCACAGGGAATTTTCAAATTTCGTCAAAGACTTACGTTTCTCTTACTAGTCCTAATGCTCTTCTTTTTTAACGATAAATTCTCAATAACCCCGATTAATTTAAGTAACGTGAATTCCTGCTGTGTTTTTCACTGACGTAATCATCAATTTCTCCATTTTTATAATTAAAACTTTTGATTGAAAAAATTAAAAATTCCATCATAGGAACCTCTTCCAAGAAAATATAAATTACAAGATGAATTGCCCTCCGGGGGATATCCTGTAGCCCATTTTTTTCTGTAATAGCCTTTCAAACAGATCAGATAATGTTGGATAGGAGAATCTATTGAAAAGAAAATTAAAACAAAGGTTAAATATTAATATCCTGAAGGGACATTGAAGAAATTAAAAAGAAATATCGGATACTTGTAAATCAAACAACACAACATCTCAAACAGCAGATGGAACGTTAATTACTTGTCGAACTTTTAAAGTTCATAACTTTAACTGCTCTTTGGTAGTCTATCGTTCATTCAGCATTCAAAAGCAAAACAAATGTCTTCCTTAACATGAACATTCATCCTAGCAACTCCGACAGAGTAATCCCTCAACTATATAGAAAGGATCAAAGTTGATTAGGGTTAATCTCTCGAGTCTCGACGATGTACTCATCATAAGATACTTATGCTACCACAATTTTGGTTAACCTGATATACCTCTGAGCTTCGTGTGTGGCAGCACTGACTTTAATTGGGTTCTAGGTTTTTGACGAAAATATAAGTTTTTTTTGAGAGAAAAGTATGTCACAAGAATTTGCAAAACCATCAGGAGCTCCTGGAAAATTAATGAATTCGACTCTAGGAAAGGGATTCCTATTTAAGGTTGTCACCTCGTCGCATAGTGCCTTTAACCTCGTTTAATTACTTTTTCTCATGCAATTAAACTTGAAGGCATGAGTCGCTTTGTGCTTCCTTTAGAAATTCATTGCTGTAGAACCTACAGTGTAGATAGAGCCCTTCAATTTGATTTGAATGCTGCTCAGATGTGCGTGAGAGGAACTACGTCGTCGTACTAAACTACCACATCCGCCTTCGAGCATTTGAGGCACATCTGTTAGAAGAGAGGCGTTCTAATAGCGCAAGCATATTTTCAAGTTCTCCTCAAAGGGTTAACCGCTGCCGGCGAGAACACATCACATACATACGAATACGAAACTTAATATATGAACCTTCATTTTGTCGCATATCCTGCAAAATGTGTCGTCGGAAATTTTCAAACGATCTATTCCATATGGAGCGCTTTTTCCTGTTCATTGCAACGAAAGCAAAAATTCTTCAAATGGCTAGGGTAAAGTGGGGGTAAATGAGACCTTTTTCTTCATTGCCACTTAAATTGTCAATGTTGACATTCAGTATTGTGTTGAAAAGATTATAAACGTTTTTCGATAAAAGGGTGAAATAGGACAAAAGTGTCATTTTCTCTTAAAATTTTCAAAATTTTAAAGCTTGCTTGACTATCTCGATTTGAAGTCCATTAAAAAGCCATTCAAGACCCCACTCAATTGATTCCATTTACCCTAGTTTCAAATAACACTCAAACTACTAATAATTTAACCCCACTTACGATTTATTGTGACAGACACACCATTGTCACAATGAATAGCCCCAAAAAAACGGAAGGGTTCGAGTGTATTGAAAATCGACCGACCCACTTAAAGCTTGCCAAAATGTTTTATGCTTGAAAACAGTGAGAAGGTTCCTGAAAATTACAAATTCTTATCACTCTTGTTTTGTGGTTGGAGAAAGGTTGAAGGTTGTTAACAAAATGCCTGCTTCCAGTCCCACACTATCAAAGTTTGAGGGAAGTCCACACAAATGAAAAATTATTAAGCCTGATATGCTTGATTCAGTTCGTGTGTCAGCGTAAAAAGAAGGAGTTAGACTTTTTGAAATTTAATCTTGAATATTCCCTTTCCTTCGATAACACTTTTTTTTGCAATACTTAACATAACACAGAAGAGTGAAAGGATATCATTTTGACAGGAAATACAAAACACAAACATCGTTCATGTCGCGTTTTTGTTTTGCTTTTGCGGTTGTCACGATGATTCGGCGAATAATGGGTGCTTTGTATATGGTCTTGCATGAAAAATGAATTTTTCATGATGTAAGGACCTTTTGTGAGATGTGAAGGAACCGAGTGAATGTGCTTAGTTTTCACACTTGAAAAGAGTTTATGCGCGTTTTCAATTCAAATAAAAAAAAGTGAGCAGAAAAAATGTGAAAGCAGAAACTGCGGTTAGGAGATAACGAATTTTGAAGGATAATTGTTTTTTTGGTTTTTCAACTTGTATGTTCTTTGCGTGTTTGTGCGAAAATAGACTTTGGATTCGCAGTTGATGTTTGTTATTTGAGTGTGTTGGCCTTAGTTTGAAGAGTGGTCTGAACGGGTTGGGGTCGAAATTGGGCCAAAATTCGGATTCCAAAATTCTGTATTCCAAAATTCTGTATTTTAAAATTCTGTAAATTCAAAATTCTGTATTTTAAAATTCTGTAAATTCAAAATTCTGTATTCTAAAATTCTGTAAATACAAAATTCTGGATTTCAAAATTCTGTATTCCAAAATTCTGTACTCCTAAATTCTGTAAATGATAAAAGAAAAATTGTTTTGATAATAAAAAAAAGTGCGCACTTTTTTTTCATTATCAAAACAATTTTTCTTTTATCATGTACAGAATTTAGGAGTACAGATTTTTGATGTTTTCTATGCAGAACCTTGAAGCATAGATTATAATTCTAACGTAACGGATCTCTCTCCAACTAATTTGCATTATGGTTTACATGAATCACATACCTTGATAATGATAACACATTTTGCGTTCGACAGCTTAAGTTAAGTATTATAAGTGAATCGTGATAAATTGAATTCAGAAAAAATGGCAAATATTATATTATTAAAATCTAATAAAGGAAAGGATCAATCGTTATTTGTTTTTTGTTTGTTTTTTTTTTTTATAAAATGTTACTTAATTTGTTAATTGAATAAAAATTGTTCTACAGGCAATTAAAAAACCTGTTCATAACTGTGAGTTTTAATGTAGAGATTTGGAATTACGGAATTTCTAAAAGCAGAATAATGGATTTGCAGAATTTTGAAAAACAGAATTTTGGATTTACAGAATTTTGAAATACAGAATAACGACCCGTTCCCGGTCTGAACAATTCTTACAAAAAAAAAATAATTTTTGACAAAAGAAGGGGCGGTGTTAGCAAGTTTGAAGATCATTTTCATTAATAAAAATAAAAGCTTAAACCAATAGATAATTAATATTGGTTCACATTAAATTTTATTGCTTTTTAAAACGCTCGATGCTAGGCTAACTTTTTTTAGTTTAATGTCTTTTAGAATTTCAATTAAATGTTTTTGCAGCTATAAAAAATTTGCTGCCGCACTTTAAAACAAAAATCACTGGCATTATTTCCGTCAATAAAATGTTAATTCATTGGGCGCCATCAAATTCAAATCATAAAATTTATGATTTTGGTTTTTGCATTAAATCCATTAATTTGTTCAAGTACTTTAAAAAATACATAGAAAGTAATAAAAAAAGTTATACATTTTTAATAGGTTAAACAACTGGAACCAAGAACTTTGACTAATTTTTTGACTTCTCAGGTTCGTATTAGTTGAAAGCATTTCTAGAATGCTTATAGAATTTTACTAGGCACAATTTTGAAAAAAAAAAAACATTAACATAAAACTGCTAGACAGAATTTTGATAGAATTTTAAGTTGTTTTTAGTTTTTTTTTTGTTTCAATCAATCAATTGCAATTTCATATAAGAGCAATTACATAAGAATTATTATAAATGTTAGAAAAAAATCATACTTCCTCACCAATAAATTGGTTTATATAACATTGAAAATATAAAGTGTACGCTAAAAAAAGAACAAAGAACTCATCGTAGCTTGCAGTTAAATAAAAAATAAAATAATATTCACTTTTTTAATTAACATTTTAATTTTAGTTAAAAAAAAAAAACAACAAACAGAAACATACAAATTAAAAAATGAATTTCATGACAGTTCAATGTCAGGGATAGCATAATGCGAGGCAATTTTACTAGCTAAAATTCAAAATCAATTAAATCCATATGTGTGTCAAATGATTTTGTAACTTTTCACTTCGAGAACGGCATAAAATTGACGGAACTCTCAATTCTTGACACGATCTTATGAAGAGTGTAAGTCACTAAGGCCTTGGCTTTTCGGAGCTACGGAGCAATGGATTTTGAAAGATCTTGAATAGTTCTCAGCGTCTCATGCCAATGAGCGGTGATTATGATGCCAATGTTGTCCGCATAGCCAGGGAGATTGGGTATCAAATCCACCGAAATAGTGATTTCTGAGTGCTTTCAAGTTCGTCAGTTTTAAGTCCGTCTTTCTTTCTTATAATTAGCCATTGTCCTTATAGGATGAGCAAGAGGATGAAATGTTATATGCACAGTCCAGAGCTATATCAAGGTTACAAGCTATAATTTGGGCTATGATTCAGTTAGCGCTTCCCTTATTAGACCAGGGTAGATAATTTCTGAAAATGAAAAAAATCGCAGTAGAATAAAACAAATTAAAAATGGTGGGGGATGGGATAAAAATTAAAGGAAAAATAAATTACGGGCGATCCGAGTTCGGGAACTGGGTGGGTATTAAGGGGGAAAAACGGTTTATCTTGATTTCCGGCAAAACTAGAGGTCCTATGGAAAAATGTCAAATAACAAAGTTGTAGGTAACAAAAAGATCTATAACTTTTGTTCAGACAACTTTTTCACATAACCTCAAAATGTATATGAAAAATTCAAAAAACCTAGTTTTTGGTTCTTTATTTTTATCTTTTTCAAAAACAAGAATTTTTCTACGAAATTTGGTGAAAACTTTCCTTATTATATCCCAGATATACTGTAATTTATTTGGTTAAAAATACTTATTTTTTCCTCATATTTTGACATAATATCAAAAAAATACCCTAATTTTGAATCGAAAATTCACGTGTCAAAATATCGCCTTTTCTTAAAAAGTCGGCATGCTATTTGTTTGTTCAAACCTCTACTTTCTGATGGTGTAAAAAAAATATACATTACCATAGTAAATATTCTCAGAAAATGCAAAAAATTGAAATAGCTCGAATTCGATTTTTTTTTTAATCATGATTTTTTTTTTCTATACATAATATATATGTAGGATGACTACATTTAACAAACACAAAAACAACTTAAATTAAAGCCAAACATTTGGGCACTTACACTATTTGAATTCAATTCCAAATCATTGGATTTTATGAAAATACTTAAGGTTAGACTTAGACTATAAAAATGTAAAGTAACTAATTTTTATTCGTTCAAAGAATTGCGTTATGAAAAGTAAAGTGTACGACAAGAAAAGTCAAGCTAAGAAAAGTAAAAGTCTAGTGAAAGTCAAATCGAAGATTCAATTTAAATAACATATTTTTCTATATTTTTTATATTTAACATTAATTAAATACAATCAAAACATTATTTAAAATCTTTCTAATTGAACTAAAACTTTATTAGAACTATAATCTTTAGTGTTCTTGCTTAAATCCTTTCCTTTCCTCTGCATAATATACATATAAGTTAAAAAGCTGATTGCATTTCTTCGTCGTAAGATGTGACAGACCTTTCCAACTGCAGTTAATCTTCGAAATCTTCAAGACCACCACCTTGCTCGTATCCAATGTTATTTTCGGACTGCATTGGTTCTTCATCCAAAATTTGAGCAATTTTCGGAACCATGACAATTCAGGAATAGATTTGTACATTTTAAACTGTTACATCCACTTTCACAGCTGCAGCAAATAGTTTTAAGCAAAACTTCCGGAATTAATTCCTTTTCTGTAAATTTGGGCATAATGCCACCTTGGTGTTGCTTCCAGCCCAAATCTATTGCTCTCAAATCGTTATCCAACCAAGTTTGAAGCTGATAATATGCTCTATAACAGTGTTGTTCTGCTGCTCCATCTGTAGGTGGGAGGTTTGCCAAAATAAACGATGATTTTATCTTTGCCAATTGATATTTTTTTGAAACCTTAATTTATTTAGTGTTATTTTTTTTAATTTTTACATTTATAAATAGTTTTGATTAATTGCAGTCCATTTATTTTAACATTTTCTTTGCTTTCATTTTTGTTACAAGAAACATTGGCCAAATTTAACAAATTTTTAGAAACTAACAATGAATTGACGACACTTTTCTTTCTTTTCCGGCAAATCCAGATGTTGTATCGCAACCAGAAAAACAATGCAGAAGTGCTTGACTTTTCTTGCTGTACACTTTATTTTTCATAACGCAATTCTTTGACCGAATAAAAATTAGTTACTTTACATTTTTATAGTCTAATTTCTAACGTTAAGTCTTTTCATAAAAATGCAATGATTTGGAATTGAATTCAAATAGTGTAAGTGCCCAAATGTTTGGCTTTAATTTAGGTTGTTTTTGTGTTTGTTAAATGTAGTCATCCTACATATATATTATGTATAGAAAAAAAAATCATGAATAAAAAAAAAATCGAATACGAGCTATTTCAAAGTAGAGGTTTGAACAAACAAATAGCATGCCGACTTTTTAAGAAAAGGCGATATTTTGACACGTGAATTTTCGATTCAAAATTAGGGTATTTTTTTGATATTATGTCAAAATATGAGGAAAAAATAAGTATTTTTAACCAAATAAATTACAGTATATCTGGGATATAATAAGGAAAGTTTTCACCAAATTTCGTAGAAAAATTCTTGTTTTTGAAAAAGATAAAAATAAAGAACCAAAAACTAGGTTTTTTGAATTTTTCATATACATTTTGAGGTTATGTGAAAAAGTTGTCTGAACAAAAGTTATAGATCTTTTTGTTACCTACAACTTTGCTATTTGACATTTTTCCATAGGACCTCTAGTTTTGCCGGAAATAAAGATAAACCGTTTTTTCCCCTTAATACCCGCCCCCCCCCCCCCCACCCATTTCCCGAACTCGGATCGCCCGTAATTTATTTTTCCTTTCATTTTTATCGCATCCCCCACCATTTCTAATTTGTTTTATTCTACTGCGATTTTTTTTGTTTTTTTTTCCATTTTTGAAGCTATCGGCACTAGTCTATATCGCATTGTGATAAACACACATTGGGATAAGAACGGAATATGCATTTCTAACTCAACCCAACTTCTGGTTTTACCTATGCGTGCTACGGGGGCTATTAGCTCTTACTTACTTACTTAAGGTGGTGCTACAGTCCGGGGTAGACTTGGGCCTCAACCAACAAACCTCTCCAGCCAGCTCGGTTCCTAGCTAGCTGTCTTTAGTAACGAACGCCGAGTTGGTTGAGGTCATCTTCAACTTGCGCGCGCCATCTGAGCCTTGGTCTTCCTCTACTGCGTCGACGTCCCTCTGGTGTAGATTCGAAGATTTTACGGGCCGGAGCATTGGTGTCCATCCTCTCCACGTGACCAAGCCATCTATGAGTCTTTGGACCTTCACTCTTTTAGCTAGGTCAGTGTCGCTGCCCGTTCAGTTGATGGTTACTTCTTCTCCTCCATTCACCGTTTATACATACATGACCATAGATTGTCCGTAGAACTTTTCTCTCGAAACGGCCTAGGTTGCTCTCATAGGGCCCATGCTTCTGCACCATATAGCAGGACGGGGATGATGAGGGTCTTATAGAGCGTCACCATAGTTGTTCGGGAGAGGGCTTTACTACTTGGTTGCTTTCTTAATCCGAACAAACAGCGATTAGCAAGAGTTATTCTCCTTCTGATCTCGGCGTGTTGATAGCGGAGCCAAAGTATACAAAGTCCCAACTACCTCGAAATTATATGCATCTAACGTGACGTTTTGTCCACGACGTCGCGTCAGTGTTGGGTGTCCTTTCTTGATGACACCACATACTTTGTTTTGCCCTCATTGATAGCTAAACCCATTTTTTCAGCCTCTGTCTGTATACTCGCAAAATCACTGTTGACATCACGCTGCGTTCTCTCTGGAAGATAGTGCCTCTAGTGTTAACGCGGGAGTTCTGCACTATTCGTATGATTTTAATGAAGTCGCCTGACAGTGCATCACCTTGTCTTTTTTGACATCGAAGGCGTCGGTGAGGTTGTTACCGACTTTATGGGAGCAGCGTGAGTTCTCCATTGTCATCCTGCTCAGACGAATTAGTTTTGTAAGGATGCCAACACTGGACATCGCTTTATACAGTTCTTCTCTATAGATGCAGTCATACGCGGCCTTAAAATCGATAAAAAGATGGTAGGTGTCGATTTGGAGTTCTAGACCAGAAAAGTCCACAGTGGAAAGACTTTTCTGGTCTAAAGACACACTGATATAGACCTATCCGTTTGTTGACAAACAGCTTCAGGCGTTCACATAGTAATGCAGAAAATATCTTTTAGGCGATGTTTAGGAGGCTGATGGCTCTGTAGTTGGTGCAGTTTAGAGCGTTTCCTTTCTTCAGGATCGGGCAGACAATGCTGAGGTTCCATTCAGCGTGCATGCTCTCCTCCTACCAAGTCATCGCCGGCTGCTTTGAAGAGTTCTGCAGCTATGCCGTCAGCTCCCGCGGCTTTGTTGTTTTTAAGCTTAGATATTGCTATCTTCACTTCTTCAAGGTCGGGTGGACGGAAATTGTGGCTTGCGGCATCTTCATGGAATGGAGCTATTAGCTCTTAAGTCTTTGGTTTCCATTTTGAAAACTTTTGGTATTAAGAAAATATTAACTCCAATTTTTGTCCTTAGAACTTACTGCCATTCAAAGCTTTCCTTATCTTTTCGGCGGGATGACTAGAACATTACTTTTGTTCCAGCATATAGCTGTCATCTACGGTTCAGAGTAGAGAGTTGTCTTCGACTAGAAGTTAATTGAACTTGATATTTCAGTTCCTTTTAAATTTTTTAATCGACTAACTTATTTGTGTCCTCAAATAGAATTTTGTCTTTTGGTTTTTTATTTGTAGTCGACTTTTATTTTTAATCATATTTTATTTGTGTGAGTCTTCGCAGTTGGTCAAATGATAAATCAAAATGAAGGGTAAGCGTAATTCTCTGAATCTTTATACATTAATGTCTTCTCTATGTTACTAAACAAGGCATAGAAGCAAACAATAAATAAAGAAATTTCATTTCATTAATTTGTCCAGGACCAGAGTTCAAGATCCTTTATAATGCAGCCTCTTCTTCGTAGATTCATGTGAAAAGTTGTGTTATTATTGTCATTCTCATTAGCAATGAATAATTTATTCACAATTATAAGGCCTTCATGACCTCACATGAAACGGACATAACCTACTTGAAATGAAATTAGTTTAATTTTATCATAAACGCTCATTTTTATTAGTTGTAGTTAATTATCTAAAAACTTTTGTCGAAACTTTGGTTTAGCAAAATTATTAATCAATTATGATTTTGAAAATTTGGTTATAATTATTTTGTAGACTTTTGTTGCTAATATTAAGTAAGATATTTTTTATGATTTAGCAGTTTATTTTTTACTTTAAAAATGTTTGTTTTAATTCTATAGTTAGCAGGCACACTCCTCACTTCCACTGTGAATATTAACCAAGCACCAACTCAATATTTCCTCAAAACTGTTACAAACTTCATACCGTTTAGTATTTTCTCTCAAAATTTTAATACATTACATCCACAATGCACTTTAAATTCTTTGAAAATGCGATAGCAGCGCCATCTTTAAATATTAAAACCCTTCACTGAGCAACCCAATTATTTGCTTGTAATTCAATTAGATTTAGTCAACACTTTAATAATCTCTTAACCTGTTTTTTACAATCTTTTTTCTGAATTAGAAAACAAAAATATTAATTGTTAGTTTTAAATTTAAATGTAAAAATAAGCAATTTTTTTCTTTTGTATAGAAATTTTTTGTTAGCTTTTTTTTTTTTGTGGTGTGTGCGTTGCGCGTGAGTTTTATAAACGCATTGGGTGAGGTAAATTCTAATTTTATGTTTTTTTTTTCTTTTTTCTCTTTCCTCTCTTTCTATGTTTGTCAATTTAATTTTTTTGTTTAACTAAATAAATACAAAAAAAAAAATATAATAAAAAAAAAAACAAAAAAATACTGTGAACCGTAAACAAATCAAAAAACTGTGTCTTGTCTGAAAAAAAGATACCATGGGGCCTGAAAAAAATCTGTTGGGGGCTGATAAATATAACTGTACCGAGGGTAAGCTAAATAATTTATTTTCAGTTGTTTTTATTTTTCCAATTTTTTGTTTTAATTTATTTTTTATGTTTGTGTAAGTCATTTGGTTGGAATTGATTTGATTTGCTTTTAATTTTGTGATTTCGTTTTGAGTTGTTACCAGTTTTAGTTGATGTTGTTTGCTTTTAATTGCCTTTGTGGTTATTTTACGTTTTTATTTAAACAACAAAAAAAGGAAATTGGCCACAATACTTGGTTGTACATTTTGTAATATACATATATTAATTCATATATTGTTGTCGATGGTGTATACTGTATAGATTATGAATTTGAACGAGTTCAGAGCCAAGAACTATGTATACTATGTGGATGCATGTAAATGTAAAGCCCTTGAAATATTTTGTGTGTCTACAAACATATATATTATCCCTGCAAACTTGTAAATAAATATTTTAATCTATAAAATACATTATTTATAGGAACAACAAAATGTATTGTATATAAAGTGTGATATATTTATTTTCAAGAAAAAATCATAAGTTAAGTTTATCTGTACAGCCTTTAAATCAGAAAAATATTCAGGGAAAAGAATGGGGCATATTCATAGACGTTTTTAAACTGCTGTTAAGCTGTGACTAACTAAAACTGGAGTTTAAGTTATTCATAAACACATTTAGTCCTAAGATTAATACACTAGTCAAAACAATTAAAGGAACACTTGAAAAAACTAAAAAATTTAGTGGTTTTTTATAAGGCTGTATCTCAGTAGAAAAAAGTCGGATTGAAGTGAAATAAAAAGTTTTTCAAAGTTTATAATTTTTTCTTTTCAAATTATTTTGAGTGAAGAAAATACCGTTAGTCGTTTTCGCTTAAACGTAAAAAATGTTTACTCAATTTCAAAATAAAAAAAAAAAATAAAGTTTGCTTTGTCATAAAGGTAAGCGGAAATTTTTTTTCACTCCAACCAATCTAATTCAATTTGAGCATTTTGTTGTCATTAATTCCTTGTTTGTTTTAGATCGCTACGATTTTTTTTCTAATCAAAAAATGGGTTTACATGCAAAAACACAATTTTTACTTTGGACCCTAATATCTCTGCTAAATATTGACTTACAAAAAAAATTATCTCTGGCTTGTCGGCGTAACACTTTACTCTTACGGCTCCCCACAAATAATAGTCCAACGGTGTCAAATCGCAGCTCCGAGATGGCCAAACGACATCAGCTCTGCGGCTGATAATGCAATCTTCAAAAACAGGGCGCAAAACATCGAGTGTTGCTTCGGCTGTGTGGCACGTAGCACCGTCCTGTTGAAACCAAATGTTGCCAATATCCTCCTCTTCAATAATTTTTGTGAACAAAAATTGTTTCAACATGGCCCGATAACGATTTCCATTGACTGTAACGGCCACTCCTTGCTCATTTTCGAAGAAAAATGCCTCTGGACAAAAATCCGCACCAAAGAGTGACTCGTTTTGGGTGTATCGGCTTTTCAATGTATGCCTGCGGGTTTTCTGTGCCCCAAATGCGAAAATTTTGCTTGTTTACATACCCGCCAAGATCAAAATAATCTTCATCTGAAAAGATGATTTTTTTGGCAAAATCGGCATCTTCTCTAAGTCGATCGCAAGCACACTTAGCGAAGCGAAAACGCATTGGATGGTCAGTTGGCTTCAACTCCTGAACCAATTGGACTTTGTATGGCGTCATACCAAGGTCTTTATGCAAAGTTCGTCTCAATTGTGTCTCCGAAATGTTCAATTGTTGAGAACGACGGTGAATTGATGTTGATGGCGCTTCACGCACACTTTCTCCCACAGCAGCAATATTCTCTACGCTTTGGTTTATCGATGAGGATGCCAGTTTCTTTCACTTTTTTCACAAGATATCGAACATACGGAGTTGACGGTGCTTCTCTTCTTCCTAAATCCGTACGCAATTTTCACACATTCTGCAACATTACCATGATTTTCAAAGTATTGTCGCAATATTTCCTAGCGTTGTTCAAGCGTATACACAACCATATAAGTTCAGCGGAAGGATAAAACTAATTGTCAAATCAGACATGAGCTTAATGTTACCATTCACGAAATAAGCACTAGTTGAAAAAAAACCTTAGATGACGGACCCTAAACAAAAATCACTAGTAAATCACGTAGTTCAGTGATTCAACCTCTTGAAAAAAAAGGAAAAAACTAAAAGTTCCTAATATTCATCTACTATTAAAAAAAAAGAGAAAAAGAAAAAGCATAGAACGTGACTTTGACACCTTTTCTAAAGTTTTCGGTTTTAATTCATTTCAAGCATAAAAGAAAAATAGCACCCTTGTGACATTTCTTAAAAACCCTCAAAGTTAAAACCCTCTTTAATACCTTGTTGTACATGAAAACTTCAAATCAACTTTATTTCGTTCCTCGAACAAACTTTTACCCTCCTCTTGAATATTTTATGCTAAAAGTTACACCCATTGTTGGATAGAGTTTATTAAAAACACATTTTTCTTCCAAATGAATAACAAACAAAAAATAAACAAACGGTTGTCTTGCAAATAAATAGCATTAAGTGTTTGTTGTTTGTGTAAATTAAAAATATTCTGTTGGATTTTTGTAATACTTCATTCGTCGCATAATGTAAGTCAATTTCAAACACAATTTGAAAAAAACATGTTATTTATGTGTTTTATAGAATTGAAAGCACAGTAAACCATCGGATAGGCTTTTTCAATTTGAATAGGAATTAAAGTGTTTCCGTTTATTTATAAGAGGAATAAAAAATGTAAGAGTTGAAGCGGGTGGGTTTAGGACTTCAACTTTATTGTTTGTTTTTGATTGGATTTATTAAAATTTCAATTTTGTTTTTCGATGAATCAATGTGAAAACAAAACTGAGAGTGTATTTAAAAAGTCAATGAAGTTGAATAACCTTTTTGAAATAGATCATAGGTATCACAAGGGAAGTCTGTTGGTAACAATTTTTCTGTCTGTTATTTAAATACACTTCACATTTTCAAAAGGTGGTTATTTCGAGAAGCAAGTATTTTTCGAATGTAACATAGCTGACGAGGCGATGATGGGATCATCAAAAGTGAAGACCCGATATGAATTGAAAGAGCGTTTAACATTTATGGATTTTCAAGAATTAAGTGCGCCAGAAAATAATAAAAGTGGGTGAGTATTCATGGTTTTCTGATGAAATACGAAGACTTATTATTCAAAGAGATCAGGCTTATAAGGAGTGGAAACTTTAAAGATTAGAAATACACCATCTTTTATTTCGTAGGTTGCGTAATCAAGTAGTAAGTTAAATTAGACAATCTAAAATCGTTTTTTATAGTAGAAGACTGAATCCTCAATTGAATGGAATGACTTGAAATTTATTGGCTTAGGCAAACAAAACAGCTCCTTTATAGAGATCAATAATGATGTAGTATGTAGAAATTTCGTAAATCTTAGTTTACCCAACATTTATGAAATGCCAACGGTGTTAGAAGAAAATTGCTATTCGTCGTCTGTGTTTGAGTTTATCTGTGTTGATAGAACTGACATCGTAGAGAGCTTTCTATCTATTAAATCCAAGGCTATGATTGAATGTATCAATCCTAAATTTATCAAAATGATACTACTAATTCTTTTGCCTTTTATAACTCACATTTTCAATACAATTATTATGTTCTTTCCCTGATCAGTGGAAGCTTTCTAAAATCATCCCTATCCCGAAAGCTGGAAAAAGTAAGGATGATAGACTTATTTCTGTACTACCATTTTTGTCTAAGGTCTTTGAAAGAATCGTTCAGAAACAAATCAACACATATTTACAAATATACAACTTATTTTCTGAAAAGCAGTTTGGTTTTCGTCAAAAACACAGTTGCACTAGCGCAGTCATTAATATTGTTGAAGATTTAAGACGAGCCTTGGATGACAACCATGTAACTTTTTTGGTTCTACTCGACTTTTCTAAAGCCTTCGACACAGTTCATCATGAAAATCTTTGCCATAATGTTCTTGGATTTTCTTCAACTTCAGTTCGTCTTATGTCTTTATAACTTAAAGATCGCAAACAAAGTGTCAAAGTCGGTAGTAAAACTTTTAGCTTTCTTACAAACAAAAGAGGAGTACCTCAAGGCTCAATTTTAGGTCCAGTCCTTTTCTCTATGTGTATAAATGAACTTCCAGCTTTAATAACTAGTTCGTTTATTCAAATGTATGCTGATGATGTTCTTAGGGGCTTACAGAGGATTGCGCTTATCATTTAAGCGCCGACCTTGAAAAGATATTCAATTGGTCGACCACTAATGGCTTTTGTCTCAATCCGCTAAAGTCTAAATGTTTTGTTATTTCAAAAAAATCATTGGTTCTACGCTTGAATATGTATCAACGGCTTGTAACATGGGCATTTTGTTTAATAATCGTTTATCTTGGGATACTCATATTAATGTCACGTTTGGTAAAGTGTATGAAATGCTGCGTCTGCTACGTTCATCGCAACATTTTATTCCCATAAGAACTCGTTTATTCTTGGTGAAATCTCTGGTAGTGCCAATTTTAACACGGATGTGAAATATTTTGCAATTGTGATTCAGTGAGCAGGCGTTAATTAAATGTAGCTTTTAACAAGACCACATGATATGTTTTTGGGTTAAGAAGATAATAGTATATGCGGCATGTCATTCGACCAACCGATGAGGTATAGAAGTCTAGTACCTACTATTGTTCAACATTACGCAGTCGCAACAACCCAGAAGCCTTTTTATTAAATAATTTTGGTTCCTTCACCTTATTTTGTCGCGTTATTCTTGCCTAGTTTCCAGAAACACAATTTATATCATTGTTGTTTGCCAGTGGAACTCACTTCCTAGGCATATGAGACGGATAGTAGGTGAGGCCCAGTTCTTATAAACACTAATTTACTCAGTTTATAACCCTCTCCACCAAAATTTGAACTTAAAGGTTTACAATTACCAGAAAATGTTATCGTCTGTTAGTGTATAACACCCTAGAATTACAGAAGTGTTAAGGTTGGAGAAATTAATGAAAAAAACTGTTTGCATATACTTTGACATTTATCTTCCAACAAACACACGATGTTACAGGCTCTTAGACTTGTTAAGTCTGTGGGTAACCGTAGCAGCACACATACCTTCTATTCAGCATTTGCTAAAAAAAGCTTTTTATTTTAGTTCCCCCGAATTTTTGCGTAGTAAGGCGGATTCCTCCACGTGTTTGTAGGTAAACCAAATCATGTGCATTGTATGCGTGAGCGCGATTCGTTATCTTTTCAAAGCTTTTACCAATTCACTGTTTATTTACCTTTGGAAACACCGTTTCATTTCATTACTAATTTGCCACCGCCTCATAACAGGAAACTGAATTCTGCAAACAAAATTATAAATGCTTTGAACACCCGTAGACCAAATAATTACGAATTTTCGAAAGAAAACCATTAAATTTGAATTTGGTTCAGTTTTTCAAATTCTATAAAAAGGATTTAAGGATTTGAGGTCTTAAGAACTCAATCCAAGTAAGCCGAATACAATCTTAATTGAAGAAAGAATTAAAATCAAACCCTATTAAAGGATTCTAACCCTTATCCTCACCATAATTACATTTTCACGTCAAAGTAAAAAATAAATTAAAATAAACCAGAAACCCCTGCAAAAAGTTTCTTAATCATCTAATTTAGGAATTTACCTTACTTTACTTAAACATACTTTTTTCAATAGCACATATACATGCATACGTTTCTTTATATTCATCAAAACGAACAAAAATCCTTTCCAATCACGGAAGAACATTTAACATATTGTTTGAATCCTCTGACAGGTGAACTCATGCCCTTTGACCCATGTATGAATGTGTAGTGAGCGAGTGTGTGCCAACCCCTTCGAGGGGTTTCTTCTGCCTCTACAACCCAGTGCATGTTCGATTTTACATGAAAAACATAAAATAAATGTTTACGTTAAACCATTGAATAAATCTCTGTTCTCTTGCACAAGCTATCATGCAAGACTCACCCCCAAGAATACTCTAAAAAAGAAAACAACATTCATTAAGCTAAATTACAAAAAAAAAATAATCCTTGACAAGCCAGACAACTGTAGAAGAACAGGCAACAGGCTTTGAAAAGGAAAAAATACAAAAACAAATAAAACAACATGAACTTGGCATGATGACGTAGTTGCAGGTAACATGCAATCCAAATGAAAATCAGTACACACGAAAGGATAATAATTCTCCATCAAAGCAATAACGCACACCCGCCGCCGACGCCGAAGACCACCCGCACTATGAGTAATTATTGCAAGTGACTGCATCGGAACTTTGCCTTTGCTTGCACTGAGGATGAAAACGATGATGACGCTGATAAATTGTAACACGGTTTAAAGCTTCTATTACTAAAAATGAATGAGTAAGGAATTCCACCAATGGTGTGGGTGGAGAGGCATTCACTAAGAAGACGGGTTTGGGACTGGGACAACCACCCGCCCCCACTGACAGACACGACCGCCGCGCCTTTGGTAGTGTCGGAAGTCTGGTAGGTCGGTCGTTGGCAAATGTCATCACTCTAATTAATGAAACTTTGTCTCGCTCGAACTTTGTGCAAGCTATAGAAACAAGGATACAGAATGAAACTTTTAGAGGCAAATTTTTAGAGGGGATGTATGATGAATTGGAATTGCCTCGAACAAAGAATAATTTAGTAAAAGTCACGTTTTTGGTGAAAGTTTTGAGTTCGTTCTTTGTGTGAATTCGGTTTTGTAATACTTGAAAATTAATTTCAAGATTTTTAATCTAAAAAAAACGTCCTTTAAGCCCAGATTTGACAACTGAAATTCTGAAAAAAAGGAACGCAAAGACGTTTCGTTTGTTTCATGTCTATGCACTCAATAACTTTCAGAGTAACAAAAGGTAACGTGGATGGGTTTCAAAAATTAGTTTCACATTGGTGACATAGTTATTTTAAGGGATTTCAAATAAATATCAAAATAACTGACTTATAAAAGGCTGTAGGTACGCATCAAAGTTTAGTGGCTTGAAAGTTGATTTGTAACAAGGTTGTAACATCCAAGTTTAACTGTAACCAACTTCGTTAGTTTCCTATCCTGTCACTTGATTGCATTCACCGCGTCTTGAACTGCAACACTGTGTTTCTGATAAGTAACACAATTTCACCAAGAGAAAGAAATCGTCAGCGTTACATTTCCGATTGAACTCATTTTATCCTACTGGAAAAAAAAACTTTTTACCGTAAGATTTGACTTAAGTAAGTCTCGTTTGATACCAAGAATTTTGCGTAACGTAAAGTTTCAAAAAAAAAAAAAACACACATTCCAAATTGTCAACGCCTTACGTGTTCATTAGAAAAATCACATAAATCCTAGTATCGAAATGCTTTAAAGTTTCAAAAATGTCTCCTACGCAATAACCTTATCCCCATGACAGCAATAACCACACCTCAACTTCAACTTGACCCAAGTCCCAGCATACGTATATGTTATTGTCAGAAACATACTAGCACAGTTAATTTTAACACCAGCCAACAATTACACTGACTGATGGGTGAAACCTCCATCTACGAGGACACACAATCGGGTCTGTGTGGACGGCTGAGTGCACCATTATCTTGCGGTAGAATGTCAAAATAGCTTTTTGTTGTTTTGAGTGTGGCGCATTTGATTTACTGTTGCGGTCAGGGTTAATGTTGCATGTTTTTCTCATTTGTTTTTTGTTAAAGAAAGTAACTATCCATGTGTACTCGTGCACTCAGGTAAAACTTTGCTTAAACATTAAATTTTATATTTTCTTTTTATTACCGGCTACAAGGAGTGATTATTATTGTCCTTTGTTCAGGGTTGTACACAACTTTGTGTGGTCGAAAAAAATAGCAGCTTAATGTTAAACAATAAATTTAAAAAAATGGCAACAGAATACTGACTTCTTGTTTGCATAATTGTCAAGAAAGCTTGAAGTTTTCATAATCCTCGAACGACATATTTCCAAAACAAGAATTACAAAGAAATTTCGTTAAATAAATCCTAAAACTACAATAACGTCAACTTAAACCAAGGTTGATAATAATCCTATAGTTATTGAATTTCATTCCGTAGTTCCGTAGCTCGGAACCAATTCTCTTTTTCTTAGGTACAGACGATGATTTTCATTGGAAAGGATGACAAAAATCCTCATCCTTGTGAAATGAGTTATATCATAGCTCGCCAATATTTCCTCTGGTCCTAGAAAAACGACGCAATTTCGCATCAGCCTTTCTTCTCCCTATAAGAGGGTGTTCTTCAGAAGACAATTTTTTTCTTTAATATGAAGTTGATGCTTAGTTTTAAAAATGTGTTACTGCACACAATAAGTGCATCGTTAATCCTTTTAGATACGATTTTCCTATTTCGATTATATTTTCTACAGGCCTTTGCTCTCTACAGTCATCTCATGCTAAAGTCGAAAATTTGTCAAAAGTAAAGTAGGAACACCCTGTACACGCTTTAGGTACTACCTCCAATCATACAAGGTTACAACTGCCATAATATGATACACAAAAAAAAAGTTAAGCTACCTATGAACATTGTACACGCATTGCCATTGTCATTCATCTCGTACTTCACTTCATGTAGGAGAATATCTATTTTTATATCTGATACTTGTCTTGTCGTCCTTCTTCTTCGTTTTCAATTGAATGAGATTAGTATTGACAAGAAGCTCAAGTAGTAAGAAAATACGAATGAAACATTTTTTCTAATGAAATAAAGTTATTCGTCCAATTTTCCTGGAATCATTTTGTTCCCTTTTTCAGGTGAATTTAATTTTCGTTCGTGGTTTTTGTGCGAAATATTTAGATTAGATTAGATTAGATTAGATTTATTTTTCACAATGTGACATCGAGAAATGATTGATATTACAAAGTTATTACAATTTGATAGCATGGCTTAGTAAGCCGTCAGCCAGATATCTCTTGATTTACAAACATTTAATATTAAAAACATTATACAAAAAAAGAAAATAAAACAAGAGTAGGGTCGTGGCACCAGTTACCGAACAGTTAACGAACTATGAGGAAAGAACATGTTGCAAAAAATACTTTAACTGAGTTACATATTGTAATTTTAGTTTTTTTCTGAATTATTATCTCAAATATTTTCATGTTTGATACTCTTTTTTTCCATAAATATTATCAGTAAATATTAAAAAAAGATTATATTGAAAATAAGCATTTTTTCCTATTCCCGAACACCTTATTTTGATTGTTTCCTAAACCCGAACACGGAGTTTCCTATTTTCGAACACTGGAACCAAAAAGTCGCTAGTGGTTAAAAAACTATTTTAAAGCCAAAATTTTCTTCATTTTTGCATATTTTTCATTACATAAAAATGTAAATAATAGTATGATCCATTGGCAAAAAATAAAATAAATCAAAATCTCATTTGATATATCTCTATTAGGTACTTAGTTTTATCTTTAAAATAAATATATGTATGTATGAGTGCTATTTTTTAAATAGTCAGTGCGATTTATATTTGAAAATCATCAATATAGGAGGTAGCTGTCACATCAAGTTTCGAGAAAAAAATGTTAAATAAACCCCCAGCCGATGGCCTCAGTCGCCAGTACTGCTATGTGTCTGTAGTTCGTATCATTCATGTGCGAAGTACTGTAATGTCAATGTCAATGTCAAACGTTAAATAATAATAAAAATTCATGTGCGAAGTACTGCAATGTCAATGAGAATGTGAAATGTTAAATAATAGTTAGGGGCTTGAAAGCTTATTTAAACAAACAACATTTTTCAAAAAATTAATTTTGTTAATTTAATAGTTTTTTAACGTTTATTTTTTTTTTGTACATCTCTTAGCAGGAATTGATTTGAAATGTTTATGGATTTGAACAAGTTTGTTAAAACTGACTTATAAATTATAAGCCATTCTCTTCGCAGAGCTTCTTAATCTCTCCTAAGGATCCCGTAGCTTCTTCCTTCTCCATGAATTCTCCTGTCTTTGATTACCCAAAGCTTCTGTATCTATGAGATTAACATCGGGCAGTTGCATAATTAAGCTCCAACCAATGAGTTGTTTCCCGATTAGTATAAATTTTGGTATTGTCCCGCTGAAAAATCATATTGATCAGCCAAGCAGGTATCAAACTGATGCGCAGCACTTAAACGTAATCCCGACTGTTGATTTTTGATGACGTAAATCGAATTTCGAAGCACCCTACTGAAGAGAAAGCTCACCATCACCATATCATCAGGGAACCTCCATCAAAATTAGGCCATCGAAATATTTCGGTTCCTTTCGTAAATCACTCAAGTATCCATGTAACCCTTCAGAATCATCTAGGTTAAATTTCTTTTCATCAGAAAAAATGACCTTTAATCGAATTTGAAACTTATAGATTCCAATCCCGATCTCGAACATAAAAGAAAAGTGTGTTCGAAAATAGGATTTTGTCTTTTTTCACTGTTTCCTATTTCCGAACACACTTGTTCGGAAATAGGCAACTCGGTAATATTTAGTTTCCTTTCTTCGAACAGTCAAAAATAATAGCATAATTTTACTTTTTTCCATTAAACAAATTAAAATATCAATAATCTGGCATAATTAATTATTTTAAAACGCTGGGAAAAGAATTTACTCAAATATTTTTCCTTCAAAGCAACTTTTCAGGAAGTCCTCATCTAGTTTTTTTTTTCTAAAAATGAATCAAAACCGTATCGAGGGAAACCTACCACTGAACTGAATTTTTTGCTCTCTTAAGATATAATAGTTTTAATGAAACGTTTTACCTATTTGTAAAGAAAGAATGCCCACACGTTTTTGTGAAGTTTTCATTGCAAAAAACGTTAAAATAACGAAACTACAACCATATTTCTCAAAAGTGTTCGGTAACTGGGGACGTCCGGTAACAGGTGCCACTACCCTATGTAAAAAAAAACATGTTAACAAAGAAAATATATGTACTAATAGAAAGTTAGAAATTTAAATTAAATTAAAATTCTTCATTTATAATTTTTTTTCTATAAGAAAGCGATATTTTAATGTAATTTGCTAATTTGTTCCAGTCGCTGCCATTGAGGATTTCGAAGACTTCAGTTAGATCAAGGTAGTTCTTGTGCCATATCAGTCGACGAGCTTCTACCAACATAGGACATTTCGCGAGAAAGTGAACTATATTTTCTCTTTCCTGGGTATTTCACATCGAACAGATGATAGGAAGGTCATCTCTATGCGGGATGAAATTAAGCGGAAGTAGTTCTCCTCTTGCTCGGAAAATCAAAGATATTTTTTCTACGCTAAGTTCGTCTTTAAAATAATTTGAAGTGCCTAAATTGTATTCCAATTTCGAGTAAATTTCTCTATGAAGTGAACCTTTCGCATTTTCAATGTTTTCGTTCCTCGCTTTTATATGCAGATTTTCAAGCAGAGTATCCAGAAAATTTTTCCAGTTGCCAAGGTTATCAATGCTTAGGGAGAACGGTAATGAGCATTCCATTGCTAGATTTCTCCATTCTTGAAACCAGGATGAATTAGAATTAATAACAGACACTGCAACTCTTCGTGCTACCTTGTCCGTGTGGTCAAACATAAGCTTAAGGATATATTTGAAGTGGAGTTCAAGAGCTGATAAGTAAAAGGGAGAGAGGCCTGTTTCCATAAGAAGCATGTAGTTTGGCGTCGATTCAGGGATACGGAATTGTCGTTTCAAGAAGAATCTCAAAAGTTTTTCCAAAGTATCACTTTTCTTCCATCCCCAAGATTGGGCTGCATAAAGCATTATCGCTTTTGATGTAGCAGTAAAAACTTTGTATTTAGCGCTGAATGGGACATCCTTGCTGCAATATATTTTTTGCCAGACAGTTCCGATTGCGTTTTTCGATGCCAATAATTTCTTTTCGAGATGTATCTCCAAATTCATGTTGCTTGTTGCTTGTCACCGTGAATCCCAAATACTGGTATTCTTTAACTGATTCTATTGTGCGAAATATAATTTAATTAGTTTAAAAACTGATTTTATTAAAAGAAGGCTTCGCTGAACAGTAGGTTACTTACTGTTAAATTTAATTTGAGGGCTTGAAGACATTTTGATAGTACGTTGGTTTCGTACCTTACAGGTAAAAGAGTTCCAGACAGAGCTGAACAATTTATTGACCCTTCAAAATAAAATGACTGGGTTTATATAAAATTTAGTGACCCTTCATTTCGATCCCTTGAGTATTCGAGAACTCATGTCTTTTATTCGATGCGCTGTTTCCGCTAGAAAATTTTGGTGTGTCATTCAGAATTTATTGTTCTGGGAACCGGTAAAAACTTGACAGTTATATTCAAACAAAAGATTCCGAACAATTCGATTTTTTCGATTCGCCAAACAGAATGTGGGATGTATCTGCATCGCTTTGGGTGTAAGATGTCTTCCTGATTGGCTTGAACTTCTTTTCGTTTTATCCTTGTACGTCCTGGTTTTCCTGTTCTAATTTTGTATGGTCTTCATGGTGCGTATTGAATTCTCGTCTGGGTGGTGATTATTTCTGATGGGTCGCTTTCTTCCGGTTCATTTTCGATACATGGTTCATCCGATTCATTCAATGGTATTTGCTTTTCATCAGATTCATAAATAGTTTCTGAAAAGCTGTAATCGCTATTTGAATGATCTACTCGGGGGTTGTTACAAATCGTGTCGTCAGTAATAAAATCTTCAAATTCGTCTGTATTATGAAATTCATCCAGAAATTTAACATCTCTTGACACATGGATTTTCATCTGAGATGGAATCCAAATTCTTTATTCTTTCTGTGCATCAGGATTACCAACAAAGACACCTTGTATACCTCTATCGTCAAACTTTCCGTTTTGTTTGGGTTTTGTCAAGGATGAAAGCCCTGCTTCCAAATGGATGAATTAAGTTTTGGTATCTTACCTGTCCATATCTTGTAGGGAATGTCCCCCTCTAAGCTTTTCATGACGCAGCGATTGCGAATGTAATTCACAGTACTGATAGCCTCAGGGCAAAGCGAAGGTGTAATACCGCCGCTTCAGCACGTGTTCTATTTTTCCTTTCAGCTACCCCATTTTGTTCAGGAGTATAAACATTTGTTAAACGTCATTGGATTCCGGATTCTTGCAGAAAATTGTATATTTCTGAGTTGCAATACTCACTTCCATTGTCTGTCTGTAAAGCTTTGACTTTTCTTCCAGTTTGTCTTTCTTCGAATTTTTTAAATTCTTTTAATTTTGAAAAAACTTCGTTCATGGATGATAAAATTATACAAAATCGACTGAAATCGTCTATGAATGTGACGAGACGAAGTACCGGGAACCACCCTTTGATTGTGTTGTCATTGGTCCACAAACGTCGTTGATTCTATCTTGAAACGGTGCACGAGTAAGTTTGGCTACAATACACGTTCCACATGGTTTTATATCGTCTTTCAGTTCTTGAATCAATCCCATTTTAGACATCCTAAACATATCATTCTTGTTTAAATGACCAAGATTCTTGTGCCAAATGTTAACTTCTACTTGATTATTTTTTGAAGTCGAAGCAAGTTTACTTTCTTGATTTTCTGTGCGAAGATAAAACAAATCTCCACTTCGGTCTGCTTCTTGCCTTGCGAATCTTTACTTCTAGAAAAGATGACCTGATCACCCTTATCAACGATTTTTGCAATGGAAATTAAATTTGTTCTCAGGCTTGAAACATGTCGTGTATTGTTCAGCTGAATAATGGTATTTTCTTAACCATTCCATGTTTTCGAGGTAACATCTCCCTTTGCAGTTACATTCGACGATGTATTCGTAGCAAGCTTTAAATTAGAATGTGCAGGTCGAATGTTTTCTATCATAGTTTTGTCTTTGCATAAGTTTTCAATTCGAATGGAGTTCTAATACACAATTCAAAACATTTAAAGGAACACTTGAAAAAACTAAAAAAAATAATTAATTTAATAATTTATTAGGAAAGCTGGCATAAGACAAAGTCCCAAATGCCACTCGAAATAATCACCTGGATAAAAACGAATTTTCTTACGCACAGCGCTGTTCAATTACTTCTCACTACAAGTCTACGAAAAAGTGCAGTCACGATACATTGTATAAAAAAAAACAATAACAACAAATAGGCTTACGTAAAACTATCAACCCGCTCACTATGCATACTTACATACTTACTCGGATAAACAACAACAAAAATACCAAGAAGCAAAATATAAGAACATAAATTAACAACCGCTAAGTAATTGAAGATTACTGTAACTGGAAAGAAACTTTTCCGTATTAAGTCTGTCTGCCCTTTCCGCATATATTTTACAATTTATTTGCCCGGACCCAATGTCTGTCTACAGTTGTTGCTTTGAGTCAATGTCTGTCTGTAATGACTATGTAGCTGTAGGTGCCGAGAACGAAGCTACCCCTCGTTACTTTTAATCACGATAAATCTTTTTTCTTAAGAACAAGTAAATATTTTCTTTTATTTTTTTAATTTGTTACTTTTTTGTTCTTGTCTCAAAACAAATAAATAGAAAAAAAAGAAAAAACGAAACATTTATTGAATCTTATACAAGTTTGCAAGAGTATTTGTGAGATATCTATTTTCTTTCTAATAATTCCAAAGCTCCGACCATAAAATTAATTTTTCCATTCGAAGTGGTTGAGTAGTATTAGGATTTAGTTGAAATCATTCAAACAACTAACGGGCCTTATTTTCCTTTTTTTATTTAATTAGTTGTCTTATTTTTTTAAAGTGTGTAATCAAAGATGTGCTTTGATTTAGTGGTTCATTATTTATGTAGTTGTTGTTAGTTGTCTCAAAAACAAAATAGTGTTAACACAATTGAACAAAAAAATAAAAATGGTTAAATCGAGCTCAAGTCGAATTAAAGCTTTGGGTGACAGCAAACAAGCACGCAAACGGTCTTCGGTGTCATCGACTCTTACTAAAGTTTTGATTTTAAATGTTCGAGATCTGTTGAGAGCACCAGACGAGCAACAGGATTCCGACAGTGAGGTAGCAATTAAAAAAAAAAGTTAAACTAAATTACCTGAAACCTTTTTGATTATTTTAATGCAGTAATCACGTCGTTTTGACGATATTTTAATGGGATGTATTCTATTTAGCAATTGGTCCAAAATGTAGATATGAACTTGCTATTCCCTTCTTGCTTTCATCGTAAAATCTTTTTTTGATTTTATTTGAATTTAATATGTCTGACCTTGCAGCTTGACATTAAGGTTCTTATCCTTCGCGGTTGACATTTTAAGGATTGTCAATCCAAACAAGAGATAAAAATCAAATCATTTAAATGCCACACAAGAAAGAAAAGGTAAAACCAAACATAATCTAGAGTTTTTCCTTTTATTTAATCACTAGTCAGCTTTCCTTACTGAGCATTTAATTTGTGTTGTTTGAAGAAAAATCACGTGCTGGCTCTCTCAACCATAATCCGAATTGGGAAAGATTTTCACATTTAAATTGGTAACTCGAAATCGTTTGCTTTTTTTACGCTGCAAGGGAAATCTGAATATTGAACAATTAAACAACATCTAAGCTTTGATTTCGAAGGTTTGTTTTCATTCTTCATCCAACGTGACTTCTAACGTTGAATTTTCCTGCCAGAAAAGAAAAAAAAATACCTCGAAGCCCTTTAGCTAAATTGCTGAAAAAAGAACCAATCACATTTCTCTTTCCTCAACTGCTATGGTTCTACTTATTCTCCTGTACTTGCATCTATCGGAAATGTACTAAGAATTTCGAATTCTATTTCGTGCTATTTTGCCGTTTTGACTCCTTGGCAAATCAGAAGTGGATGACATAAATACAAAATCAAATTTAAATCTGGTTTCTATGAAAAATAAATAAAGAAAAAGGACCACGTTCCCAGTAAACTAAGAAGAGAGACAAAAGGCAGATCGATGTTCTTTTCTTACGCCAGAAACTCTGTACCTCTTTTAACAAACATGAAATTTATAATCATACTTGGAAATGACTTTTATGATTTCCAATTTTTTCATCTTCTGCTCCTAGATCTTGCTTTGATTTGATCTTTGAAGACCTTTACTTCATAACGAACCGAAAAATTAAGTTTGACTGTTGTGTTATGATTGATGACCTCTCTCCCAGATGGCGAACAAAAGGAATTTCTTGATTAATTCGCCATAAGTTGTTCGATTTTCCTTTCAGTTTAAGCGATTTATTTGGTTTCATTACTGAATCCTGATATTAATTCCTTATAATCGAATTAACATACATACAAAGTAATGTAATAAACAAAGACAGTCTTTCTCCTCATGTGCATAGACATGCTGCTTCTAGATCGAAATGACAGAGCCCGAAAAGTAATTGCATTTTGGTTTTCGCGGTTTACAATTAAATTCGATTTACAGCATACGTTCGGTTCACACCATGATGATGAAGTGAAACGCTAGGTAGCCTTAGCATGCATCCGTTTTGTCGAGAATCGAATGGTTAACCAGATTTGAGCTAAAGTCTCATGCATGCATGCACATGCATACATAACAAATTCGTGGGGGATTACAAATTTTGACAGATTTTCCAATGCGTCAATCAGTTGACATTTTCAATTTGTCAAAAGGTATTGACAAACATATGTAGTTAGCAGCATTAAGGCTTGAAGTATTGTTAATCAGGATATGAGTTATAATATCGTTGAAATGAATAGTAAGAAAAGGATATTAAAGTCAAATTTCAGCAATGGGACCAGCAAAATGTTTACATTTTATTTTGTAAAGGAAAAACGTTCTTAGAAAATTGGTTTGATTTTTTTTTTTTTGCAAAAAACCTTCTAGCTTTTCTATAGCATTTAAAGAATTCAGCAAATTTTTTTTTGTATGAAGGAATTCTGCTTGCCTTGTAGAAATGGTGAAATTCTATAATAACTTTGTGATGAAAGAAATTCCAATCGAATATTTTTTCCGTTAAAGTGTTTTGAAGTCTGAAGGCGTTTTCAATTTAAATCAGTAAGAATTTAACTTAAAGTAATTTGAAACATCTAATTGTTTGACTTCCTTTGGGGCGAATTTTAATTAAAAAACGCCTATTCACGTTTACATGCCATCCGTTTAAAACAAGATTATATGAAAGTATGAGTTGCCCTTGAAACATAAATATTCAATAAGCATTAATCAGAGTGTAAGAAAAATAATAGCCAAGGCACTTTAATACTATGTTCCTTTAATAATAGCATTTTTTTCTGGAATGTTAAACACAGCAATCCCTATAAATTGTTTGTTCAAGTTGCTTAACGTTTTCTAGCAGTCAATGAACAAAAAGTGTTGTGGCGATTAATTTTTTAATTCACTATGCTCGATAATGATCTGTCAGACGTTGATGTGTTCAATACAGGAGGATCTGGGTCCTTTCTTGTACTTTAAAAATTTGTTCTACCTTTTTTTTCTGAACAGAAAATAGATCTACTCCCTCTCATTCAATTTTTCCACTCTTCGGTTGCATAAGTTGTTTTGATGTCGAAGAAGCTTTGCAAGAACAAGGGCCAGGTCCGATGAATCATTTTAAGACCGCTGAAAAAAGTTCTTCTTTCGAACTGAGCTAAGTGCACAGTCTTTTTACTTCAAATTCACCCTTTAACAAATCAAATTCACCCAGTATTTGTAGAAATAAAATCACAAATGATCATTGTAAAAAATAAAATTTATTGAATTCATTTTTATTCAAAAATATTGTTCATACCTACTTTTTCAAAAATCTTCTCCTTCAGCTGCAGTGAGTAACCCTGCATATACCTCAACCAAACTTTAGTTAGTTTCTTGCATTTGCTTAAACAGAAGCACGGTAAAAAATGGAGCGAATGAGTTGTTTGATCAACAAGGTTGAGAGCCTCGTCCGTTTTGTGAATACTAGCATTATCAGATATTAAGCACACATGGCTATGTAGCTCTTCAAATAATTCAATTAAAAAAATTACAAATACTGGGTGAATTTGATTTGGAAAAGGGTTAATTTGATTTGTAAAAGAGTGAATTTGATTTGCAAAAGGGTGAATTTGATTTGTAAAAGGGTGAATTTGAAGTAAAAAAAACTGTATCCTATTTCTCCCACATGTGTTCTTTTGAACCGTCTTGTCAGCTTATTGGTTACTCTGATATGGTCCCATTGTCGCTTCTGTTTGCAGCATCTTCCGCTTCTTTGACCAAAGCATTCATGTAAACAGTAACACTTGCGATGTCTACAAAACGAGCTCAATTTGCTTGGAAGGTGCTTTTCTGTCCGTAGACCCCAAAACTTACTTTGAAGTCAATTTTCATTGTATATGAGTTTCTTTGTTCTTACAATGAGTTGCTAAAATAAAAAAAAGTAAGTCTGGACATTTCCATATTCCAGGGAAGAAAAGAAAAGGCTTCTCTGCTCGTCAAGATCAAGATGTTATGAAAAGAAATATAAAAAATGCTAGGCCTCGTTTAAACCAATTAAATATTAAAATCAGATTCAATTTTGATTTTTTTTTGTCAAAAATTTGTCTAAAAGAATTGTTAAGAATGTTTTACAAAACGACGAAAGTAGGTTCATCTAGTTATATACTTGTGTCATTGTAATCTGGTTGTAAGATAGAAGTAAATATTACAAGAACTTTTTTTTAAAGAAACAAATTATTTGTGACACACATGGTTTCCACCAATATTCCTAACAAATATCAAAAGAAAACTGCCCCAACAGATAAATTAACAGAACAGTTAAAGTTCACAAATACAAATACAATAATTTCCTTATTTATTGATTTTTCTAATTACATTTATTTTTAGCCCCAAAAACATTTAATGCGATTTTTATAAAAAAAAAATTTAACAAGTTTTAAGAATCAATTTATAAAACATAGTCGTGAGTTTTGAAAACACTTTTTTCTGTAAAATCTTGTTTTCGTTGTTGTGCTCTTCTTCTATTTTTTCTATCTATCTAGCTGTCTCTTTCCCATTACTTTTTGCTTACTCCTTTTTTAAAGGTAAACCAAAGTACACATTTATGTACAATTTTTATTTCTTCCACCTTACCAAGTTAACAAAGCTAATGCAGATTGTTCAAAAAACAATGTCCTCCCTTCAATATTTTTGTATTGCTGTTATTTCTACAAAAAAATATTTAAAATCAAATTAACTCTTCCTTTTGTTATAAACATTTTCCACTAAAATAAACAAATCCTTTCAACATCCATTTTGATCTGACTACACGATATTTTAAACTACTTGCGTTTGTATTTTACTTTTTTGTTCAATAAATTAATTCAATTTTTTTAAGTTTTTACTTTGAGTTTGAATTTTGTTTCGTTTGGTTGTTGTTTTCGATATTCTCTTTAAACAAAAGTTTTTTACTGGTTCGTTTTGATGCTTTTGATTTTGTTTGAAAAAAAAATATTTTTTTGTTTGAAATGTGTTTTCTTGTATAAAAAAATTAAATAAAATGAAAATATAATAAAATATAAAATTTTTTGCAGCATCAACCTCGCAGTTGGATTGAAACAAACTTTCAAAAACGAGAATGTATAAAATTCATACCCTGTCCAAAGGACACAGCTGTGTGAGTATGCAAATTAATTTTCATTTTTGTTTTCCTCCCTTATTTTTTTATCAAAGTTCGCTCGAATGAGAATAATTGAGATTTAAGCCTTTTTTCTTGCTTTACCAATCCCAGTTCCAACATCAACTCATTTTTTTTGTTCGTCCTTTTATCCCATTATGAAAATCTACTCAACGTCTCTCTCAGCGTATAGTTGGGACCGAGCTAGTGTAGGGGCTCATACATGAGACCGTCATAATGTAGAAATTCCATCCCGGAGCTAATGAGGCATTGCTCTCTGAGTCAGAGGAAATTGGAGATAGAATGGATTTTTATTATGCCGTAAGTTGGTTGTGCCTGGTGTGCTTGGTAAATTGGCTAAGGACTTTGTGAAGAATCAAGGGCAAAGATAACAAGGATATCTACTGCTCTACATGCATATACCTATGGAGGCGAAGTGTTATAATCTATGAGCAAAAGTTAATTCTGCATTATGATGTGTGGGCAAGATAAGGTAGTCAGTAAAAAAAAGTTTTCTCTTTCATTAATCTGCTCGCGAATGGAAGAAAGTGCATACTGAGGCGTGAGATTAAAATTGCAAGGGTCTTACTGTGAGGAATCTGGGGAGGAGAGAAAGTGATTTTTTTCTATTTCTGCGAAGTTTGTTCCTTGGAGTTGTTATTATTTGTGCTTGGAGATTAGTATTATGGTTCGTAATCGAATTTATATGGAGGAAGTTAATTATGCTGTTTTATTATTAACGTTTGAATTTTTCAGAAGGAACCCTTTTGTGTTGCAAATTCAAAAAGGCGCATTTCTAGATTTGAAATTTTAGGCGATTGCAAGGTCTGAGTTGTCCTTTTCTTTTTATAGGCAATCTTATCGTGGAATTATCTTGACAGTTTTGTCTGCGTCTTCCTAGGTCATAAGAATAATCTCTAAGCGAAGATCTACATAAATGTACATTTAACGAAAGGCGAAGTTGACAAAAACTTGCGACATTGATGATTCAACAGAGTTCAATTCGAGGAACTTACGCTGGCAAAATCTAGGCGGGTTCAGATCAAGACATCATCCAACAATCCTCTCTTGATCAGCTGCTAGCAAGATGTGTCAAGATTCGCATCTCAGCCTGTGTGTGCATCGCTCACACATAAAGTGAACTCTTGAATTTGTCTAGAGATTAAATATCTAATAAACAGATAAAGAATGGAAAGAAACGTTGCTTTCAGTGAGTGAGTCACTTAAAGTCAAGACTCAAAACACTCCTAAGTTGTAAATTACCCCTACCAACTTTAACAAGATCAACTTAAGTGACGTGGAAGGCGATAAACAGAAAACCTTGCAACGTCACGTGCGTCGTTGTCGCCGTCACATCGTTCAGTAGGTGAAAACTTTATTCCACTCTCACTTATCTCATTGTCATTCCTCTTCCATCGCACCTTTACTTGGTTGTGTTGCTAGCACTTGGGCAACATTATTTTCAGTTTAGTGTTGAGAAACAAGAAAGCTGTTAAGTACACGCAAAAGCACCCTCCAATGTAATGACGCTGTTAGGCACTTTTAATTTTTGTTTTCTCTGACTTTTTTTCGTTTTTTTCTTCTTCTTTGTTGCATGCTGCGGTTTTTTCATTTTTTCTGTGTTTTACGGACAACCCTTGAGACTTGTGTTCTTAAAGGAACAAAGCACAACCTACATAGAAACAAAAAAATAACATGAACAATTAGTTCGTGTTCGACATGACGGCATGAGGCGAGAATTATGATTTAATTTCGTTTAATTTTGTGGCAACAATTATGTTAGTCTCGAGGGTAGTGTTAATTAAGTTTTCAAGAGAGTCTCTTTGATGTTATTTGTACTTTGGAATTGAACATCAACACTCAACAGTTAAGCATTCAGAATATTACCTAATGTTCAAATATTTTAATGTTTCTACTACCCGAGAATCCAAATTCTCACCAATTTCAAATACAAGAGTATTTTGCGAAAATCCTTAATTAGTTGTGCTCTCAGGACTTTAAGACACGAACTCAATAACTAGAAACAATAAAGCTGGCACTCGAGACTCTAACATAGAGAAAAATCGGAACTAGAATCCTATTTCCTCATCCTCGATTTGAACCAAAACAGAAACCACAAAATTCCAAAGCAGACAATAATCACATCGAGCAATCTTGCCAACAGCTTCGGGCTAAAAAAGCAATTATCCTAAATACATACACTTAAACCTGATGCGAAATAAGGGCAATTGGAGTCAGACACAAAATACTTCCAGAGTCCATACCCACACCATTTCGCATCCTGGCTTGTGAATAATTGTAGAGTTTTAGCAAAACATGTGCATTATCCTTCGTTCGTCATCGTCCTTACAGCCATGTTGTCGTTTTGCCAGGAAGTGATAACATTTTAACGATACACAGCTCAAGGTAAGACAGGAATGTCGAACTCAAAAGTGTGTGTTTTTTATGGGGGTTTTAAGGACACACATGTCACAAAAAAAGTACCACAATTAAAAAGTTTCCAACTTGAGTTTGTATTTTATTATTTCCAAAGACGTAAATGTTGTTAACTTTCTCGGTTTGAGGTTCAGGTTGATGTTTGGGTGTTGTCATTTAGCTCGGAAACCGAGTCGTTTGTCTGTTTATTGCTCTCAGAACCACCAACGTTTGATTAAATAATTATATAGAGGTGAAAATTAAATTGAGTTGACAACTCAAAACTGCTGTTTTTAATGGTAACAAATGGAATCTTCAATTGAGAATTTTTTTTAGAGAAATCGTGTGGGGTACAATTTATTTTGGGCATTGTCACATGACATTAAGATGTAATTGTGACTTTCACTTGAAGGATTAATGGACCAGAGAGAAATGTCATGAAAAGCAGTTCCTTTTTTTTAAGGATTTATGACACTTGTGTGGGTGCAAGGTTGAAATAATAATTTACACTCAAGAGTGCTTGCAATAAAACACGCCTTAGCTTCGTCTTCTTCTGCGTTACGATGACATTTTGAATGACAGCTCTCTCATCTTCCCTCCAAAAACAAATCAATTTTGTTTGTGTTGAGCTGTCAGACAAAGCAAATATTCAGAATATTTGAACTTGAGCTTCCGTTTGGAGTCACGTTACGTAACATTACGTACGAGACCTGAGGTCGAAGCTTCATTGTGATAGAATCATAGAATGCATTGAATTCCTATGGCTGAACTCGTAAACGTCAGGCGAAGCCGAAGCTAAAGCTACTTCTTGTTTGAGCCTTTAAAATCAAACCTTACGATCGGTCACCAATTACATCCACCAATGAATAGATCAGTGCTGCCAACTTTAAGTCCAATACTTCTTAAGAAGGCACACGTTTAGTTTAAATTTAACACAAGCGTGGAGCTGGGTTAAATGTGTTGAGATTTTACATTTCTTATGAGTGATAGAGAAGTTTGATTCTGTTATGCAGTTTTGTTTCTTTTCTTTTGAAAATGATGACAGATGTCAGCTGTGAAAACTAGTTTGCAGTATTGCCATATTGAACAAACTAACTATCCACAATAAGAATTTTTGTTTTAAGATTTTTTACTGTTGTTTTAAAAAATCAAATTATGACTGCGAAATCGTAAAAAAATAAATAAAATAGAGTTTCTTTTAATACTGTTAGTGACTTCATATTAGATTTGTTTTTTTTTTAAGTTGGGTTTTGTATGCGAAATTTTACATTTACATTTACATTTTCACAGTACTTCGCACATAAATGTAACGAACTACAGACACATAGCAGCACTGGTGACTGAGACCATCGGCTTGGACAGAACAAGACATACAACAGAGAGAGACAGATAGACACATAGAAAGAAAGCACACATAACAGATACCTACGTGGCTCAGAGGAGGAGACTTAGATTTGTATTGTCTCATGTTATCGCACAGGTGGCCTCAGATAAGCTGGCGATTTTTGTAGAAAAAGAATGCTGCTGAAGCTGGGGTTTGAACCCGTAGCGTTCGGCTTAGCAATCCACTACTCTATCCTCTGAACCATGGCCACCTGCATGCGAAATTTTTTTACCTGTAAAAAGTTAAATATTTTTACTGAAGGAAATTTCTTATATCATGAGGGAAATTTCTTAATTTTTTACAAAAAAGTTTGTAAAAAAATCCTTTTTAACGTAATTCATAGAGCAAATGGTTAAATCTGATTCCATTTCAAACTAAATGTAAAATTTTAATCGTGGTCGAAATTTAAAACCATTTTCTAACGCTATTCACGCAATCCTTAAATCGATAAGCGGCTTTCCTTAAAAAATTTAAAACTTGAAGCAATTCGAAATTGCTTGAAATAAATTCTCATCACAATAAGGCTTTAATTTGTCACTTTAAAACGTCAAATTAGTTCAAAAGTAAGCCCGGTGTTTAAGCAATTAATTAATTTAAATGAAAATTAAAATTAGTATCAATTTGCATCAATTTCTAAAATTTCCAGTGAATTTATTTTAAAATATTCCTTGCACGATAAAATACCAACAGAAGAACAAACTAAAACGTTCGTCGGTCATTATTAAATAAGCAACCCAAGAAGTCTTAAATTAATTTTCGTAATCTATTCGTCCATGTTAATTGATTTACCAAAACAGACCTCAAATGCCCAAGTTATTTACATAAAGACTTTCTTTTCCTTAGCTCATCCTTAATTTTCCAAGAAGGTGTAGGATGCCATCGGCTTACTCCCCGTAGAACATTTTTACGGTAATATAATTAAAAAACCGAAGACGTGTTTGCAAAGGTCTTGAAAATCTAATAAAACGTTCTCCCGCTAAGTGAAGCGTGATATAAAAAATTAAACGTTAAATTTATTTTTTATTTTCTCTTTTGCCCTTATGAAAAATTCCAGCACACATTTTTGGCACTAACAAAAGGGCGGGCTTCAGCTACCACCCCCTCTACCAAATGAATTGAAGAATATTGTTCATTTTAAATTTATCTTCCACGTGAAAATTACATTCAGTACTTCATGTAATTTATTCTTTCCAACATTTAAGTAAGTATGTACACAAGGTTGCCTCCCATCCTTATCTCCACGAATCTTAGCCAAGCAAGCAAAAGGAATTTCAAACAAAAATACCCTGAACGTAACAAATAGCAGAAGGTTCTAGCTTGATTCTTTGGTCATGGTGACGGTTTTTACCCATGGGCGGGTGTTTAATTGGGGAAAAAGTATCCTTCGCGCTTTAGCATGAAAACATAAGTAACTAAAAGGAGACGGATTCAGAAGTAATTAGCATTTCTTTTTTCCTTTCAAATCAACTCAATTTTTCTTTTTTAAGAACCGAAGAAGAAAGAGGGAATGTAGGACATCAAAGTCATCGTCAAACAAGCTTGAGAGCTTATCATCTCGATTACAAAGGGAAATGCAGTGAAATTGATGTTGATGGATTTGCATTTATCCGTATCCTGTAAATGTAAAGAGAAGAGGTTCTCAGGATATCGTCTTTCAATATCCGTTTAACAAAACAGCTATTTCCGGTGATTCAATTTGAAATGGAAGTTGTAAGGGCACTTTTGTCAAGAAGATAAGAATGTTCTTCGACGAACCAAATGATATCATCTTTCTACAGAACGATACACTTTTTTGATTAAATTTTTGTTTCCTGCTTTTAGCTTTAAGTATATTTTGTAAATTAATTTAATCAGCGCTTTATTTTTAAAGACCAATTAAGAATCCTTGTTGGATGGAAATAACTGAACACATTTCCTTACATGTCTATTTTTTAATCTTCATTAACATTTTTATCGATTTTCGTCAAGTTTCAATGGGAATATGGTTTCGGAATTGAGTTATTAACGACATGCAAATTGTCTGTCTTGGGGATAATTAGGACTTGAAGTCATTAGGTTGAGGGTTAAGGGTTATATGCAATCAAGGCGAAGGCCAGCTATTCGTGGGAAAACCCTGATCGATTAGCAGATGTACTATTAGCAATTCTCCGCCTTTAGTTTTATGTAACTTAGCGTTGCTGCCTTGCATCTTACATGCCTGGAGAGTGAATGAACTAAGTTTTCTGTTAAGTTTTGAAGGTACAGGAATTTTTATTAGTCAAGGCTTACAAAATCAATAAAGTGGAATCCATGCAATAGTTGAACTTTAACTTTGGTTATGTATGTATGGAAAAATTGAAGTTTCAGCAACTTATAGGAATTTTCGAACTGATAAAAATCAGTTTGGTATAAGAACTGGAACTAGACGCTTTTAAATCCGAAATTATTGGAAGTTTTTGGGATCTGTAAAAGAATGTACATATGTTTAGATGGGTAAAAAAGTTAGGGTAAGATCAAAAATTCGTGAGGCTGATCGAAAATGCTGAGTATAAGAGACAACAAGCTGTTTTTGGTTATTGGGTGGCCTTCTTCTTCAAATGAAGAATTTAAAATAAATTGCTTGAAGTGAACTGTCAAATTCTATATTACGGCGGTTATTTGGACGAAAATAGTGATGCCACAGAATATGTACTGTATGTAACCTTTTGGTCAAAGCTCTGCACCTCAAGTAGCACAAAAGTCTAAAATACACCAAAATATTTGGTTTGCGGCTTTATTTCCATGAACAAATCGAAATAACACCCGGCAGGCCTTATTGAATTGTAGAAATAAGGCCACATTTTACATGGAAATAAGGCCGCATTTCCAGGAGATAAAAATAATGGCCCACTATTGTGGGTGAAAAGTACCGAATTTCATTGTGCGAGCACTGACCCACTATGCTGGTTCATTTGTGAAGAAATCTTATTCAGGGTTGCCGACTTTCGCGATTAATTTTATCATTTTGTAAAACAATAAAATAAGTTTATTACATTTCCAAGGTTTTTTCTGCGCATAAAGCTGAAACATACCGCATGCTTTAAGTCTATGTGAAGTTAAGAAAACATTATCCAATGCAAACGTTCTTCTGCACTCTGGGATGTCAAAGTTCTGTGAGGGTACGGCATTCTACAAGTATATGTACACTATACTTGAAGCCAATTTCATCTTATTGCAACTATCTATCACCTAAAATAACCTAGTTGTTTCAATTACATTAAAAGCTGCATCAGAAAGTTAGATGGACACAAGCGAAACAAATTTTGACCAAAAGAGAATCAATTTGGGATGTGAAAATAAAAAATTATCGCGAATTTGATCTGACCATTTTGTCGACGGCTAACAAATAAACTTGGTCATAATTATTTCTTAGATTTTTTTGTAGTAGTGTATACATACAGGAATTTACGGTTTTTATTTATTTTTTGAGCATGAACATTCGTTGTTTCACTTTTTTTTACTTGCAAGAGTCCAAGTCCCATTAAAAGTAAAACCTTATTTGGACCACCATAGTGGATTAATAATCCCTAAATCGAAGTCGGCACTTATAACCCTCCATAGTAAATCAGAAGTTCCGAAAACAATATTCGGGAATTCTGATCTCGGGACGAGTTTCCCTGCGCCAACTTTCTAATCAAAACAAAAAAAACCGAAATAAATCCCCACGGGCATTATATCTAAGTTGCAATGGAAATAAGACCGCAACTCTTGTAGGGGTCTTATTTCCATAAGAAATGGAAATAAAGCCCTAAGGGGCCTTATTTCGTCGGACGTTATTTCACGTCACCGCACTTAGGCCTTAGCTCTTCAGAGCTGTCGCGCCACTCTATTTTTTCCATCCGATGTATATTGGGATTTTGCTTACAGCAATGTGCGATGGGATAACTTATGAAAACCAATTGAGGGTCTTATTTTATAATATACATAATTCAGCCGCTGTACAGTATATCAACTGTCAGCATGTTCAACAAGAGGTGTTAACTTACTCAAAATTAGGTAATTCTTTTGCATTTTTTACTCTTTGTTTTTCATATTTGGAGTGAACTTCACAATCCAATGAATCATATTTCATTCACGGAATCTGCTTCCTACGTCCACTCGAAGACACTCGAAGAAAGATTGTGTTGGGCGATCTTAAACTACCGATATTAATAGTTTACCTATTCAAAAACTGTTGAATTGAAAAAAAAAAACACTTTTATAGCTTTTCTATAAGAAATCTAACCGCAAAGATTATTTCTCCATGTATCAAATTTGATTCATAAAAGCAAAAAATTTATATTATAAGTACGTTATATTTGGTTCAGTTTGCAGAATAAATTTGTGTTCAACAAAAAGAAAAACGTGTTTAAAAGGACTTTTTTTTAATTCACTGTTCACTGAATGATATTTGATTCATGAAATTTGTTTCCTGTGTATATGAACTAAATATGATTCAAGAAAACTATGGCAAGAATGAGAAAACTTAAAGATGTGTACATAAAGTTCAAAGATTAACATGTCATAGATATCTACATCCAATTTTACTTACTCGGCGATTATGAATATCATTAGATCCAAGGACCCATCTACTTGCTCTACGCATTTAGCAAATATAATAATTATCATGAACAAAAAAGTTTAAATGATAATAATACTGCCAAAAATATTAAAACAATGGTTTTGTTCGTCTTCGGTCTAGGTATGCACTTGAACATTCGTCCCTGTCTAAACAGCCTCACCGATTTACTTGACTACTAACTTTTGCACAAATGACTTTTCTGGGAATTCTCGGATCTTTTTTTTTGTAATTTATCTCATTTTTGGTAGTATGAGGACTACCAAAATTTATTTCGATTTTTTTATCGATAGTTTTCGATTGTGAACAAATTTTTGAAAACCTGCGTTATTACTTTTCCACTAAAAAAAGGGAAAGCTGATATAAAGGGCATCCGTAACAATCAAGCAAACTAATCACCAGCTTTTTGTCATGTCAATCGAAAGCAAATCTTAAATCTGTTTTAGATTTGCCAAAACAATTTTCGTCATTTACAAAATATCACAGAAATTAGTTTCAAATTCAATTTCCGTTTCATCCACAACAGCATGTTTCTATCTCCCACATTATCCATCGACTCCGCAAAACCTGCAGTTGCCCTTTTAATTAAAAACTTAATGACTCCGGAAGTCCAGGAAAACAGATACCAAAGCCCAGCGTGAATTCTTTAAAACAAAACAAAAAATTGTTAGTTCAAAGTTTCAATCCACTTCAACCACCCACATAGCCTAAAACCCCCCCAATCCCACATCGATCAGCTGAACAATTCCTGATCATTTTTATTTATCCCTACCATCCTGTGCGAGTGTCATGTAGCTTTGCTCATGTCGTTTCATAATTTTCATCCTGTATCATTGTTCTCTCAACAGATGCTGCTGTGGACAATCCCGCCCAACACATCAAGTTATTCCAGGCATCGAAGTCGGCTCCCCCGGTGACTCGTGGCTGCCTTACAAACACACCCGCGCCCAACCCACCGACGCATATGGAACAATCGAGTTCCAGGGCGGTGCACATCCCACAAAAGCTCAGGTAGGTTGTCACTCCGATGATACCGAAATTCCCGCTGTAAACATTTTTCGTATTTCCTTCATGCACCTGGAAGTATGTTCGACTAGCATTCGACACTAGACCCGAATTGCTGGTGCAGCTGTTCAACAAAGAATGGAACCTCGAACTGCCAAAGTTGTTGATAACTGTTCAGGGTGGCAAGGCGAATTTCGAACTGCAACCAAAGCTCAAAAAGGTAGGAATGTCATATTTTGAAAAGTTGTTACTGTCATGAGTTTGTCAACACAAATATTGTACATCCCACTTCTGAATGTGTGAATTTTGTTATTTCTGAGCCGAGTTTTGTGTGTTTGGTAAAGTAGTCCAAGGAACATTTTCAAGTGAAATCGATCCTTT
The DNA here is from genome assembly GCA_943590905.1 of Sphaerophoria taeniata. Classification (NCBI taxonomy): domain Eukaryota; kingdom Metazoa; phylum Arthropoda; class Insecta; order Diptera; family Syrphidae; genus Sphaerophoria; species Sphaerophoria taeniata. The sequence continues at coordinate 24,315,764 of OX016540.1, forward strand.
TCTCCGAACAGCCTGATTATTCCTATCCTATATAAGGAAGGATGAGCTGGGGAGTGTCTCCTGTGTGTTTGTGTCAGGACCTAAGGAACATAACGCATAAGTTATTTCGGGGGTGGATGGTTCTGAAATTGAGTGTGTTCGCTTACTTAAAATATTCATAAGTGTCATGTTCGAATGGATGATTGTTGGGTGGAATATGATTTAGCACTTAATAAAGCATTTTTTGTGTTCTTTTTTTAATCATGTCACAATCAAATTTATGATCAATTGTGTGTGTGTTTTGTAGGAAATCAGGAAAGGTCTTTTGAAAGCAGCTAAGACAACAGGGGCTTGGATTTTTACCGGAGGCACAAACACAGGTAAGGTTAAAAGGTTGTAAAGATGTTATCTTTAACTTTTAGACACTTAAAATTTGAAAAGGAATTATGATTTGTAGCCAAAGTCACAAGAACTCCAATAATTGGTTTTTCGATTACACCTCTTTCCAAAGTCTATGAAAAGTTTTGCCGACAGAACCTTGTTCGTTCTATAAGCCGTAGGTACATCTAATTCATCAAAACAAAAATTACGACTTATGGTCGGTTTCCCCAAAACCAAACCAAAGTACCTATGTACATCTCAATTTCGTAAAATTACTTCGGGATTATCTGCCTCGTTAACATGACCTTAAATTATATCTCTTTCGCAAGTCATCACTGCTTATCTTATCACTCGCACTTCATTCCGATTTATGAACACGTATTAGAGAAAGTTTTCCATCATTCGGAGGCAATTCCTCTTCCTCAGTTCAGTTCTCGGACAACGGACAGCGAAGGAGGCATGTCACGTACGTGCTTTGCCAGTGACGACGTGACACCACCATAATCCCGCAGGATAACTTCCTGAAGAAGTCCGCTTCAAATGAAACTCCAACATGCTTTCTTTCGGTGTGTTGTTAAGTTTTTAAATCCCCTGTTGATAAGGTACAGGGACACTCGCTGCACTGACCATGACCACCATCACACACTGAGCTAGCAGCAATGACTTAGCGCTTTGGAAAGATTTTAAGGACTTACACACGCCACTGTCCTTATCTCTTCTTTATTTATTTATCTTTTATGTCTTATGTTTTCTATTTCTTGTTTTTTTTTTTCAGGCGTCACAAAACAAGTAGGCGACGCATTACTACTCGAAGGACAACAACGGACCGGACGTGTAGTTAGCATAGGTATTGCACCCTGGGGCATTGTTGAGCGAAATCACGAGCTACTGGGACATAACCGAGAGGTTCCATGCCACAGCATCAGTTCACCAAGGTGAGTGAGCTCGCAGGAAACATAACTCAAATAAAACAGGACGAACGGGGGAAAGTATACAAAACTTTGCTTCGTTATCCTTTGTGACACGAAATCTTACCTACCTATCGTCCTGCTTTCTTTTCTCATAAAATTGCAATCAATAACTTTTTTTATATTTTTGTCTTGTTATTCTTGTTTCGTTATCCGGTATCACACAGATCCAGATTGGCCGTCCTGAACAATCGTCATGCATACTTCCTGCTCGTCGATAATGGTACTCAAGCCAAGTATGGTGCTGAATTGATCCTTCGAAGGAAACTGGAAAAATTCATTTCGAATCTGAAACTTCATCCTTGTAAGTAATTGGAAGAGTTTGCTTATTTTTTGTTTGATTTTTTTTTTGTTCGAATTTGTTTCCTTTGATATTGAAAACAAATATTGTGGAGCGAGCATGTTAGTTTTTGAGTTTTTGGGGGCAAGTGACTTTTTGCAATGTTTTCAAAGTTTTTTTTTCTCGCAAAAAAGTGAAAAATTTCGTTTGGTGATGGCCATTTTGTTGGTTCGTTTAATGTTTGAACCCGAAACCAGAGAAGTGGTGCACCCGTGTCGAGCAGTTTCGTGGCGCTCTACTGAACTTTGCTTTTCACGCTTTTCATGTCTGAAGTGAACTAGAAATTTATTGATGGAACTAGTTTTGGTTTTCCGAGAAAAAAAATTGAACGAAACGAAACTACATACAAAGGAAAGTGCATAATTTTGTGAATAGAATTATGATTTACTAAATTAGGGAAGACAAAAAGAATTGCGTATTAAAAAAATTAACGAAACAAAGTGCATTGTAATTACAATCAAGATCGCGAAGAGTTTTAATTTACAGTACCTAATTTTTCACAATGCCAAAGAATGAGCAAATATTAGTGGATTTTAACATTTCGTCCTCATTATCTTTATTATTCGTCGCGTTGTGTCCGTGGCTTAGTGGTTTGGTGCGTTGACTGCTAAGCAGAACGTCGTGCGTTCGAGTCCTCCTCGTGCCCATAGTTTTTATTTCATCTTTCACGGGCACTGCTTCTTGCGAAGAACTGACAAAACTTCGAAGAATATCAATCTGTCATGAAAAAGTGCTTCTCAACTTTGCCGTTCGGAATCGGAATCAATTCTTCACACGCACCCAGAGAATTGTTGATGTTAGTAAGCAACTTAGGCTTTGGCTCTTCAAGAGCTATCGCGCCACTCTATTTTTTGTTTTTTATTCGTCGCAAAAGAAGTTTGGACTTTGACACCGTTCCATTTTTGATTTAAATACGTGTGACATTTAGCTCTTATGGGAGTGTGCATTGAGTGAAGCGCGAACAAAGTTTGGCAGTTCCTATCAACTACAATACTTTTCGAGACGAATAAATACGTTTTTTTTTTTGAAGTTTTGTTCAATGTTAAAACTAATATCTCAATAGATACGTTAAGGGTTGGGCTCGAATGACAGCAAATTGACATCCTGGTTCACGAAATCCCAGATTTCATTAGTCAGCAAAGTACTTCCCGCAGTACTTCTGTCCGAATGTCACTTGCCTTCAAGAAATCCTTCCTTTCTTCATGACAATTTACTCCTTTTCGTCACTCAAAGTTATGAGAATTAAGTGGATCGAAATCTGGTACCTCTTTAGATTTTTCTAAAAGCCCTGAATTAGGCCACACCCTTTTTCAAAAACTGAAATCTTAGGAGACACGAAATGCTGAGAATCATGGAGAACGAAGTAAAATAATTCTTCATGCAAATTATTTTATACAAGCAATTGCTTTTTTGTGAAATCCAAACCAGTTCCAGATGTTATTTTATTTTATTTTTTTTAATAAAATACAAAGGTATAGTTTAAAATTCGAGCCAACGCAATGCGCACAGTATTATTCGTTTTATTCGCGGGTTACCAGTCTCCATGCTCGAGCGAGTTGCGCAAAATATAGGACCTTTCCAGTGGACCACCTGAGACGTAGTCGTGACTAACATGTGTTTGGTATCATTTAATTTTAAAAAATTGTACGGCATGAATTGTACTTTTTACTGACGATGAGGATTTTAAGTTTACTGTCATATGTGCGTGTTTTACACCCTTTGCTTTTTTTGTTTAGAAAATTGACACAGTTTTCTTCTTTAAAAATTAAAAAAAAACAAAAAAAACTATCAGTTTAAACATTTGAGGTTGCAAAGTCCTTATTGAAATTCATACTAACGCTCTGTCAAAGCAAATAAACTCACTCTTCATCAAAGCGTGAAGCAAAAACAAACACGTGAGACACAAGAGTTGGAAATTTGAAATGAAAAAGTGTCCACCAATTTTTAAACTTTTTTAGCTTTGAATGAAATAACGAAGTTTGAGCACGTTATTTGATTACTTAACATACTTGCGCTGTACCCATGCGAATACTACCTTTTGTTTCATGCATATGAGTGTCAGCTTAATTTTGATTTCTGCATCAACTTTGATTTGCAATTTTAATTGCTTTTTGCAAAATGCAAAAATAAAACACAAGTTTTTATTATTTTTTTGTTTAAAATTTCTTCATAGCTACATAGGTAAATCCTTATTGAGGCGGACAACAATTGAGTTTATTTTGAATGTTTGTTGTGGAATTTCAAAATAAATGCATGCTGAGATTTTCAGGAATTCGGAATTGTTTATGCATAATTGACAATGAAAATAACTGACCCGTGAAACTTATTTCAAAGTTTATTGTTTTAACAACAAAAACAAAACAGTCAGTGCTGATGATGATTATAGGTATAGAATGTTGTTTTTCTTATGTACAAAAATACCCGTATAAAAAAATGAAAAACAAAAGTAGGAAATCATTTTGTAATATAATTTGCATACACTGTTTCTCTAAACATTGTTTCTGCCTTCGTTTATCCTTGTTGAACAAAATCATAATGAAAAAGTGATATGTAAACAGGCTGAAATACACTGCCGGCCAATAGAATAGGTTCACAGCTTGTAAAGCGAGAAGAACTTTTTTCTCCTTAATAGGGCTTCAAAAAAGCTATTTTCTTTTGCATTTTAAAACAATATTTCATTGCCAACCTATTTCCAAGAAAAACACAGAAAATTATTCCTTACGTAAAAATGCAAGCACACCATAATTAGTGTGCATTTCCAAGCGTTTAATAGAATAGGTTCATCAATTTCAGGGTAAGTTCTGGTTAAGGATATTCAATATAAGTATACGTGAATCTTTAACAAAGTAAAGTTCAAATATTCGAAACACTTTTTAAAGCAATAATGGGACGAGCAAAGTGTCTTAGTAAAAATCAAAATCAAGCTCTACGCTGAACAGAATTTAAGAGTGTGTTCAATTGCGAACAAAATTGGAAGATCGCAAAATGTAGTGAGCATTTGTTTGAAAAAAAAGGTAACTATGGAAGGAATACGAATGGACAAAAGATAGTAACCTCAGCTGCTGAAAGTAAGATTAATTGTCTGACTGGCGTCTAATTCTTGCCAGTCAGCTCCTCAAATAAGGACCGAGTCTTGAACAAGTGCAAGCTTTCGACTGTTAAAAGCGACTGTTAGGAGCGCCCAAACATAAAGCGCATGAAATAATGGAAGAAGCCACCAGTTAACCCGCAGAGAAAGGAAAAGTGGCTTGAATTCTGTAGGCGCAACATGACATGGAAGGAGTCGAAGTTTGTCATTTTCACAGACGAAAAAAAAAAATTAATCTCGATGGCCCGGGTGGGTGATAATTACACCCATCATGAGCTGAGTAAAGATAAATTAATCTTGCAACGTCATCACGCCGCCCCGCGCCGTGAAGGTGGTGTTATGGTGTGGGCATTTTGGAACGACTGAGTTAGAGATTCCATCATCAAGAATGACGACAAATGCATACAAGAACATTTTCGAAAGAGCTTTTCTGAAATTCAGTGCAATGTTTCGGCCCATTAAATGGACTTTTCAACAAGATAAAGCCCCCATCCATACCGCAAGAATCATGAAAGTTTGAATAACACAACAACACGTTGAATGTTGGAATGGCCTCCCTACTCACCAGACCTAAATATAATTGAGAATGTATGGAGATGGCTTTTCCGTGAAGTTTACAAGTCTGGGCAACAATTTGAAGACAAAGCATCACTTGCAAGTTATAGTCCAAGATCCCAGAGCAATCAGACACCAAATTTTCTGAGATTTTTTTGGTTTTTTCTTAAAAACAAGAAGACATTAAGGCATGCGATTTTCTGGATCTCACTGAGAACTACTGACAGCATTTAATTGTGAAAATAATGAGCACCTAATTTCATAAAAAATTAGTTCAAAAGTAAACAAAAAAGTTGAAAATTTCGATATTTTGACTCTGAAGATGAATTTTTCGAAAACTATTCCTGAAAAGAGTTTTATTTAAATGCGCAATGAAAGAAGCATTTTTTAGCTTTGCAAGAAGGTATAACACGGCATTGTGGACAAAGCCGTTGATTTTTAATATTTTTTGAAAAATAGGGTTTTTTTTTTGTTATAAGATCGCCCCTCCCGGCTAAACGGGGGACAATAGACCCCCCCTTCCATATGATTTTTTTTCTTTTCTTAATGCAACCTATACACTCCAATTACCGAAAACATCGTTCGTGGATCACACTTTATAAACAATATAAAAATTGTTTAAACAATATAAGCAATTATTAATTAGCCATGTGAAAATAAGTAAAATAAAACTTATTTTTAGTGACCTTTCTCACCTGGTACCTGCCCAGGTGTCACTCGGCAAGTTCCACAAAGCGGGTTGGTATTCAAGGCACACGAGACGCTACTGAAAACTTCAGGTTTCATCCGTGTGAAAATAAGTTATGTCTGATTGCTCTGGGATCTTACTCTATTACAACAGCCATAAAACAAGCGTGCACCAAAATTTCTATAAATTATTTAAAAAAGTTGTACCTATCATTCTATGCTAAATAGAATTTTTGAGTTAACGGTAAATAAAGGAGGTTCGCCACATTACTAAAATTAATAAAAAAAAATTTTTTGTTTTTTAAATTTTACTTCATTTTCTTTCAATTTTCCCAATTAAAATAAGTGAACCTATTCTATTGGCCGATCAAAATGGCAATTTTTTTGAATGCATTAGAAGAGACGTTTCACTTTTACACTAATGAATATTTTCGGTATGATTTTTCTTTATTAATTGGTAATTTAACTAACGTGCTTTGAAAATCCAAGCACAAAAATTTTCAATAATAAATAATTTGCAGAAAAAAGTCTCTTGATTATTGTAAATGGTGTGAACCTATTCTATTGAACGGCAGTGTAAGTAATTAACATTTTAAATTAGGTAGATTAATTGCATCTCTGATTTGAGCATGTGATTTAATTTTAAACATTTTTTTTGTTATTTTATTTACCATGACAAAATCGGCAACAATTTAAACCATTATCCTCGATGAACCTACTTTACCGCAATCAAGGATACGAGTATAATGGACCGTGAAATTTTCGAAATGTAATTTATTATTAAAACCATATATGAGGCAAACTTTAATGGATACAATGTTTTTTTTTTTTTTTTTTTTTTTCAAAATTCATTTTTTATTCATTTTCTCTTATTACTACTTAATACTAGACAAAGAATTCAAACTAGCTTATGATCTAAAATCTTATATTTAACTTACTGGCCCCAACCGGGCACTCTAAGAAATTCAAGGTTTACTTAAAATTAATGCCTTTCGGCCTATGAATTATGTTGTGTAACTTTATTTTTTGTTTCTTGTTAGAAAATTTGAAAAACTAACTTCAATATCATTTTTATTTTTTTTCTTACTTGCTACTTAAAATTAGGTCCTTAAAAATAAAACTTAAAATTAACTAAAACTACCTATTCTACCTAACAACTACTTACAAACTAGAGCAACCACAGCAGCAAATCTAACTTTTTCTTTTTTCATTTCACTTTTTCATATTTTTTTTTTTCTTTTCGATAAAGGTTTTTTTTTTTTTTTGTCAATATTATTTTTATTTCGTTTTTTTTTTTTTGTAATTTCATAATTGATGTCCTATTCAATGTTTGTGCCACCATGCCTACACTACTTAAACCTAAACCCAAAACCCTTAGACTAAAACAAATATGCAAGCCGGCCAAGGCTTAAAACCCCACCCCGACTACCCATTATCAAGTGCTGACTGAAGCCACCAGAACTGGTGCTCCTGCTTCACCCTATCAATTCGGTCCCGTTCGGACACAGCCCTACTGAACCGGAGGAGCTCTGCTCCGTCCTGTGCGAGGACGTCTCGATGGTAAAGGAGCCGCCGATCGACGGTTCTCCGCCTGACGTGGTAGATTAGCGGGATCGCCAATCTGTCCTGTATCAGACCGCATTTATCTAGGTGGAGGAATGCCTCTGGTGGAATGAAGCCGCTCGAGCGTGCACTATCAAAATATTCGTCGTTCGGATAGAACGCCCCAAAGATCAAATTATTCGTCGAAGTCATAGCTCTCGCAATGTGACCCCGAATAAGTTTTATCACGAAATTGTCAATTCTGTTAATCCGAGCCTCGTTGTACAGAACCTCGTTAGAATAGTAATGTACATAAGAAGATTCCGGTGTCCGATGCAAACCGAGACAGCGCCGAAGACACTGCCTCTCGAACACCCGAAACTTCTCCATTTGAGATGGTGCAACGTTGAACCACACTGTACAGCCATAAACGATCATCGGCCGTATGAGGGCCATGTAGCAAATTACCTTCACTCTGGGGTCAAGCCGACTGCTGTAAAACAGCCGTTTCGTCAGAGCGAAGGCTCCTCTGGCCTTAGTCAGAGCAGCATCTATATGTCTGTCGAAATACAGATACTGGTCCAACCAGATACCGAGGTACTTCACTTCACTTTTGCTCGTTAATCGCTGTCCGTGAGGCCCAACGATGACCATCTTGCGCCAATTCTTGCGCGTATCCCTCGTGGCCCCGGCCAACGAGGTCCGGAACAGAATTGTTTCGCATTTCTGGACATTTATTTTCAGTTTCCAGTCATCGCAATATCGCTGAATCTTCTCGAAGTCACGTTGCAAGAGAATTCTAATGACTTCGACCTTTGGGGCAGTTCTGTACGCAATCAGGTCGTCGGCATACGCAATTGCCTGGGAAAGGCTACCTATCAGATCGCTGGTGTAAATGCTGAAGAGGATCGGCGAGTTCACCGCTCCCTGTTGAAGACCGTTTTTAATTTCAAAGGTGGTGGTAGAAGTTACATTGCCACTTTTGACAACAAACTTTCTACCGTTGAGCATATCATGAAGCATATACAACAATGGTATACTGATGCCTAGTCTGGTGAGCTTTAGGTACAAACCTTCTAACCATACGGTGTCGAAGGCCTTCTCTAAATCAACCAGAACAGCACCCGTGCATTGTTTCTTGGACTTGTTCCATTGGATATCAGAAACGAGCTTAGACGCGGCATGAATGGTGTCATGTCCCGCCTTGAACCCGAACTGGTTATCCGGAATTATTTTGTTGTCCGCAGCCCACTCAGCCAGAGCCCTATTGATTACCTTTTCGAATACCTTGCTGATGCTTGGAAGGAGACTTATTGACCGGAGATTTGAAGGATTGGAGTTGTCCTTTCCCTTTTTCGGGAGAGGATGAACCACAGCTGTCTTCCAACGCACTGGATAATATGCATTATTCAGCGCGTTATTGAAGAGCGTGGTATAAATGTCGATGGCTTCAATCGGTAAGTGTCTTAGTACAATGTTGGATATACCGTCGACACCTGCTGACTTCTTATTCTTTATTGAATCGAAGATGAACTGGAGTTCTACCTTCGTGATGAGCAAGGGACTTGGGCCCGTTCGTTCGGCGATTATAGCGTTTGCTAAGAAGTCGTCATTAAACCGGGTAAAACCACGGTTCTCGGATCGCCACTGCGAAATATCATTCCTCAGGTAGAAGTGATGAAGTAAGGCTCTGTTCTCCAGGTCGTGGTTCGGGCGAGTGCAAGCATTCACCTTATACACTTGCTGGAAAGCAGCACCAACTGTCTCCACTTTCTCCTGCGGATCTTCAATCACAAAGAAGTCATCGTCCAAGACGGCTTCCTCAGGGTCAATTTGCGCTGTCAGGAGTACGTCTTTGTTCTCTACTGTTCTCTGGAGTTTAAGGCACGGAAGGTCGTTCTGATTATTTTTTCTGAATATTTTATTGATTTGGGGAAACATGCTCGGGTCGCTAGAATTAACGGCCCGAATTTTGTTGTCCCAAAACAAATTGATAGATAGTCTATAGTTTTCTTTAATCAGTTGGTTGATGTTTTTGATCGTCGACTTCAGTGCCCTAATCTCCAGGTCGTGTGGGTCTGTGAAGCGTCTGTACAAGTTTTTCAGTCTTGTCAGTAGTCCACTTTTATGTCTGTGAAGTGCGTCTATAGTCGCGTTTCTGTAGACGTCGTTTTGGTCGCGTTCCTTGTATTTCGGTATTGTCCGTTCCATCGTTCGTTTTATCGTTTCGTCCATCTGTTGTAGATGTTGGTCGATTTCGTTGTTCGTTAAGTTTCTGTTATTTGGTGGGGCTATGTCACTCGAACGGAGTTCTCTCGCTAGGGCGTTGGTGAAACGAGGCCAGCGCATCTTACTGTAATTGTAAGAATGCGTTGGAACGTATTCATCCAACTCCACGCGCTCGTTCGGAATCTGAATTACAGCAGCCAAGCCACAGTGATCACTGTCGTACTCGATTGTCTGTAAACAGTTTCGAGGGTGATTACCCACTTTGTCCGTTATTGTCAGTCTGGTATCGTACAGCAAAAGGTCCAGGAAGGAGCCGCTCCTTGGGAACGATGGCCTTTCAGTAGCCAGCAGGTCGACACCATATTCAACACTGTGAAGATTCATCAAATTAAAAAGATGATTACCTCTTGGATTATTTGTTTGATTTCCCCAATCTTCATGTTTCGCGTTCAAATCTCCGGCCATAACGAAGTAGTTTTCTTCCAAGCTCAGTTTTAGTACTCTGAAGAGAATCTCGAGCTCTGAAATAAAGATAGTAGCCTGCGGAGCTTCAGCCGCATAAGCCGCAATCATATACATCCGCTTCCCTTGAGTGAGAGAGATGCATACGACGCAAACTTCTAGCGTCCTGAGCTTTCGCAAATCATTATTGTATATGACTTTATAATTAATGCCCTTTCGTATGAAGATGGCAACACCGCCTCCTTGAGTAGAGTCGGGTCGATCCCTTCTTACGATATTGTAATTGTTGTTAGTCAGTTTATGTTTCTGGTTTAGCTTGGTTTCGCTAGCCATGAAGACATCGGGACTGTGGTCTTTCAACAACTGGAACAAATTAGCTCGGCGTTCAATCCTAATCAGTGAATTTACATTCACAGCTAGGATCTTTAGGCGCGTCTCCGGCAGCGCGCCCTTAACCTTGAATTTGCGCTTGGCCAGCCATCATAGAGTAGAGTTTATCTACTCTTCCGGCTTGCTCCAAGATCTGACTTTGCAGTCCTGCTAGTTGTCCTTGAATGGCAACCAACAAGTCCACAATGTCTGGCTGCCCCGCCGGTGCCTTAGGCACTTGGGCCTGTGGGGCGACCGGTGGTGGAGCCTGTTTCGCGTTACCCATTCCTTTCGCAGAGTTCGCGTAAGAAATATCGGGCCTAACGAATGAATTTGCTTTTGGAGCTTGTCGTAGTGGTCGACTTTCTACGGCCTTCTGACTGGCCTGTTTTTCTTTCATTTGTTGGACCTTAGGGCAGCCCCTATAATTAGCAGGGTGCCCCTCGTTTCCACAGATAATAATGGATACAATGTTTAAATAGATAAATGGACAATGATATTTATTTTGTTAATATCCTTACATGACAGTCACTCGTTCACTCAGAAAAAGTTTGGACTTAATTACAAAACGGAAATTTTTCAATGTTGTGTTTTTTTTTTTAATAAATTAGTATCAGTCTTTGAAAATTCTTTTGTTTACTATAAGATGTGTGTGTTTTTTAATATTCAATCATTTCACTTCACAATAAATTAAAATGGTGTTTTTTGAAAGCTAAGTACATCAAAATACAACAAATAAATTAAACTGAAATTTTTGTTTACAATTTGCTTTTTATTTTTGCATGAAAGTACATACTTCACCAGTTCACTTTAAGAGTGCTTTAAACATTGATTGTGATGCTTAATTTTAACATTAACAGATAATAATTAACAAATTAATCAATAACGCATTATCGATAAAGACTGGACAAAAGTGGCAGCGTGAAATAATAAGGTAAACTAATGGGTAAAAAGTTTATCGGTAAAAATTTGTTTGCCTCACTTAAAAAAAAATACGTATACGCCATAGTGACCAGATTTAAATGCAATTGCATCATTTTTGCAAAACTATTGTCACGTCGCGTCGGTCGTAATTTATTGCCAATGCAAAAACATTTTGAGTTAAGGCTGTTGGTTCGAAACTCGGCGATCAAATGCAACCAAACAGACGGACCTTTTTATCATCAATATTTCTCAAACTTGGTTCAAATCCTGTGGTTTACGAATGCAAAACTTGCACTCTTTGTGTCGCATGTAAAAACTAAGAACGGTATTCGTGTGGGCTCTTTGCCCAGCTTAGCAAGATGGTTTAACTCAACAAAAGTCTCAGCAAACACTCCGTCGGGTGTTGTCTTGCTGGAAAAACGATTTAAATTGAAATCGCCCGTAATAACGATTTAAGTGTGAGGATACAAGGAAACAATTCTTTGGAGTCGGACAGTGAATCAAATTCGTAAGAAATTGAAACTCTGTCCAAATTTGGACTTCTATAAAGGAAACAGTAATGGAAAATTTCAACCACACAAAATTAAAGAAAGAATTTAAACAAGAGATATACTGCGGTTGAAATTGGTAAGCAACATCACTTCTAATATAAACGCCAAGACCATAATGCGAAAGGAATAGTGGCACTAAAGTATATCCTTGAATATATAATTCAGTAGGATCAATAGCCTCACCTACTTGGGTTTCACTTAGTGCCAAAACAGCTGGCCCGTTTAAAACGGTGCAGTGCATTAACGCGAATTTTCATCAAAATCAAGGAAATTCGTCCGAATTTCACAAAGTCATAATGATAATGAAAAAAATAAAAAAAATTTAAAAAATAAACAAATTCAAAACAACAGAAAAATAAGAAAAAACAAAGCTTTCCTTAAAATTGAAAAAAAAGTGTTTCGTAAGTTTGATTGATCGAAACAGAGAAACGGTTAATCGTATTGATGTGAAATTTTCACCAAAATCAAGGAAATTTTATGAGCTTTAATAATTAAGCCTCAGATTAGTTGTATCACTGAAAAGCACAAAATAACGGTAGTTTTTATGAAAAAGTTGAAAAATGCGTATTTTGGACCTTTTTATAAATTGATAGAAAAAATTGAAAAAAGCAATATTTTTATTTTTTCAAAATGTTTTTGTGTAGAAAATTTAACAAATTTTTCAAATCTGCCTTTATTTTTTGTGTAAGTCAATATTTAGCAGAGTTATTAGGGTCCAAAGTCAAAATTGTGTTTTTGCATGTAAACCCATTTTTTGATTAGAAAAAAAATCGTAGCGATCTGAACCAAAAAGTGAATTATAGCCAACAAAATTCTAAAATTGAATCTTAGATTGGTTGGATTGAAAAAAAATTTCCGTTCATTTTATGAAACCTCAAAGTTTATTTTTTTTCGATTTTGAAATTGAGTGAACATTTTTTTCGCTCAAGCAAAAACGACTAACGGTACTTTTTTAACTCAAAATAATTTGAAAAGAAAAAATGATAACCTTTGAAAAACTTTTTATTTCACTTCAATCCGACTTTTTTCTACTGAGATAAAGCCTTATAAAAATCCACTCCATTTTTGAGTTTTTTCAAGTGTTCCTTTAATTGTTTTGACTAGTGTACTTTTGGTCATTCAAGACTTATTCGGTTTTTTAAATTAAATTTTTTTTTATTCAAAAACCGAATAAATTGGGATGTCAAAGTTCGGTGAGGATGCGGCACACTAGAAGCCAATTTCATCTTATTTAATCTTAAAATTCGCGCGAATTTTTTTATTTTCACACCCCAAATTGATTCTCTTTTGGCCAAAAATTTTTCCGCTCGCTTCGCTCGCGATCAAATCAAATCGATCTTCAATTTTTTGTATCGGCTTCAATCTCTCATCATTGAAATGCTTGCAAAAATGTAGAACCACTACTTTTCCAAATAAAAGGAAACCTAAACAGCTCTGACAATTTTGTCGACAGCTAATAAAGAAATGTGGTCCTAATTTCAATCTGTACTTATACAATACATATATACAATAATTTAAGTTTTTTGTTTATTTGTTTAGCATGAACGTTCGTTGTTTCACTTTTTTTTCATTTGGGACTTTTGTCCCATAAAAAGTAAAATTTAATTGGGACTACTGACTGGCCATAGTGGGTTAATAATCCCTAAAACTATTTCGGTACTTTTGAGTCTCCAGAGTGGCTCAGAAGTTCCGAAAACCATTTTTGGGACTTCTGACTTCGAGACGAGTTTCCCTGCGCCAAGTTTCTAATCAAAACAGAAAAAAAACAAAATAAGGCCCCACGGGCATTATTTCTAGGTTGCAATGGACATAAGACCGCAACCTTTTTAAGGGTCTAATTTCCATAAGAAATTTAAATAAGGCTCCATGCGGCTTTATTTCGTCGGACGTCGGACCATTTGTTTCACGTGTGGGTTTTATTTCCAATTAAAATTGGAATTAAAGCCCACCAAAAAAAGGAATTAACTCCCGCGGGTGTTAAACAAATCAAAAGAGGAATTAACACCCGCGGCGTTAATACACTGCATCGTTTAAAACAGTGTATGGACGTCCACAGAAAATTCGTTCTTAACTAATATAACTATAATCGACCCTGAAATTCTCAGCCATTGCATAATTCAAAAAATTTCAAAACCAAAACAGAAGAGCGATCTACGCGCGATTTGTTTTTGAAAGCTTTTTTTTTTTTGTTAAGTAGAACAAATATTAACTCTCTTTTTCGTTCAGTGTAGACAACTCTCCACAAGCCATTGCAAACATAAATGCCATGTTCCTACAATATTTAGGTTGCTAATTAGAACAAACAGTTGACACCGTGCAAAATTTACATCCCTGTTGTTTTTTTTTATGGGATCGACCTCATTTACGGGTCGGTATAAGTAAGCTATGCCGCCAGTAGAAAACCAATGCAAAACGAGTAGACATAAAACCGCTCGCCCCACATCCTGCATTCCTATAAACATAATTCCTGTCATTTGCCTCTGTGACCATAGCTACAAAAAGCACGAGTAACTGTGATATTTATAAATTTTTGTCTCTTACAGTTACACATTCCAGTACACCAGTGGTCTGTCTTGTTATTGAAGGTGGTACGAATACGATACGTGCAGTCCTCGAATACGTGACAGATACACCGCCTGTTCCGGTTGTGGTATGCGATGGATCCGGTCGTGCAGCCGATTTAATAGCTTTCGTGCATAAGTAAGTTTTACAGAGTTGGTCTGGGCATTTTATGTTGTTGTTTGGGTGTCATTCGGTTCTTTTTGTTTGACTTCGAGTTTAAGGATTTAAGTATGACTGTAATACTGTGTGTACCGACCACATGGACGTTACACAAAATGGAAATGTAAGTTGGTTGGAGGCTTATTAAAAATTACGCTGTTCCAATATTCGCCAGTTTTGTTGGTGCAATTGTGTGGCCGTAAAAATTGAAATAATAATGGAACAACTCTTTCTAGCGAAATTCACCACATTTCCACGTCCCATCCATAAATGAGCTTATTTCCTGTCCGTGCACTGGTACTGTGCGCCATTAGATCCAATGGTTACAGTGGTAATTTGCTATTCCTGCTGTTGGAGTGTGGCCCATTCCGCAGTGGTTGCTGTCATCATTGTCGCAACCGAAACGACCATTGCAAACAAATAGCGACTTTAATTATGAATTTCGATATCCGACTGAAAGTTGCTACTCTCATTGCTGTCACTGGTATCCAAAAGGATAAATATAGTCTTCCTTCCGTCGTCATCGTGTAGCCGCACCGCGACCGGATGTCGCTGTAAGGATTGTACACAGCGAAGCGTCCTTGTTGCAAATTCCCAAATAAAAATGAAGTCAAACAAAAACAAAACGAATTTTTTTAACAACTTTCGAGTTGATATCCTTGTTATTTGTTTTAGATACGCGTCCGATGGGGATGAACAGCCTGTTCTCGAATCGATGAGGGAGTACTTAATTGGAACGATACAAAAAACTTTCGAAGTCGGACAGGAGCAGTCGGAGAAACTTTATCACGAACTTTTACAATGTACCCGCAACAAAAATCTGGTAAGTAGCACAGCAACAAAGAGAAAATGTTTCGGGAGAGTTGGGGGTTTCGTTTGAATTTTGTTTACTAAAATATTTGTCTCGCTCACTGGCGCTGCTGCTGCGGTTTTAAAAACCAAGCAGCCTGTGACTGGTTCTTATTTGAGTTTTTCTTTGTCCTCTGGAAGATACTTATAAAAATCTCCAGTCAAACTTGGAAGTCTTTTAAAATCGCATCTGCTCGGCTGGACCAGGTGCATGCAATGAAGGGAATAAAAAAGTTAATGAATCGTAAACATCATTCGATCGGCAGTCAATCAGACATTGATTTTCTATTTCAAAAATTTAAAATTCCTTCAAAACGAATCCAGTCTCGTGGCAGAGAGAAAAATAATGATATTTATCATTGCAAGCAGGTTTTTTTCATTTATTATCCTTGCATTGGGAAATGAAGGAATAAAATCGTCCATTTTATTACCAGGCCTTTAATTATTAGTCTTGGTCTTGCTTCGATTTTATTTGCGTCTTTATTTGCTTGTGCTTCTTCGAGTTTTTCTTTGAGCGTGATTTTATGGTGTCTAGTTTATGATGCCACCTTGGGATTCTGTTTCTGTTGGGAAAAGTCCTTGAACAATCTCAGAATTTTCGGATGGATAATGAGGGTTCTTTTCCATTCGACTGGACCGGGCAGGGTCCTTTTTATTTTCTTGTTGAAGCTCATTGGGGCATGAGGCCTTAATGGTTGAATGAATTCGAGGAATATAGCTGGGAGGCTTTTAAGCACGAAAGGAATTGTCTGAGTAGAGTATATAGTTACTTAGCTGTTACCGCTAATTCGGAATAATTGATGACATGTGTGCGAAAAGGCGTCCATATAAAGATTTATAGACATCACACAGACGCACCCGCATTTAATGTATTTGAGTGTTTTCTTTTGATTAGTTTGGAAGTTGATTTTTTTAAGTGAGTTTGCTTTTTACTGTTTGATTAGGAATTTATTTGATGTACGAGACAAAAGTTCATTTTTCATGGGAAAAGTTTTGTCGTGTCGAATTGACAGTGTCATGTATTTGTCAATGTTGACAAGATATTAAACATTTTATGCTATCGAAATTGTGTTTACATTGGTGTCACTTACCCCAAGGCCACACAAGCAAGTTCTGGCTAGCAAGTTGACAGTCAAATATTTTACTCACGCATTCAAACTCTGAGTAAACTGGCTTGCAAGTCGATATTGTAAATATTGAAACCTTTTGTTATTTTGGAACCAACAGTCTTCTCAAAGGACTCCGTCCCTATATGTGAGAGGCCGTTATCTATTCGCTCTTCGTTACTCAACTCGTTGAACCTTATAACTCTTTTCCGATTAGATAGATGGCGCTGCATACTCTGTGCTTATTTTAATGTAGACATGTCCAAATTTACATCGAAATACGTTCGTTGCAAAGCATTCTAAACGATTTTCATTCGCTGGGTGGTTCTGTTAATACTAAACCATAAAGTTAGCACCCTTGTGTTCAATGATTTATGATTTGTGATATGTGATTTAAGGTCTTCTCTCGAATTAAAGTGTCGCTATACAAAACCCTTATCATCCCGGTCCTCACGTATGGTGCAAAGACATGGAACTTGGCAACATCGAATGAAAACTCTTTGACCTGCTTTGAGAAAAAAAAATCTTCCTTGTAAATTTTTCGTCTACTGAACTGTACGAGCTATTCAACAACGACACTGAACCTGCCAGAAAATTTAAGGTCCAACGGCTTAGATGGTTGGGTAATGTAGAGCGAATGGAAAGTAAACTTCGTCCTGTAAGGTCTTTGAATCCAACCCTGAAGGACGTTGCAGAAGATTAAAACTTTGACTCAGGATCTCAATCAACTTGGCGTGCGAAACTGAGACAGTAAACTAGGAAATAGGAAACGAAGACGTTTGTTGGTTGAAGCCCTGGTCCAACCTGAAATGGAGCGCTATCTTAAGAAGAAGAAGAAGAACAAGATGAAGATGTTGGAAAAATCACATGGAAGCAAATCATCGCCCTGTCAAATTCTTCCGTGGGGTTTCTCCAAACCATGGTGGAACAGTGTCAATTCTCCATCGAAATTTTACACCAAAGAACGTGTTACAAAAAATGCCAAAGCCGTTTCTATAAACGCTATTAACACTTTTATAGACGGTCCTGAAATCCTTGAAATCGACAAAGAAGTGACACGTGTCTATTTAAAAATCCTGATTGGTGGTGGCCACACTGATGAGGACCTGGTCTCGCTTTCTCGCTTGAGCTGCGATAGCGCTGTCTTCCTCTTCATTTTGTCAAGGTTGGATAAGTTGTTTTATTCGTCTGGTCAGCACAA
This sequence comes from Sphaerophoria taeniata, assembly GCA_943590905.1. Taxonomy (NCBI): domain Eukaryota; kingdom Metazoa; phylum Arthropoda; class Insecta; order Diptera; family Syrphidae; genus Sphaerophoria; species Sphaerophoria taeniata. Next base: position 24,333,716 of record OX016540.1, read on the forward strand.
ATTTGAATGTGACTATATGACGAGCGGAATTGGATTCATCATCCATTTTCCATAGCCTCAACAATGAATGGCGATTCCATGACATACCCTACCGATCATCTGGGCATACTTCGGTTTGTAGTCTAAAACCTTTGACGAACTGTTTTACCTTTCGAACGTAGTTTCCATTGAGGACAACCTCATGTTCTCATTTCTTCCTTCTGAGCAGCCAGTGCTCATTGTTGTTATTACAACTGAAAAACAAGTATTGCTTTTTGAGTCTAGTTTCAGCTTCAAAATCACATTCAAACCTTGCTTTTGACCCCGGTAGCAGCCACCGTAGTATGTAAAAATCTTAGGGTAGCTTGGATATCACTTTGCTGCAGTTTAGTCTTTCCGCTAATTGTTCGTCTTCACTTTTTCTATGAAAAGACTTAACGTTAAGTTAAGTGCAAATCCAAAATTCAGAATCTTTAAATAATTTCCGTTGGTCGCCACCAAATCCAGAACAAGAAAATTCATCCCTCAAAGGAGATGGCCAAGTCGCTGCTCATTGGCGTGAGCACCAGAAATTGTCGCAGTAGTCATTTGAGGTTCAAAGGTATTTTATCCGGACATAAAGTGTTAAAGCTACGGTGGCTTCAATCTGAGGAAGTCTGATATAAAACAAGTACACCAACCCCTTTCACCTTGGCTGCCATTAACAACTTTCCACGAGGTTTGGGATTGGGAGACAATTTTTTGCTAACGCATTTTGGGTTCTCAGGAACCCAAAGCCATTTTCAATGCACAGTGTGCACCCTTTAAGTCCCCAATATTGTAAGGTAAGTTGATCCATAAATTAAGCTAGTAACAACTTAGAACTTCCGTTTCTGTTCGTTTTAAAATGTGGTTTAAGAGTTCAAAACTTTTTTTCTTCATTTCTTGACTCTTTCACTTGTTTTTCTTTTTTTTCTCTGTACCTTAACATTGTAAGACCTCTTCCGTTTTTGTTTTAAACTGCCACGAAAACGTCTGAGTGTCCAGTTTGGTGGTATATTAAACAAAGATAAAATTCGATGTCACATTTTCTCTTTCAGTAAAGGCCCTCTGCTAATGTTCCTTTCAACAAAAACTGCAAAACGAGGTCACCAGAAATGCTCATTTTTTTCAGGTCCTTGCGAAAACACCTTAGTTGGCATCTAACCTCTTCAAACACCATAATGCCCAACTGCTACCAGAAAGCTATTGCCGCTGCTGATATCAGCAAAATACATCTAATGAGCATTCTCTTGGGTTTTTTCTCTATTACCCCCAACTGTTTATTTTTTCTCAAACCCAAATCGTTATGTACTAAAATTGAATTACCCAATCTCCAACAAAACGTGATTATTTAGAAAAAGAACCAATAATTTTTGATATTCAATTTCAGATAACCGTTTTTCGAATACAAGAAAAACCCGAAGGTGAAGCTCAAGAATTAGATCAAACCATACTGACGGCCCTCTTCAAATCGCAACATCTCAGCCCACCCGAACAATTAAGCTTGGCATTGACATGGAATCGAGTCGATATCGCACGAAGTGAGATCTTTGTCTATGGCCAAGAATGGCCAATTGGTGAGTATAAATTCATTTTAACGAGGAACGTTGGCATTCCAACATGCATCCAATTTGGGTCTGCATTTCAAATTTTGTCTATTTCTCCTTGTTTCTTTGCCAGGTGCTCTGGATGAGGCAATGATGCAGGCGCTCGAACATGACCGTATCGACTTTGTTAAACTGCTGCTGGAGAATGGGGTGTCGATGAAAAAATTCTTGACAATACCACGACTGGAAGAATTGTACAACACAAAGCATGGTCCTGCCAATACATTGGGGTGTGTTCTTGGAGTGTTTTTCTGCATTGAGAGAAATGTTTTCTTATTTTTCTTTGTTAAAATTTAGATATATCCTGAGAGATGTGAGGCCACATATACCAAAGGGTTACGTTTACACGTTGCATGATATAGGATTAGTGATCAACAAACTGATGGGTGGTGCTTACAGGTGAGTCAAGGACCTTGTTATAATGGGAACAAATTATTTGTCCTTTCGAATTGAAATGGGATACATCAATCAGCCGCTGAAAAGTCGTTTTGTTACATTAAAATCGAATCAATCTTCTTGTAAGAAAGTCCCCTCAAAGGGAAAATTCAAGCTGGATTGTTTGAGATAAAAATGTTTGCTGTATCAGATTGTTCGAAGCGATTTATCCCTCGTTCCGTTCAATGAAGGACCTACCTTTTGACTAGATTTATGGCAACTTCAACGCACATTAAATTCAGGCTCTTATGGTAATCTCGTCTACCCACAAAATTTGTGCCGATTTGTTTATATACATTTTGTTGCGGGGGAAGTGAATACAAAAATTAAATACACTCGCTCTCGCTTGGGGGCGGAGGTCTTGCCAAAAAATAAAAAAATATGATTGATTGGATTGCTTCGGATTGGGGGATTTGTTCGTTCCCCTTGTTGTTTGACTTATTTTCTCCAGGGATGTGCTTATGTCACGTGGAAAATAAGCCATGATTTATTTATTTTCGGGAGGCTTAAGTGTAAATATTTTTATGAAATATCTCGACAGAAATATTGTTTGTATTTTCAATTACAAGGGCTTTATAGACTAAAGAGTCGTGCCCCATGAAGAAGCGTATAAAAGGTAAATTTATAAATTCTCTGCCAATCTTGATATTCAGCCAAGGGAATACAGTAGACCATAAGGTTGTTCATGTTTTGGGAAGAAGTAGTAAATAAAGTATTGATGAATTCTGTTTTTCCAAGCTTGAATGTTATTACCTTTAGCGTACAACTTTAAATTTTTAACATTGCTTGATAATTGTAAACGAAAATAATTAGTGCAATGTAGAACGTTTTATGCCTAAGAATAAAACGACCTTGAAATTCCTGTGAATTTATGGGTTCAATTCACGTCATAACTTGCGTATAACGTTTGCCGGAACTTCATCCGACTTTGCTATTATGTTCACTGTAAATACAACTTTAAATCCTGTTACACGAACTCAAAACGAAAACAATAACGAGGTCTGGTTAACGACTTGCACAGACAGTTATTGGCAAAAACAATGGGTTTGAATAGTAAGAACTCTCTATTTTGCATGGCAATTCAATTGTCAAAGAAAAGGTCAAACAGAGAATTGTTTCAATCTTTCCATTAGTTTGAAAATTCTATGGATAGTATACCCATTGAGACCGCAAATGCCGAAATCACGAAATTTCAAAATCATTCTTCTTTGAATTCGGGGTTTTGAAATTGAAAATGAATGAATTCCAATGTTTTTAACCGTTTTGCTCTTCGATTGCAAGCAATCAGAGTAGTTTCCAAATGCGTCTGGATTTTGCAATAACAATCAAGAAGACTTAAGGTGGTGAAATGTGAAAATTTCTGTTTTCCGCTCTGCCAATAATGTGTTGCTTGGTCACCTTCAGGACAAAACAAAAAGGATGAAATGGTTTAGTAGGAGGTGTCGTATATTTTTCTTGAATTCTTGTATATTGCAGACTGGAAGTACTGCAAAGTGTTCCGCATTTGTGTGGTATGACTTGAGAACGAATATCTGTCCTTAACAGTTCCTGCTAGCGATAACTGATAAGCATTCCTAGAGCGAATATTACGTGTGATTTGTTTAAGAAGAGGAATGCAACTGGCATCTTCACTTTTGCCTTAAGCACTGACTGAAGAAGTAAGTATTAGAGAAATAGAGACCTAGACTTCAGAGGTTGGGTGCTTTCATAAATGCATGTTTGCTCTGTTTACATGCGAATTGCAATCATATTAACATCACACAAAATACTTGCGCATGTGTTTTACGCTGCATTTATGAACACTTTTTTATGATTTGTCTCATGTGTCAAAAGACGGTGCAGTGCATTAACGCCCATGGAATTAACGCCCGCGGGTGTTAATTCCAATAACAAAAGGAATTTACCCCCGCGTGTGTTAAATCCTTTTTGAATTGGCAATAAGGCCCACCATAAAAAAAGAACTAACGCCCGCGGGTGTTAATGCCATTTGAAATTGGCACTAACACCCGCGAGTGTTATTTTCTTTTGGAAGAGATCTTTTCAACCTCGGATGTGAACACTTGCGCTGGCATCCTAGACACCTTGGCCACGTGAGTAGAAACAAATTAAACATCACAAATGAAGTTTACAAATTTTACATTTCTAACTTCGTACCATTATACTTTTGGTCATTCAAGACTTATTCGGCATTCTACAAGCACACTATACTTTTAGCCAATTACATCTTATTGTATCTATCTGTCACCTAAAATAACCAAGCTATTTCATTTACATTGAAAGATGGATGGACACACGCGGAAAAAATTTTGGCCAAAAGAGAATCAATTTGGGGTGTGAAAATAAAAAAATTCGCGTGAATTTTTTTATTTTCACACCCCAAATTGATTCTCTTTTGGCCAAAATTTTTGGCGCTCGCTTCGCTCGCGATCAAAACATATCGATCTTGAATTTTTGGTATCGGCTTCAACCTCAATCGAAATGATGCTGAAAATGAATCATTGAAATGCTTGCAAAAATGTAGAACCACTTCTTTTCCAAATAAAAGGAAACCTAAACAGCTCTGACAATTTTGTCGACAGCTAATAAAGAAACGTGGTCCTATTTATTTCAATGTGTACTTATACAATACATACCTACAAGAATTTAAGTTTTTTGTTTATTTGTTTAGCATGAACGTTCGTTGTTTAACGTTTTTTCTTTCATTTGAGACTTTTGTCCCATAAAAATTAAAATTTAATTGGGACTACTGACTGGCGATAGTGGGTTAATAATCCCTAAAACTATTTCGGTACTCTTGAGTCTCCAGAGTGGCTCAGAAGTTCCGAAAACCATTTTCGGGACTTCTGACTTCGAGGCGAGTTTCCCTGCGCCAAGTTTCTAATCAAAACAGAAAAAACAAAATAAGGCCCCACGGGCATTATTTATAGGTTGCAATGGACATAAGACCGCAACCCTAGTAAGGGTCTAATTTCCATAAGAAATTGAAATAAGACTCCATGCGGCTTTATTTCGTAGGACGTTATTTCACGTCACCATTTATTTCACGTGTGGGTTTTATTTCCAATTAGAATTGGAATTAAAGCCCACCAAAAAAAGGAATTAACCCCGCGGGTGTTAATTCCAAATCAAAAAAGAAATTAACAACCGCGGGGGTAAATTCCTTTTGTTATTGGAATTAACACCCGCGGGCGTTAATTACATGGGCGTTAATGCACTGCACCTCAAAAGACACCCTGGGAAATCCTTTTTACTATATACCTGTTTTTTCATTTAGAAAGAAATTCAGATTGCATGTGAGTTTTTATATTTGCACATTTACGCTGCAAATATTTTGCCTTTTTGCTTTTATGAACATCTGACATTTGTCATTTGCATTTATGAAAAATATGCATTCGTCAGACTTTCGCAACCATGCACTTATGAAAGCACCCGTTGCTGAGACGGTACCCTGAGGCGCACCACCATTGATTATATAGGTTTCAGACTTAAATCTGTTTAATACAACTTCTTAATGGTTCAAAATAAAGTTTCTAGTTCAACAAAGTAGAATTTCGCCCATACCGAGAGCATTCATTTCGAGAGCATTTCATTTCAATGCAGTTATCTTATTGTCTCCAAAACGATGTATAGCTTTGTTCCTTTCTTCGCTAATTTATTCAAAATATAAAACGTCAAATCGTTTATTTTTGGAAATATTGACATTTTAAAATAGAAATTTCGAGTTTGCCAATATGAATTTGACAACTTTGAATCTGATCTCACCCTCTCACTAATCATCGAACTGTCATTTTCAATTTTCCTTTTGATTCGGAATGGCTGCTCGTGTAGACAAGTTTAAAAACAAGTAGTGCAAACATTCGAGCCTACATATTTGATGTGTGATGTTGACGTGTTAATGAAACAACTGGTTGGTCGAAATGTTAAAAATATCGCTGCCATTCAGACTTCCGTAGCAAACGATCCAAATCAGTTAATTCTATGGCAGAATTGAGCATCATTCAGATCAGGATTATGTACGATTTACACCCATACAAGATCAAGCTGACTCAAAAATTGAAGCCGATGGACCATTTGAAGCAACGTACGATCTCCGATTGGGATCTCGAAAAGATGTGCTAAGATAATAAATTTAATCACAAAATTTTCTGCAGTGACGAGCTCATTTTTTGTTCAATGGGTTCGTTGCATTGTTGATCCGGTGAAAATCCACATTTGCTTTCAACACACCTTACGATCGATTTATTGAAGAGTAAGTTTGATGAGCGTGTTATCCCGAAAAATAGGTCAGTCGATTGGCCACCTCGTTCGTGCAATTTAACGCCTCTAGCTCAGAGACAACATTGAACGCGGAGCTATCACAAATTGGGTCCAACAAATCGATCAGTTGTTATAGTAATATTAGCCAATATAACGGCCTTAAAGCATGTCAAAAATGTGGTCTTTTACTATTTCACAGTTTCCATACATTTCGGAAACGCCCATCGACTATAGAAACACAGTGATGGGTTGACCCCTATTTGAGCAAAAGAAATCACACTGTCCGTTTCAGATCGTCCTTTTCTGAGGAATTCTGTTTGCAAAAAAAATTATTTTATTTGTGATAAAGACTAAGACTTCATCTACGGCCATGAACCAATTTTTATATGTTTACAACATCGACATTACCAAAAATCTCTGTACGATAAATTTGCGTTTGGTAATTCTCTTCCAAAACCATCAAAAACATAACTTCAAAAACATAATTCTAAAATAATAATAAAACGTTTACATTCAAAACGCATTTACATACACCAACATTGCTTAAGTCCAAATGGTCTCCTGGTGTAGCACTGTCGGTAGAACAAACAGCTCAATAACCACAAACACTCAAAAGCTTATACCCATAATAAGGCCTCTGCATAAAATTTGTGTTCCGTTTTTCACTCTCACAAAATTACCATAACTTTCTGTGTGAACCCTTTTGAGAAAAACACCCTTCCTTCGGAAATGTTGTAATCCTCTGGCAAGCAATGCGGACAAGGACTTGCTCCCCAAACTGATTTAACTTAACATCGATCGACTCAATTTCAAGGGCAAAAGGGTCAGTAAAATAGAATATTTTTTGTTGTCTATGAAAATAAACATTAAACCCTTACTCGAAAAATTATGATTCTCATTTAGAGATAGCCCATCATAGCCACTCACAAATGCATTAATAACTGTTTTTGGCACGTACACTATAAAAATCAGATTATGTTCAATTAAATTGGTTAATTTAACGATACAAGAAATTTAAATGCACGAACACAATGTTTCGATCCATCATTGGGCGCCAGGTAGAAATTAAAATTGTTTAATTGTTTTTCTCATTACTATAAAAGCGAATATTCCTGTCAGAAATTGATTAGGAAGGAAGAGAATATTTAATCCTTTCAAACTCGTAGTAATCAATTTCGGTGGTTCTAAATGGATTCAAAAATTAGTCTTTTGCTTTTGTGTGGCTACATGGACGAACAACAAATTGATGACTTGCGTTTAACCCTTCATTTGTTAATTTCCAACAGATTAGCAACACAAAAATGTGTTATCTAATTGAAGCCGAACATTGAGCCATATGCATAAACGGTAGTAAATGCTTTTACTAGTCAATTTTGATAGTATTTACTTTTTTTCGTATGCATAAACTTCAAGTAAATACTTGAATAAAAGCTTTTACTAGAAGTATAAGTATTTACTAGGTATGGATGAATTTTGGTAGTAAATACTTAAAGTGATATGCATAAAAACCTTTTACTACTAGTATTTACTTCAATTTTTACAAGTTGCTAAAGAGCAACTTGAACATTTGCTAGTAAATACTTTTGGGTGTTTGAGGGCCAGTTGCTCAATCGAATCATAAATTTAAGTTCTACATAAAGTTCTACTTTTGTATGGGGATTTTATGTAGAACTTAAGAATTCCGGAGCGTCTCATACAAAAATGAAAACTTTATGTAGAACTTAAATTTATGATTCGATTGAGCAACTGGCCCTGAAACGAACATTTTCACTGGCAAATCATCATTCAACGCGATCGGTTCAATATTCTTGTCAAATGGCCGCGTTTTTGCACATTAATACTGAACAAGTTAACAAGGAAAGAAGATCTCCAGCTACAAATAATTTCAAAATGCTTTACCGCTTTGGCTTTCTAAATACAGCTTTCCTTCTTGTATTGGAGCCTTGGATTGCACACATGTGGAGATTAAAAAACATCACTTCTATTCTGAGAATATATAAATCGAAAAGGATATGCATATGCATCCATCAACATTCCAGCCACCTGTGATGTAAAAGAATGTTTTACAAGTGTTTTTTGTGAATGGCCAGGCTCAGTTCATATGGCTCCAGGATTTGAAAAAACAGTTTTCTTGAACCAATTTTAAGAAATTCAGTTAACACAGTTCTTTTGGCAGATGAAAGATATGGAATCGCCACTTGGTTATTAGCACCATTTGTAGAAACCCAATCACGAGCAAGGAGAAATCATACAACAAATCACATACAAAAGAGAGGGTCATCATAGAACGATGTTCTGGTCAGCTAAAAAGTCGATTCCAAATATTACAAAACTATATACGGGTGCAATTAAAAAACGTGGCATGTTTTGTTTTGCATAAATGTTGCAAAGTATTTAAATGAAACCCGACTACTTTGAAGAAGAGGACAGAGGAGTTAAAAGCGAAACTACTAACGACCACGGACGCCGTTCTGGTGCACCTGAAATAGGAGATAGGGGCAGCTGCGGACAAATGAAATAGATTTGATCAAAAGAACCGAATGTACCTCAAACATTTTGACAAAATCTAACGTACAATGATTTTCGTTTTTTGTCAAGATTATGAAACAACCACTCGCCGTATGAAAATTTATAATTAAAAAATCAATAACAAATACTTCAGTCTTCAGCTCAAAGTGATGAAATCTAAATACCTAATTAAAGCAAATTTAAGGTTTTTCTTATAACTTTTTTAGTCTAATTTTCCATTTTACTTTATTTTTCAATTGCTGTAAGTAAATGCCTGAGTCTTCCGATGAATATGTAGTTTTTACTTGGATGAATCTAGTATTTACTACTAGTAAATGCTAGCTAGCATTTACTTTTTTTATGCATACCAAATGAAGTAAATACTACGAATCTGAGCTTTTACTTGTTGATCTAGTATTTACTTGAAGTATTTACTACTAGTAAATACTAGATTTTTATGCATATGCCCCATTGTAGTGAAATTTCAGAAATTTCTGGAAGGCGGTAGGCCATTGTTAAATGAATTAAGAAATATACCCACTTTATCATCGTTCTGTTTTATGTTTTTGAGCAAGACAGTTTCTACTTAAACCCTCATGATTTGGAAAATTTAATTTTTTGCCAGAGAGAGACGGCGAAAGACGTAAGAGCATTGGAAAAATAATAATAAAAGGATTTTTGGTGCCTTCGTTTCGAGCGAAAATTCAAAGGATTCTTCTTGAAATCATAGACCATCCTTTCTAACTGACAGGACGATACGAAGAGGGTGGGCTGAAATGTAATTAGGTTGTTTTACATGGAATGGGACAAATTTGCTGCTGAAATTTTACTGTCCTTGAAAAGAAAAGAAAAGTTACTTGGAGAGGCGAGTTCGCTTTTGATGGATACAAAAAAAAAATGTAGGGTAAAATTTTGAAGGCGTTTTACCCTAAGTTGGTCGGAAATTTGTTCGATAATTGCTAGAATTTTAAACAAGTGCAAATTACAGAATAAATTAGAAGGGAAGAGACATTTTAAGTATCATGAAGCTTTTAACTTTTGAGAACAATTGAAAAACGATTTATGAAAAACTGATATCACTCTGTATGGAGGCAAACGCAATACACGTGTATGTCTTCAGATAATCAACCACTTGAGCCTTACAATTCTGCAACATTTGCAGATTCGTAGATAATATCGGCTGTTTAAACTTTATATCACGCGTTTTTCCACAATCATTTTTCACAACTTGATTTTTGAAAATAAAAAAAATAGTACGTATACGTCACAGTGCACCTTCAAATTAGAAGTATACTGGGTGATAGAACAACGCGACAAATAAACGTATGGGAGGCAGGTCTTAATCCTTTTAGCCTTCAGAGCAACAATTTCCTTAAGAAATCGACTTCCAGCTTGTGTCAAGGATCTTTAGCGCTAAAGAATTTTTTTTTCATTCGACTCGACGCGTATGACACAACCATTTCTGTCGCCTTACTCATACTTTCCGGCAAAGTGCATGTCCTTGTACGGCTCGGAAAGTTCGGTATTAAAATTTCTTCTCCATTCATTGTTGAAACCAACAGGCGAATAATTACCGAAAGGACATTTTAATCCATTTTTGTGCGGAAGCCATGAAGAGCTCATGCTCGATGCTCCCTCCTTATATTTTGAGAAATGTTGGGTGATCAATCCTTTTCCTCCTCAAAGTTGTTGCTGTGAGTTGTGGGACCTTTTGAAGTCAACAAACAACAATCTCTGCTTCCGACTTGATGCTCTCAATCGCTTTATTGACTCCAAGTTCTGTTTCCCCTATTCGCATGGAAGTTTTCGTAAATTTCTTGCCAATCTTCATGCTATAGCTTGAGCTTGGCAGTGATTTCAAAACGTAATATTGTTTGGTACAGTTTCTAACATTTATATAACGTAGTTTAGTACACATCCTTAAATTGATGTTGGAGCTTATATTTTTGCAATTGTGTTAGTTGGGCATGTTTTCCTTAGACCATGTTATACAGATGATGATTATAATGATGATGTGCTCCCTCCACTTCGCCTTGTTGGATTTAAGACTACTACTACTGCTACCTATACCTTCTGTTAAATTGGCAGGCCTTGCGTTGATCCTGATACACAGTCTATAGGAATTATTCTTCCAAATCCTCATCGTCCTTGTAAGCCTTTGCTGGCATCTGTTTGCACCTTATTACTGTTTAGTTTTCCATGCTTAATAGTTTGTTTGTATTCGGCTGCATATACTTGAACTATTAAGCACGGAATCCAAGTAATTTTCAAATGTTTATTTCAAAAGCAATTTACTGACGTCACCTTTCGTTAAAGCAAAACAAGTTTACAAGATAAGCTCAGAACACATTCAACCAAAGAAAAAAAAAGAGTCTTCTTTTACCGAACCAACGGAAACAACTTTAAAGAGCTCAACTCGGCACCTTCTTTGTTTTCAATTAAAAGAGTAAAAGGTCCCCATTTAAAATCCTGTCAAAGCGTTTTTTGCTCAGAGTTACCGTCAAGGGGAAAACTCTGAATTTTCTTTCCTTTTTATTAAATAAAACGTTTCTTGATATCTTAACCGTCTACTCTGAACTATTCAAACAAGCTTTTCTGTTTGCCAATCTTTCGTTTTATGTGAATTGATTGAAGTTGAGTAGAGTAGAAATTGAAAGAAATAAACTGCACAAGTCCCATCATCATGAATACATCGACGAATTTCTAGCTTTACATTTCAATTCGAAATCTGCGAGTTGAGAAAAAACAAACTGCCAGGCTAATTTAATTTAATGTCACTCATCTTCGACATGTGGGTAAGAAAATAGGATCAATGTCTCTGTCGCATGGTCCTGCTCTTCTACGTGCGGAATGACTGACTGTCTGAATTTGATACTATTTGGTGCAATCGATGGGGCATAGAAAAATGTTTCCAAACATGAAACAAGTTTAGTGTATTTAGAACCAATACATGCCCAAGCTTGAGGAACAAGAAAATAACTGCCTGGTACCTACCCTTTTCTTTGAGAAATATAAAACCACATTCACGACGACGCACGACGTTCTAAAGGTTTTAAGTGCTCTTTAAACGTACAAAATTAACCCCTAAGCAATTTTTAACAATTGAATCACTTTATCACTGACTTCATATCCATTGTTTTGGTGATTCCATTAAACGGCAGGGCACTTACTCGAAAAAAAATCATTTTCCTGGGCTTATTTTTTTAGCTTCTGTTAATGACTCAATAAATAAAGCTTGTAATGAATTCTTTACACCACAGTTGTTGTTTTTTGCGTGTCTGTCCTAAAAGCTTTGTTTATAGAATTCTGTGTTAAATATTAGCACACCCAGATAGGGTCTTATCCGAGCACTCATATCCATCAAACATAATATTTACCCCCATAAGTGACTTACCCGCTGACTGTGTTGGTTTTTTTTTTAATTTCATTTCGTTCTGTTTGTTTGTCTTTTTTGTGATTGACGATAAAAGAAGGAAATATATAAGGAAATCATCAAATATAACATCACGATAAGGACTTTAATGCTATTGGTTTATGGGATTGGGTAAATGGATTGGCGAAGCCTTGTGGACGAATAAATTCCTGTTGCTTATATGGATGCTGTTAATATTTCCAGATAAAAAGACAAAAGCTCTTGAATTGGGTATTTCAGCAAATACTCGGAAAGCAAGTGCGTACTCAACTCATATGGCTTACATTATTGACATAACGGAATTATCGGGGCAGATATAAGGAAAACCAAAAGATTTTATGAAGTTTTGAGGAATTACTTTTTGGTCGTCTAATTCCAAAGAGGGTTTTGAATGTTGAATTGCTTTTTTATTGAAAAATTTTTGCTCACACAAGACTAGCGACTTTACATACAGAAAACAGACTATAATCTTGGAGTTCAATTCACAGGTCCGTTACGTGAAACTATGCAGTTACCAAACGTGTCCTTCAATAAATCAAATGTCTTACGAGCTGTGTGACATATTGCACCATCTTCTTGAACCCACATTTCCTGTAAACTGTTGATGCCAATAGAGAAGCTCAGAAAAAAGAAGAATCTGTTTCAAAGCATTTAAAACTGCCTCTCTGGCTTTTCATCTCCAGACCCGCCTACTGACCATCCTTTTGATGAAAAATTTAATAGAAATTGTTCAAATGTTGATCAAGAATTCAAAATGTTCGTAATTTCCCTTTATTGCTGCTTGGTTTGCTTTAATTCAAGGAATCCATTACTTCAGTCACTCAATTATTGTTAGCGTAGTTAGTAAAACATCGGAAACTCGAGAATAAAAAAAACATCATGGCCTTAATGATTTTCGGAATAATTGAAAAAAATTTCAAATAAATTTCGAACGAACCTGTTCCTCGCGGCCATATTTCGGTTTTAACTGCCTTAAATTCATTCATTAAAAATTATTCGAACCCAGCATTTGCCTATAATCACACCCAGTTGGTATATGCAAAAATTATTTCCCCTCCGATGAACTGTTATTTAAATTTCATGCAAATCATTTATGTACGACCTCCAACCCGGAAATTCTGCTTTTGTTTTCATTTGCCTCTTCCTCTTTCAGATCTTATTATACGCGCCGAAAATTTCGTCCAATTTATGCCAAAGTCATGAATAGCTATGCAAATGCTCACCGGAAGTCATGCACCACCTACCAACGGTATGCGGGTGCGAACTCTCTCAGCCTGGTGACAGGCCTGCTGCCGTTCACATCGGAAATGGCTCTGTTTGAGTTTCCTTTCAATGAGTTGCTGGTAAGTGTGATTTTTATCTAGACGACTTCCTTCACTTAATCACACACACACACATTTCAGATCTGGGCAGTCCTGACCAAACGTCAACAAATGTCTCTGCTAATGTGGACACATGGCGAGGAGGCGTTGGCGAAATCCCTGGTGGCGTGCAAACTGTACAAGGCCATGGCTCACGAGGCCGCCGAGGACGATCTGGATACAGAAATCTATGACGAATTGCGGGCGTATGCCAAGGAATTCGAAAGCAAGGGTTGGTTTGTTGCTCTTTTTTTGTTTTTGTTACTTTTCAATGTGGTGGAGGTGGTGACTTAATTTGGATTTCATTTTGATTGATTTTATTATTTTTGTTTACTTTTAATTTTTTCCTGTGTTGATTTTTATGTGCGGGAGGCAGGTATTAAGTTACTAGACTTTAGCTATCGCCAAGATGCTGAAAAAGCTCAACGATTACTCACATGCGAATTGCATTCATGGTCAAATCAAAGTTGTTTGGGATTAGCTGTGGCTGCTAATCATCGAGCTCTTTTGGCGCATCCTTGTAGTCAAGTTATTTTAGCTGATTTATGGATGGGTGGATTGAGGACGAGAAAAAATACAAATTTAAAGGTGAGAGTTTGTTTGTTGCTTTCTTTTTGGTTTTGCTTTGATTTTGTTTGCGTTATTTGGGGATTTAAAATTTTATAGAAATATCTTTTTGGAGTTTTCTTCACTTGAAATTCATTGGACACCGATTTAATCTTGACTTTCTTTTGAAGGAAATTGTTGTAAAGAGATATTTCGTTGTTGGCTTCTGTTCAACCAAAATTTTATTTTCAACGAATAAAATAGGCCTTCAGCATGTGCACCAAAAGACATTTGAGGACTTCCTTTTCATATTTTACAGAAAAAAAAAATTAAGTAGCTTCAAGCGCATTTCATAAAATTATCATTTATTATCGAAAAAATGTTTAACTTTACAAAATTTGCAAATAGGTGATTCTCGGTTTACTAGTACCTGTTTATATTAAACGCCTGGACTTCAAATCCAAAGAAGAACTCCAACAAATGCCACAAACTGAAGAGGAGCATTTAGAAAATCAGAATCTTGATTACGATGACTCCGATCGATCCCATCCTGATGCTGAGGTATGTTTTCTCTAAAATTTAAGTTTCGATAAAAGAAAAAGAAAAATTCAAAAGTAACAAATTATAATAACGACAAAGTCCCTTTTACAATAATTTTAAAAAGCTTTAAAAATATTTTTAAAAATTAAAAAAATACTAATTTCTCTATAGAACGCTCTCACTAAAGCGAAAAGATCAATTTCACTTAAGTATAAGATGGGGAATAACTCGGCGCAGGTAGTAGACAATGTAAATATTAAAAAAAAAGTATTCAAATATTTTTTTTAGAAAAAACTCAGTTTATTCTATCCCTTAGTTGACTTAGCATAGATAGCTTACTAAATAACCAAAAAATACCTTAACAACTTTTAACCTCATTCAATTATACAGTAACTCTGTTGTGTGGTGTCTCATGTGCTATTTGAATTTGATGTCGATGGATGTATGCCTTGAGTGTGAATGCTACAAAATAATATTTTGATGTGTTTTTTCGCAAATAAAAAACCAGAAATTAAGTAAAACTTTGAGTTTAGTGTAAATAATCCGCATTAAATGGAATTCAGCAAAAAATTCTACACAAAATGTTCGTAAATTGGATAAATGTTGTAAATATGTCTTTATGTTAACGAAAAACACTGAAACGTAAATGTGGTTAGTTTATTTTTTCAAAATATATGCTGGACAAACAAACAGAGCTCAAAAGCTGTGGGAAGGTGAATGCAAATTTTATGTTGGGTTTATGTCGGATCTGGTATTTGAAAGTGTTTCCGTGTTTATTTTTTATTTTACTTTTTTAACGAAATCGCAAAAATAAATAAATAAAGAACATGAACAACACTTGGTGTTTTTCTTTTGTAGATAGGATTTTTCTAATTTACATTTTGATAGTGAATAGTTATTACATCACTTGAAAAAGTTTCAAAAAATATAGTTTTTTGCATACCTAGAACGAAATGACATTATAATTCTACAGAGATGCAAGTTTTAGGAAGGAATAAAGTTTTTGATGCAATAATTTCTCATAGGAGGGTAAATCGCCTCGTTTAGGCATGCTCCTCTTCTCTTACTCTAACCCATAATGATAGACAAGTCGTGCGTCGCTAGATTGACCAAATTTAAGCTTTTCTCTTTTCTCTATATTTAATGGCGTTCAGCATTGTTTATGTTAGTTGTCAAAGTGTTTTTTGACTTGCGACATCTAGAATACATGTTGTATTCGTAAAAAAAAAACTTGAGATTTGAATCAAATATAACATAACGATAATAGGGAAGTCGAAAAAAGTGGGTCCGGTCATTCCGTCCGTCTGTCTGTCTGTCTGTGAACGCACCTACTTCAAATTTGGAATATAGTGGTTTGAGAGAATTTGGGTAGGTTGTTTCTTGATTTTATTTAAGATCAAAATTTTAGGGTAGGTACAATTCTTTTCGGCTTCTGTTTAAACCGAAATGTGGTAAAAAAAATTTTCCACAAACACAGACATGCGCTATAAATTACCAGACATTCAACCATGTTGTCTGTTTTTTTCGACGTTTTTTCGAGCGAATCTGAAATCTTCACTCACCAGAAATTATTGCTAAAATGAAGATTGAACTGAAATGTATTTACACATCAGTTTGACTGAGAATTGAACTGAGAACTGACGGGAATTTCATTAGTCTCAGTTTCAGTTAAACGAGCATTTACACAACAGTTTAATTGAAAGCTTAACTGATTGCTCAACTGAAACTGAGACTGAAATGATCGTCTAAATGGGGCTTAAAAAATGAAGTAAGAAAAACGTCTCCTCAAATTTTTTTTTTAATTACAAAAAAAAATCAACAATTTCTTAAGAAATTTTATGGCACCAATTTTTTTTTTGGATGAAATGTGTTTTTGCGGTATACCTATATTTATGTTTCCATTTAATTTTGTTATTTATGAATTTTAGCTATATGTTTTTATTTTTTAATGATTTTGTGATTTAAGTTTTGGAATACAGGAGCAAGTTCGTGCACATTTTTAATGGTACCGATGATTACAAGAAGCGTAAAAGAGTGAAAAAAAGGAAAAGTTATTTTTCTATTAATTTCTTAAATTTAAAGTAGAGAATTGTGAAATTGTAAGCCCCCCCCCTCCCCTCCTTTGGAACCCATCTGTCTCGCTAAATAAAACTTAATATCCCCCTTTTGTAATTTTCTGGAAGGGAACCCTATGAACGGCTTGAAATTTCAGTCGATGGCCTCAATCGTCAGTGCTGCTTTATGTCTGTAGGTCTTTACATTCATGTGCAAAGAACTGTAATGTTAATGTCAATGTCAATTAACCAAGAAATTACAACAATTTCGTATTTTTTTCAAATTTGTTCATTATTCTTTCAAGCACGTAATGTTAAATAACACAATTACACTTAGATTCATTCTAGAATTTAGAAAATAAGTCAAAATTAAAGTGTTCGACATTACGTCAGTTTTGGCGGCATATGTTACTAGATTTTATTTTATCTACAACGTATTTACAACGTCTTATTTATTTATGATCTTTCGTGCATCAATGTTTACATGCTCTTCTCATTTCCGGGACTCATATGCCAAATTAAAAAAAATGACATATGAAACGGTAGTAGGTATCACCAATCCCAGGTCAATCCGATTATTTTAACACAAAACCATTTAAGAAATTTAATGTCATTTTCTGTGATATTCTCACTTGAATACTCAATTCATTTCTTTTGGTTTTTGCTTTGTCCGGTATTACACGGCGCTTGAGTGTAACACCTAAGTCTTGCTAATTTTCTTTTGAACAGTAATTTCGTAACGTGCGCGTTGCTACACGAAGTCTTTTTCTCATTTCAGTACTGCGTGTTTATTTAACAGTTCTTTTCATTTCATGTTCTTTGCCGAAGTGCTTAGATCTACAAAAAATAATTTCGCTGGAAAAAATAGAAGCCAAAGGTCTAACAAATTTATTGATTGCTTCATTTGAATTCATCAGTTATTTTCATTCATACATCAACATCATCAACATCCAAACATGAAATAAACATAGCTGGGCATTAACGGGCATTTTTCGTTAATCCGTGAATCGTTAATTAACGAAGTTAACATTCCCATTAACGGATTAACTTTTCAGTTAACTTCAAAAAAAATTTAACGATCGTTAAATTCTCCAAAGTCCGTTAATCGTTAATCGAACACAAAAATACCATACAGATACACATTCAAATTAGATTATAGGTAATTATTTTTATAACTTATAAGAAATTTGTCAAAACCCTTCAGGAAACACAACGGCACGCAACTTGTCTATTTCGCTGCCTGTCTGTGTTTTTTTTTTTTTTTGGTGCTATAGGTATACCGAATAAAATTTCTCAAATTCAATTCATTGCCGAACGTTTTCACCGTGTACACCGCCGGCCGCGGCTTCGCGAAAAAACAACAATTCTTATACGAATCATGAGCTAGTCGAAATGTGCGGCGCCGCGCCGTGCCGGTGATGTTCGGTCCCTAGTAAAATTTGAAATACCACTATTATTCCGGGTGCTGTTATTATTGCCGCGTTATTGAAATACCACTTTTTTCCAGCGGCTGTGAGTGGAAAAACTGACATATGTACTAATCGTATATAATACGACGATACGACAATGTTTGTTTTATTCCTTAGCGCGTGCTCAATGAGTGTCGAGTGTACCTTGGGTCACTGCTACCGACCATTTCAGCAACGGTCTTCAAATTAAAAAATATTAAGTCTAAAGGCCTCGTAAATTGCACAGCTTTAGTCAATGCGTTATTAAACGGCATAGAGAGAAGGTTCGGACCACTTATGGACGATGAACAGTGCCAACTTGCTGCGCCTTTTCACCCTAAGTTTCGGTTGATATGGTTGCAGAAATATGATAACAGTCGTGTAGATGCAGTGAAAAAATGCATGGAAAAAAAGGTAGAAGAAGCTACAAGAAGAAGCTATCGAAATATCAAAGGACGTAGAGAGTGTTAATGGCGGAGGCAGCAACGCGAGTAACAACGACGATGATGAAGATGCCTTTTTCAACTCTGTTACTCAATCTTCAGAAAAAGCTCAAAGTCATGTAAAAACGTGGCTAGATTTGAAGTCAAAAGACTAGTTAAATGAAGCGGCATCCTCGGGGAACAAGTATTGGCATATCTGTTTATCCAATACAATACTGCCATACCCTCAAGCGCTGCTGTTGAACGTCTCTTCTCCACGGGCAAGTATATCCTTCAGCCGAAAAGATCCTCGCTTTCCGACGAGAATTTCAACATGCTGATGTTCATGAAGGGGAACAATAACATTCATATACATGACTGAATAAATTGTTGTTTTAACACTTAAACTGTTATAAAATATAATTTAATATATTAAGAAAAAATATACTTGTCTTTTCTTGTTTCCAACTTCCAATTTTTATTAGAAAATAAAATTTTTATGGCGTGTTAACGGATTAACGATTAACGTTAACTTGCGTTAATTTTTCTAAAATTTAACGTTTTAACTGTTAACGAAGTTAAATTTTTAATTAACGGATTAGCGATTAACGAAGTTAACTTTTTGATTAACGGTGCCCAGCTATGGAAATAAAGCAAATAAAAGAAATAAAAGAGTAGATAAGGAAAGTGAAAAACACGCAAGAAATTGGAAATTTCTACCCGTTCATGTTAAGATAGTATATTTGTCCAGTATATTACCCGGCGCGTGACTTTAACGCGAAAGTCTTGGATATGTTCTTTTGAACAAATATTCCGTGAGGCGCGCGTTATTACACGAAGACTTTTCCTCATTTCAGTACTGCGTGTTTCATTTTCCTTCCTTCCAAACGCGTTTGCCCTTTTTCCTTTTAACCCTTTTTCTGTAGTCTGGTTAGCAGGGATTGAAGAGAATAGGCAGCATTTCGCAATTTTAAATAAACTAAGAAGTTAATTCTCTGCTCCATTTGAAACTTATTAAAAAAAAAATAATTCTGTGAAAGGTCTCAAGATGGCGCCACCATCGTTTGCCATCTACTACTACTCCCCATCCCTAAATTTATATACAAAAGTTTTACTCACATTTTTTCATGTTATTCCTGATCGAGTGAAAACAAGTTACAGAAACAGTTGAATGCGAAAAAGAGATTTTTGACCCATTCCATGGTAGTTTTGTTCTGTTTATGCGAAAACTTATTCGATGTGAGAGTTACAAAACATGGACCCAGGAAAATATTTTTGACCTGTTTGTCGTTTGTCAAATTATACAAAAACATATTTAAAATTCCCTGAATGTGAGGCGGTTACATCTTAAAGTGAAAAATAAAATAATAGAAGAGTCGCTGGCATTTTTTTTTAAATAAGTATCCGCCGTAGTACAATTTAGTTGATCTGTTATATTGCAGGAGAACACTGCAGGATGAGATCCATGAACAAGGCTGGATCAACATTCAATTTGAAATTGTGAGAAGATTTCTTTCTCTGTTCTTATAAAATTATGTTGTCTCTATTTTTTGAAACTGACATTCTCATATTATTAATGCTATGCTAAAATAATGAAGGAAAAAATGTACCTATAGTATAATACGGGCTTAAATGAAAATGAGTATACATACATATACACAACTAACTTGTGAAACATTTAGTGATTAAAGAAAAGAAAACAGGAAATGTTTTTTTAAAGCTTTGCTTTATATGTTGAAACACAAAGTCCTGAAACTCGTTAGACACAAACATCGTGTTAGAGAAATTCTTTTATATAGTTTCTCCATATAGTTTGACTGTTAATTTTTGTATTAGATTTTTCACTATTGTATCTTATGAAAGAAAGCAAATGAAGGGAGAAAAACTCAAGTCAATTTGTTTCGCAATAGAAGTGTCTTATCATTCATTCTCTCCATAAATAGTATGTCTTTTCTCATTTTGTATTGATTGGTGTTCCCCTAGAATGCCTTTAGCCCATCTTAGTTGTGCATGTGAAAGAAAGCTAGATAAAATACACACTCACAACACAAACAACAAATCATTCTACAAATATTCAAGGCCAGCACAACACAACACAAACACAAATCATTTCCGCTTCTTTAGTCGTATAATTGTGTTTGGAAATAAAATAGAGTAGAATCCGTAACAATCTTAGCTGTAACTTAGGGCTAATTAAAACAACTCACAACCACAAATCAACTTCAAACTTGGTACTGTCCTGCCCTAAGGTTGTGTGTTCTGATTTTCTTTTATTGTTCCCTCTAATATTTGTTCCTAAATAAATGTTTCTTTTTACATAAACAATTGTATTTGTTGTAATTGTCTTCAACACAAAAACAAACAAAAAACAAACATTTCTAACTTGAAGTCAATAGATTTAAACGAGAGAAATTCTCACACAAATTTCAGGCTCTTTTGGCTGATACGTTTTCGATTCGTGAAACCAAAGTACAAGAAAATGGAAAAGTGAGTACCGTTTTTGATACAAAAAAAAAACACAATTTTTTTTCCTTCATTTTTTATTTGCGGGAAAAGGGAAAAATATTTTATTTACCTTTTTTTTCCATTTCTTCTCATTTGTAGTTAAACAGTAGTGTAAACAACAAAAATCATAAAAGAAATTTATTTAATTTTGTTTTTCTTAATTACAAAATTCACTCATAAAAACTGAAGTAAGCAATTGTTGACATTTTCCTATTACATTCATTACAATTGTAATTATTTTTAATATTATATGTAACAACTTTTATCATGACAAAAAAAATATATTATTTTAATGTGTCAGTGGGATTTTTTTCACTCAAACAAAAATATCGCTTTTCCAATTTTCATATTCATTATTAAATGCTCACACACACAGGTCGACCTGTCAGGAGCGGAAGAACCCGCAAAAGTTAGTTTTATTTTTATTTTTTTATTTTTTCCATTCTTTTAGAGTAATGCAAGATTCTACAAAAAAAAAATATATGACTTCTACTTTAGCTGATGTAGAGAAAAAAAAAGAAATAAATAAGTGGTGTTGTGTGTTTTATGATTTTTCATATTTTTTTTCAGTTGTTTTATTACTTCTGCGGTATTTTTATGTTAAGGCTGCTTTTTTTCAATTGAGAAGTTTTCTTTTTAGTGCTATGGGTTACTTTTTCGCGCCTTGTAGACTCTAGTGTAGACTTTTATAGTGAAATTATGTTTTAATTTCTATTTCTTGTATATAAAATGTACAGTTTTGTATATACCATGTATGAAGGTAAGCAACGATAAGGTGGTGGTTTAATGCACATAAACTATAGTACTAAAAAAAATCAAATTATACTTTTGAATGACCCAACGAGTTTGAGACACCTGGTCCTAAGAATTTGAAATCGAAAAAGTTGAAAAAAAATGAGCAAAATATGTTTTGGATTCAAAGACGCTTCACCATCTCTAGAAAATCCTTTTATATTTGAGTAGTCATCTGCATATTTCTTCATCTATGTTCTTATCGGCTGCCGCTATTAAGGAACTGCACTCATTCGAGGTCGTGCTTCGTCAACCAACGTTTTTCGCAATCAAGACAACCTTGTACTTAATCTTTCGTTCATATGTAATGTAGCTCCAGATTTTTTATCGCCTGCTCTCTTGGAATAAATAAAGCTAATACAGCTTGCAGGTTTTAAACAAAGATGTTGATGTCGTCTGCTTTTTGCAGATGAATTTTGTGATAGATTACGACTTCCGAGAATGACATTATTGGTGTCCAATGAAAATGTTGACTGCTGTTGATACCCGGATACCCTTGCTGATTTGCTGTCGTAGGCTTAAATGATAGGTGGTCAAATTTACTTTTTGTTGCTTCTCAAAGATGAATAAAAATGAATATTGATTTATGTTTCTCATGGATAGATAGATCTTCTGCATTTGATTCGGTTGTTACTTTGGTCCTTTAAATTTCAAAGTAAACAATTTTCTCAAAGGCTGCTTTCAAGGTTTTTTCGCTTCTTCTAAGCCCTTTTACTTCATCTCGCGTCCCCGCGTTTTTTGAAAAAACTTACCAACATTCACTGTCGCTAGTTTGCGTGTATCAGTTAAGCAATTGCTGTGAACTTACCTAGATAGGTACACCTTCTGTTGGAATACTGGACAGGCACAAACGAGGTGTTGAACTGTCTTTTCTTCCTCCTCGTTCATATAACTTTTACAGAAGTCATTTGAATAAGCCCTTTGCCTGATGTCAGTGTCCTGTTATGGCCTCAATTGTGAAGCGTATGTTAAGTCTTCTCAGGGAGATCAAGCTTTTCGACCGCTTCAGATCCAAACTTGGCCATATTTCTGTCGTTACCATAGGCTGATTGTGCCCTGTGACCATCTAGCATTTTGAAGGTTATGTTCATTTTTAACAGTGTTCCGTTTTGATGAGCTCATCAGCCTTACATTTTTTCTGAATTTTTGTATGGCCTGGAATCCATATGAGATGAATATCAAACTGTTCATTTCGGTCAGAGATGAGTGAAATTTGTGAGTCATTGTAGAGTATGTGCAGAAAGACGCAGCGAAGCGAGAGATTTGAGAGCGCTTGGCTCTTCGAAAAAGTACGTATATCCTTGCAAGATATCACGTTTTCTTTGAGCCAGGATAGTACCTCTTTTTTCGTTATTACTTCTGCTTGGAACACACTACATTGTTAAGATAGTCTTAAGGGAAGACTAAGATCCAGTTGTTCTGAGAAGATACCACTTACAACTCTGCTGTCGGTTTTCGAACCACCAGTAGGTTAGGTTAGGTTGAGGGGCTGACAGTTGATCTCTTTACTGTCACACTTAGATCCGTTGTGATACCCGTGAGTATTGCTACTCAAGCTAAAAATAAAAACCTATGTGTTCAATTAATCAAGCCATTTAGAGACATTGATGAAGTTCAAAATGTTAGTAACTGGAGTACTAGAGAGTTCTTCTAAGTCCTCGAAGAATTAATTGCCGAGCAATTTCTTCCTTTGATGGGAAAGTGCAGGGCAGTGACATAGAAAGTGTGAAGTGTCTTCATGCTCCTCTTTGTCACCGCATCCTCTGCATAGATCAACTGAACTGATGTTCATCTTTTTCATATGATAACCTAACAGATTATGTCGGGTAATTATGCTTACAAGAGATCGAAGTGGTCCCTTGTGTAGTTGCATAACTCTTTCCGTTCTTTGTTTTTTAAAAGAGGGCCAGATCTTTCTTGTAGTACCGCAGGTGTCAAGAAGGTTTCACCTTTCATCGACCTTAGTAGTTATTCTTTTTGAGATTTCCTGTTTTAAATAACAGGTGGGGATGGTGACTAGCTCGCGTTTCCGATCACTATCTTATCCCTGGCTGCTGAAATTGGATCTTGTTTAGATAGGTGTCGAATTGTCCGTTCTGTGTTGCGAATTTTCCTTTGCAGGATCCTGTCTTCGGTGAGAGTTGGCCTCTGTCGCGTTGTCTTTTTCTCTGTATTGTCACGTTTACTACTCTTCTACTTGACAAGAGGTGGGCGGTCGTGTCAGAGCTGCATTTGGGGACATGGCCCCTTGTGCTACTCCCACAAGTCCTCCTGGTCTCCTTCGAGACCATCTTTCCATCTTCCAAGCCTGTTGCAGCACATGGCCCCGTACTAGGATTGGTTGATGCAGATGGTTCCAAAGGTTGTATAGGTGTCTTCGTCGGGGGAGCAGCTAATGGGGTCGTTCCTTTCTTGGAATGGATTGAACCACTCGGCAAATTGGGCGTCCCCATCAGCGTACTCACGCCAGTGTTTTCTTCAGAATCCGCCTCTTGACGTTTGAGCATGTGGCCCCCCATCATAAGAGACTCGTTCTTCAGAAAAGTACGAGCATAAAAGAGTCGTCTTTGGTCGTTGTCAGTTAGTTCTTCCCAGTTCCTTTTCCCAAGTCGTTTGATTGTCTTCCTACAGTTGGAGATTCTACTCCAAACTGAAGAGGTTGACAATCACGAGAGAGTGGAGCTAGCAATGGAACATGCGTCGTCGTCAGTTTCTAGAGCTCCAATACTAACTCGATCCTCCACACCGAGATTGGAAAAAGGAGTGAGAACAAGGTCTTCTTCCTCCTGCGTAATTGTCGCTGTCTTTTCTGTTTTGTCCTTCTTAATGTTCTTGTCTGTCACTGGTGACTTCTCCCCTCCTACTTTCGGAGAGGCCAAGCCCGCGCCGACAGCCGTGACTTCTGTCGACGTTTCAGCGTATATCCCCGCTGGTCTTTTGTTCGTTTGTGTTGTCTCGTTCATGGTTTTTATGTGTTTGGGTTCCTCTTAGTTTGCTAAATCCTCAGCTGATCAGCTGAGGACTTAACAAATGAAAGTCTACAGCTGATCAGCTGAAAATTTAAGCGTAAGCCTCCCCACCACTACAAGGTGGGAACCAAAGGGGGTATAGAAGTTTGGAAATTTATCGAGTTACCTTCCAGAAATCCACCTTGTTACTTAAAGAATCTTGAAGAAATGGAAATCTGGAGTACCATTTAAGTAGTAAGGGGCAGAGGGAAACAAACTGGGATACATGTGAAATCGAATATCAAAGCATTGTGAACTTTATTTTTATATTTCAAATAACAGGACACAATACTGTGCTACTTCCTTTTTTTAATTCATGTCAATTGATCATATATAAAAATTAAACACCTAATCGTGTTAATAACAAATGCACTAATATCACAAATTTGCCACTAATTAAATGGCAAAAGAAAGTATCTCCGCATTATCCGGTTGATAAATCCATCCGGTCAGTGATAGACCTTTCATGTAAATCCAAAATAAAACCCACATCAACCGCAAATTCCACAGCAGATCAGGACAATGAACAAAATAATTCCAAAAGATTGGTTTCACTCAGAGTTTTTGATTTAAATAATTGCATTGTTGTCATTTAAATCAGTTTCATGCAAAAAAAGGACATCGAGTTCATTTCAACTTGAGAGTTGCTCAATTTCCTCGTTATTGCCATCAACTATTGTTTTTTTTTATTAATGTGTTAATGGCTGACATTTGTATCTGACTGATGGATTGGAATTAAACTCTTTTCAATTGGATACGAAATTATGTTAAATTGATTTTCATTTATGAAACGAATTTATTATTTTTACAAAATAATTATTCATTGCTTTTAATGTTAAGGACAAAATGAGTTCCATTATTCTCTTACTCATGATTCAGTGCGGTTCGCTGAAATCTCATTCGAAATTCTTAACATTTATTGCAATTTCTCGGAAACTTATTTTCAAATATTTGCACAATTGCATCGCCATAATATTTAAAAATGGGAAAACATAAAATTACAGGGAACCCCTTCACTAATTCAATATACCTATGCTATGCAGCACAACCCCCCAAAAATCGAATCATTTCACTTGTTCGTCCTTTGCACAATCTTCAAAACTTTAATTTTTTTTATTTTTTGCTTTGCACACTTATTGGTTTTGTTAACTTTTTGAACACACATTTGATTTTTGTTTGTGAATTGAAAACAATAAAAAAAAAATCAAATATTTATCTACCGTTCGTTTTCACATCACTTTTCTATCGTGTGTGTTTTGTTATAAAACTATCCGTAGAAATAAAAAAAAAATAAATAAAAACGTTTTTTCTCCATTTACATAAATTTTATTACACCCTCAATTTAGTTGAGTGGTTCACAATTCTTTCCATTTTTTTGATTTTCTTATATTCTTCTCTGCTAGTTCCGCATTTACCTCTAGATGTGTCAACTTAACTCCTTCATAAGAACAAAAAAAAAACAAAAACAACAAAAAAAAAACCACATCCTTACTAACTGTCTCATTGATGTGCGCTCATAAAAAAACGCACATTTTTGCAGGTATCCTTGTCGGATTCGGATCCTTCGCAGTTTCGAGAATTCTTCAACATGTCCGACTACGAAATCAAACAACATCAACCTTTAAGACTGCGCAAAAAATTCTACGAGTTCTATACGGCACCCATAACGAAATTCTGGGCCGATTCAGTGAGTATCCTTGTTTCAGGGTTAAATGGAGCATTATTTGACTTTGCAGAGAATCGTTTAATCAAAATTCGTGTTTGTTGTTGTCTTTTTGCAGATAGCGTATATGTTCTTCTTGGTGATGTTCACCTTCACTGTGCTCGTAAAAATGGGACCAACTCCTCGATGGCAGGAAGTCTATTCGATTGCGTATATTACGACGCTGGGGTTTGAGAAGATAAGGGAAATCATTTCATCCGAGCCAGTTGCTATAACGTAAGTACGTTTTCTTTTGTTTTAGAATTATTCGAATTTCGTTCGCGTTTGCACCTACTCCATCCTCTGGATCTTCTTGATCGCGGTTAAGCTAACATGGTAATGGATGCAAGCTTTTGAGTAGCATCAGGTGTATACTATTAATAACTTGCCGTTGAAGGGCTGGAGTTAAATGCTGAAATTCTTCCATGTTCAACATTCCGGCTTGGAAGCTTAAAGTTCTTAGTTGATGTGTAGGGAGATTCAGTCTACAAAGTACTTATATGAAAACTGCTAAAAAAACACTCCCACTACCCCTTGAAAAATATTATAAATTGAACCCATATGAAATGGCACAATACAAAAACCTTTTTAGAGATGACAGTTTAAGAATTCATAGTTATCATTCTGCCTATTCAAATTGTCTCTTTTCATTCTTATCTTTTTTTTATTTCATTTCCAACACAGTCATAAATTTTCCGTATGGGCCTGGAACATGTGGAATCCTTGTGATGGAGCAGCCATAATATTATTTCTCATTGGACTTTCATTGCGTTTCCGGCCGAACACAATGGATATTGGACGTGTGTTTTATTGTGTCGATAGTATATATTGGTACTTGAGGATCTTAAATATTTTAGGCGTGAACAAGTACTTAGGTGAGTGTGAATTCAATTTTTCGTTTGTATAATTTGTCATGTTTCTTTTGTCCTGCAAATAAAACTCGTATGGCACATTGATTTGAATTGATGGCAATCCTCAAAACTGGATACAAAAAATGTGTAATATTAAGGAGATGAATATCACAATGTATATCAACTCTCTAGTATTAAACGAGGGAAACTAGAATCATTTGTTTTATTCAAGAAAATTGTTTTTATTATATCACCATATAAGACCCTTTTTGACTGAAACAACTACATTTTTGTTTTCAAAGTCTGTAAGGATATGTCTCTCAATAAAATATCTGCAAGCAAATTTTATAGCTCTGTTGACGATTCCAAAAACAAAACAACACAATTTACAATATAATTTTTATATTCATGTTTTGTGGAAATTGCAGCAATATGTTTGTTTAATGTAAAATACGATTCAAATCAATCCTTTTACGATTGTTTGAAAAGACTTGCAGCGATTTTTTTTTAAACCTAGAATCAACTGCTCTTGGTTTACATATCCCGTCAATCGGTGCTAAATCGCACGATTTTGGAGGCCAATTCACGGATCCGTAACGTGAAAATATGCGGTTACCAACGTGTCCTTCAATGAATCAATTGCACGAGCTGTGTAACATGTTGTGCCGCGTACTGCCTTGTTGAAACCAAAGCTCTTGCACATCATGAATGTTCAATTGATGACAAAAAAAAGTCAGTAATCATGGGTCTATAACAGTCACCATTGACTAACGTTCTGGTTCTGGTCAGCATCGTTTAGTGCTATTTAGTGCTCTGAATAACGATTATGTTGACAGTAATATGGACGCAGTGCGGGGTACGTTTTCAAACAGAACCATGATTCAAAATAAATTTGCCATTTGTAAGCGTTGTCCATTGGTGCGTTCTATTAATAACAATCGTTGAATATTATTGCTTACTTACTTATGGTGGCGCTACAGTTCAGGTCAGACCAGGGCCTCATCCAAGAAGCGTCTCCAGCAAACTCGGTCCCTAGCTAGCTGTCTCCAGTTTCGCACGCCAAGTTGGCTCAAGTCCTCTATCACCTGTGTACTCCACCTGAGTCGCGGTCTTCCTCTTCTGCGACGTCCTTCTAGGTTAGATTCGGAGACTCTACGAGCCGGAGCATTATTTTCTAGGTCGTTGGACGTTAACTTTTCTGGCAAGGTCAGTGTCGCTGAACAGCTCGTACAGTTCTTGATTGAATCTTCGTCTCCATTCCTCAATTAAGCAGATACGACTAAAAATCACTCGAAGAATTTTTCTCTCGAAGCAGCCCAAAAAGTTTTCATCGGATGTTGTTATGGTCCATGTCTCTGCACCATACATTAGGTCCGGGATGATGAGGGTTTTGTAGAGTGTCACTTAAGTTGCTCGGGGGAGGACTTTACTACTCAATTGCCTTCTAAGTCCAAAGAAGCAGCGGTTGGCAAGAGTGATTCTTCATTTGATTTCAGCACTGGTGTTTTTGTCTGAGTTTATAGCGGATCCTAGGTAGACAAAGTCCTTAACTACCTAGAAGTTAAATCTGTCTATGTTGACGCTTGCTCCAAGACGTCGATTTTGGTTGTCCTTTCTTGTTGACAGCATTAACTTGGTCTTGCCCTCGTTAACCACTAGACCCATTTTCCTGGCCTCCGTCTCTACACTCACGAACGCTCCACTGGCATCACGCTGTGTTCTTCCAATTATGTCAATCTTGTCTGCGTATCCTAGTAGCTGGACGGACTTTTGAAAGATTGTGCCTCTGGTGTTGACGTTGGAGCTTTGCACAATCTTTTCAAGAATGATGTTGAAGAAATCGCATGACAACGCATCGCCTTGTCTAAAACCTTTTTTGACATCAAATGCGTCCGTTAGGTTTTGAACATTGAACATTGAAATTACAGTACTTCTCCTAGATATGAGTTGGGAATAGTAAAGAATTATAACTATTTGAAACATTTACAATGCATTTCAGAACGACCTTATTACGTCATTTCCGTTACGATTCTGTGTTTCAGAACGACAAATCGTTGACGAAGTTAACTGTACCAACCTGTAATTTACCCAAATCGTTCCGTTCGCATAATATTCAATATCATAAATTATTTACTTTTCTTTTTAACTTAATGTATTTCACTGATCACTGCTGGCACGTCCACTCCTGTCGATGGTTGATGATCTTCTGCTTGGCAAATGAACCGAGGCAGAGACAGAGAGAGAGAGAAAGAGACAGAGAGAGCTATCCTGTGCTAGCTCTCTCGGAGTCCAGTGATCACTTATACCAAGATTGGAAACCTTGCTGTCAAAGTGACATTTGCCTACAAGCTGAGGGTCCAGGTTAGCTGAAACAGTATGCATGTAATACAAACTTAAGGGGCCAGGTTAGCTGTAAGAGTATGCGTGTTTTTGTAATAAAGATACAGTTGCCTACATAATAAAAAGCAAGTGAGCTGCAAGAGTATGTGTGCATGAAAAAAATAACTTTTGCGGTACTTGGAGGGTAAAACGTAGGTAGGTTTCCAATCTTGTTATAAAGTGATCACTGTCGGAGTCATAAGGGGGTTCACATGGACCAACATGCTCGACAACATGGCTCGTTGGCCATCAATGCTCGATCATGTGAACACAAAGACAACTGCTGGACCAACATGTTGGATGGATTTCAAAATTTTTTGATAACTTGGGTGGCTCGTCCAACCAACCAACTTGTGTGACCAGATGCTCGACAACTTCGGTATTAATTTTCATTTCGTAAATGTCTCGGTCGCGTTCACATCATGCGGGAATAATGGAAACAATTGCAAAAAAACTCCACCCTTCTGTCCCATATCTATTTCTTCATTCTCAAAGGTTATTTTTCTTGTTTTTCTTCCGTTTCCCTCTCTTCCTCTTCTTCTTCCAGAATTTCATTTATGCTTTTATTTTCGCACATTGTGTCTGCTTGCTACGAAAATTTCAAAAAAATGAAGTTCGACAACATCAGTATTCATGTGAACGCAAAGTCGGATGTTCGATTTCTTTTTGCATCGAGCCAATGTTGTCGAGCATGTTGGTCCATGTGAACCCCCCTATTGGTTTCGGAATTATTTGTTTGTATAGGTCTCCACATTTACTATAGTAGAATATTGTTGTTTACAAAACGCACTCAAGGCGTCAGTCTATTTATGTTGAATGATGTCATTCGCTAAGCCATTGTCGACCTTTTAATAGTTGACATTTTAAAAATCGACGTTTTGGAATCCTTATTATGATATTTTGACATTTTTAACCTAACCTATTTATTTTGTTATAATTTCAAACATTTTATTCCAGATTTGCAATTTAATATTTGAAGGCTGAAGGCACACAAAATCACTTAAGGGTATGTGTCCCAGAATAGCGAACTCAGGGGTGGAATCGTGTAAGATGATAGTTGACTATCAAATTTTTGACTATCAAATTTGATAGTCAACAACTTTTCATCTGTGTAAGGTGATCATTCTGAAATCAAATTTTTTTCATGCATTCTTGGCATCACTCTGTTTAGTTCATGTTTAAACCCAATTGTTGTTGTTGTTTCACATGTTTTCAAATTTTGTGAGACACAAACAAGGAAATAAAAAAAGAGACGGGAATATGAATATTCTATCTATGTGTCCTTTTTTTATTCTTATCCAGTCAGCTGACTGTGTGTCAAGAAGTTTGTTTTGTAAATTCACTTTTTTTTTTCTTTAACTGGGGTGATGAGAATTTTGTTGATGTCAATAACACAAAATAATAACTTTATTATTATTTGTTATTTCTGTCTTTTGTGGAAATATTGGAGAGGCCAATGAATGAGTGTAATCGTAATGTGTTGTGAATGTTTTCAGAGGATAAATAAAGTTTGTTTCTTGTTTCATGAAAAATAATTTCTCATTCTTGTGACCAAAATAAAGGTGTGGATTTAATATTTTAATTTCATCTTGGTTTTAATTTTCGTTGTTTTGCAATTGCAAAAACATTTGCACCAGCCAAAAATATTCATTTTTCCCAAAAAACAAACAACACCAAGAAAAAATACACCAAAATTGTTCAGTTGTATCAAATTGACACCTAAATAGGTGTCAGCTGAAAAAGTCAAAAAAAGATGACTGTCACTTTTGACTATCAGCTTACACTCAAAAAAATAGGTAGGTATCAAGTGAAGAAATGTGCACATTGTTTCCTTTTTTTCTTTGAGCTAGGAATATGTATTATGAAAACAATGCATGTAAGTAGGTACAAGAAAAGTGGTATCATAGATATTGTTGTTGCACTTGCAGCACGAAACGCGATGTGATAAAATTTTTTTTTAATTGCACAAACATTTGACCCTATTTAATATCAATCGAAAACCGTTTGTTTTATTAAAATATTCGAAAAATTGCGAACGCTACACAGTTTCGCGCAAAAGCCCAACCTTTTTTTACATGGGAAACCCCCCCTTAACATCATCATGTTGAATTGTTGTATGCCTGTGACATGTTTCGGCGTGACTTTCAATCACACAAAAAAAGTTTTAAGGTCATCGTTTTTAAATCATCCCATTTTGTTTTGAATGAATAAAAAAAAATAGCACTCCTAAAACATGACTAAAAATTTCCATTCCAATGGAATTTAATTTTTCATTAATTTACTCTCACACGTCTACTGACAGTCTATTCTTACTTTCTGACAGACATCCACATCACATTACGTTACGACAGCTGTTAGGGATAAAAATAGCTGCCATCAATTCAAATATCATTCGAAATGCCAAAATGTACTTCCTTCCGCATTTCTAAAGCATTAACTCGCACTTGTGGCATTCCTTTCTATAGTCCTGACTCCTGATAAAAAAAAAAACCTTAACAAAGTATAAAAAAAAGATTATTCTATTAATTTTAATCCACAGGTCCACTTGTAACCATGATGGGCAAAATGGTCAAAAACATGATTTATTTTGTTGTCCTGCTGGCTGTGGTATTAATGAGTTTCGGCGTTAGTCGACAAGCGATCCTGTATCCGAATAATGAACCAACATGGCGATTAATTAAGGAGGTAAGCCTACTCTACACACTTTCATTCTTATCTAGAAGCGCATGAAAATATCTATCCATCTTTTCTCTCCTTTTCTGCGGTGCATGGTGTCGGTCGTCGCGTCCGTCATATCGGTCTTTCGATCGTCATCAACTGCGAGAGACTATAATAAATTGATTAAAAATACCTCCGTCCGACCTGTCGTCGGGCATATAAAGCTGTCACACACCTGAACGGGTTTCGATGGAATTTCCACCCATCCCTATTCATAATCCTCGTAAATAATAGCTCACCCATCAATAAATAAAATCAATAGATTCACACTCCGATTGCTACCGTATGCCGTGAATCTCGGGACACCACATCCAACCAATCGAGTTTGGTTTTTGGTTGGAAATTATTAATTTTATCGGGAGCACCAATGTGTGGTGGTTTTTGCACACTTTTTGAACTGCTCCACCAAGGACAGCGTTGATTATGGTTTTTGGATCGGTTTTATGGAGTGGGAACACACCGGTCATTACAACTTTCACAGCACCCCACTGAGATTGCATTCAATAAGGTTATTTACCTTTTAATCGTCATAGAGTGTATTTGTGCGTGTCGGAAGGGTTGCGCTTGGTTGAATTGCAGAGCGAATAGGATTTGGTTTAAACGTTGGGATTATATAGTCTTTGATAAGATTTATTGGAGCATAAAAAGGAGAAGGAGACCTTATAACTAATAAGTTAATTAAGTATTTTTATGGATTTAGTGGTATTTTAGGATGTTGTTTTGTTACAGTAAAGCCCGCTTATGGAAACCACAGTTACCACTTAATAGATATGAGTTATTTTTGGTCATTCGCCTTCGCTGTCTCCTACTACGAACTAAGCCGCAAAAGATTTTCCGGTTCGCTTCCTATTCGCTTATACAAGCTTAGAACCCAACCCACCGGAGTCTTCCGAGCTTAATTGTTTGTATCACATCCGTTTCGTGGTTGCTTTGATTCAGCTCATTATTACATCGTCTCCGGAATCGTCCTTCCTCACACCGTAAACGGTGTGCGAGCTATTCTCCTTAGGAATTTCTTCTCTAATGCGTCTAATATTAAAGAGTACCTTTAGCTAAGGAACCAAGTTTCGAATATGTAAGACAAGAGGTTGTAGCATTTTCGAAGCAATAGTGAGATTTTAAGGTTTGAATAAGGATCAGTTGAATTTGAGCGAATTTTGTTATTCCATATTGTTATCGGCTGCCTCTACTGATCCAAGGTAATTGAAGGATCGCAATACTTCGAATTCGTGCTGCTCCACTTTGATCTGTCAACTTTTGCCACAGACGGATCCACCACGTTTTTGGTTTTTCCCTCATTTATATGCGCCCCATATGTTTACCGTCTAATTCAAAAAATCCAACGCCAAGTTGAAGAAGAAGCTGGCAAGTCCGTCTCCTTATCGGAGTCCATTAAAATGTTGGCGGGCCTGGAAAGTAATTCGTATACCTTAATTCGGCTAGAAACGTTTAAGATGGATTTTTGAAATTCTACCATCTATGTTCTATCCAATACATTGGCTGCTTTCTTTTGTTTTTGAGTTTTTAATATATCCCTCGTGTGTTTGCGTTCAATGAGATTGTTGCATTGCTTGGTGCGCTTGTACTACATTCATTTGATAGCTTGCAGCAACCATCAAAGCAGTCGCTGTGATGCCTGCGTCTTCTGCTTGAGATCGGGAAATCATGCCCTTGTCCACTGATCTTCGAGGACGAGACCAGGCGCAGTGGGTTTTTGGTGATGTTTTCATTGCACAAGGCAGTCGTGTTGATTCGAGTCTGAGAAAACAATGCACTAAGTCTTCTGTTTACAATCTGTCCTTGGAATACCATACCAAAGCCTGAATACTACGTCTTTACGCTAACAAAACCATTTCATAAGCTGGCACCGAAAATTATTCAGTATTTTGTTGCTAATTTGTTCCGCAAGAATTAATTTCGTTGCTCAAATATTTTTCGGAAAAAAGCGCGGTTACGTTTCTTCTTTTCTCTTCTGAAAAATAATAAGTATACGCCCGAGTGAACATTCCCAATGCAATTGGAATGCTTTTCTCTTCAGCATTGAAAATTTTGAGAAGAATTGCATCATCTAGAATAAAAAATTAGAATTATTATTAGTTTTTATATAGCATTTTATTTAGTCAAGGGATAAGGCCAAAGATAAGGATCAAATTGGCGACCTTAGAACACGGACATTTTTTTCCAAAATAGAAAAAAAAAACATGAAAATGGTCGACTAAATACTAAAGACAGAAAGCACATCAAGCTGTTCAAAAAAGAAATTAAGTAAAAAAAAGAACGAAATTAAATTTTTTTACTGCCTTAGTTTATGCAATAAATAAAATAAATGCTGTGAATATAATGTAATATTTTTTGTTTTACAATTAAAGATAGAGATATGAGAAAGTTCGCTCGGGCGTATACTTATTATTTTTCAGAAGAGAGAGGAAGAAACGTAACTGCGCATTTTTCCGAAAACTATTTGAGCAATAAAATTAATTCTTGTGGCACAAATTAGCAACAAAATACTGAACACTGAATACTGGCACAAATTAGCAATAAAATATGTCGTTAGTTTCATATCGCTAACTGCATTGGTTTCTAATTTGGTTCAGCTAGCCTAATATTACGCTAACAGAACATCGATTTTTCCATGAGTTGAGGTACAAAATTAATTTTTGCGGCACAAATTATCAACAAAATACTGAATACTTTTCAGTGCCGCCTTATAAAATTGTTCTGCTAGAGTAATAAACGTCTGAATACTCAATTGGCTTCCAACCTAATCTTACGTTGAAATCACAAAGGATGATTTTAACGTCCTACTATTGCGAGTCATTCCTACGAATTGCTTCATAAGTACGCCTTCCATTTATTGCATTGAAGCTCATGATTGTATGTTATTATCTTTAAAGACCTACTATTGTAACAGGTTAACAGAACAATGATATTTGGGTCAGCTAGTTAAGTATTTATATTGTTTTGACATTTGAACTTTTTAAATTTGTGTTTACATTTTTACACTGACAAGAAGTGTGAAATTTATTTTGTTTTTCTTTTGGGCACATATCCGAGAGCAAGTAAACATAGTTAAAAAAAAAAAATGTCCAATTCAGTGCAGTGGTTCCAAAGTAATATGCATTTCCCCTGTCATATTGGGTCAGCAACGAAATAAGCGCCTACAGGCGCTTTCACAGAGTCATCTGTGAAAGCTTAAATACATTTTTTTTGTACAAACCTCATCATTGCAGTTGGGATTTGGGGGAACACAATGTTTCAATTCCCGAAAAGAAATTTTGTTACTGTGAGTGCAGTTTCATCAATTCTTGCCTGAAAGGAGGTTTCTTGGAAAACAAACCACAAACAGCGTATTTTCTTGAAATCGAAATTTTTTAATACAAATTAAAATAATTCTAGAGAAATTTTCAACAAGATTAAAACAATGCTTAACCAAAAACGTGCACTCAATCAATTTATTTTAAAATATATCCGGACACAATATCGTTTTCCAGGTTAATCGCTTTAAGTACCTGCACCGACAGGGACATTAAACCATTTCGTCCTAAAAAAAAAAAGAGAAATTGAGGCAAAAATTAAATGCCAAATTCAATTTAATCCAACCTGATGGCCATGAAGTCTACTTTTTAATATTGCAAAATGCTCTTACACTTTTATGATTAAACAACACACTTGATGACGTATTGGTTCGCTTGTGATTTCCCGAGGGACACTCGCATATCTTCAGGATATTTCATATCCTGCACATACCCAGTTCTCGAATCGTTTAACGCCTCAACGCCAAATACAAATACTCGCACAAATAACAAAAAAAAGAAGAAAAATTGAAAGTATTGTATGTATGATTGATTTTACGTGTACATCGCCTTCAGAAACACGTATGCTCGAGCGTTGAGTATGAGAGGAAATCAATCGAATCGAATCGACTGTTCTCGACAACAAAACAACTTGGTCGACATATTGTCCTTGTTGGATTGACACGTCCATTTTATAACAAAGTGGCATGCATTCACACGACTGGCATCGTTATTTGGGATTCAACGTTAAATTGTGTCATTAAGCTCTATGAGTCACCATCGCTTCTCTTATATAATTTTAAATATTTGGTAATATTTAGTTTCAGAAAACTCTAGGTGTGACTATGAATATTTTGTACTTTTTTTATCTGTTCTCGATAGTTGTTTTCTTTTTTCTAATGTACAAAATTTGGGACGTATAGATTTTCTTAACTCTGTTGAAAATATTTTCCATCGATATTTTGTAAGTATGAAGTAGTAGTTTTGTTTTGGTTTCAAAATTCATAAAAATCAAATTTAAAAATTGTTTTTCTTATCTATAAGAGTACATACATATAATTATACATTCATAAAAAAAAAACTAAATAAAAAATGGTTCGATGTAAGAAAAATAAAAATTCACCATGAGCTTGTTTGTTTTTCTCTCTTCTTATTCTTGTTCTTCTCCTTATCACATCATTGTTCTTATGGTTCGGATGATGGCGTGTGTCCAGTTAGTGTCGGGTTCGATTGTAGCACCTGGATTTCTTGGCGCAATAAATATGAACACAAGATCTTCGCATAGCTCTCGAAATACTGGCTTACAGGGTGGCTTGCACCGTTCAGCAGGTTACGGTAGAATCGATCCATTGAATCGATATCCCGGAAATGCAAATCACAATGTAAACTGGTTTGATATAAAAATAGAAAAAAAAAAACAGAAAAACCTAATAAATTGATGTTGTGTATATCGAAAGTCTATGTTATTGATTTGAAAACCAGACAAAGTTCCTATAAAACAAAAAATATATAAGAAACCGAAAATGACAATTTTATAGTAAATGCATGTATCATTAGTGTGTGTACTCTTGTATACTGCTTTTATTATATTCTTTTTGTTTTCATTTCAACCAATTGGACGATTTTCTTTATTTGATTTTTGATAATTTGTTCGCTTTATATATGAGATGTGTGGCTATAGTCGTGTGTTTGAGAACTATTCTACTCGTGATTTAATAGTCGTTCCAGTTCTAGGTGGTCTGCATGTAAATTCGGTGTACCCTTCTTCCTCTTCTTATTTATATAAATATCTCTCTGTCTACCTTTCTTCCTCTAAGTTTCTCTGAATACCTATCTCTTTGTTTGTTTTAGCCATAATTTAAAAACGTACCTATAAGCATTTTAAATATAATTGCCACTTTTAAGAAAGTCCTGGCAGCCTTCATCATAATATATTGTTTTTCTTGACACCGAAATTTACTATACTATGTTAAAACATTCAGCTTAAAATTCTTCAACACCTCCTTAGTTCATGTTCAGAAAGCTTTTCAGTGTTTTTCTGCATAATGCTGGATGATAATAATTTAAATTTCAACGTGAAGATATTTACCTGCTGACAAAATCGTAATTCTACAGATTTAATAGATCGGTTTGCGTACTTTCTGCACTAAAATGCATAAAAAAGGATATTTTAAGGAGGGGAGTAAAACTCTCTCACAGAAAGGCGAAACTAGAGTATATCTAATAATGAGTAGGGAAACTCAGAAAAATTCACCTGTTGATTCACACATATTTTCACACAGATATTGAAATAGATGCCAATGAAAAGCTTTATCGAACAATTTTTTTTCTTAATTTATGACAACCATGTCAGACCACCTTGTAAAGTCTATTAGGGAAAAAGGGAAAGAAGCAAGTGATGAACGTGTAGTAATTTCTTCTTGCGCAATCAGTTTTATGTAAGGAATTGATTTGACTCTTTTCACTTATGGCATTTTTGCTGTGTTTTTTTCGAAATTTGTGGTTGCAGTAGTGCCAACTACATTTTCAAAAGAATTTCCCTACTCATTATGAGACATACTCTGGGCAAAACCACAAAAAGTAAGCGAACGGGGAAACAACTAATTTTACCCACATTATAACAATTATAATTGTCAACTTTTTTGTATGAAAAATTGAAACTTTCAAACCATTTGATTTTAATTGACTTATTTATTTGTTATTTTCAATCAAATTTTACACTTTTCACAATCAGCTCAAAGAAAGTTCTTGGGCTAAAATTCGTAGGTTGGGACAATATTTTACTCCCTCGTGGGCGCTCTCTTTCACGAAAAACTACGCGCGAACAGGATTTTGTAAAATTTCGTAATTTTTGGTAAAACTGTAATGTTTTAGAAGGGTACGCAAACAGGGCCCTATTGCACCAACAACTTTTCACTTTTCACTTTGCAACTTTTCACTTTAACTTTGCAAATTCTGTCTCACCAAACGCTAATTTGCAAAGAGGAAATTAATTTTTTGAAAAGTAAACAAAAAAATCCTTCTTTGCAAATTTTGTTTCACCAACCACAAATTTGCAAAGTGAAAAGTACTTTTCTGAAAAGTGAAAAGTTTTGTGAATTTGCAAAGAATTCTTCGATTTCGTTTCACCAAACATAAAAACTTTGCACTTTGCATTTAAAATACTGAAAAAACTTTTCAATTATTTGCAAAGCAAAAATTTCATTTGCAGTTCGGTTATTTTGGTTTTTTATTCAATTTATAATTTGATTTCGTTATTATTTTGAATAATTAATATACAGAATATATAAAAATGGATGTATGTTTCTATGTTTGTGTGCATTAAGTCCGGTATGGAGTCCGAAGTGGTCAAACCAATATTTATGAAATTTTCATGGCAAAGTTTCATTCAAGGAGTTGGACAACTGGAAAAATCAAACATATGTAGATCGAAAACTACATTTTTTGCGTGAACATTTTTGTTCGAGAATCCCTTATATAGAATGGAAAAATAAAAAGTCCTTAATGGAAGACTCGAAAACCTCACTGGTTCTCAAAAACAAATATGTACAAGTACACGACTTCGTACAAATCTGCTCCTATATTATAAATAATAACTCATAAAAAAACATTAAAAAATAAAAACATGTAATAAAAATTCATATATAAAAATTTAAATTGAAATATTTACCTCAACAATACATTTTATCTGAAAAAATGATTTCTTAAGAAATATTTGATTTTTTTAATTTAAAAAAAAAACCCTTTTAGCGGTTTTCTTAAATTAATTTTCTATATATAAAATTTTCCAAAAATGTTTTAAAATTAATTTTGGTATGCAGTATTCAAGAATATGTAAATATACATTTTATCACGGAAATTCGATTTTTAATAATGATCCGTTTTCGAGATAAAGAATTTTGAAAAAAAAAGCTAAAATATATTTTTTTTAAATACACAAAATTTTTTGAAATATTTTTGAAAACAAAATATTATTTGGGCAATATATACGTATTTTCAGAAAACAAATACGCTGATCGGACTTTTATTTTTCGAGAAAAAATTATAAAATAACGGTTCTATGAAAGGCACCGTTTTGAAGCAATACAAAAATATTTTTTTACATAAAATATATCAGGGTTCCGAAAAAATTTACGAGGATGTTTTAAAAAAATATTAGGAGCCATTTTTGAAAAAATTGAAACTTTTTTGGCCAAAAAAATTGTATGCTGGCTACCCTTAATTTTGATCTTAAAAAAAAAAAAGAAAAATCAAAAAACGACCCACGCGTATTTGTTCAAACCTCTCATTTCCAAGTTTGAAGTCAATCGGTGGTTAAGGCTGTACAGACAGACAGACAGACGGACGGACGGAATCGCCGGACCTACTTTTTCGACTTCCTTGTCATCGTAATGTCATATCTCATCAAAATCTCAACTTTTTTTAAGAATTCAATACTTGCCACATATTCTATATGTCGCAAGTAGAAAACGTGATATGGCATTGTGTCATCAACTTTTATTTTTGACATTTTTACTTTTTTTTTATTTCATCACTAGCGAGCACAGTTTTTTACTTTTTCTTATTTGTAATAACAACAACAAGAAGCCCAGTCAAATAATCACTATAAATGTTTCACTTTGCGCAACTTTTCAAATTACGACTGAAAATGAAAAGCTACATTTTAAGTTTGTGAAACGCCCACACTTTTCACTTTGCAAGAAAACATAAAAAATTGCAAAGTGAAAAGTCAGGAACTTTTCATTTTTGGTGAAACACTTTTTACTTTTACTTTGCAGGAAATTATTATTTTACAAAGTTGCAAAGTGAAAAGTGAAAAGTGGTTGGTGCAATAGGGCCCAGACCTAATATTTGATACTTAAAACTCCAAGCCTCGTTCAGTGATATTTGTGTAAAGGATTATTACATTTTGTGCTTTAAAATACAATCTAGGTATACATATACTATCATCGTCGGATGCTTAGTTATGGGATCAAATTTTGAAATTTGCTAATTTCGAATTGGGTTGAATGGTTGTTACGTATTTCTTTACATATATGTGTGTACAAATGTTTACAAAAATAGTAGAAACAAAGTTTGTTTATTTTTCTTGGATTTGTACCGATCATTTTCTCAATAATTATGAAGCAAATCCTACTGTGGATAGTCGAAATTTTGCCTGTGGCTGGTTCAAATACAAAGAAATGCAAATAATTAACCTACAATTCGAATAGTTATCCCATTTTCCTCGAAACGTCAAAATTTAATTGAGGTAGAAAATTTTGAATATGTATTGAATATGAGAACAAAGGAGATCGGTAACTGGCTTAGCTTTCACGTTTTATCCTACCTCCAAGTACCAACAGCAAATTTTGTTTCGCTTAAATGTTTGTTGATTCTTGACGTTTGGTTATATTTTAAAGGCTAAAGGCTGAACTATAATGCAATTTTGCTCACGCAAGCACGCTTAAATGAACCAGCGAATACACACGAACCCTACGAGAGCAAACCATAATATAATTTAGCTACGTTCGCTAAATCTTCGTTCAACTTTTAATAGTGCGGTTTTGTTCGCTCATTGCTTAAGTGAATTTGACAGCGTAAAGAAGAGAAGTCTAAGTTTATTTCTTTCGCTAACTTAAGGGCTAACTATAATGAGTGGAAACAAACGGATGCTAGTGTCAGAACTGAACGAAACGCTCCCTTCCGAACTGTCAAGTGAACAAGCTACCCATAATGGATGGATGTGTAGGGAAGTATCTTTCAAAATAAAACATTTGTTTTTCGTTTACAATTGTTTGCGAATTTTGCTGGCCATACAACAAATACACAATTACAATAAAAAATAATTACTTAAAATCGACAACAAATCGACTTTCTCTTCAGAAAAGTAAATAAATCCAGTCAGCTGTCAAAATTGATCGAAAATTGACAAAACGGAGTAAAAATGCATTGCATTCCTGCTGGCAGAAGTTAAAAGCAAAAAGTCAAAAACGCAAACAAATAACCTTATTTGATAAATTTCATGTTCACAGTTGACAGTTGATAAACTTTACAGCGGCTGTGATCACACAACAAATGTATACACGTACACGAAAATATCCTATTCTGATAAAAAGAAGCCACAAAATTATAATTTTCTTTTCAAGTTTTGTCATACTCAACTTTTATATGTTATCCCATCGCACATCGCTGTAAACGCAAAGTACCTAATCATCACAAGTTTTGAAATTTGACTGAGACGAAAAAATAAAAATGTTGGCCTGAACTCCTATTTCTATTTATAAGAAAATCGTTAAAGCAGCATTACGATATAAAGTATATCTGGCATCACTATTTCCGTTCAAATAACCGCTGTAATATAGAATTTGAGAGCTCACTTTACGCAATTCATTTTCATATGATTCATCACTTCGGCTCTATTGAAAGAGATCACACTTAAGACACCCAACAACCAAACAGATGTTGTTTTCTTTTACGCTAAGCCTGATATTCTACCAATTTTCGACCATTAAATCTTACGGTAACTAACTGTTTTTTACCTATCCCAAAATGAATTTGCTTAAATATCTCAATAGCGGGGTTTACATGATCCAACATGGTATGACAACAGCAATGTTAGATCATCTAAACACTAAAACAACCGCTTGACAAACCATGTTGGATGGTTTTTAAAATTTGTTAAAAACTTGCTGGTTTGTCATACCATCCAACGTGTGTAAACAGATGTTGGACAAACCTGAAAATAGAAAATTTGGGAAATTCCCCGCATTCAACCATTTTTCATTTCTATTATATGCGTTTACTCTGAGGTCGAGTCGGAATGTCGAAAATTACCGATAATGAGTTTTGGAGGGAGTTTTTTCAACTTTATAAAAATCTCCCAGAAACAATAACCCACTGATGTTGGACAACATCGTACTTCGTGTAAACGCAAAGTTCATTTTTTCATCCAAGCAAGTTGTCCAACCATGTTGGACCATGTAAACCCCGCTAATGAAAGTGCACAACACCGCATAAAAAGTTTTCATTTCAAAAATGAATAAATAGACAGCTGAGCAGCTGACACAACGGCCGCCAGTTAAAAAAGTGTTGCCAATCTAAAGTCTGATTTTATCAATATATTTATATTGACAGTGTTTTAAAATTTTGATTATTATATATATTTTCTTCTTTTGATCATTGACCATAAAATTTTCATTATTGAAAATCTTTATTTTTATAAATTTTGTATCAAATTTTGAATTCTTAGAAGAAATTCTCTGATTTATTAATTAAGAATTGTTCATTAGTTTAAGAAGCTTATTCGAAATTAACGTCTTTATGCTTTTGAAATTTCTACTACTCTTTTTTTTCATACAAACATTTTGAGAAATTTCTTGTGTTTGGATTTAGAAAAAAATTCTGTACCAGCTTCACTCCCGCTTACAAAAAAAAAAAAATATTTAGAAAAATCCCCATCAGTTGTTCTGTCCGATTTATCTGTTATTAATTATTAATCTATGTATGATTTCTATTTGAGACTTGTGTGGTTTGTTACACCATTAAATCTATTTTGTAAAATAAATTTCATTATTCTTTTTATAAATCTGCGGAATTGAATTCATAAAATTAATTTTTCCAATAAATAGAATTCAATAAATGAAATCGCGCTAGTGGTTGTACATATAAGTCATGCATGAATCAACCAAAAATTCAACATGGATTAAACAAGATTAAAAATGTCAAAGAGCCACCAAAAAACTATCCTGTCTAATTTATTTCAATTTAATTTTAACCTCTTCTTTCATTGTTAGAATTTAAATGATTTTTTAGGTTTGAGGACCAGTTTCGAATACTGATATAAAGTGGAATTTCAAATAAAACATTTTGACAGTTGATTCAATCTAGGGTCGAACAGAGCAAAAAATATATTTACTTAAAAATTGACACCGGTTCTACGGTGTTAACTATTATGTGTAATAGAATAACAGCCCGT
This sequence comes from Sphaerophoria taeniata, assembly GCA_943590905.1. Taxonomy (NCBI): domain Eukaryota; kingdom Metazoa; phylum Arthropoda; class Insecta; order Diptera; family Syrphidae; genus Sphaerophoria; species Sphaerophoria taeniata. Next base: position 24,377,511 of record OX016540.1, read on the forward strand.
TATCGTCTTTAAGTATTGCGGAGATCGTGCATGATTTGTTTATATGTCTCTAGTATCGATGTGAGTGTGTTATTGTGAACCAAAAAAAATATTTTCGTCTCTTTTTCTCTAAGATAAAAACCTGAATCAATTTGAATTGAAAGTCCTTTAATTAAGTTCAATTTTAACAGGCAAACATATATTTTTCTTATTTATTTTTATCACCATCAAGCGAAGCATCATTTTGCCATATCGTCCATACCAACCTCGACAGTCCTTGTAGAAATTTATTTATGTCACTGTTATCCTTTTTATTGGCAGGTGTACTATCAGCCCTACTTCATGTTGTATGGTGAGGTGTTCGCTGACGAAATTGATCCGCCATGCGGCGAGGACCCCAAACAGCCGGCTTGTGTCACAGGTAAGAATTCAAGCATGCATTGTCGCTTCTTTTGACGAGATACATGTTCCTACAGAGGCGTTACTTTTAAATTATAAATCGTTACATTTTTGTCACGTTTACTTTTTCAGGACACTGGGTCACACCGATAACTATGGCAATGTACCTTTTAATTGCAAACATTTTGCTCATCAATTTACTCATAGCTGTGTTCAATAATATTTTCAACGAAGTAAACTCCGTCTCGCATCAAGTAAGTAGATTGATTTTTATGGTGTGTGTTCGAAGGTAAAATGTATTTTTAAAATTTAACTTCTCAAGGTTTGGATGTTTCAACGATTTACCGTCGTTATGGAATATCAACAGAAGCCCGTGCTGCCGCCTCCTTTTATAGCCTTTTGTCATTTTTATTCGCTTCTTAAATATTGTTTACGAAAGGCGAAAGGTATGTTAATTGTTACGAGGACGTCAACGACAAACGACGACTTTATCCAAAATAACAATCTATTAATAATGAAATATCCCCTCTTTCTCTTGAACAGGTCTCGAAGTACAAAGGGATAATGGATTGAAATTGTTCCTTGAAAAGGACGATCTAGAGCGTCTTTATGATTTTGAGGAGGAGTGTGTGGAAGGATTTTTTCACGAACAGGAAATTATACTTAATCAGTCGACGGATGAACGCGTCAAATGCACAACGGATCGAGTTGAAACGATGTCACAAAAAATCGAGGATATTAATCAGAAGGAGAATTTACAAACCGTCACCGTTCAGGTGAGATTGACTTACATAATTTAATATATATACATTATACCTATACATATAGACAAAGCATCGAAATACTTTATCTGGCGTGTGTCGGAAAATAAGAAAAAAATACGTAGGTAAGATTTAGGATACCGACGTTTCAATTTGAAGGATTGGTCCTTTTTTTTTATTCAGGGCTCCGACATTTTCGGTGAACAAATGAAATGGTTAATTTATTATTACAAATTATACAGGAGCAATTGAGAGAGGTTTAGTCTTTTTATAATTAAAGCTTGAGTTGAGCTTTAGGTATATTTAATTTAAATCACGGGGTTGGGTTGGAAATATTAAACTTTTCAGAAGCAAACTTCGCAGGTTGAGGATTGAGGAATGTCATTTTTCATTTAAAAAAAAAGATGATTAATTTAATTAAGGCCTGGAAGACCTTAGGGAAGACAAAATAAAAAAGAAAGAATGTGACTTATTACCGACGTCCGTATTTTAAAATATTATTAATGAAGTTTATGATTTTGACTTTTTCAGTCCGCGCATGGTGAACAGATTATTGCTAAAACCAAAGAACTCCATATAACTATCCACTTTAAACAAAACAATAATCTGAGAGCAACCCTTTACATTCCTTAAATTCTTCATGTTCGTTCCATCGTTCTGTATAGGGGAGTCAATGAAGCGAAAAATACGGCCTGACCTCAGAATTTTTTACTGTGAACCGATTTGCATGAAATTTTGGAATTAGGCTCGTCTTACCCTTAACTTCAAAAGTGAAAATGATTTGAACTGCGGCACCACCCTGGGGGTGGTTGCCACTCCTTCTCGGGGGTGAATTTTTTTTTCTTCAAAATAACCTCGGATATCGATAGAAGGTCTAATTTTAAGCAAAAAATCTTCTATAAAGTTTTTCAAAAAATCCAATACTTTTCAAGTTATTGGCAAATGAAAATTCGCAATAATAACACTCCGAAATTTACAGTTACTAAGTAGAAAAAAAATATGATAAGTTTTTGGACCATAACTCCTTCAATTTTCATGCTATCACAATTTATAAAAAAACATTGTAAAGGTATTTAAGAGAGCTACAACATCCTTCATTGCAATATATAGTAAAAAACTTTTTTTCAAAACGGTGAAGGGTTAAAGGGCTTAAGAGAGGCTGTGATTGCGCTGCCACGCGCTCTTTAAACAATCATATCTCCGTCAATTTTTGTTTCACAGAAAAAAAAATAAAACCAAATTGTTTGTCAGAAAAATACCTAAATTTTTTATCTTAACACTTTTATACGTATCTGTAGTCATTTTTGAGATATTATGAAAAAAAAGTGTTTTTTTTTAAATTTGAAATTTTGTTTTTTTTTTTAATCGTGAGTTTTTTAAAAAATATGTATGTGTCCTGAAGCAGCCAAAATGATACTATCAATCAAACTCTTCATAATAAAGTTAATTTTAGGCGGAATACAATAAACTTTAATTTTGGTGGAAATGGCTTTAAGAAACCCATTGATTTAAGAGCAAAAACATTAGATGCTCCCCTTATTTGCAATACAGCTCACTTATCTTACGTGCAAGACTTTTAATAGTGCTCATCTTAAAGCTTATTTCAAGCACTATGAAACCCTTTTGTATTAGAATGCATAAAATGCATCTGCTCGCCGCTAGATGGCATTGACCACATCGATTAAATTTCAGACAAAGTAAAAAACGGCTTTGATCTTTAATATCTAGCTTAATACTGCACTTAGAATACTTTATAAAAAACCGAATTGTTCATTGTCTTACCTGCTACAGTTTTGTTCTCAATAAAATTTTCGATAAAACGTATATTTTTGGAGATATTTGCAAAAAACCGATGAAAAACGTGAAAAATTTCGAATTTTCAATTGCCAATAACTTGAAAAGTATTGGATTTTTTGAAAAACTTTTAGTCTAATAATAATAATTTCAAGAATATTAGTTCTAATAAATATTTGATTAGTAAATTTGAGTTTCATAGAAAAATCTTTTTCTACTAATATATCCCATACCTAAACAAATATCTTATTAGTGTAGAAATTATTAGTAAAGAATTCCCAAACAAAATACTGTATGTCATAATAAATATTTTTAAAAATTATTTTGACATGTTTTGAAAATAAATATAAATGTTGATTTTTCTGACGCGTTTTGAAAGTTCAAATTAAAAATGTGTTCCAAAGAATTAAAAGTGCATTTGCTAAATTTAATTTTGAAAAATAAAAGTGTTCTGTTTGGTGCATTTTCAAATAAAATTACCAAGCAAGATAAAAGCGAAACATGGCAAAAAATACACGAAGAAGCCGTTGCGAGTGGTGTGTTTCAAGACAAGCCTTGGGGCTACATAAGGGATGCGTTCTGGCCCAATATTAAAAAGTCAGCTATGGTAAGGGAAATTAGTGAAAAGAAATGATTGTACAAAATGTAATTCAAATTAAATTTTAGTTTAAAGTTGACAACGCTAGAAGAACCGGATCCGAGGGAGGAAAAAAGTGCGTACTGACTGAAATCGATCAAAAGGTTTTGGAAATTTTATCCAAAGATGCACCAGACGTGATAGGGTTACCGGTGACAGAGTCAATGGAGGTCAGTAAGCAAAATCCAACAGAAAACGTAAAAAACAGTGGTTGAATCGGTTGATTCGGTTGAAGACGATGATAGTCAGCAACAAAAAGAAAAAAGAACACCACGCAGGCAAATGTTCTCATGCACAGGTAGGCATATTATGTTAATGTGAAAACATATGTGAAACGTTTCATTTTCTCTTACCTTCATCTTTCAAAACCAAAAAGGAAGCAACCGAAATTTGACAACGAGAACATCTACCGTTTACGAGAAGAAAAACTACTTCTCGAAATAGAGGGATTGAAGAAGGACAATATAAAAAAAGACCTAGAAACACAAAATTTGAAGCTTAAAAATCAACTTCTCGAAAAGCTTGTTTCTGACGTATGTATGTGGAAAACAAGATAATTTGCAAAAACTTTTTGAATTAACTTTAGAAAATGTGTAAATAAACGTACATAATTTTATATGAAACTCTTTTGTAATTAATAAATTTATTTGACTATCTAAATGAATTTACAAGTTCTTGTTGTCTTACTATCCCGGATGTTGATGGTTGTATTATCATTCCGTTCATTGGCTCACCTTCATTATAGTTTTGGTCACTGCTGGGTTGGTTTAAGAGTTCATGTGTGTTTGTGGTCAAATTACAAATTGAAACGCATGTTTTAATTATATTACAGGCGTAGATAGGCTGTACTCTCAAATAATTGAGGCAAGGAAACTTTTCCTTTAATATGCCTATTGAATATTTTAATTATTGTTAGTGACAAAGCTTAAAGATATACTTATATACATACCTATTGAATTTTCAACTAAACATCTTGTTCGTTTATGAGCCCTATTAAAATTGCGAACGGCAGGATCTTCTAAATTATTACACTTAGGAGTAATAAGCCATTCTTTAAGAGGGTAGCCCGAATCACCCAAAAGCACTGATCTTGGATGTGGGCGCCAACCACTTTCCATTTTTTCATAGAGAATACTATTTCGTAAGACACGAGCATCGTGCACTTTACCGGGCCATTTAGCACTGCAGTAATAAAATCGAACATCAGGTCCACACACCAACATACAGTTTATGGAATGATTTCCATGGCGGTCAATAAAACGGTCTTCGTGATTGTTAGGCGCATCAATTTTTATAAGAGTGCCGTCAATACATCCAACAATAGCAGGCATTTAATTGATAGAATAAAATCTTCTTACAACAGTGTTCATGTCATTAGGCCATCGCACAACGTGTGGGAAAACGTATTCATTTATTACCCTTACAACCTCCTTTATAACACGGCAAACAGTGGCTTTCGAAATGCCGTGCATATCTGCTGTTCCATGGTATTGGCCTCCATTTCCTAGCCAATGAAGTGCTGTTAGTAATCTTTGCTTAGGTGACAAAGCGAAATTCCGCCTTGTTGGAGTATCAAGATATGGACCAATTTTTTGCAACAAATATTCAATGGATTCACTTTTAATTCTAAATTTTTCATTAAATTCGAACGTATTATTTATCACAAAATTGACTCTTGGCTTGAAAAAGCGAACACGGCGAGCTTTTATGAGTTCGTACTCCTCCCATTCGTCTTCACTATTAGAAAACATTTAAATGTTAAATTTTAACTAATTTATTGCAATTTTTTTTTTGACAGCGTTTTCAGCTATTGACCGTTTTTGTCTACTATATTTTTTTATTAGAGTATTTCTACCTACGTTCGTAGACTAATAAAAATAAAATATTAATTTCTTAGTCCGGCAGAAAAATTTACTAATAAAATTGTCGATATGAAATTTCATCTTCCTACAGTAATAATTTCCCACTAATATTATTGGCGCTGGAGAAATAATTTATTAGTGCGGAAAAAGTTTTATGAAACACGTTTTTGCTAATAAACTAATAATTATTAGTAAATTCGCTAATAATTATTAGACTAATTGTTTTATGAAATAGGGCCCAGTTCTTCTTGATTAAAATTTATATAGGGTGTCTCAGTAAGAGTGCACTTTTTAAAATTGGAATATTTTTCTTTTCATGCAAGTAGCAACTCTTAAATTTGACAGATGTCACCTCTGTTTATTCCGATTATTAAAAATGGATCATAAGAAACAAATGCACCCACAACAAGTAACTGTGCGAATTTTTGTCAGGCATTTTTTAGCTTTGCAAGAAGGTATAACACGGCATTGTGGACAAAGCCGTTGATTTTTAATATTTTTTTGAAAAATAGAGTTTTTTTGTTATAAGATCGTCCCTCCTGGCTAAACGGTGGACAATAGAACCACCCTTCTACAACATATACACTCCAATTACCAATAACATCGTTCGTGGATCACCCTTTATAAACACTATAAAAATTGTTTAAACAATATAAGCAATTATTTCCCCCAAATGAAATGTTCCTGATTTTAAACGATATGAAAAACAAAAAATTTGGAAAAAAGAAGTTTCCAAATCCGAGCAGTTTCTGAGGACTTTCTGAAAACGCCCTTTTTGAGCTTCATTGACTTCACTATAGTAACATTCTTTTTTTTTTTGTCATATTCAAATTCAAAATCAAAACTATTAAATTTTCACTGTTTATTCATAAGTTTATAAAAAAAGTTCTCGAAAGAGTATGTCGTTACCAGCCTCTTCCAGACTAGTTGCTATCGAAGGAAAATTCTTCTTGATTGTTGATGGCATTCCCAGTCCGCCAGCTCCATCGAGATCCGATGAAAACAAAGTAAATGTCAAAACAACAAGAAATGTCTCTCGAAAAAGAAATCGAAATGAAAGCAACGAAAGTCCGGATCAACGCGGTGTGCCAACTAAAATGCGACGGCAAGAATGGACCAAATATACTGTCGAAGGAAAACCAGAACTTAATTGTGCTATTTGTACGGAGAATGTGTTGAGCCATCAGCCAACGTCCACATTGTGCGGACACATCTTCTGTCAATTGTGCATAACGCAAGCCGTTAGTATGAGTAGAAAGTGTCCACTATGCAATCAGTCATTGAATTTGAACAGTATCCATCGGATTTATTTTTGAGTTTTAATAAAATATTATTTTGTATTGTTTAAGTTTTGTTAACGTTTAACATCTTTTTTCTTTTCTATTATAAAATAAAGCGATTTTTAAGCTATTCAATCATTAACAGAAAACTACAATTACAAAATTTCTCTTGCTTTTCCATCTGGTGCGTAAACGAGTAAATCAGAAGGCTTTCCGAAGCGTGAGCACTGAGCAGGCCACATAGAGCTGTCCATGTGAGATTAACATTTGTATGTCAAAACAGCGTTTGCTGAGTCAGATAGTAAGGTCGTATGCACAACAACTTCGCTTAATTTCATCACATATTTGACAATATATATATAAAATTTAATAGGGTGACGGGCGGGCGGCAAGAAGTGAATCCACGACGGATTTGCATTAGATTGATGTTTATATACCTTATATGTTTTCCTAAAGTATTTTTAGGAATGCAGTTTCAAAATTTAACACAAAGCTATGATTACTTTTTTCTACACTTTGTTGACCGCACTGTAATGTCTCAAAGCTGATGCTTTTTTGTTAGTGCCTTGATTGCTTAATTTATTGTAATTTTAAAATTGCTTTAAATAAATTATATAATAACTAGCTGACCCGGCAGACTTCGCACTGCCTAAATCGATAAATAAAAGATCTAAACTTTTGTAGCCCACTACACAACCCGCTACCCTGCTACCCCACTACTCTGTTACCCAGTTATTCCGCTACCCGTCACCCCACTAAACACTGCCGGCTACCCAGTATTTCTACGCGCTACACGCTACCCAGTTACCTGTTATCCCGCTTCCCCTTACACTGCTTCTAACTACTCTCTATCCGTCAACCCGCTACCCGCTTCCCATTACCCCGCTAACCCATCAACCACTACCCTGGCCATTTATTTCTCATGAAAACGGCTTGGTCAGATTTTGTACAAAATACTAAGAACCCATCTAGATACGCCACTAACCGAACACTCCCTCAACAATTGGTTCTTAACACTCCACTGGTATAAAATCAGTGAGTCCTCAGCGAATTTGTATGAGATTTTTATATATCTAAGAAAACAACGTTTACTTTGTCAGCTAGTAAGGTCGTGAAATCTTCGTTGCCTGATGCATAACAACTTTGTTAAGGATATGGTCAAATGCATAGTTAACGTTCTATAGGGAAAATTTTGTTTCCACATTTTTTGCTATATCTTATGAACAGCTTGGCCAATTTTATACAATTTTCTTAAAAACCCTACTGTAATAATACTCTAACATTTTGTCAAAATTTGATGACAAACGGCACGAACTTTCCATTTTACGAACTTTCCGTTTCAGGTTTGGTGGTTAGTTTCCTAACCACTTATTTGTGGGTGTTTTAAATATATTTCAACAACAAGTAACGGTTTAATTCCAATTTGTATGGGTATTATGGTATATTTTAGTATTGTGTTGCGATATTTTTGCAAATAAAACGCAGCAGTCGGGTCCTAAGAATTTTTACATTTCAAAAGTAATGCATTTCATTTGAAAGAGTGTTTTTGAGATTTTGTTTAATCAAATTTTTTTTGCATTTCAAATTTTCCATTTTTTTTTGTTTACTTTTTCTTGCATTCTAGTTCCCCATCACAAATGTTCCAGTTTTCCATTTGAAAACCACTGCACCTGCAATAACATGCAATTTTCCCTTTGCAAACCAATGAATTTTCCGAGTTTTTCATCAAGAAATTTCTATTTTCTATTCGAAAACCCACTTTGAAATTTTCCGTTTGAAAACCAATGCACCTGCAATAATATGCAATTTTCCATTTTAAAACCAATGAGTTTTCCGATTTCCTTTCGGAAACCCATTTTGAAATTTTTCAGTTTTCCATTTGAGAACCACTTTACTACAATTACATGCAATTCTCCCCTTGAAAACCAATGAATTTTCCGAGTTTTTCATAAAAAAGACCTTAACTTTGGTACCCTGCTAGTACACTGCCCACTACCCTCCTACCCTCCATAGCTATCTGCTACCCACTACTTGCTACTTCTACCTGTTACTTCTACCTGCTACCCGCTACCCCCCTTACCCGCTCCTCGCTACCCCACTACCCCGCTTATCCACTTCCCGCTTCCAAGGCCATATCTCAAAAGAAACAAATCTAAAAAAGGAAAAATATCGACAACAAAAAAAAAGTCAAGTAAAGTTTTTTTTTCGATGAAAAACAATTTTTGACAAATATTTTCTGACTTTTTTTTTGTGTGATGAAAATAAAAATATTTGACAAAATTTGAAATGAAATTGATTCACAGTACACAGAATACAAGGTATTATATTGCGCATCTGTCAGAAACCAAAATGACAGAAGTGAGAAAAGGCACAAAAAGAAATTCCAAAAATTTCAGATCCAATGTCGAATTCGTCAACGGAAAAAAATGGCTGATATGTTTAGTAAATGATACAGACAGAGACAGAAATCTAAAGTTTTGTTCTTTTCTTTTTACTTTTCTTTTATTATGCCATTTTGGATCTGAAATTTGACATAATATGCGCGAACTTTTTTTTTTTACACTATCAGAATTGGTCGAAGAGAGCTTATAGCAAGCACAGTCTTACGACCAATGGTTTGCCAACATAGTAGACTATGTTATACCACCGGCTCATCACTCATTGCAGTGTTAGTTGTTAGTAAGCAAACATAACATAACAAACACTCACATGGATGAAACAAAAACAAGACAGTAACAAAACAAGATTAATACATATAATAATTACAAACATTAAGTAAACAGAAAAACATTTAAAAGTGTAGAACACTGGTCTTGAGCAAAGACTTTAATTTATTTTTGTTTATATTTAAATCAAACAAGTCTGAGTTGCAGTTTGAAAGCCTACTACTCATACGTGTCAAGGGCTCATAGAATCCATAGTTGGTACGATGTTTTGGTTCTTGTACCAAGTCCTTCCTACGAAAATTATAACCACCACCCCGATGGTTGAAAGATATAGCGCCAAGTAGTTCCGGTGCATCTGTTACACCAGTAATAACTTGATGGAAGAATACTATGTCGTTGTTGTTTCGTCTACTTGACAATGTTTCCATTTGGAGAGTTAGTAAACGGTTTTCATAAGAGGGGACATTCAAAGGATCACTCCATAGAATACCTTTAAGGGCAAAACGAGTAAAATTTCTTTGAACAGATTCTAGCCTCTCAATATGAATATTGTAATGAGGTGACCACACTTGGGAAGCGTATTCTAAGTGAGGACGAACATAGCAATAATATAGAGCGCGGGTTATATTTGGATCGCGAAACTCCTTTGACCAACGCTTTATAAATCCCAACATTGAGTTTGCTTTATTCACGATGTTGTTAACGTGCACAGAAAAATCTAATTTAGGGGTAAAAAAAAACTCCAAGATCTCTTACGGAAGTTACACGGGTTAGAATGTGCTGTGAGATGGCGTAGTCATCTGAAGACGGTGCACGCTTCCTTGAAAAGGTCATTGTTTGGCATTTTATTGGATTTAAATTTAAACTATTTTTCTCACACCACAATGCAAAACTATTAATGTCATCTTGTAGAAGAATGTGGTCATTACTAGAACAGATGTTTTTGTAAATCTTCATATCATCTGCGAAGATGAGAATTTTGCTATTACGTACACATAACGGGGCATCGTTTATAGCTAAATTAAAAAGTAGAGGTCCTAGATGGCTACCCTGAGGAACTCCCGAATTAGCAAAAAATGACTTAGAGATAAAATGCCTGAATTTTACTTGGTAAGACCTATTTTCGAGATATGAGGATATCCAAGTGATGAAAAATGGAGGGAAGCCATATGCATTTAGTTTGAATTTTATGATGGTGTGAGAGGTGGTCGAAGGCGTAAGTTTACAACCTCGTATTTCAAATGTCAAAATTGGTATGGAAATTTTTTTACACAGGGCTGATAAATTTGCGCGACTATTTTGTCGCGTAAACGGGGTCGTAAACTTACACAATTTCAGATTTCAAATTTCAAATCTAGTTGTCATTTTATTTTATATTATTTTGCTGTGTCAGAACAAAATTCAAATTTGAAATCAAGTTCTCATTTTATTTTATGTTGTTTTACTGACATTTTGAAGTTTCGTTTTAAGATTTAAGTAGTTTACACAGCTTGCTTTATGAGTGCGTTCATGCAAAGCCGAGCGTGAATTTCCGCAAATACGTAATCGACAATTTTATCTTATTGCATGAATACCCCTAATACCTTGTATTCTGTGTACTGTGAAATTGATTAATCGTAGGTAGGGGAGAGGGGGGCAGTTTAGGACAACTTCAAAAAAAGTACTTAGACAAAAACTTTTTACCACCCAAAAAATTATATTATAATGGCAGTACCATTACAAACAACCATCTGCTTAATATTGGAATGGAACCAATACACAAAAAATTTAAAAATAAAAGTGTGTTTCTAGAGGGCAGATGTATTTTTGTTTGCTCCAGGATGTAAGTACTTAAATCATAAATTTCGATAGCGTTTGAAGTAAAAAGTGCTTTAAAGCTATGTTTATTTGTTCTGTGGGAAGATCCGACAAAGATAATTAACAATTTACAATGTTATTAGAAAATTTAAAGGTTTTAGTTTTTTCTCCCTCTTGGGGCACTTTTGGACAATGCACGGGGGGCAGTTTTGGGCATGTACTTTTCCCACATCAGCTGGTATGTTCACATTTTTTATGACTTTTCGGCCTTCAAACTTGGGTGATGAGAATTTATTTTATTAAGTTTTCACATTTATAACAATTTATTGTTATTTGAATGAATTTGATGAGATTGAGATTGATTTTTGTCTGTTTTTATCCTTCTATAATTTTGAGACTGATAAATGAATATTATAAACTTTGAGTCCTTTATAACACTTATTTTTTATTGATTAAATGTTAGGAATTAATATTCTTTTTTAATAAAAACATATAAACAACTGTAGTGTCTTTTTTTAAGACAAGTCCAAAACTGCCCCATGCCTGTCCAAATGTGCCCCCCCAGAGGGGTAGATTGGGACACTTGAAGAAATTTTTTAAAATATTTATATATACACAAGTATGAATTAAAGAAAATACGGTGCGGGTGCATAACTTCACGGGTCATAACTTCACATGGGTCATAATTTCACCTCTAGTGAGTTATAATTTCACTTTCTTCGGGTGAAGTTGTGTCCCATCTAAGGTGGGAATTAGCTTCACTTTTTTGTGGGCCAGAATTTCACATTTTTTTTTCAAAATTCATGTTTTATTCATTCACTTATATCTACTTACATACTAGACAAAAGAATTCAAACTAGCTTATGATCTAAATCTTATATTAAACTTACAGGCCCCAACCGGGCACTCTAAGAAATTCAGGGTTTACTTAAAACTAATGCCTTTCGGCCTATGAACTATTTTTTCAGAATTTCACATCTGTGTGGAGTTATGTCCCGCTCAAATTGGGATATAATTTCACTTTTTACTACAGTTGCAAGAAATTATCATTTTCTACTATTTACTTACACATAACTTGTGTACCAAAAACTGCATTACTCTGGCGCGATTTTTTAATATTTTCAGAGTCTTGAAAACTGAATTTCCGAACTATACTAACTATAACAACAACTACAAAAAGTCTAATTAATAACCATTTTGATTTACTTTTTATCAACAAAATGGAGAGAGCAATTCATTTTTCAAAGCTGTTGCGTTTTCTTTAATTTGGAAAAGCAACCACCACACGTCTTGTAATGCATACTAGTGTTTGGCAAGCAGGTGCTGCAGTGCAGTGATTCATTTCGAGCATGATGAGGATGACGATCTGTAACATTCAAATTCAATTTGTTTTGATTGGGAGTGAAGCGAGCGGAAAAAATTTTGCCCAAAAGAGAATCAATTTGGGTGCGAATTTCACTTTTAAGAGTGGTTGTAGAGTTAAGGTTTAGTATTGAAGAACTCAATAATGAATACGTTTTCTTGATAGGAATTGCCGACTGATAGCATTGAAAAATAGTGCTTCCGTCTGCATTCACATGATGCAAGGACACTGAACATCCCATCAATAAAAAATGTCTTTCCGAAGGAGTTGTTAATGTTATTGCAACAGCTCAGTTAGTTTAGATGATAAAAAGGTGCAATAAGATGAAACTGGATTCAAGTACAGTTTGCTTGCCTTACTCTCACCTTACCGAATATCAAAGTTCAGAAGATCGTTTGCATTGGAAAAAATTTTCTTTACGTCACATAGACTTAGAGCATGCGATATATTTCAACCGTTATGCACTGAGAAAACACCCACTATAGTGGGTCATCAGTCCCGAAAACCATTTTCGGGACTTCTGAATTCGGGACCAGATTCTCTGCGCCGTGGAATGACTAAATAGGTGCGAAATAATTTCACTCAAATTTCAGGTGAAATTATTGCTTACCTAAGGTGGGAAACAATTGCACCCGAAAAAAGTGAAATTATAACCAACTAGAGGTGAAATTTTGACCCATGTGAAGTTATGACCTGTGAAGTTATACACCCGCACCGAAAATACATAGGATATCATATTGACAGGTAAATTTGTGATGTTCTTTTGTTTTTCCCAGCTAAGGTAGGTCAGCGGGTCCAGGTTTCTCCGAGGAAAGAACAAGTAAAACTCGGTTTTTAAAGAAAGATTTTGTTCAATTTTATTTATTGTAATAAGTAAGTTTATAAACGGCGGATTCCTAGAACAAACGGCGGCGGATGGGATTCAATCCCTAGTTCTAGGAATTTAACGGCGGGATAACGTCCCTAGTCCTGACGGTTCATGGTATTCAATCCCTTGTCGGAACAATACCTACTACAAATACTATAATGCGATAACAACGATAATTTTCAGGATTCGAAGTAATACAACGTATTTTAAGAATAATAGGCCGCTTTTAGCAAAAAGTGTCCTAAGGTGCCCCCCTCTCCCCTATATTGATATATTTTGTTGTAGTGTGAAAAGCATTATTTTTAACATTTGAACCGTTTATGATTTCAAAATTACCATCTACCTTTAATCCTCTTTAGTTTAAGACAAAAATTAAGAAAATCGGCCAACCGGTTTTAATGCCTATATGCCACAAACGAATGACGCTAGATTTTTATAATATGTATATAGATAATATATTTCCCTCTAAATTCAACACGAAAAACTTAAATTTGTTCATTGAAACGGTTGATTTGTTGGAAAGACAAAAACTGTTATAGGTATAACATAGTCTACTATGTTGGCAAACCATTGGTCGTAAGACTGTGCTGGCTATAAGCTCTCTTCGACCAATTCTGAAAGTGTAAAAAAAATAAAAAAAACTACCACTTTGTTTTAAACCAAAAAATTCTTGGGAAGGATTTGAGAATTCTGTCCAAATTGAACCAAACATTAAACGTTTTGCTTGTGATTCAGGATTTCGCTTTAAATTAAAGCGTGTCAATGTTTTCAAAAATTAATGACTCAACTCCTGAGGCTTAGATTTAAGCCATTTCCAATGAACGCTACTATATTGTTGACGTTTTAAAAATTGTGTGATTTTTGTTGTCAAGGTATTCTTAGAAGATTCACTGTAGGCATCCCTACTACGAAATTTGACATATTTTACAAAATATGCAAGTAATACCAAGATGGGCATTTAAACGTAAAGTTACGTTCCTCACATAACATATAACGGGTTCGAAAGCAGTGGCGATTCCATGGTCAAGTTTTGTGGGTTGGCTATATCAACGTTCTTCGGGAAAGTTTAAAATACAACTAAAAAAATTTGCACGACAGGGTCGCACGCACTTTGCTTCAGTACTCCAAACTTAACACACAACAAAAACATTAAAAATAAAAACAAGTATTTTTAATTCATAAATAAAAAATAAAAAAACATTAAAGACACATTTTATTTGAAAAAAAAATTATGCCATTAGATTTCTTTAAAAGTTGTTTATTTATTTATTTATTTTTTTAACTAACATGGAAAGGTTTTCCTTAAATTATTTTTTATGTACCGATACAATTTTTCTAGAATGTCCTAAAATTAAACTGGGTATGCAGTATTGAAAAACAAGTTAATAACAATTTTATTTTAAACTAAAAAATTTTATATGTTTTTTGAAAACAAAATATTATTTGAGCAATACATAAATACTCCTAAAAAAAATTTGCACGACTCGGTCGTACGAACTTGCTCCTGTATTCCAAATTATAACTCATAAAAAAAATTTAATTCGTAAATATAAATTTAAATTGAAATATCTACCTCAAAAAAAGATTCAATCTGAAAAAATATGATGTCATATGATTTCTTAAGAAATTGTTGATTTTTGAAATTTAAAAAAAATCGTCGGAGCGGTTGTTTTTTAAATTAATTTTTTATATATAAAATTTTTTGAAAATGTCTTAAATTAATTTGGGTATGCGGCATTCAAGAATGTTTAACTATATCCTACATTTACTAAGGAAATTGCAATTTCAAATTTTGATCCGTTTCAGAGATACAGAGTTAAAAAAAAAAAATCCAAAATTTTTTTTGAATACAAAATATTATTAAAACAATATAAACGTACTTTCAAAAAAAAATTACCCTGATCGGACATTTAGTTTTCGAGAAAATCTGATAGCAAAAAAAACGGTTCTATAGGCGGTACGGTTTTGGAGCAATACAAAAATATTTTTTTTACATAAAATATATCAGAGTTTTAAACAAAAATTTTCGAGGAAGTTTGAAAAAAATCGTAGGAACCATTTTTGAGAAAATTGAAACTTTTGGTTTTTGGCCAAAAAAATCGTATGGTGGCTACCCTAAATTTTGAAAAAAAAGAAAAAAAAACGACCTACGCGAATTTGCTCAAACCTTTAATTTTCAAGTTTGAAGTCAATCGGACCAGTGGTTAAGGCTGTGCGTTTACAGACAGACAGATGGACGGAATCGCCGGACCCACTTTTTTCGACTTCTTTATCATCGTAATGTGATATCTCATCATTACCTAAATTTTTTTTTACGAATTCAATACTTGCAATATATTCTATATGTCGCAAGTAAAAAGACGTAAATCGGACTGAAGCTGCCCGTGGCTTAGTGTTTAGATGCGTTGGCTGCTAAGCAGAACGTCACGTCGTGGGTTGGAGTCCTACACGTGTCCATAAAGTTTTTAGTTTATCTTTCACGGGTACTGCCTCTTGTGAAGACCTGACAAATCTTCCAAGAGTATCAATCTGTCATGAAAAAGTGTTTCTCAACTTTGCCGTTCGGAATCGGGATGTTTAAGAAAAATCGGAGTAGCTGTTTTTGAGAAAATTGAAGCTTTGGCCGAAAAAATTGTATGGTGGCTACCCTAAATTTTGATTTAAAAAAAAAATAAAAAACAAAAAAACGACCCATCCAAATTCGCTCAAACTACTATATTTAAAATTAATTTCAAGTCAACGGAAGCAGTGGTTAAATCTATTGATGCAATTATAGACAAACAGACGGACGGACGGAATCGTCGGAGCAGTTTTTTCGTCTTTTCTATCATCGCTTATTTTTTATTGGAATCTCAATTTAAATACACTTGTAAAAAATTTCAAAATAAATATTTATTTAATAAATTTTATAAAATTTCACAACAATAAGATAAAAATTAACATTAATAACAACAAACCTCTTACCCCACAAAATACAAAAAATCAATAAGCTGCTGGCTGAAGCGCAAATTTTTCGCTAAACCTTCATTGTTCTTCATACCCTTAATACAGTTACGACTTACGAGTCGTTTCGTACACGAAACAAAACCCTCATGCAAAAATCAATCATGAAACTATGTTTAGCTCAAAAGTTAGCGCTAACAGATTTCATACAATCTTCATAAACAGAAAATGAACACATTTGAATAAATGCCTTCAAAAATGAACAGGAGGGTTAGCGCAAAAATCACAGCTAACTATGAAACGAGAACACAACACAACAACGACAGGCAAGATATGCGATACGATTCGTACACGATACACGAATACGATTCGATTACACGAGTAACCATAACGAGATCTGTTTCTGTAACTGTATGTGTTGGCTCTTGCCTGTCGTTTCGTTGTTTTGTTCTCGTTTAATAGTTAAGTTAGCTGTGATTTTCGCGCTAACCCTCCTGTTCATTTTTGAAGGCATTTATTCAAATGTGTTCATTTTCTGTTTATGAAGATTGTATGAAATCTGTTAGCGCTAACTTTTGAGCTAAATATAGTTTCATGATAGATTTTTGCATGAGAGTTTTGTTAGCATGCAATGAAAAATACATATTACTGGTTTTGTTGCGTTTAAGTTGCTATTAAGTACCTACAATATTGTAACGTATTCGTTGTCGTTTATTGATTTTACATAAGAATAATGTTTATATATATTAGAAATAAAATTATTATGTATTCTGAAATTATTGGTTTAGCGCCGCTAAACTAGCCAACTATGAGGAATCGCCCCTGTTCGAAAGGCCTTTCAAACAAATTCTCTCTTACGAAAAGACTATGTAAAAAAAAACTCAGCTATAAGGCATATTCAAACAACACCTTGGAAGACAAATTTGTGTGTCCCTATATTTTACGAGATAAGGCAAAAATTTGTTAAGGTATTGACCTTGAATGATTTCATGGGAAAATATTTAAAGCTATAAATATTAACAACCCAACAGTAATGAACTTGTATAAAAGTTCATTTTTCATTATCCAATATTCTTCCTTATGAAAAATGCTTCCAACAAACTCATTTATATTGCTTATGCGTTAAACAAGCGCCTTACCAGACACCTCCGAATGTAATAAACGTAGGCCCACAACACGCAACATAACGTTCAATAGCAGGAAGTGCCATATCAAATATTTATCCACAAGAAATAGGTCTTCACGTTGTAGCTTGTAACATAAATCAATAAAAATGAAAATGAAAATGTTCAAGCTTTAATTTTACCCGAAAATCTGTTCTCAGGAGAATTTTAGTTTGTTAAAAAGTGCTGCAAGTTTTTCACTACATCCGCAATCCGCTGGCAAAAGGCTTTTTATTATCTCAAAACATGTTACGACTTCTATGGTCTGTTCGATAACACAATGGATTTTTTGTTTTCTTTTTTAGAACATCGAATTCCGTTTGAGAAAAATGGAAGAGGCATCGGAACAGATTCTATCGCATTTGGCTGTTATTCATCGATTCATGTCCGCCCATACGACACTTCCTTCAGAAGACATTCATAATTCCCTTGGAAATATCACATCAGGCATTGGTCCCGGGGATATGCAACGATTCCGGGCAGTTTCCGAAACAGAGAACATGAATAGCTTACAAGTAAAAAGATATTAAGCTCCTGAATTTGTTTCCTTTTATTTTTGGGTTTTGCTTTTGGGCTTTTCCAGGTGACAAATCGAAAAAAATTCAATCGATCTCTGACGGAAGTGCGACCGGATGCGTACATTTTCGATGATGGTACACATTTCGAGGTAGTTCCTGTGCCCGAGGAGCCCGATGAAATTGTCAAATCGAGAGAGGCTCTTAACGAGAGTGTGGTTCGAAAGATTTCCGTTCAATCAGAAGATTCTGATATCTATACAACGGCTCTGTCGCAAAGGCCATCAACTTGTGAGACTGTTAAGCGGACGCCTTATGTAACAGTGCGACAGGACACTGAAGCCAGCACGGAAAGCAAAGATACCCTAACGCCGTTGGGTAATGATGATGACCATACATTGATTGGTGATTCCGATGAGACGGCACCGGAATTGACATTTGAAGGTGAGTTTTTTTTTTTTTTTGCTCGTTTCATCAAAACGAAAATACATTTTTACTTATCAATCAGCTGCCAAACATCGTGCCATGCGACAACGCACAGTGTCCTTGTGCCGACGAAATTCCGAGACCACTCCAATCTACGACCAAATCAACCGCTCCCACATTAGTCTAAACCAAATAACCATGTCCAAACGCCAACTTAGTCTGACGCAATCGGATCCCGAAAGTGAAAAGGAGATAACAGGTAAGGTGTTTCTAATGAACCACAATAAGCACATCCTTGGCTGCCTGGTATTTATATTATTTATTTTCTTTCATTTACTTTACTTCCTCAATTTATTTTATTTTTTTCTCGAATTTCTAAAGTAGGAAAATCAATGTTGCATGCAAAACCCACCCGAAATATCCTTCTCAAACTTCACTCGGAATACACTTCAATTACGGACGAATTGGAGAGTGTCTGCCACTTGATGACATCTCCGACAGCATCGCTCCCAGGCAAAGGTACATATTATTCTCGGCCTTCCCAATTTATATTCTCTCGTTTTTCTTTTTGTGTCTCTCAAATTTCACTTGAAGCTAAATTGCTTCATTTCATTCATTTGGAACTTACTCAATTCCTGTTATATTTTGTTGTTTTTTTTGGTCTGTGTGTGATGCTGCCCTCAATCTAAAAGGTCCAACTGACCGTCACAAACATGAACTGTCCAAAGCAGAAGTTGCCGCCCTCTTGGAAAAGAAGCATCTGACAGAATGTGAGGAGAACGATTACCGGATGCTCGAAGGACTATTTCAGGCTCGTGTTTCTGTCGAAGATACAGATGACTCTGCTGAGGTGAGGAAATTAAAAAAAAAAATACAAACGAAAACATAAAACACTCAAAGAGTATCTCAACTGTGGTGTAATAAATCTGTGAAAAAGTTTATTTTTTTTAATTTAGAAAATCATGAATAATTTAGTATTTTTGTGCACGCACCGACCGGCACCGGTGTCGGCACAAGGACATCAAAGCATTGCTGTCTTCACTCGCTATTTAATGGAGTGAATTTAGATTTAAATGGTTGAAAGTTTTTGGTTTAATGAGGTGGGTCGTTGTCATACTCTCCTTTGTTGGCATTTTAAAACAAAAAAGTTTGGCAAGGAATTGGATTGTTTCCAAACAAATTCAAACACTTGAAAGTATGATATAGAAGCAGTTGAGTTGATTATTTGATAACATCAAAGGTTTAAATGGTATCTCGGAATTATTTGAGATTCCTCAAAGTGGTATCGGGAGGGGCTATAATTTATTTTCAATTAGATGAAACTCTTTTTTGTTTTGTGTGTCTTTTGGTGTATGTAAATATTTGACTGCTTTTGAAATCTACTTGGCAAGGAGTTGCTAATTTTTAGCCATGATATGGTTTTTGAACAAAGTTGCATGAAATTGGTTCAAAACTCTTTTGAAACTAAAGGGTTTTCCAATAAGAGGTGTTATTTTGAATAGCCCGCTATTTCGGTAGTTGTCACTTTTGAAGCTGTCATTTTTTGACATTTGGCAAGTAGAAACTACGCCATTAATAAAAATGGAACGATACACGCTTCAACAATGCATTGAAATTATTAAAACTCACTAAAAAAATTCACTATTAAAAAAATAACATCGATCTTTTACGGGAAAAGTTTCCGGACCGTGTTATCTCTCGAAGAGGTGATCACAATTGGCCACCGAGATCTTGTGATTTTACCCTTGTGACTTCTTCCTTTGGGGCCACGTGAAAGATAAGGTCTATGCCAACAGCCCAGCGTCGAATCAAGACCTCAAAGATGGAATTCGTGAGGCTATCGAGGACATAGGGCAGCCACTTTGCGATTTGGTTATGGAAAATTTCATGATAAAGATATGGTCCTGTTAGCGTGGTCGTGGCGGCCATTTGGCTGATGTTGTGTTCCATTATTAACCTTCCTCTTTATAATGAAATAAACATCCGATCATTTATCTCAAAAAATGTTCGTTCATTCTAATCATCGTCATCGTTACGATGCATCCGCTTTGAATTCGCTTTGAATGTCATTTCTTCCTTCGTCATCAATTCATCATCATCTCTCCCAAAACAAATTTTGTTGACTTATTTTACAGCTGTTGAGCTGTCAGGCGAAGCAAATTTTCAGCATATTTGAACTAGAGCTTCCGTTTGGACTCACATTACGTAATGTTACGTACGAAACGTGAGGTCGAAGCTTCATTGTGATAGCAATCCTTGAATTCCTATGGCTGCACGCAGTGCGCGAGGAAACGGAAAACCGCAATTTAAGATCTGGAAAGCGGGAAATTTTTAAAAATGCCACTCCTGTCAAATTCAACTAAAATCCTTAAAAAAATTTAAATTTTGCATTAACTTTGTCTTCGAACTTAATACTAAAAACTTTACGCAGGTGGCCATGGTTCAGAGGATAGAGTAGTTGATTGCTAAGCCAACAGTGCGGGTTCAAGGCCCAGCGTCCGCAGTTAGCATTCTTTTTCTACGAAAATCACCAGCTTGTCTGACTCTTAGTCGACCTGTGTGGACTCTGACTGTTGTCTCCTCCTCTGTGCCATGTATGTAGGTTTCTGTTATGTGTTCTTTCCTTCTATGTGTCTATCTGTCTCTCTCTCTCTGTTGTATTAATGTCTTGTTCTGTCTCAGCCGATGGCCTCAGTCGCCAGTGCTGTTTGTGTCTGTAGTTCGTTGCATTTATGTGCGAAATACTGTGATGCCAATAGTCAATAAAATCAATAGAAACATTATGATTACCATAACTTAAAGGAATTAATTCATTCTTGTTGAAAATTACACAGCGTTGTTATATTGTTATCAATCGTTCGTTTATTTAAATTCTTGAGGCACTAATGTTGACACAAGAGAATATTTTGACATTCTTAACTCATTCACTACTAATTTAAAGGACCAACACCAAGAGTTCATATTATAATTTGATTGAACATTGAACGACGACGGTTGTCGGGTCAGCTAGCTTAGATCATTAGGTGTGTTTTCTTGGCAAAGCTATCCGTATCCGCAGTAGTAGACTACATGTATTAAAAATACAACACGATACTGCCAATAAAAGTAGAAGTAGAATCATACTGCGGATAGAATTTAGAAAAATTCAATAATCGTCTTTAAAATGATAGCCATAGCAGCGACCTTCAAAATACAAAAATTTAACAACTGCGGATGCGTTTTTTTGGTAAATCCTTCTGCACTGCGGATAGATTTGCCAAAAACACACCTATTATTTCTTCTAATTTTCATAGACAGCGAGCCGGTGGCAATAAAACTAGTAATAATCGGTGTGAAAGGCTTTTCCGCCACGATAAGAGCTGTCACATCAGATTTTCTTAAAAGTACATAAAATTTGCAATAAAATTGTGTCGTGTTATGATTTTTAAAATATAAAAATTATAAGAAAATATTTCTGCCAAGATAAATCCTGACACATATGGGTCATATTGCACCCATGGGTCAGGGCTAGGCCTAAATATAGTTGTTCCATATGCGAAATTTACAATTTTACTGTCGCGGGAACCAGCTATCAGATTTTGTTGTTTTTTTTCTACTTATTATTTTTTTTTTTTTTTAATAAAACGCAAACCGTTTGAAATATTTCAAAAATTGTAGTGGATTGCTAAGCCGAACGCTACGGGTTCAAACCCCAGCTTCAGCAGCATTCTTTTTCTACAAAAATCGCCAGCTTATCTGAGGCCACCTGTGCGATAACATGAGACAATACAAATCTAAGTCTCCTCCTCTGAACCACGTAGGTTTCTGTTATGTGTACTTTCTTTCTATGTGTCTATCTGTCTCTCTCTGTTGTATGTCTTGTTCTGTCCCAGCCGATGGTCTCAGTCACCAGTGCTGCTATGTGTCTGTAGTTCGTTACATTTATGTGCGAAGTACTGTGAAATGTAATGTAATATTTCAAAAATTTTATTCAGCGTCCGTTGAACCCAATTTCGATGACTCAGGCACACATTTCGGCCGAAACAGGCGTTATTTCGCATTCAATGTTGGGTCTGCGCTCTTCTAATGTATGTTGGTCGTCCACTTGTTGGAAAAGCCAACTTAAAATTCTACAAAGAAAATAATCAAGAACTATAGCCGTTAACTCGCACGAACAAGATTGGCCGCCTTGTCCAATATCTTGAGAAAACACGCTCATCAAACTAACTCTTCAATGAATCGATTGTGATGTGTGCTGTCTGGCTTGTAGTACCATTTTGTTGCAACCACATGTCTTCCAAGAATCTGTAGGACTCGCTAGCGAGTTGAATAGTGAGCCTAAACCATATTTCAATAATTTCAAACTTTTCTTCATTGGAAAATAGGACGCAACATTTGGATATCCATGTGTCTTAAATAAAGAGTCGTATGCTAACCTCAAAGCAACAAACAAACTACCATGACTTCCCTGAATGGAAAAACGTCCAAATATCTCAGCAAAAATGAAGTAAAGGGAATTTAGATTAAAGGAATGCATTTGACAAAAGTTTAATTTTACGATTTTGTAAATTTATCCAGTTCATTATGTAATTAATAAAAAAGTACCCCTTTACAATCCCTTTTCTAGTGAAAGAATTATTCTTTTCATCTAGGTTAACATTTCTAAAAATTGCAGTCAATTTTTCCTTATTGAAACTTCCTACAAATTTCTTGGTTTAAAATTCAATTTAACCTCCAAACTTGTTAACCCAGCCTTATTTTACACAATGTCATACACTTCAAAGGCTTTCTGGAAATTCCCTTTTTTACCCTCTCATAATTCATAAGGAGCATCATGCTCTTATACCCACAGTCAATACCAACGCCGAAACCATCGCCAACGACCCATAAAATCCAATAAATCTTTTTCAGGGACATTGAATTGATATTTAATTTTAGTTTTTCGTAACTCGATTGAATAACCTTCCTTTACTTTTTGTGTGTGTACCTTTTTCCAGGGCATGCCATTGGACTATGCTAATCGGCATCCCTTGCGCCGGGAGACCGCAATCGAATTATCCCCCACAAAGATAGCCGCTGGCATTGGTGAGTCCAGTGCTGGATTCCTGCAAAACGAAAGAACCTGGCTAAAGAGCACATTGGGCGGTGGCGACCATGCATATCAATCGTTGTCAACAGCGCCTGGCTCACGGGATTTCCTCAATCCACCATACGAAAGTATGGGTGGAGTGATCAGCGGCCGTGGAGCTCGCCTCTTCAAGAAATCCAGTGAAAGCTTACAAAAGAATTCCAGCACTGACACCGAGTACTCAACGCATCCGTACAAATTTATCAAACAAAGTTCCAACGACACCACCACCTCAATGACGGGATCGTACAACATCGACACTCCATCGCTGGCGAATGAGTTGTCGCTGGACGCAGGCGACACCCTGCAACCGACCCCGATATTCGAGAATCGCTACCAACAACCCCTGCGAACATCATCGATGGGTGCTGCCGATTATCTGAAGGCCAAACAAGCCGACTATCCGCTGCCACCGCCACGCTCAGTGATGTTCAAAAAACAATTCAGCATAGACCAAAGCAAATGTTCACCCCATCGAACGGTTTCAGAATCCGACAAAGCTGAAACGGCCCAAATGTCAGCGTCGACGACAAGTGGCAGTGTGGGCAAGGCTGTCCACTTGCAGCCATCTGCATCATCAGCTGAACCAACGGAACAACAACAACTATTACAGAAGACTGTTACCGCCGTCGCAGCATCAGCGAAATGTTCACTCAAACCACCAACAACCTCAAAACTTGGTATGAATATCCTCAAAGAGAGCAGCTCCAGTACCGAAGAGTCCAAAGATGCCACAGATGACCGCAACGACGACGGTCAGATGACAACAATTCCGACAATAAGCACAAATTTGGTGCAGGACGAAATTGCAAAGCTTTCGTCGAATATCAAAAGCAGTACGGAATCGGACAAGGATCCGCCTTACAACGAGACAATGTGCTGATTGCTATTACTCGGTACTGCTAGCCGCCCGCGCCGCTATAGCACCACAAACCGCTGTGTATGCCACAATAATAAGTCAATCGTGATTTGTAGATTTGTAAATAATTTTGTTGTTTTATATGAGTAGAAAGAAACAAATTGTGTATGTAGTGTTTTAGGCGCAGTCTGTTTGGGCACTCTCAATCCGACACCAACTTCCTTTTTCAGTTAGGAAACACTTTTAGAAGGTGTTAGCTCCACAGATTGTCAAATAGTTTGACGTTTTGTGGAATTGGTAATTGAAAGTTTGACAGATTGCAAGAACCTGGTCGGGAGAGTAAGCGAACGGATCTTAAGTTTAAAAACAAAGTAGTGTAAGGTGTACTTACGAGAATGTTTAAATGTTAAGGACTCAATGTTCATAGTTTTAGTTATTGTTGTAATTTTTTTTTTCGTTCGAACTTATTGCATGCTACAATATGGGAACACAAACTGTCCAAGGATACAAACAGAAATATCAAAAATACATATACAAGTTTAGTGAAAAATATTTTATTACTTAGATTTTTAAGAATGTTGAATGCAATTTACTGTTGTTTACTTTTTGTTTGAATCAATTTTTTTGAAAAAAACTGTACAGCAAAATAAATTAAGCAAAATTTAAAAATCCAAACAATGGCCAGTCGCATGGCGTTTTGAAAGCTATAGCATGGACACTTACAATATTGATAACCTAATGCCAAAACCAAGTAATTTTCTCATAACAAAAAAGTACGTATACGCCGTAGTGTACCACTAAGTAATTTAGTGCGTTTTAGATCAAGGTAGCGAAAAAAGTATGGACGATTTTTTTTATAAGCCTATAGTAAGAACTATTTGGTTTTAAGCCCATTCGAATGGAGTTGTAAGTTGGAAATTTTCAAGACACCTTAAAATTATGAATTTGTTTCGTTTTTGAAACCTGCACACTATTTGACTTCTTCTACCTTCTTAACAAGGGTTGACATTCAGCTTTCGAACATAAAGACGTACATTATGTTGTTGTGGCTCTCGAATTGGAAGAAAAATACACTCTAATACTCCCTTCGAGGGTTAAGGAAATTGAAAAGCCTCGGGCTACCAGCATCAGTTCTACAGTACTGCTACCAAATAAAAAGTCAGTTGCAGGTGGACATACATAGCTCAGAGGAATGAGTAGTTGACAGCTAAGCCAAACGCTGCGGGTTCAAACCCCAGCATTGGCAGCATTCTTTTTCTACGAAAATCGCCAGCTTATCTGAGGCCACCTGGCGATAACATGAGACGATATAAATCAAAGTCTCCTCCTCTGTGCCACGTAGGTTTATGTTATGTGTTCTTTCCTTCTGTCTCTCTTTGTCGTATGTCTTGTTTCAGTCCCAGTCGATAACCTCAGTCACCAGTGCTACTATGTGTCTGTAGTTCGATACAAGCCCTGTTTTATTGGGAACTTAGCTCAGCTTAGCAATAGGAATTACATGTTAAACAACAACAACCGAAAGCTGAGTAAAAATAAGTTAGGAATTTTAGTTAGGAATTTCCTGAAGATAAGGTTTCAGCAATTCGACACTTGAGTTTTTCGTTGTGTTTTTCGTTTATCAAATGTCAAAACCTTTTGAAGAAAATAGTTTTTCACCATAGCAACTCAATGTAAAAAAAATTGCTTTCAGATAGGTGTAAAGATGGCGTTTGGAATGTTTCGATTTTTGATATTCTGGTGAAAGAAACTTAGTTCAAAACTGACTATAGCGTTTTATTGGAATTCCTATTGCTAAGCTAAGCTAAGTTCCCAATAAAACGCAGCTATATATTAATGTTCGAAGTACTGTAATGTCAATATCAATGTCAAAAAATCAGCTTGTTTTGACGTGACATGATGGCTTAAAGCGGTTAGGGTTACCCATAGAAACCGGCAATCCGATCCGGCAACCTTGACGTTTTCAACTGACAGCTCTATAGAATACACATGCACTTATGGATTGAAATTAGTTGGTTAACTTTGTCCTGTTTTTTCCGTTCATCCTTTGAAACTGTCAAAGTATAAAAAGTGTTCTATGGACTATGGGACGGTTCTATCCGCCAAATACTTTGACAAAGATTGACGGATTCGATAGGTCGCTTCCTTTAAAAATTGAAGAACGTTATCGGCGATTCAATGCTAATTCAAAAACGCCGTTTTTACAGCAGCTGATAGAATAAGCATTTTTATGTTTTTGCAGTTTTTCATTCCTTCAAGAAAGAAAACAAAGCTATTCTGCATTCTGAAATGAATTGTTGGACATTTCAACTTTCCTTCTTTCTTAGCCTTTCATTTGTTTTGTTTTGCAAATCTTGTATTTAGAAACTTGACCTATCTTGTAACAAAAACGAACACAAAAAATTACGTTGAAGCGCAGATAGTGAAATTGCTCGTTGAACCAACTAACACCGGGCTCCCCTACTACTGATTGATTGACATGAAGTGTTTGACTTGTTGCCTTGAGTGCAATCAGTAAAGGGTCCATCTCCATAGTATATCGTCTGCCATAAGTCAAACTAATCAAAGGCCAATCCACTGCATTTTCGGTTCATCAAAAAACAAGATTTGATTTATTGGGCCCCATCGGGAATGACATTTCCCTGGAAATATTTCCCACTTTCGGAAAATTCGTATCGTGAATGATGTTCCCATGAGAAATTTCTATTGATTTTTCCGGAGTTTTTTCCCATTTATTTTGAAGGAGAAATTACCAGCTAAAGCCTTTCTGCAGTAGAAAGAAGATATTCAGGCCTTCATTGTTACCCTGCAGTAATAGAATTCGAACTAGCAAAGGTCCACAAATCGTTGGAGCAATCTTTAAGCCTACTTCAAAACCATCTACCAGAATCGAAAGATCGGTTCTTCGGCTTCAGTCCTTTAAATTTGGAACTGTCTATCAGGCTGAAAAATCGTACACCTAGGAGATTCTTTGTCAAGATTAAGCAATACTCAATATGCGTACTCCTTTGACAGACATTGTGAATACAAAGTTTGTGCATTAATAGTGAATGTGGTTCCCCGTGCTCTTACGATAGTTGAGGTGAAACGCCAATGACCAAAAGATTATAGAAAGAAAAATTATTGGATAGCTATTACTCAAAATAAGTTATTTCCATTTCGATTTGAATTGTGTACCTTGGGGAACTTTCTTCTTTGTGTTTCCAGGCTTGTTATGCCAACAGCTTTGCGAATGAGAGTATTGGAATTAGGATTAGGACCCAAGGGTCATTCAGGAGAGACAGCAATGAATCGAAAGCGGTGGTTAAAAGCATTGTAGCGACTAATGGTCAGAGTAGCCAAAACATTCGTTAAAGTGTCGAGATTATCTGTTGGTCTTAAGGCCGAACCCATCAATATCTATCTAACAACGTGCTTTTCCGGACGGCTCCTGGCAATGCGTCATTGTCATGAGTCATTTACAAAACACGATTTCGATTTTTTGAAAATAATCACGTCGTCAGAAATAATTGACATTTTAGAAGAGATCTTTTATAGATTATTAAAACAGATAATGGTCGGCAGGTTGCGAATTCTGAATTTAAGGGCTATTATGAAAGTAACAACAATAATCTGGTAACATCACTTCATTACTGGCTATAGGCCAATGGTGAAGTTCAAAATATTCATCGATCAATATTAAAGCGACTACAAAAAGCAGATGGATATGGGCGGACTATAAAAAGAACTACATAGATTAACTTTGTTGACAACGGGGATCACCTTCAGATCTTCTTTTCAATAGGTCAATTAGAAATATAGTCCCTTCTTTACAAGACATTAGTGGAAATATTTAAGACACTGAGGCTAGAGGCTTGTGCAAGATTAGCAAACCAAAAGGAAAAGTGAGAAGCGATAGAATTTGTTGTTTGGAGGGAAGAAGATGTTTTTATAAGGTCATTATTTAACCCTCCAGAACAAGTAAGCAACAACCTTCGAGCCTACTGCTGTAATTAACTTGTATTCCTTCCTCCTCCTAGAGATCCTGAACTAAAATTGTTAAGGATTTAAAGTTCCTTCAAACAAAAACAAACAAAATATTCCAAGCAAATAGAAATATTTCTGTCAAAACAGTTCGCAATTGGTTTCCGAAATTAATTTTGCTTTCTTAAAGTTTTTCCTTGGGAAATATTCATTCCGAGGAAAATTCATGATAACAAGAAACATTTCTTGGGAATAAAATTTTACGTGGTAAATAAAATTTCTTGGTAGATTCCCGATAGGGCCCATTAAAATTATGATAAATATTTAAACAATATTTTGACAATACAAAAAGAGTAACTAAAGTATTTCCACACAGAAGCAATATTTGTAAGAAAAGCATTCATTTACTTAAAATTGTTAAATATTTTTGTGTTCTCAAACTAAAATAAAATTATGTGTGCTATGGCATTTTGCTGTCACTTGTTTTTTTGTTATTTAAATTATATTTTTGAATAATATTTAAGGTTATATTTCCTTTTAAAATATAAAATATCTATCAAACTTCAAAACAAATCCCTTTTATACATATCTAAAAATAATTGAAAACAAAATGTTTCCTTAAAAAAACTTATATCACTTAATATAAATTTAAATATTTAATTCTCACGCAACGCATTCAATTTCAAAGTTTTTTTCTTTTTGTTTTAATATTTAATATTTTACAAAGACAAAAAACATGAATATTTATACAAAAAAAAATTTAAACTAAAAACAAAAATTAGGTATATACAAAAAAAAATATTTTATATCGAGCCAATGAATAAAAAATTAAAACCAAATCAATTTATACTTTGAAAAATACAAAACCACAGAAATATAAAAATATAAAGAGAAAATAAATATCATTGTTTTAAAAATAAATATTTAAATGTATATTTAGAACTTGTAGATAAATTGTTAAAAATTATGAAAAACACGGCAGAAATTTTAAATATATACATAGACACATATATATATAAATAAAAACTGAATGTATAATTATAGAAGAGTATTGAATAAAAGATCAATTGCCATTGTTGTATTTGTTAAGAAATGTTGTTAGTAAGAAAAATGTAAATCATTCTACGATCTATTTTATCCTAAAGTAGAATTTACATCGAATGTTTTCAATTTGGATAGATATAGAAATTCGGAACGCTCAACATCAATGAAACATTGATTCAAAAGAAACACAAGGAAAAGAAAGTATTTGGCTTATGGGCTAAAAATTCTACTGAATGTAAAAAAAAAATGTGAAAAGAAACAAAACAGTTATAACTGAAACCAAACCAAAAATAAAACTAATATTTTTGTCATAGATGGTACAATTTGTGTTTTTTTTTCTTTACTTTCTTTGGATTCTAGTGTAACTGCAGAAAAACAATATTTTGTCGAGAATATTCTCGATTTCTTACAGAAGCGCACACTACATCAGTCCGAGATCTTCAATTTATGTTTAGGCGGGGCAAAAACAGAAAAATGCCACCCCCCTAGCCAAAAAAAAATAAAGGAACGCACAGTGTGGCCAAGTATATGAAAAGTTGGCAAAAATTATTTTTCCTCGTTTTCACTTATTTTTGTTCAAGAAAAATGGATGTTTAGTAGTTCAAATTACAATTATTAAAATATTGAGAATAAATATTTATAAATCCTGGATGAATGGATTTGTGAAGGTAAAGATGTTTGTTGCTCAATCACGCCAGAGTAGTTGAACGGATCTAGATAAAATTTGGCTCAGAGATAGATTTTAGTCTGGAATAGCAGATAGGATTCTTTTTACGTCGATATTGGGTGATCCAAACACCCCAATTCAATTTTAGCCTACATCAATATTTTTGCAGTTTTTATTGAAAAATAAGATTTTAGGATATGTGAATATGTACCCATGTAGTTATGTAGCTCACAATTAAAACTGCGTATTTTGTGATAACTACCTATTTATTTGTGATTGCAGATCATAAAAAAAAATTTCATTCATGAAAATATGTAACAAAAAATCAGAAAACACCAAATTATATTACAAAATTAAAGAAAAAATAAAACTAGTTCTGATTTGAGTCATCCATCGCTGCCCGAGTCCGGGTAATTTGAAGTGTCAATGATATATGGAGCTTCTAACATCTCTTTAACTATGAGTCTAAATTGAATTTTCGGCTTATTGGTTTATGCATACTAGTTACAAATATGATGATCAAATAAGGAGTCGACAAAGAACATCTTCATTGGTCTTTTCTCTTGAGTATTTGCGTGAAAAGTTCTCTCTATATATATTTATTTAAATTGTTGTTTGCCTCTTGTGTCTCAAATGTCCTATAGGAACAAGCGCTTTTTTATAACAATACTACCATAAATTAGCATTTTGTGCATGGTAGGAGACAAATGGTACCACGGATACTTTTCGAACTCAACCACCTTTTTTAAAGCTGGATACAAAATAAACCACTTTTAAACGCAGATCTTGCATTTTTGGTTTTGAACAATTTTTCCGATTTACCAAGTATATTGGGTCAAAAATACAGTTTTATTTCGAATTGAACGTTTACCTGATTGAATAAGGTTTTCAAATAAAAATTTGTGTGATAGGCTAATGTTGGAACCTAAAACAAAAATTGTAAACCCTTGATATTATCCAATATTTTACGCAATTTTGCTCACACAAAAATACAATTTTCTTTAAGAGGGGCAAATATGGGCAAAATATTTTAACTTCACACGAAAGCCTACTCTATGGACCATAACAGGACACAAACAGTTTTACGCCATCTCACGTCTATATATACTTTCTGTAAACGATTTCAAAGGACTTTTTCTAAAATAATGCTTTTAAATAACGTAAAATTCGAACATATTTCTTAACACAATATTAAAACAAAACATATATAAATGTGATATCAATTGAAAGCTTACTGCATGCTTGTGGATCCGTTTCTTATTTCAAGTTGATAGCTTTTTGTTTAAAGAAATGCGACTTAAAATGGTAAACACCCTCTTGCACTGCCTGAATATCAAGAACAAATAACCTGTCAAAGAGTCGAACTTCAAATTACTATAACTTTGCTTCCTCTGCACTTATCATGAAACAAAAACCGGTTTTGTGCAGCTCAAGAGTTCCTCTATTTTACCATATTAATACTTTTCTACTGAGTTGAAGATAGAAAAAAGGTATTTTTGCCAACTTTTTCTACATTTGGCCACACTGTGGAACGCTTAAATTATCTCAAAAATTGAGAGATTTTTTATAGAGTTTTTTCTGTACATAGTCGTCGGAATGAGGTGAAATAAAAAGATTTTCAAAGCTTATTATTTTAACTTGCGACATATAAATAAAGGGTCCGCCATCTAACGTTTTTTTTTTCAACTAGTGCTTATTTCGTGAATGGTAACATTTAGCTCATGTCTGATCTCTGATTTGACAGATAATTAGTTTTATCCTTCCGCTGAACGAATATGGTTGTGTATACGCTTGAACAACGCTGGGAAATATTGCGACATTGCTTTGAAAATAATGGTAATGTTGCAGAATGTGTGCGGATTTTGAATGAAGGGAAGCACCGTCAGCTCCGTATGTTCGTTATCTTGTGAAAAAAGTGAAAGAAACAGAAAACCCGCCCGCATACATTGAAAAGCCGATACACCCAAAACGAGTCACTGATTGGTGCGGATTTTGGTCCAAAGGCATAATTGGGCTATTTTTCTTCGAAAATGAGCCCGAATTGCCGTTGCAGTCAATGGCGATCGTTATCGGGCCATGTTGAACGAATTTTTGTTCACAAACTTTTGGCAACTTTTGGTTTCAACAGGACGGCGGCGCGGTGGCGCTACGTGCCACATAGCCGAAACTACACTCGATGTTTTACACTCTGTTTTTGAAGACCGCATTATCACTATCAGCCGCAGAGCTGATGTCGTTTGGTCACCTCGGAGCTGCGATTTGACACCGTTGGACTATTAATTGTTGGGTGTCGTAAAAGATAAGTGTTACGCCGACAAGCCAGAGACAATTGACGCTTTAAAGGACAATATTTGTGAAGCCATTGGTGAAATACAGATGCACACAATCGATAATGTGCTTACTGCATGGCCAGCCGAGGCAGCCATTTGAATGAAATTATTTTCCATTATTAACCGGATTGTACTTTCAAATAAAAAAAGAAATTTGAGAAAATATTCAGTAGTTTTTTTTATAGTATTTAAAAAAAAAAGTTATTTGGCGGGCCCTTTACATCAGCCCTGGATCTTCAATTTTTTTAGGCGGTGCAAAAACAGAAATATGCCGCCCCCTAGCCAAAAAAATTTAACGAACGCTTAAATTATCTCAAAAATTGAGCGAATTTTTATTGGTTTTTTTTCAGTACACAGTCGTCGGAATGAGGTGAAATAAAAAGATTTTTAAAGTTTATCATTTTTACTTGCGACATTTAAATATATGGCAAGCATTGTATTCGTGAAAAAGGAATTCAAATATGGCATCACGATGATACAGAAGTCGAATAAAAGTGGGTCTATTTGTCTGTTTGTTTGTTAACGTATCTACAGCCTTAAACACTGATTCGATTGACTTCAAATTTGGAATATAGTGGTTTGAGCAAATTTGGGTGGGTCTTTATTGTTTGTTTTATTTTTAAGATACAATTTTTTCGGCCAAAAACCAACGGTTTTCATTTTCTCAAAAGCGGCTCCTACGATTTTTTTAAAATATCATCGCGGATTTTTTTTTTTTTTTTTTGTATTGCTTCTAAACGGTATCTCTCATAGAACCGGTTTTTTTTTATATAAGATTCTCTCGTAAAATAATAGTTCGATCAGCGCCTACTTATTTATTTATTATTTCATTTTTTAACATATTTTTTCAGTAGAATAATAATTGTTCACGGTTTTAATAATACTTCCATATCAAAGAAAACAAAGGACATTAAAAGGATCTTAAATAAGTAAAAAATTTTAGTCTCCTCCTTTCGCAGGATATTACGCCATTTTTTTACTCCTTCAGGTCCATTCCAATTTGCGTATCTAAGAGCAAATTCCTTTCGCGCCCTTGTGTTGTTAGCTCTTAGCAAAAGAACTTTCCTGGCGACTCAACCAGGGAGATTAAGGCTTTGTTGCCTTCTTCGGATAGTACGTGCACTGACTGCATTCCAGGGTTCGTAAAATATCGATCGCGATCTGAAAAATACCGATACTTCTCACTTTTTTCCGATATTCTCACGATCCGAAAAAAATAAAATTCTCATACAGATACTTTTCTCGGGATCCGAAAATATCCGATCTCTCTCGGCACGAATCGAAATTTTTTTTTTCTTTTTATCATTCGTGAGAAATTGGAAAATAAAATTCCCTTCAAATTTTGTTCTCTCACGAACAGAAATTAAAAAGGATACGAAAAAATCCGTGAAAAGGTCGAAAGAAATAAATATTCTTTGAATGTGTTTT
The DNA here is from genome assembly GCA_943590905.1 of Sphaerophoria taeniata. NCBI lineage: Eukaryota > Metazoa > Arthropoda > Insecta > Diptera > Syrphidae > Sphaerophoria > Sphaerophoria taeniata. The sequence continues at coordinate 24,411,359 of OX016540.1, forward strand.
GCGGTGCCATACACCTGTTTGATGTTTTGTTTGATGTCGGTGGTTTAAAATGGGACGAAAAAGAGAATTCGAAGTAAATAATTATGTTTTTTATGACCAAGACAATAATATGGCATCATGTTTAAGATGTGAAAAGAAATTAAAAGGACTAGTGACTGGCAATATTAAAAGACATTTTACAAAAGTTCATGGTGTTTGTTTTAATGATGATGTAAACGAGGAACCGTCGGGAAGTAGAAGTGTTGCCATATCCAGTGCTGGAGTTCGTAAAGAAAAAAAATCATCAATTTGCGTTGACATGGACAAAAGTCAATTTATTAAATGTTGTATTGGACTTGTTACGGTCAAAAATATCCCGTTGCGAATTTTTGATGATGAACTTTATTTATATTTATATTTCAATTAAATACATATGCACACAAACAGCAACCGAAATTTGTTTATATTTTATTTAACAATCGGTTCGTGAATGGATCTTTTTTTGGATCTTCTGTGATAAATTCGTGATCGAATTTAATTTTTTCAGTTCCCGAAAAATTTAATTCGATCGTGAACACAAATTTTATTCTCAAAGAACCGAAAGATAAAATTCGCGATCGAATTAAAAATTTAATTCCCGGTTGAATTTATCGATCGCGATCGAATTAAATTTTATCGTTCTACGAACCCTGCTGCATTCACAATTTTTGCGACTATAGTCCTTGATGGCATGAAGGGATTCGACTTGGCTTTAACTAGTTCGCGAAGGTCAGTGGTAGGTGATGTTATTTTCGGTCTGCCTCTTTATTTTCGCGCACTATTCTCGGCTTCAGAGCATTTCTTACCCTATTTTGAGACCGTCCAAGGGTCATTACGATACATTTGTACGTTTTGCATTAACGGCGTACCTAGATGATTGACAAGTCTTCTTTTTTCTGGCGAGTAGCGAATTCTCCTACCCATATTGGGGTCGAAGAATGCATTCTGCATTACAATTGTGAGCTTTGCCTCAAAAAGTTCAGTTGTTTTCATTTAAAAGGAAACGGTGGTGGTAGAAAATATTTAGTATTTGTACGAATCGGAGAGAATTTTGCTCCGATCGGGGACGGTGATTAGGCTGAGTAAACAACACACATTTAAAACAAAGCACTGTCGTTGAGAATGATTAAGTAGGGAGATTTTGAATATGGCTTCATCTCTTTTGCGCCCTGGGTATCGGCCGAGTTGACATGGCCATACAATTTCTATACTTGTACTATTTTATTCCGTGGTAGAGCCCCTTCCCCGACTTATTATCTCTGAAACAAAAAACAAAAAACAGGAAAACGCACGTTAAATTTACTGCTGGCATAGGAACGTCACGTGGGGTATCAGGACATCACAAATAAACCATCGATGTTTTAATGATTTTCGTAAAATCCTTAGGTTATTGTATTCCCATAGAAAAACTATCTTATGATGCAAAAAACTAGATGTGCAATGAAAATGTACACTCGGGCGTATACGTGTTTTTATAGATTTTTTTTAAACGCTTCTTTTTACTTTTTGTTTGAGAACCTTACGTTTTTTTGTATCAATTGTTATCTTGTTATTTCCCATAGGAAAAAGTCTAAAGGGCTAACTATAATGAACGGAATGAAGCGGACGGAGCCGTCCGTAACTGAGCGAATACAAGGAATTCGTATATTGTGCCCTAAAAAGCGGATTGCTCCGTTTCGTCAATTTTCGTTCAGTTTTGCTTACGGACGTAAACTGCGCTCCCCTTCGCTTTTTACGGACGAAAATTTGACAACTGACTGGTTTTATTGATTTCGCTGAAGAGGAATTCGATTTGTTGTTGATTTCAGGTAATTAATTTGTTGAAATTGCTTGCTTGTTGCATGGCAACCGAAATTCACGAATTATTGAAAATAAAAAACAAATATTTGATTTTGAAATTTACTTCCGTACACATCCGTTCATTATGGGTAAAGTATTCACATGGCAGTTCGGAAGGGAGCGTTTCGTTCGGTTCTGACACTAGCTTCCGCTTGCTTCCGCTCATTATAGTTAGCCCTTAACGGTGTTATATCACACGATCTTGGTTGGCAATCGACCGGCCCAAAACTTGAAATAATGTGCTCACCGAAGTGTTCTCTCAATAAATCCATTGATTGATGCGATGTGTGGGAAGTGAGGCCGTCTTGCTGAAACCAAATGTCACCGAAATCACGAGCTTCAATTTCAGGCAGCAAATAGTCGGTTATCATAGCACCGAATGGTCGAATCGCCTCTCCACTAGGGCCACTATATTTTCTTCAGAGCGTGCTGGAGTGGTATTGCTACAACAGCCGCTTTGACCTGCTAAGTTCTACGTGCTAAGTCATCGTCAAAACGAAACACAGGCATACATTGATTTTCTTGTGTCTTAACACTTTTTATGGCACTTCATCGCCAACTAAAATATCGTTTGTTTTTCAGTTGAAATCTGATGACTCCGACACCAACACCAGCACTATACTCTGTCCGATAAAAATTGGCAGTACAGGGAAGATAGGGATATATGCATCTCGTTCGCACTCCTTTCCTACCCATAAGCACTTTTCTTAAAAAAGCTCTTACGGGGTTGCCGTAATGCGCATTTTGAATTCGAAAAAGCTAAATGAAATAACTGCAGGGTTGCCATTCTTCTCATTAATTATTCTCATTCATTATTTGAAAAAAAAACTGGTGAACAATTTGTCTGATTGTTTATTTATCAAAATCATCAATTTTAATTCTGCGACCAGATTGGTTTTTCTTTTTTGGTGGTGAGTTGTGGCTTTTGGTGCTATTTTCCTGTAGAAGTCTGTACTATGTTCCTTCAGATACAGAAAATATATCAACAACCTGCTTTACAGCCTCGGTTTTACTTTGCAGGTTCTTACAAATTGCTTTTGTCGCCTCAACTATCTCTTTTTTTTCGGCACTCAAATCCTTTGAGCATTTTGATGTTGAAATTTGCACAACACAATAAAAGCAAAAGCAACAGCAATAAAACACAACAACACAATAATATTATCACAATAATGCACAAAAATAACTCGCAAAATCAACAAAGCTACCACCCGGTATGAGAATCTACGCAAATAATATTCTTCATCAAATAAAATGGCTTTGATTTTTATAACTGCATTTTAACTGATTTCCAAAACTTTAAAAGAAATGCAAAAGTCAAACACAACTCGATACCACTCATCGTTAAGAAAGCTCTCAAAGCGAAAGCTCCTCAACAGAAATCCATTGAAAAAGTAAGAAAAAAATACGAAGTGAGTTACGAAATAGAAAAAGGCAACTCTGAATCACGGTTGCCAGTTTGGTCATTTATGACCAAATCTGGTCTTTTTTTTCCTCTCGGTCCTGTGGTCATTTTTGTTTCCATTTGGTCATTTTTTTTTTAGAAGAAAAGACCATTTAATTTTGTATGTTCTAAGAAAAAATTGAATTAAAAAAATATTTCGCGTAATGTGAACAGATCATTAGTGTCAGCATAAAATGTGTGATTGTAACAAATAAAGTTTATGAACGACATTGTTAAAACGAGAAAAAAATATTCCATCTAACCTTGTGGATTCAGTCGTGTAAATCAGCAAGGTTTGTTTCGAACTGTATCTACATACAAACTGCAATATCTAAACATCAACTGTTAAAAGACCATAAGCATAATGCGTTGTTGGTTTACACCGCATTACCAGCAGACTACCACCTGATAGTAGATATTTTAGCTTAGTTTTGTATTTTATATCTGCAGAAAACTAAGAGAGCTCAGCTTTATACTAAACATAAAAGAATAGCCAGAATGCAGTAACGGGTGGTGCCTCTTAAATCATAGGTTTTTTTTCACTGACAGCTGTCTCCCTCTCGAAATCTTGATAGAAAAACAGTATCATATCATCCAACTTCTTTTGTACTGAAATTGAAGGCATAGATTTCGACGACCCCTGGGTCATGCAATATGGTTAACCATGCCACACAGCCAGTGCCACAATCGATCTTTTACAAACCAGATTCCCAAATCTTGTTTTGGTTATGTCGATTGGCCACTCGGAGCTGCGATTTCACGCCTTTTGACTTTTTTTTGTGGGGAACCGTAAAGGACCCATGTTTTGCTAACAATCCAGAATCGATTTATGCACTTATGGCCAATATCAACCAAGAAATTCGTGAGCCTGTAGCCTCGAACTCATCAACAAGGTCTTGGAAAATTGGAGTGACAGAATGCGCTACTGCTACTGCGAAACCAGTCGGGGCGGCCACTTGACCGAAGTTCTGTTCCATAATAATTAATGAGAATGTTGGCTCTTAATGATAAATCCATAATACATGGACAACAATTTAATTTTGTTCGTTTTATTACATTTTGCAAAGAAACCACCCTATATACGTGATTTTCTCTTGCTATCATAAGTAATTTGTATTCATGTGAATTTTCATTAGTGATTCCATCGAGCGTATTGGTTTGAGAAATCGTTTTTGAAAAAAAAAATGTATTAAAATGATACAGTTCATTATTTTTATACTAAGGCCGTGTGCGAATTGGATGAATTGTGGTTAAAAAATAAAAATGGATGAATTTTTAACCACTACTGTCATATTTTAACCTGCTCAGCAGCTAGTCAAATAATGCGAAGTGTCAAAATTTAACCAAACGTCAATTTTTAACCCATTTTTAACTGAACTCGCACACGGCCTAAGTTTTCAATATTTTATAATATGATGGTCTTTTTTTGCTGCATTTGGTCATTTTTCCTTCTAATTTTGGTCATATTTTAAATTTCCAAGTGGCAACCGTGCTCTGAATATGTGTGATTTAATGAGGGTTGAAAAGCAGCAGAGAACGATCAGTGCATGCTCCAGTGTGTGCCAGGCAGGTCGTTGTGGGTTCTACGTCGGATGCCATCAAAAATTCATGGGTGTTTTATAAAACTTTTTAAAGGAGTTCCCTTCAATTGGGTATGGTGTAGAGAACAGCGCGCCACTGATTTTTAAAAAGCTCTCCCATAAGGCCTGTACTGCCAATTTTTATCGGACAGAGTATAGTACCAGTTTCGTGGATGCTTCACCGTCATTAAATAATTTTTCCACGTTGGAAAACAGAATTGTATCCACAATTGGCACAAATTCCACATCGAGGTCTTAGAAAATATATCATATATGGTCATATGGAAGAAGTCCCACTTACCACCAATGTATTAGACGCTCTCTTAGGAAAACTGGCACACACAGTTCTTGCAGTCCCTTCAACTCAAGTCTCTGTAGAACGGGCTTTTAGTGTTATTCCAGTTCTTATAACAAAAAATGTGCACGACTCGGTCGTACGAACTTGCTCCTGTATTCCAAATTATAACTCATAAAAAAAAATATTAAAAAATATGTAAATATGAAAAATGAAATTCATAAATAAAAATTTAAATTGAAATATGTACCTTATAAATACATTTTATTCCAAAAATTTAAATGCCAAACAAATTCTAACCTTATTCTTGATTTAATGAATTTTTTTTTTTAAATCGTCGGAGCCGTTTTTTTTTAAATAAATTTTTTGTATATAAAATTTTTCAAAAATGTCTTAAAATTAATTTGGGTATGCAGTTTTCAAAAACATTTAAATATACATATTATACTTCAATTTGGATTTTTAAAATTGATCCTTTTTTGAGATACAGAATTTTGAAAAAAAAATATAAAAATATTTTTTAAAAATCCAAAAAAAAATTTGAAATTGTTTTGAATACAAAATATTATTTAAGCAATATATACGTACTTTCAAAAAAAAATTACGCTGATCGGACTTTTATTTTTTGAGAAAATCTAATAACAAAAAAACGGTTCTATGGGCGGTACGGTTTTGGAGCAATAAAAAAATATTTTTTTTACATAAAATACATCAAAGTTTTAAACAAAAAATTTCGAGGAAGTTTAAAAAAAATCGTAGGAGCCGATTTTGAGAAAATATAAACTTTTAGTTTTTGGCCAAAAAAATCGTATGGTGGCTACCCTAAATTTTGATCTTAAAAATAAAATCAAAAAAACGACCCACGCGAATTCGCTCAAACCTTTAATTTTCAAGTTTGAAGTCAATCGGACCAGTGGTTAAGGCTGTAGATGGGTTTACAGACAGACAGACAGACGGACGGAATCGTCGGACCCACTTTTTTCGACTTCTCTATCATCGTAATGTCATATCTCATCATTACCTCAATTTTTTTTTTACGAATTCAATACTTGCCATATATTCTATATGTCGCAAGTAAAAATAGGAGCAAACTTTAAAAAGAACAAATAGTGTGTCATTAGTCAATCTGAACAGCGAATTAATTGAAAACTTAAAAATGTAAGAACATTATGAAATCATTTTTTTTAAATTCTAAGGCTGTTAAAATTCCTACCACGATTAAATTTTGACATTTGGTTAAAAAGGGATCATATTAAGATTTTTGCTGTGCGAATTGGGTTAAAATGGGTTAAATGGGACTTTTTTGACACTACTTTGATTAAATTTCCCTCAAGATAAAACAAAATTAACCTCAAAAATGGTTCTTTCTATGTTCAATTAATTTTTTTTTGTAACTAAATCCAAATGCAACATTATCAAATTAAATTTTCTTTTATGAAAAATTGAAAATGTATAAATTTCTGAATTTCACACACACTTTTTTTATTTTTATCGATAATTTCCCATTTCAATAAGATCAAAAATTACCATCGCGACTGTTTGTTAATTCAGTCTTCGAACACTACTTATTCATTGTTCACAGCTGTCAACAAAATAGAAAACAGACAATTAATTCGTATATATTTGGTATATTTGTCTTGGTTCGGATTTGTTAATTGTCGATTAACAACAACATACGACGATTGAGAAATACAATTTTGAGCAGTTACAGAGTACAACAATATTGTTTTATCAACAGCTAGCAATTCCACAGAGGCTAGAAATTACCGCACACAATGAATCGTGTTGATTGATAATTTGGATGGTTCGAAAAAAATGGATTTAAATTTGAGGTTGATGAGGATGGTAAATTACCATTGGTAATGCTTATGCGAATTTATCTTATGGGCTTAATCTTGTATGTTGATTTGTTGCAGGTCCACCAACAGATCGAATCAAATTGCTTGGTAAGGCTTATCGCAAGCAATGGGAATTTGGAAAAGATGATATTGATGAGTTGATTTTCACGCTCCGTAAATTGACAATGCGCAAATTGATTGATCATCGTCCAACTCCTCGTCTTCTTTATCATTATTGCTACCCATGGAAAAGAGTTGCTTTCTTTTTTGCAAGAGTCCAAAAGTAGCAGTTTTTATTTTACTAAAGTCAAATGACGTCTCTTTGAATATAATTTTTTTTTATTGAATTTTTATTGAGACTTTTAGGTTACAGTTGCTGTTTTGAATATGTCTTGAATATAATTTGGAATGGAATGGAATGGAACTTTATTGAGACTTAAAAAGGTTTACATCTGGGCTTTGTATATGGATTTACCAGGTAATATCAAGAATGGTTTTCTGCTTGGTTTGACAGTTTTTTGACAGTTTTTTACATTAGTTTGTAATGTGTGTTCTCTGCTTGCTTGCTTGAAAACCATTCTTGATAGTACTAGGTAAATCCATATACAAAGCATCTGGGTTTCATTATTTTTTTTTACATTTAGATTTTGGTTTAACCGACTTAGAATTGGTCTGGTTTAAATTAAGATAAAAAAAACAAAGTTTAATGAAATACATTTTAGAGAAAGTAAGGTCTAGGTTATAAATTTCTGAATTCGTGTTTGCTCAATAACACACGATGACATAAAGTATATGGAGTAGATACTTAAAACTAGAACAAAAAACAATAACAAAATTAGAGGGAGAAAGTATTAGACTTGAGTCTACTACTACTCTTAAGCACCAAGTGCTGCCAAAATATTTTTATATTACATCGAATAAGGTACTTTTTATAAACAGCCAATAAGTACTTAACTACTTAAATTTTTGTACAATGTAATTTAGATGATATTGTTTATTTATAGTAACTTATGTCTTAGAGGAAACAAAATTTATAATTAATTCTTCAGTCTTATTTATTTATTATGGCATCAGATAAAGTTATTTATGCTGTATCATGTTATTGTCTTCAAGATACATATTTTTCCTTAACTTTAACTAGGTGCTTACAATTTTTCTTTGATAATTATTGTTTTGTCATGTTTTACATATTAATTCTTTCATTTTTAGTTTTTAGTTTCAATCTGATTTTTACATTAAGGGCTACGATATCTGGTATTTTTAGTCTGATATGAGAACAAGGGTTATCTACGTAGACCTGCTGAACTCGCTCGGATGTAGAACGGCGGGAGGTGAGAGGGGTGGCCATCCTCAATCGATAGGTCCACTGAATCTTCTTTGAATAGGCTTATTGGGGAGTTATAATACCTACTATGAAATGTAATTGAAACGTTTTCGTCATAAATGTTTTTTATGCACGGATTTTCGTGTGATTCTAGTCTCTTTAATCTTTTGGTCGTTAGGTTGGATAGATAATAAAATAGGGGTGTTACATTTGAGTTTCTATACAGTGTTTCATTATGAAACCACTTTCCCGACGGTCGCCTATGTTTCGATATACATTTTCTGATGATAACTCTTTCGAATCTTTGCATTTCTTCCGCCACTGTTGGCGAGCAGTAAAACCAGGAAGTAAATCCGTAAGACAATATAGGTCTAATGAGCGTTTTGTACATCAGGAGTTTTGTCTTGCTATTTAGTTCCGGGGAGTTCAGTAAACGTTTGAGAATGGCAGATGCGGCTTTGCCCTTTTGCTTGTCTTGCTTGTATGTTAGCTCTTAACTTTTCGTTCAAAGAAACGCCTAGATATTTTATATTAGTTTTCAGGGGAATGTTAATTCCTTCTATTGCTAAGGTGAGTTGCCTGCTTTCCTTGACTGCTAAATAGTGACCTCTTGGTGAGGCGTTTCTGAAGCATATCATCTCACATTTACTAGTATTGATATCTATTGCCCAGTTCTTAAAATAATTCATGACAAGCTCTAAATGTGTTTTAACTTTTGACAATGCTTCAAACGGTCTCTCGTCATTGGCCATACTCAACGTGTCATCAGCATACTGTATTGACATGGAAGTGTTTGCTACTGTAGTTGGGATGTCATACATGTATATGTTAAAAAGCATGGGGCCGAGAATAGATCCCTGTGGGACTCCCGAAGCAACGTTTATTACTCTTGAAAATGCCGAATTCATACAAACTCTAGTCTTTCTGTTAGAAAGGAAGCTGTTCAATGTAAATATAATGTTAGTTGGAAATTGAAGTGAAATAAGTTTGAAGATCAGGTCCTTATGTCAAACGAAATCAAAAGCTTTTCTGAGATCTAATGAGCATGCAACAGTACAATCGCCATTTCTCAGATTTTTAAAAATGTTGTCTTGCAGGTACAGTAGGGCATGCTCTGTGGAGTGTCCCTTTTTAAAGCCGAATTGTGAATTCGGGATAATGTCATTGTCAGTAACAAATATCGAAATTTTTTCCAATAAAACTCTTTCAAAAATTTTTCCCATGTTGGACAAAAGGGAAATCGGTCTTAGATCTTCAACATTAGAAGAATTTTTGTTTTTTTTTCAAGGGGATTAGGTTAGATATTTTCCAGATATCCGGGAAATAACTGTTATTAATGCAATTGTTAATTATAACTGCCAATGGAATTAAAATGTGTGTGCTTTTTTTTTTATTAGAAAGTTTGAAATTTCGTCCGGGCCCGACGATTTCTTATTATTGAGACTATGTATTATGTTGTGTATGGAGTCGCAGGAAGTAAAGTTTGTTGTATTGTTAAGATGAGATGGAGAAATTTCGGAGAACTGACAAATGGGATTATGAGATGTCCATGAAAAGAAGGAGCTTGTTAGTGTGTTTACATTTAATTCAGAGGAGTTATCTTGAGGAGATCTGGCTGAGTATAATGTTGAATAGAAATCTGCAAGTGCGTTAAGTTTGTCCGTTTCGCTATGATGGGTAACATTGTGATGTATGAGAGGTTCAAATGAGTTTATAAAACCCACTTTTTTCCTTCCTGTTAGGCTATTTATTTCTTTAAAAACATTACTTGAAGGCTTTAAATTAGTTAATCTTCTTTTAAAGTTATTGTTTAGATCTATTCTTACTGCATCCTTAATAATCTTGCTAAGGCATGTAATTCTTGAAGAGAGTGACTTGTATTCTTGGTTGGTTCTGTTACCTGCTCTATGGAAAATTCTTTTTAATTTAGACTTCCAGGTCTTTCTTGTTTTAAAGAGATTCAAAGTTTCATTGGAAATTCGAACACTATAACTTCTCTGAGGTAATTGGTCTGTGTGAGCCCTGACACAATCTTGTATAGCCTGGTTTATTGAAAGAATAGAGTCTTCAATTTCGGTGTTTGATAGATTTCTAACAGTGGGTATTGTGAAGTCTGATAGTTTTCTGTCCAAATCTACACCAAACTGGTTCCAGTTTACTCTCGTGAAAGAGTTTGTCATTTTTGGTAGTGTCGGAAGGAGCGTTGCATCCTCTAAGTTGATGGACAGTAATACTGACAGGTGATCCGATATCGGGTCCAAGGTTACACACGCGTGGTTTCTTGGACTATTTGCTGGATTCGTCAAGTTGTTTGATAAAATGAAAAAGTCAATAAAGGAAGATGATCTGGGAAAAGTAGGCCCGTCTGTGGGGATTATATCAAAGTCAAGGTAGTGTTCATTTGAGAACCAGTTAAATAGTTGTGTTCCATTTGAATTAGTTTTTGTATCTCCCCAGAAAGGGTGCCTCGCATTGAAATCTCCACCTATTATACAAAATTCTGGGAAATTTATGGCAGAAAGCAGGCAATTCATAATAAATGGGAGACGAGTGCCAAGGTTAACCGGGAGGTAGAGAGATACAATTGTCAATGATTTACGATCTGTTCCCCTTTGAAATGGGACTGTTATTGCAGTGGCAGAAAATAACGACGAGTTTATATGTAAGCATTGAAAAAGTATTGTTTTTTTATAAGGATTCCCGTACCTTGACCAAAGTCATTTCTTACAAAATTGTAGTCTATAAAATTTCTTGTAAACCTTGAGGAAAGGTGTGTTTCTTGTAATAAAAGGAAATGAGGTTGAAGGTCTGACAGAAGCAGTCCCAGTTCAACTGTTTTGTCTATGCTGATGAGGGAGTTTACATTCGAGGTTATGAGGTGTACTGCCATTTTATGGGATAAGGGTGGCTACAAACCTAAGGTATTCTAAGGCTTTTTCATTCTTGTTGAGAGTCATATAATGTGGCCAAAACGATTTGACCTTAACAATTAATTCTGTGATGGGTATACCAAACAGGATCATTGATTCATTAATGAAATCTGCAAATTCGTTTCTTGGGTTGCTATCAGTCTTATTTTTGGGAGTGTCATCATTCTTGTTTTGGTTTTGGTTCTCAGAAGAACCTTTTTTTATTTTCCACCAAGTTAAGGCGTGCAGCACCTTAGTAGGACATGTCAAATAAGACACTTTGACGATTGAGTTTGTTGTTGTCAATTGATTTGAGCCTGTATTCGCATCCTGAAAAGTTGGCCGGGTGACCTTCTTTCCCACAATTAACACATGCTGTTGACTCTCTTCCCATCTCCGCGGTTATTTTACATTGTCCTGTATCGTGCTTTTCTTTGCATTTGACGCATCTTGCGCCAAATGCACAATATTGGCTGGAGTGGCCAAACCTTTGGCACCTGAAGCACTGCAGCGGGCCTTTTCTTTCAAATTTCTCCCATCTTACCCTATGATGGAGGATGAATTTTATATTTTTAATTTTAATCAAGTTTTCCCTATCGTCTAACAGGCATGTGAACGTATCAAGCGAGACATTGTTTTTCCTCGACCAGCCTGTCGAGAACTCCTTCACCTCATGGATTGAGATTGACGGATCAATTCTAGTGATCTCCCCCCTCACCTCGTTGCAATCGAATCCTCCTAAACCCTTTAGAAGAATAGCTTCTTTTTTTAATGATTTTGGTTTAAAAGAAAAACCTTCAACTTTTGAAGACCTGAATTCGTCAATTAGGTGTCTGTGAAGATCAACATCCGCGACCCTTATCCAAAGCCTACCAAAACCCTTGTTTTCATATCTGACTTGATTACATTTTTCAGCGAAATTTTTAGTGAGGTAATTTCGAACAGTGCTAGATTGCACTCCTTTGACTTTTATAGTAGGACACCAATGTTCCCTTTCTTTATCTTTTTGTACATTGTTATTTATATTTTGACTGATCGGTACCGAAACTTCATCGTTAAATATACTAAACCTGTTGTCGTCTTTCTTTGGTTTGGGGCCGGCCGTCCTGTTCCGTCGAAGTCCTCCTCCTGTTGAATGTCGAGGTTCTTTTTCGATTGAGTACTTTTTGAAAAAATTCTGCATCCCTGTCAAGTAGTCATTTTAGTTGATTATTCGAGCATCCTGGCATCACTGAATCCGCCATGTCACTATTCTGTTCCAATTCCATTTGTTGCGGATGTCCATTTCCGCCATTATTTGTTTCAGTTGGTTTTGGTGTAGCGTCTAATGGTCCGTTATGTTGATTGCCATGGCCGACATAATTGTTCAAATTATTATATATGTTTTCATAGTCTTTGTTTTGAATTAACTCAGATGGTAAAATTAAGCCCTTTTTAGGCACATCACAACTTGCCTTACTGGCAGCTTCTAGTATTGATTGTTCACCTTTTTCAATGTCGGGTGGCTTATTTAGCCACCCCTCACTTTCACTCATCATTGGATGGTCTTTTTTATTTAATTGTTTTTTATGCACTATTTTCACTTGAATTAAGCAAGAAAATAAAACACAAATTGCTTGCAATAAGCAATAAAATAAAAGGCTTTCGCACAGTCAGGTTTTTTTTTTAATTTAATTTTTATAGTTTTTTCTTTTCGAACACGAAAAATCCGAGAGCTCAGTTTTGCTGTTTACCCCAAGGACAGTTCCGAATATAATAGGTCCGTTCTTTTACTTTTTGGGCAGTTTGTGCAAAAACTGTCAAAAATTGAGGAGTGGGGATGAAATTTTGTGATTTGCCCAAAAAGTAAACGAACGCTTTACAGGCAAAATCTGCCCAATGCACAAAATTATGTCAAACGTCAAAAAAATTCAATGTACTTCTTATGGTTTGACAGAATTTACACATTTGCCACAAGAAATTTTTGTAGCTAAATTCGGCAGGAAGGGGAAATATTTTTCTCCTTCAAAAATGACAGATTTTAGTTTTTGTGGCAGTAAACGAACGCAAAAGTGGGAGTTTTGGGCAGTTTTGGGCAGCTTTGGGCAGTTTTGTGAGGTAAACGAACGGACCTAATTTTAAAAGAACTTCTCTTTTGAGAAACTTCAAAATTTTAACCAGTGTCAAATTTTACTGGCTGAATACAATGGTGTAGCTGTAGTCGTAGTTTGTAGCGCTGTCAAAATTGAAAGATATGAAATAAATGTAGTGCGATACAATGTGCAGCTGAGCCTGTAGCTTGTAGCTTGATGTGTAGTACAAGTTGAGCGAACTTCAACTTTTTGGGCTACAAATTTGACAGTTCTGTTGAAAGCTGCATCACCATTACAATAAATGCAATTTCTTCTTCTTCGTTCATCATTTTTTAAGTTTTTTTCAAGGAAATACAAGCTAAATAGTTTCACAACACAGTTAAATTTTCAGTTTTGAATTTATTTATTTTTTTAATTTCGACAGCTACCTATTTTGTTGCGCTACGCATTGTATTCTACTGTTGCTACACAATAAGCGATTTTAATGACGTTTTTGGCGACAGCGAATTTTTTGGGCTACAGCTACATCTCATTGTATTCAGCCAGTTAACCTGCTCCGCAGCTAGTTAAATTTTATTCACCATACTAGTGTCAAAATTTAACCCATTTTTAACTGAATTCGTACACGGCCTAGTAAGATAGTTATGTAAAAAAGGTAACTAGACACATTTCTATTCTGAATATAAATAATGTATAACAATTGAATTTTTTTTTTTTTACGATCAGTTCGAGAATGGATCTTCTGTGTTAAATTCGTGAACGAAATTAATTTTTCAGTTCCCTGAAAATTTAATTCGTTCGCGAACACAAATTTTATTTTCAAATATCCGAAAAATAAAATTCGCGATCGAATCAAAAATTTTGTTCGCGGTTGAATTTATCGATCGCGAACGAATTTAATTTTATCGTCCTCCGAACCCTGAGCACATAATTATCGTAAAGGTCCCAATCGTTTGTACCAACTTTATAGACGTTTAATGCAGCCATGTGTTAATTCCATAAGCCTTTTTGTTTTCAAATAAAACGCACTGTTTAAACTTCAATTAGTTTTTTTTTTTTATTTTGACTATATATTTCCAACATTTTCTGAGAAACTTTTTCTCTTCATTTAAGTTAAAAGAAAAAAGAAATCTGTTTACCAACATCTTGCAATCAGATATAATAACAAATAATAAGACTTTGCACATTATTTTTTTGTATCTTTTATTTTTGTTTAAATTCCAGGAGAAGAATAAAAATGGAAATAAGAAACTTTATAAATAAAAATTTAGTAAAAATATGTTTTTCTTAGTTTGTGATTTATTTTGTAAAGAATGAATATCAATCAGTAAAAGGTAAGCTTAATAAAATGTAAACAAAATAAAACTTTTTGTTGCACAAACAAAATAAAAATATAAAAAATAATAATAAAAGGGAACAAACAAATTATTACTGGAGGATGTTTGTATAATCTGGTGGTCATATTTTGCTAAACCTGAGATTATGTTTTGTTTGTAAAATTTACTTTATTTTTATTTTAACTTAGAATTACACAACTTTAGTTACACTTTTTTGAATAAATTAATAATTCTTTGAGTAATGAACAACAACAACTAGTTTTGAATGTGTTTGTTTTGTTTTCTTTATAAATATGCATGTGGGTATAATCTGGTTTACATAATAGCTCATGTCTTCTCTGATGACAGTTGTTTTCGAATTTAAATGAGTGAATGACACTTTGCGGTCTTACACAAAATACTTAGTAAAAAGAAAATAAATTATAATATTGAAGCGTCCAGTGTTGGATTTAAACTACAGCAGCATCACTAGCGAGTTCTTCTTCGACAGTAATATACATACCCTCCTCTTCGTAGGCAGAATCGTGTTTGGCAAGGATTCTCAAGAGTGGACGAAGTTTCAACCACCACTGCCTCTTGGGGATACGTTGTCTGTAAAAAAAAAAGGTGAATACATAGAGGAATACAAGTATGTGGGTTGTGCCATTTGTTATATCGGTATTTCACACAGACTGATAGATAAAGATTTTTATTCATTTTTTCCATTAAAATTTACAATAATTGTTTACAAAAATCAAAAAGCATGGCTTGATTGCCGTCTGCCTAGTTGACAAAACATAAATCAAATACTTATTTGGAAATAAAATTGACCGTCACAATAATTAAACAAACAAATAAGGAACATAGTACAATAAGAAAATTCAAATAGCAAAATTTTAATTAGCCTCAGAAACTCTCATTAATAATTCTCTTCCTACAATTTAAAGCCAGTCGACGTTAAAAAATTGTATAGGTACCGTAAGATTGAGATTGAGTTGGCTGTACACTACTCTGTGCAGCGACCCAGATGCTTCATTAAGGCATCTTCCTCTGTACATATTATCAACTTTTGCAATAAGCTGATAAAGTGGTTCCTCCCACTGAATATACTCAAGGTTATTTATGTTCAGGTTGAACTCCCAATCCGTAGCAAGATCCATCCATTCTGCATACCAGCCTGACCTCTCTCGAATGGTTTGAAGCGCAACGATCTTCGGTAACCGGTGGTTTTCCATATTCATGACTTTCAGCACATAATCAATCTGCATTCGAAGTGTTCGTACAAAAAGCGGCTGAAGTCCTGTTTCCAACATAACCATGTAGTTCGGCGTATTAGGTGGCAATCAGAATACTCTTTTAACATAAAAGCGCAACAATTTTTCAACCTCATCATATTGCTTCGCTTCCCAAACTTGAGCAGCATAGAACAAAATTGATTCCGATACTGCTTTAAATACAGTGTACTTAGGTTAGGTTAGGTTGTAGTGGCTGTCTAGTTGTTGTTGACTCACTTAGACCTCAAGGATCCGTTGTGATACCACAAAATACTCATGGGAGAGTAATGAACTTAAACAAACCAATTCGTGCGTTTAATGAAGTTAGAGAGACATTTTGTGTCGATCGTTGCCAGTTCACTGGTATTATCGAAGAAGGGATTACCGAGAAAGTTATTCCTTTTAATGGAGAGTGCTAGACATGTACATAGAAGGTGTTGGACTGTTTCCTCTTCCTCCTCGTTCCGACCGTTTAAGGTCTATGCTTGGTTGCTTGGTTGCTAGGCAGGTGCTACCCTGTGACCATCTAGCATTTGTTGATTCTAGAGCATATTGTTTGAGAAGATATTTGCATGTAGCAAGTGGTGTTCCTATGTTATGTTTTTGTCTAACATTAGGCAGAAGTGTCCCATCTTTGGCGAGCTCGTAGGCTTTGCAATTTACCGGAATGTCTCTGTGGCCCGGCACCCAAATAAGGTGAATATTAAACTGTTCTGTCATCTCATTCAGAGATGATCGACAATCGTGGACTATTTGAGAGTTTGTGGAGACAGACGCGAGAGATTTGAGAGCGGCTTGGCTGTCCGAGAAGATTCGTATATCCTTGCAAGATATAACGTTTTCTTTGAGCCAGGAAAGTGCTTCTTTAATCGCCATTACTTCTGCCTGGAATACACTACATTGATTGGGAAGTCTGTATGATAGACTGAGATTCAGTTGTTCCGAATAGACACCACTTCCAACTCCGTAATCGGTCTTTGAACCGTCTGTATAGAAGTGTACCGCATTGTCTTCCATGGGTCTCTCTTCTTCCCAGGAGGATCTTGAAGGGATGGAAACATGGAAGCTTTTATTGAATACCATTTTTGGGGTGGTATAGTCTAAGCGATCTGGGATAGATCTGAAATTGATAAGAGTAGTATTGTTACTGTTCCTTTGAGAGGTGGCTCTAAGCCTCACACATGAGTTGGCTGCCACCATTTTGGAGAAGATGTCAAGAGGTGTTAGGTTTAAAAGCACTTCCAGGGCTGCGGTTGGTGTTGAGCGAAGTGCTCCTGTGATGCACATACCTGCTGACCGCTGGACTTTGATGAGCTTATTTAGATTAATTATCATCTTGTCCAGTGCGGTCCACCATACGACAACTCCATAAATGAGTATCCGTCTGATGACCGAAGTGTATAGCCAGTGGGTTATTTTTGGGGAGAAGCCCCATTTTGATCCTATGGCCTTTTTACAAGTAAAAAGCGCTACAGTAGCTTTTTTTACTCTTTCATCAATATTTGCCTTCCAATTTAGTTTTTTGTCTAAAATGAGGCCTAAATATTTAGCTGGGTCGGAAAAGCTTACAGTGTACTTACTGCTGTGTAAAATACTTTTGTTGGAAAAACACCTACACCACGATGCGCTAATGGCAGCTTTAGCGCTTGTAAGCTTCTCCCTCAGATGCGTTTCCATTTTTAAGTTCTTTGTCAAGTTAACTCCAGGGTATTTGAATTCTTTGACATCTTCTACAGTACTCAAAAAGCCGGTTGATCATAAGTTGTACCGACTCAGGAGATGACGCGAGAACCACAATGTCATCTGCGAACAACAGCGCTTTTATAATTTGTCCAGCGTGTTCAATGGCAGCGGGTAAACAATCAATTATGTCGTCGATAAAGACAGCAAAGAGGCTTGGGCTCATCGTACAACCTTGTCTGACGCCTGATTCCGTTCTAAACCATTCTGACATTTCTGTACCATTCCATACTGCTACATTTGTATCCATATACAGGATTTGCAGGACTCTTCCAAACCTTATCGACATTCCCATCCCATAGAGCTTGTAGATAAGTGCTTGCCTATTTACGGCATCAAACGCAGCCTTAAAATCAACGAAAAACGCGTATAACTCCTTCTTTCTCATTATAAATGGTTCCGCAATGCTTTTCAGTACAAAGATATGGTAGATCGTTGAGTAACCTGCTCTAAAGCCTGCCTGAAATTCCTTCAATAGCTTATTTTCTTGAATCCATTTATTGGGGGGGTCTTTTCAGAATAGCTGTAAATATCTTATGGCACGAATTAAGAAAGGATATTCCTCGATAGTTAGCCATCTCCGTCCAGCTTCCTTTTTTGTGTATCGGAAAAATTATAGATTCACTAAATTCTTGAGGAATCAAACCTGTTTCCAGCACCTCGTTGTACAACACAGTAAGCCTGCGTATGAACTCGAAGGTTCCATACTTAAAAAATTCCGCAGGTAACCGATTGGAGCCTGCCGCTTTTCCATCCTTCATTTTGTTCATTGCTAAATATACTTCTTCGTTGGTTACGTCTGAGTCCAATACTTCATTATAAATACCCCCCAGAGGCACGAAATGGAAGTTGTTTCTTTCCTGAGCTGGGTTTAATAAATTTCTAAAATGGTCAGCCAAAAGAGTGGGGCTCAGCTTGGGTTGGATTTTAAAGACTTTACCATTCAGATTTTTCATCAAAGTCCAAAATTCTTTCGCGTTCAGACAGCTAGATAACCGTCTAGCTTCTGGCTCAAAATAGCTGTTCTTCTTCCGGGAACACAATTCCTTGTAATACCTTTTTGCTTGCAGATACTGTCTTTTAAAGTGCTCATCACTTGAGCGTCGGTAAGCTCTTAACCAAATGGCAACATTCTGGCCTTTCTACACTCCAAATCAAACCAGGGCGCCTTAAAGCTATCTTGGGCCTTCCAAATGCTACCCGAAGAGCTCGGATAAGATGCTCTCATGATCTCCTCTAACTGAGTCAAGTTACATTGCTGATATCCTTGAAGAGAAGCGTCCAGATTTAATTGGTAGTGAACTCTATTGTTTTGGTTCCACTTAAGTTTTGGTAGGAGTCTCATAGGTCTTGCTTCGTCAGTCACCATCGCAAGTCACTCGCTGATTTGGTCGTAAATTTTCATGGAAAAAATAGTAAAAATCTTTATCTATGTATCTAACTATCACAGACTGACTGACCGACATAAAAGATGGCGCATACGTTTTTTTGTGTTGTATTGTGACTTACTCGAAATTTGTTTCAGTGATTAAATCGGCCAACGGAGTGAATTTATACTGACGACGGACAATTCCCAACAGACAAGCTGAGTCGTTGCCTTCGCATTTAATTGTTCCATCCGGTTGGGTATTTGATTTGAACTGATTAATGAACCAATCGACACATTTAGCAGCCATTTTTGTGCCCATATTACGATCGAATGGTGTTGGCGATCCACCCTGCTGCATGTGACCTAGAATACAAATTTCATTTTGAGTTTTATTGACAAAATGTCAGCGCTGTATCACACATACCTAAAATATTCATCCTGCACGAGAATAGACCTTTGCCCTCTTCGGTATACAAACGATGAATAAAATCGGTGTTATAGTTTTCCGATGCCTTTTCATTCCTCAAAATCAAACCCCTCTGCACACCTTCGGCCATTTTCGACGCCATATGGTAGACATCTTGCTGCAAATCTTTAATGGAAAACTTTTCCTCGAAAATATAAGCAGCATCGGCACCACCAGCCAATCCAGCCAGTGTAGCCAAATAGCCGCAATAACCGCCCATTGTTTCAATAACAAAGACACGACGTTTTGTACCCTGAGCCGATTGACGTATCCGATCACAAATTTCGGTAATTTCATTGAGACCAGTATCACAACCCAGAGAGAATTCCGTACCGGGAACGTTGTTCGAGATAGTGGAAGGAATCACAACCAGTGGGATACAGAATTCCGGGAAGTTTGGACGTTGGTCGGAAATTTGACCGCACGCGTGGTAGGCTTCAAATCCACCAATAATCAGAAGACCTTGGATTTTGAATTCCTTGAGACGAGCTGCGATCTCCTTGAATTTGCCCTCTGGCAGAGTACGCTTGGTGCCCAAGAATGCACCGCCTTGGCCAACCCAACCGGTTACAGAGGACCTTGACGGGAAAAACAGAATCATTTGTTGTTTCACTTTTATAATTGTCCAATGTTCATCTCACCATCCCATTTCTTTGATATTGCCAGCAATCAAACCTTCAATTCCATCATGAATACCAAGAACCGTGTCTCCTCGGTAAATGCAGTTGCGGACAAATGAACGAACGGCAGCGTTCATTCCACACGCAGGTGCACCAATATGCATTACCGCTAATGTGTAACCTCCCTAAAGAATTTGTTTTAGTCACTCTAAGGAAAACATGAAAAGAAAATAAATCTTACAACGCCTTTGCCAGCTGAATCGAAAGCATCCTTTGGTGGCTTCAAACGGGTCAACATCTTGTAGGTCTCCAAGTTTCGTTCGAATGACTTGCCACGTAGTTTAACAGCCAATTCCCAGTTCTTGTCTTCCATGGCCTTGGCGACGGCTTTGGTGCGCTCAACGCACTCCATCAATGGCACACGAACTGCCTGGTTGCCGTCCAGGGACACAACGCACGGCACACTGGTCTCAGTTGCTTCCATTAAAGCCATGACAGCTTCAGCACCCATGCGGCAACCCTTTTTTTCAAGCAAATGCAAAAAATTAAAATTTCTCAATTGTTAACTTCAAACTCACCAAAACACGATCGAAAGCACTTGGATTGCCTCCACGTTGTACGTGTCCGAGAACAGTTATACGTGTGTCCTGTTGCAGTTTATCAACAACGACTTTCTTGACATCTTCGGCCGTAATCGGTCTGCCTTCCCGATCAATTGCACCTTCGGCCACGATGATGATATTCAGACGTTGACCTGCAAGTCGTTCCTGTTGTTTTGAAGAATTTTGTTGACAATTTTAGTATTTTGAATTTTTGTAGCTTTAACTAGATATAATTTTGTTTCGGTAAAGAGTTCGATTTTTTAATGACGTTGTAACCGTTAAATAAACAAAAAGAATGGGGAATCAAGAAATGCTATTTGTATTAAGAGTTAAAACATAATGAAGACAGAATGTATGATAGGAAAGAATAGAAATTTACCAATGATTAATCAGAAATATTTATAAACACTTTTAAAAGCACATATACAACCTGATAACTCGGCCTCTGTCTTAACAATTTTTGCTTAAGCATATCTTATATTATTTACATATAAAAACATTAGAGATGTTCTTCATTAATGTCTGAACTGATGTCGATCTCCTAGCAACGAACAAGACGATGCGATGATAAGAAATGGACCATACATCTATTACCCGAGCATAACTATTTCATAAGCCGGCATGGAATAGTATTCTGTATTTTGTTGCTCAGTTTTGCTATTTTGTGACGCAAGAATTAATTTTGTTACTGAAAAAGTTCTTGACGAAAAACGCAGTAATGATACTGCTTTTCTTTTCAGAAAAATAACCAGTATACGTCCGAGTGAACTTTCTCATAGAACGTAATTTTAATATCTGGATAAATCCGTGACATTCTGAGATTTATTCTATTTATTTATTTATTTATTTCATCAAACAGAGTAACAGACTCTTTTAGCCTACTAAATACTTAACAAATTGCAAATACATATAATACTAACAAGTACATTTTATAAAACAAAAAAAAACAAAAAAATAAATAATAATTATAATTTAATATAACACTAATTTAAGAAGAACAATAACAAACTATTTTTTAGAGCAAATCTGCTTATATGAAAATTAAAATCAATATGATTTGAAATGAGATTAGTTTCTCTGACACACCGAGTTATTGGTTCATTAACAGCGTAGTTTACCCTATGTTCAATCACTCGAAACAAACAACGTTCTCTTAATTGACGCGATGGAGCATATAAGTCAATCAATGATAAAAGAAAGGGGCATTTGATATGATGCGACAATATGTCACTTATGAACATTACTGAAAACATTTTTCTTCTGTTTTCAAGTGACTGAATTCCTAGAAGTTTGCATCTAGTAGAATACGACGGGGTTTCGATGTTCCAACCTAATTTCTGTATAGTGAAACTTGTAAATTTTTTCTGGATCATTTCTATTCTATTTATATAAATGTTGTAGAATGGGTTCCAGATCACACAGCAGTATTCTAAGATTGACCTAACAAAGGAGGTATATAGAGATTTAAGGGCAAAAGGGTCCTTGAAATCTTTAGAGTTTCGTCTAATTAAACCTGACATAGAGTTTGCTTTAGCTACAATATATTCAATATGTTTGACAAAATTCAATTTTGAATCAAAAAAGACACCAAGATCTTTTTTTTTCCAAAACTTTTTCAAGAACATGGTTACCAACTTTGTATTCAAAGAGAATTTGGGAAAAATTACGACAAAAAGAAAAACATTGACACTTAGTGACGTTCAAGAATAAATTGTTTGTTGTACACCATTCTGTTAACTTCTTAAGGTCATCTTGTAAAAGAAGACAATCATCTATAGATTTTATGCATCTGAAAAACTTTAAATCGTCTGCGAATAGCAGTGGAGTGGAATTCAAGAAAATATCAGGTAAATCGTTTAAAAAGATAAGAAAAAGAAGTGGGCCAAGATGGCTTCCTTGGGGGACACCCGAGGTTACTTTAAATGGACTAGAAATCACTTGATCAATACAAACAAATTGAAAACGACCTTTAAGGTAAGATTCCAACCATTAAAGCATTTTTGAATGAAAACCAAATAATTTTAATTTTTTAATCAAAATAGAGTGACTAACTCTATCAAAAGCTTTCGCAAAATCTGTATAAATGACATCAATTTGGTATCTTTCCTCGAGTTTATTCACAACGAAATTAGAAAAAATAGAAAGATTTGTGGTTGTGGATCTTCCTGCCACAAAACCATGTTCAAACTGAGAAATATGTTCTTTTGTTTTTTTCGAACAATTTAGGTATACTCGATAGTTTACATATCGGACGATAGTTGGATACTTCCTGCTTTGAACCAGTTTTATGAATTGGAGATAAAAATGAATTTTTCCAAACAGAAAGGAATTCGCCACTCGAAAGAGAGCTATTAAAAATGAAAAACAGGGGCTCAGAAATAGCAGCTGCACATTTTTTAAGAATAATAGATGGAATTTCATCAGGCCCCGAGTTGCTATCGCAGTTTAAGCTCAAAAGACCTGCTTCTATTTCAGACAAATCTAACTCTAATCGACCAATGTCAACCTTACCATCATCAGAAAATAATTCGGGTCTTGACAGATCCTCATTACATTTTGTATAATTAGATTCAAAATAATGAGCAAATGAATTACAAATGGTTGAAAGATCGGAAAACGTTGAACCAAGGTAATTCATACATTTGGGAATACCAATAGATTTTTTTTTTATTCTTGATAAATGACCAAAAACACTTGCTATTTATTTTTAAATTGCTTTCAATTGAAAAAATGTAATTTTTATAAAGAAATTTGTTAAGAACATCGAATTCTTGTTCTAATCGAATGTAAACAGCTCTTAAAACAGTGTTGTTTTCGGAAATACGTGACCGTTTGTAATGTTTGTATGCCTTGTTTTTTTATTACTTAAGTTACAGAGTCTCTTGTTGAACCAAGGAGGCTTTGAATTATTTTGAACTCTGACTTTAGGCACATGCATATTAATTGCCGCTTTCAGATTATCGAAGAAAAAATTATAAAACTGTAATAAATTTTAAGAACTATTATATAAACGGCAAGGAATACCGGACAAATAACTCGTAATGCCATCGAAATTAGCTTTCGTATAATTGAACTTATATTTAATACAATTAGAAGATCTTAAATAATCATAAAATGAAAAATGACCGAGTTAAACTACGGCGAAAGTCGGCATTATATGGACATTATATACCTTTACACAGATTTTGGAGTTACCGTTCTTAGAGAAAGTTCACTCGGGTGTATACTAGTTATTTTGGCTTGTCATTTTATAACCTAATAAATAAACACTTGTAAAAGGGAGATGCTCTTAACATCGCCTACAAGATCCGCTCTGCCGTAATATGTGAACGTCTGAAGCCTTTCGTCAACAATCTGATTGGTCCTTATCAATGTGGCTTCAGTCCAGGAAAGTCAAACATCGACCAAATTTTCACATTGCGGCAGAGCTCGTTCGCTTGTGCAAAATGACGATGAAGAACTCACGCTGCTCCATCAAGGTTGGCAACGAGAGGCACCATCTTCCAAGTTTGTTCAACTTCTCGCGTACGCCAATTATATCGATATGATGGGAAGAACACAGAGTGATGTCAATAGCGCCTTTGTGAGAATTGAGACAGAAGCGGCAAAAATGGGCTTAGCGGTAAATGAGGGAAAAACGAAGTATACGGCCTTATTACCGTACCCGATCGGAGAAAAATTCTCTCCGATTCGTACAATTTCTACGAATTTTCTACCACCGTATACTTTCGGAAAGGTCAATCGTAGACATCTAGGAAAAAATTTAAAACCTGCGTCGGAATTTCAAATTGAGAGCGACGTTTCGCTATTTCATGCGATGCACTGCGATTTGTAACTAACTGTTTTCGTCCGATTGTCTCCGAAGCAAAAAAGTGTCGGAACTGAAAATATTTTTTAACTCACAAAAGAACAAAGAAGTGCGTCGGTACGCATCACTTTTTTATGTACGAATCGGGTACGGTGAAGGAAATTAAACTTCCGATCGGGCATTTTCTCCGATCGGAGAATTCTCCGATCGGGTACGGTAATACGGCTGATATGCTGTCTTCCAGGAAGGACACCCAACACCAACGGCTCGGACAGAACGTCATAATCGATTTGATTTGAAAAGCTCTCTCTCTCGAGCAACAAAGGTAAAACTGTATAACACATTATCCCAGTCCTGCTTTGTGGTGCCTTAGACTGTTTCGAGAGGAAAGTTTTTCGAGTCATCTTTGGCCCCAGAAGGGTCAAGGTCCAGAGACTCAGATGGCTCGGTCATTTAGAGCGGATGGACACCTGGCCCAGAAAGCATCGACACTTTTCATGAGGGACGAAGAAGGAGTGGAAGACCGCGACTCAGGTCGCGCACACAAGTTGAAGACGACCTCAATCAACCTGGAGTGCAAAACTGGAGACAGCTGGCGGAGACCGTTGATTGAAGCCCAAATCCACAACGCACTGTAGGGCGACATTAAGTTAGTAAGATTATATTATTTAAATATGTAATGTCCTGTGTCGATTTCCAAGCAACAAAAAAAATGTTTTTTTGTCATTGAAATTTATTGGAAAATCATACAGTCGACCCTTTTTTAACAGTTGAACTTTTGACCATTTTAAATGGGAATTTACTTCCTAGAGTATGAAATAAATCGAAATTCCTTGAGCTGATACCCAGTACAAGTTCACATATTTTTTCATCTAAGTGCGGTGATCCTACGTTTGAAGCTAATCAACAGTGTTCAAAAAAACAAAAGCACTTTCATACAAATATCAAAATTTGTATTAGTCAATAAACTGATGATTAGCAGTGGAGCCCTAAGAATGATCGATGATAGAGACATCATGCTTCATTCCATCGTTAGTTCACGTAACGTTCCATGTCTCTCTCTATCGCTACTTCTACGGTAAGTGCTCTAGTCAGCATCTAGTTGCATTCCTCCGCTCAAACAATTCGCCCGTAATACTCGCGCTTCTAGGAATGTCCATCAGTTTACCCTCGAGCCCAACTTCGGACGTACTCTCAAGTATAGAGAATCATTCTTTAGCCGTACTACGCGAATTTAGAACTCTCTTCCACACTATCTTTCCCAATTATTGCAATATTCAGGAATTCAAGAATCAAGACTACTGTACACCGACACCTCCTTTCCAAACACAACCTTCATTCTTAAAGCACTCACTGTATCTTTGGCATGATAAGGGTATGAAAAACCCCTTGAGTGGGGGAAAGTTTTCAGTATTTTGTTGCTTATTTTTTGCTAATTTGTGCCGCAAGAATTCATATTGCTACAGAAAAAGTTCTTGGAAAAAATCGCGGTAACTCTTCTTCTTTTCTTTTCTGAAAAATAACCAGTATACGCCTGAGTGAACTATCTGATAGAACGTTAATTCCAATATCTGGATAAATCCGTGGCCGAGTAAATACTCTGGCGAAAGTGGGCATTATAAAGCCATTATATACCTTAACGAGGATTTATAAAAAAATTTAGAATTACCGTTCTATGAGAAAGTTCACTCGGGCGTATACTGGTTATTTTGACTTTTGATTTTATAACCTTTTCTTCTATTCTGCAATACAGTCACAACTAAAAGTAAACGAAATTGTGATCTACATCAGAATGAGAGCAGATCTACGCGGACACTACGAAATTCATAACGAATTTTATTGTTATCTTGTTGTGGCGGTAATACCAATTCCAATGATATTATGGAGTCATCTTTTATTTTCTAAGTGCCTTAGATCACGCCATGTAAACGCTTTTATCAAGAAAATGACTAAAATTCATTTTCAGAGCTAACCAACTTTAAACCCGAATATCTCGAAACCCCACCAACGATTACGGAAATATTTTACCCACATAATGTGACCAACATCAGCTTTCATTTGACACCAATTTCGTTAGTGAACGCACTGTGCCCAGTCTCCATAGAAAAATGGGCCAACTCCTTTCAAAATAAATAGCTGCATAATAAACTGGGTCAAATTTTATTTAATTTTTAATTTTAAAGGTTTTTTTCATGCAAACAACTTTCAAGATTCTTTCACTGATTAACCCTTAGGCTAATTAGGCTGCAGCCTAGGACGCGAGGATCGGTGGCGCTGAAATCGTTTCTTCGCAAGCACTAGTATTCCATCATTGCATCTACCCTACATATTTCAACTAGACCGAGATAAAACATTAAAACTAACTGCGCTTGAGAGTCCCTGATTTTAACAATAAATTTTGAAATTTTAAAAAGCGCGCGTACAACAAACACTGACTTGTTACTTGAATCGGTCGGTGGGTGAGCGATTGGGTGAGCTGGCAACAGAAGGCCTAGTGCGAGTTTAACTTCAAAAATTTTAAATGTTAACTTCATTTTGTATGGAAATTGGAAAATTCGGAATTTAAACAGTGCAACCTAGTTCTCGCGTTTGCCGCTAGATGACTCTGTATCGATTGTATCGTATTCTGTTCTCGATCGTCTAGGTTGTATTGTTTACATTCCCATACAAAATAATCTTCACGTATACGCGCGTTTCTGTTAGCCGAATTAAACAAAACTCGCACTAGGCCAAAGATTAACTAAGTAAGAAGATCGGAAACTGACTTATGTTTTACTCCCTAGATCCCACAATGCATCTCCTCTTAGAGATGACCACGCTCATGGTCAATGGCAATGGCAACTAAGTTGTTTATAGAAACTTAGCCAATACAAGTCATGCAGCCAAACACGGCATGGATTTGGTTTTCTACTTGGTAGCCTGCAGTCACTTGTCATGATTTTGGTCTTATAATGCGTGAGGTACCTACTTTGCCTTTATGCACGGTCAGCTTAAAAAATAGTTTGCCACCCTAAGGTCGAATGTCATGTAGAAAAGGACAACGTGAATTTCGCTTGCAGATCGATCTGAAAACTTTTATAGGTAGTAGGAACCATGTTATAATTTTCACACTACTACTCTACTCAGTTACTACTTTTTAGGCCGTCCGTAACACACCTAGCGGGGGCGCGTCCGCATAATTAGCCTAGGGCGGTCAGAACACTTGATCAGTCCTCACGCCTACTTTCATGAAAAAAAAGTCACCATTATGTCTGAAAATTTTGTTAATTGTATGAGTTGAACCTAAAACACACATAATTTAAGTGTACAAATGCTGTCAGAAGAGGTTTATGATTTCAAAAATATAATTAAAAATTGTCCACACTAGAAATAATTTTTATTTTAATTGTAAAACCAAGAGGAAATTTACTGGATGTTGCAATACTTGTTACTTTACTTGTTTTTGACGGATGATGCAAAATAAAACGATGTACATGTTTAAAACTCAACTTGTTAATTACAAATTTCATTTACTTACCGTTCAAAAATGATTTTCGCAACTTCAGTGCATTGATAACCCTGAAAACTTATATAATCCAAGCGATTTTCACTTATAGTAATTTAAACAACTTAAAATCGAACTCTTTACTTTTATTTTCCTACCCAAAATAATTTACAAATTAAAAGTGAAAAATAGCAATGAATGATAGGGAAACGATTAAATTGAAAAAAAGCAAGCCAGTACCGATGATATGAAATGAATAGACAAAATAGAAAGAAATTTAGAATCAACTTTCTTGCAGTCAAACAAACAAAATTAAAAAACACAAGATGAGTTGAATTTTCAAATGACTGTTTGAGTAGTTTTGAAAAGCAAGAAGCTATGAAAGAGTTTTAAACATTTTCATAGAACCGAAATATTATGAAATCATTTAACCAATTTTTGATAAGAAACTAGTGATGGGATCATTCGAATGATATAATCGATTATAATCGATTATGGCAATCATTCGAGATCATTCGATTATTGAAATCATTCGAATGATTTCTCAAACCCTGCTACAACTACTACCCTTCAAAATTAAAATCTGAAATGAAAAAAAAATTGAATGACGATTATTAGTATTCGAATGACCATTATTATCATTCGAATACAAATAATCCATTTTATTAGTATTCGAATGATAAATCATTCGAATGAATAATCGATTATTAATAATCGAATGAAAAATCATTCGAATGAAAAATCATTCGAATGAAAATAGTACTCGAATGAAAATAGTAATTGAGTGAAAATAGTACTCGAATGAAAATAGTAATTGAATGAAAATAGTAATCGAATGAAAATAGTAATTGAATGAAAATAGTAATAGAATGAAAATAGTACTCGAATGAAAAGAATCGATTATTAGTATTCGCATAAAAACAAATCGAATGATGACTTTTTTAAGTTTTAATTCGAATGACGATTTTATTTCTAGTTAAATTTGCAAATCTTTGCAATGGAATTTTGTTTATGATTTTTGGTTACTTTTTGAAAGGCAAACAAAAATTTGTGTTTGGAGATTCTTTGCTTTTTTTTTGATATATGTACATGATTGGTAGAAATTTTTGTGAATTAGTGTTTAAAAAATGAATACGGAACATTGTTTATAGCTAAGAAGAATAACAGGCTATTTTTAAAAATGTTTCTAAAATGAAACTGAACAATAAACCCAGGTCGGTACCTACCATCTGAGAGGGTATTTTCTAAGGTAGGTCTATTGACGAATGACCGTCAATATTATTATACCTGTAAATTAGCTCATTGTACACTGTAAACTTTAAATTTTTCACCATTTTCATTGGATTTCGTAATTCGAATGATCATTCGAATGATCATTCGATTATTCAAATCATTCGAATACTATTTTCTCGATTATTGAAATCATTCGATTATGCCCATCACTATAAGAAACTAAGCAATTTCGACAGTTCAAGATATAATTTTCGATTTCATATAACTTCGGTTTTTTTTTCAAGAAGTCTCCTCAGACTCTTTCGAATACCCAGCAACGAAAAATTGCTCAAATTAAAAATTGTTACTTCGCAAGTCATTATGTACAAAATTAAGTGTCAAATGTATTTTAGTGTTGTTAAAGTGTTAGTCTAATGTAGTTTAAATTAAAAATAAAATTACTTTGTTTAGTTAACTTAAGCATTTTAATTTTAGTAATTAAGAACTAGGAGTTGATTTGAGAAACTCTTTCTCGCGATAAATTCTGACCTGATACAGTTTCGAGCATAACTTTTCCGGCCAATTAGTAACTGCTGGATCTTCTGGGATAAAAATGAAATCAGCTTCGCTTGCTAACGAAGATACAATAGCTAAATAACTACACAGCGACAAGAAAAAAACAAAAAATAAATGGAGGATATGATATCAAGCATAAGAAAGATGATGAATTTCTGTGATACTACCATTTCAGGATTACAGATCGTTTTGCCAATTTCGAATTGAATCCATTTCGAAATTCTAAGGAAAAAAACTATTTTCTACTCTTAAACTTCTGTGTTCTGTCTTTAAAACAAAAATTAAATACTTTTGTTTATGCAATGGGGACAAGGACAACCCATTAATGAATTTAAGTCTTTTGACAGAAGAAGTATTATAAATTAGGAGATGCATTGGTTTAAAAAAGTCCTTTGGCAGTGTCCAGATGACGGCGATTTAATTCAAATATAGTGTATCGACATTTATTTGATTCTAGAACTATTCCGTCATTCTGAATGAGAAACGATTTACATAAGTCACGAATGGAAACGATTAATCAAAAAAGGAAATGTATGAATATGTAAAAGCAAATCGAAAATGATGAAAATTTATCAAATCAATAATACAAATTTTCGATACTAAGATCAACCAAAATCGTTTCAATCGATATCGATACAGACACAAACATAACAACAGATCAAAGATTTAAAAATTCAAAAACGTTCCTTGTAAAGGGTGTCTCAGTAAGAGTGCACTTTTTAAGATTGGAATATATTTTTTTTTCATGCAAGTGGCAACTCTGAAATTTGACAGCTGTTACATCTGTTTGTTCCGATTATTAAAAATATAGCGCTTTTCGAAAAAACAAAAACAAAAAGTCATTAGGCCAGTTCCACCTAACAACATCTCACTAGATCTCGGAAATCTCAGAGATTTTTTAAGTGGAACAAAAATTCTCAGCTGAGAATTGAGAATTTTTTCTGAGCTCCGAGATGAAAATATTTTGGATTCGATTTCTCACTCAACTATTTTGACGTGACTGACATATGTACAGCAAGAATTTGTAAGGTAACCATTTTATCTCAATGAGAATTGATGTCGCTTTCCATTGGTTGTCCAGAAGCATTAGGAAGAGTCGAGAGTCTTCTGAAACCATTCCATTGGACTGACTTTGACAGACGGAATGCTTCTGAGAAGAGCAGAACTCTTCCGTTTTGAAAACAGAATCGTCCGAAGAATGACACATACATCATAACCCGCTCCATTTGAGGTAGAAGAAGAAACGTCAAAAAAAGACCAATGGAAAACGGCATGACAATTATGTTCCACCAAATGATTTTGCCTCAGTCAAAGTGACATTGAGATGTTGTTAGGTGGAACTGGACTATTTTCTCCGATCAAGCGCATTTCCATATGAATGGCTTCGTGAATACCCTAAATTTCGAATTTGGGATTCAGAAAATCCTCATGCCAATCCATGAGACTGTCCGGTGTGGATTTTGGTCAGGCAGGAGGCGGCGTGATTGGACCTTACTTTTTTAGAAATTGAGGCCGAAATTGCAGTGACTGTGAACGGCATGAGTCTGGACAACATGTTGTTTCAGCAGGACGGCGCAACTTGCCACACGGCGCATGAAACAATCGACTTATTGCACCAACGATTTCCAGAACACATTATCTCACGAAATTCTGATGTCAACTGGCCACCAAGATCATGCGATTTGACGCAATGCAATCAAATCCGAAACAATTCCTGACCTCAAAACGGAAATCCAACGTGTCATCGGTGAGATACAGCCACATCTCTGTGCAAAAGTCATGGAAACTTCAAATAGTAATGGCCTATCATCGGAGCCAGTGTAACAGAGTAACAGTGACCCAACAATGACAATTACGTTGAAATGGCTGACTGAGAAATTGGATCCAAGCAATTTTCATCTCAGAAAACAGAGAAAAACTGGGACATCAACTGACATTTTTGTTTGTTATGTTCCACATGAAAATCACTAAAGGGCTCTTATAACGCTAACTTATTTTTTTGATTCTCATGCATTGGAGTGACCAGAAACAAAAACGAAGCCCATGACATAAGTAGTTGGAATCCCAGAAGGCAAAATGGCACCCGGGATAATACTCCTTTAGAAAACACTTTCAAGCTACCGATGTTAACAATTAAATTGCCGTTTTGTTCATGAAACTCTATTCCTAGACTGATAGTGACTGTTTGCCAGAACTTTTAATCAAAAGAAGGAGTGGCTCACAATTAATTGAAAATATTCATGAAAGAATATGAATATCAAGACTTATGTCAACTACAGCCTTGCCCAAAAGCATTGAGCACCCTTGAAATCTTCTTATATTTTTAAACCACAACTTTTAGTATTTTGAATGGAAGGATAATGGCTTTTATCAAATTAAGCTCAACCTTTCGCCTTAATGACGACAGCAATTCTTTTCGGTAAAGAACGCACAAGATGATTACACTCCTCTGCAGATAAAGCATTCCATTCGTTCCGTAGATGGTGCTTTAGGTGTTCTTTGCTTGAAATTTTATGCTGCCTTATCTTGCGCTTTAATAAACCCCAAAGATGTTCAATTGGGTTTAAATTTGGGGACTGGGCAGGCCAATTAAGAAGCTCAATGCAATTTTCGCTTAACCAAGCCATTGTTTTTGCAGCTTTGTGACAAGGTGCGTTATCTTCCTGGAATTTTACTCCGTCAACATTTGTTTCACCAAAAAGTTTGAAAAATGAGGGAAGAAGTGCAGTTTCCAGTACATTTATGTACTTTGTAGAGTCCATGCGACCCTCATGCATCCCCAAATCAAAACGCTGCCACTGTGGAGACTACACACTCCGGACTTAATTCTTCACCGACTCGTCGCCGAACAAAAGTCAAACCAGGGGTACCAAAAATCTGAACGTATAACAAAAATTATCGATTTTTAAAAGTAATTTTTTTGTGGTCAAAAAGTTTTTTTTACGAAGTGAATGATGCTAATCGTTAGATTATCACCCAAACTAATTTACCTCAAAGTTCGATTCTTCTGACCAAACAATATTTGACCAATCTTTCTCTGTCCAATTTTGGTACTTTTCTGGTTTTTTGGTAAGAGCAATGGCTTTTTCCTGACCACACAACCTTTTAAACCAGTTTCAAAAAGTCTGCGTCTGGTTGTTCGAGCAGAAATAGACTTCTTTAACGCCACTGAAAACTAACTAGCCAGCTTTGATGAGCTTTCCTTCCGATTTTTTAATGAGTTTCGTATCAAATTTCTATCCTCGCGTATTGTCAATCGTTTTGGACCCGATCTTGGCCTATTCTTATGGGAACCAGTTTCAACAAAACGTCTGATACAATATTGCACTGACCGACCGACGCACGGGAACAGTTCAATGTTTTGGAAATATCTACCTGAGATTTACCTTGCTAATTTAAAATCTGTATTTGAGCACGTTTTTCAAGACTTAGACCGTTTTTTTTTTGACCATTTCGTAAAGGTTTTTATCAAAACTCAAAATTGACACACACAAAAATGCAACGGTCGAAAAAGCTAGACTCTTAAAAGCAAACTACTGAAGTTCTTAGTAAAAACGTTATTTCGTATTCGCAAGAAAAAAACAAAATTAACGTCAAATAACGGACAAACCCAGTTTTTTTATTTTAGTTTGTCTAGACCTGTTGAGTAATGACAATGACCCGGCAGACGTCGTCCTGCCTTGATTTGAAGAATTAAATGAAACTCCCGAAGGTTTCTGGGATGGTACAATGAATTTTCAGCTGTTGGCTCCATAGTCATTCCAATGAATTTCAAAAACTCCTTGACGGAGTTTCATTTAATTCTTCAAATCAAGGCAAAACGACGTCTGCCGGGTCAGCTAGTGCGCCACAGGACTCATCTGTGAAATGAGCTACATATTAAACTTATATTTTCTGTAAGAGTTAGAGTCGCCTCTGGCCACCGGTATGGCGCTAGTTGACATGTGTCAAAATTCCCTTAGCAAGTTAGTGCTTCCATAGGCCGATTGGTGCGCCACAGTACTCATCTGTCAAATGAGCTATATATTAAACTTATATTTCTGTAAGAGCTAGGGTCGCCTCTGGCCACCGGTATGGCGCTAGTTGACATGTGTCAAAATTCCCTTAGCAAGTTAGTGCTTCCATAGGCCGATTGGTGCGCCACAGTACTCATCTGTCAAATGAGCTATATATTAAACTTATATTGTAAGAGCTAGGGTCACCTCTGGCCACCGGTATGGCGCTATAAACAAAACAAATCAAATTCCACTGAATTAAGATGCAATTAAGTTTTAAATGCACAAATGAATTAATTGAACAATATTTCCATTTCGTTGTTTTGAATTTTTGTTCATCAATTTGTGAACATAAAATATTTTTAAAGTGGCATCCAGAATTCGCTATATATCCGCCATCTTGGATTTTATTGGACAATTCGAACTTGACAATCTTCGGGAGTATTATAACTAGGGCAACCAAAAATATGCTCGAGCATGTTTTTTTTGGAACGTCGAATTTGACAATTGACAAGATAGAAATACGTTTCATGAAAAAACAAACATTTTGGACCCTATTCGTTAGAGCATATTTTAGCATATTTTGTTATAAATGCATATTTTTGCATATTTTGCTTTAAAATGCATATTTTGGCATATTTCATCATTATTTGTAGTTTTTGTTGCAAATGTTAGAGTAAATATTTTTTTTTTTAACTTTTTTTTCAAAAAATTCGCGATGCTATTCAAGTATTTTATCCAAAAGTAACGCATGTCACTTGTGAGGCCCACAGGCTCCATAGAACTTGTGAAACACTTCGAGGTCAATTTCCAGAAGTTGATATTTTCATCGCAAACGTAAAAAGTGTTTAAAAGCTCCGTCAAGAATAAGGGTATTCAAGGATATTGCACCGGAAACACCACTTCCTTCGCAAACGATTACGACTAATTGGGTATCTTGGAGGGAAGCAGTTTACTGTGTAGAAATGTTTAAAAAAACATGGAAATCGTTTTCGAAACACTAAATACGAGTTGTTAAAAAAATGTTTTAATGAAGTGGCATTAAACGTGACTTGATATTTCTATCAACCAATTATACATTTTTATTGAAATGCATTGCACAACTGGAAACAAGCGGCCTTTGGCTAACATAAAATTATTGATCGATGCCCAAGTTAAAATTAATACCATCGACTCCAATAACGAAAAAATAAATAAAATTATCGATATTTCAGAAAAATAAGTGGGCTCAAATTGTTTATTATGGCAGAATTTATTTGTAGAAAAAAAAAACTGCATCTGAAATAATGGCATTAAGGTTTGCACGTATAACTGGCGGATGATGTACCTACAAAAATGTTTTCAGAGAAAAAAATTTAAGTAAAACTGTTTTCCTTAAGTGCAAACAAAATTTTAACAAATATTTTCTTTTTAATTATTTTGGTTTATATTTTCATTTTTGATTTTTGGTATTTATTTAGCTTTTTTTTTTTTGTACTCTTATTTGTCTCTAAGGATATTTTGACCTCTGTTTTTTTTTGACAAGTCAATAAACTATAAAAAAAAAACTCAAAATTAAAGATTTTACGCTATTTCAAAATTTTTTAGAGCATATTTTAAGAGCATATAATTGGCTTTTTAGAGCATATTTAAAGCGCTATAAATGGTTTTTATAGAGCATATTTTTGGTTGCCCTAATTATAACCTTTGGTACTTGTACCATGGGTTTCCCCTCTTTATCTAGTCTGTGGCTTGTGTAATCTGTTTTTGTGGTATTTCTGTTCGTGTAATTACGCATGCATTCTCATGTGATCAGAATCAAGTGCGTATATGTATGCACACATGTACGTAAGTGTACATTTAAAGCGTGGCCCGTCATTTTGCCTAGCTTCGCGGCAAAATACCTTGGGAGGTTTTCTCTCTGTATTTGCTCTGTGGTCAATATATCGAATGAAAATATCGATAAATCAACGAAATTATCGACAACAATTTACAGGTACCCAATTTTTATTTGCGTTTTTCTCGCACGTAATTCAATAAAAAATTAGTTTTTCCAACTCAGGAACCATCCCGGGTTTATGCACAACAACTTTTCCAAAGATTATTACATGATCAAATGTGTAGTTTATGAGTCTATAGGTAATATACATACAAACATTCATTTTTATATATATATAGATGCATTTTTATAGGGTGCTTAATACTTTTGGCCAAGGCTGTATGTTTTTTGTCTTAGGCCGTGTGCGAATTGGATGAATTGTGGTTAAAAAATAAAAATGGATGAATTTTTAACCACTACTGTCATATTTTAACCTGCTCAGCAGCTAGTCAAATAATGCGAAGTGTCAAAATTTAACCAAACGTCAAGTTTTAACCCATTTTTAACTGAATTCGCACACGGCCTTAATTGGGAATCCAGAATTCTATTTGATAGCGTTCAACTGGTTAAAAGTGACAGTTCGGATTGTAGAAAAAAAAATCCTTCAGAACAAATATACGGTTGTCCTGGTTGGAATTGTCATATGACAAAATAACAAACTTTATGTATGTAGTTCTCTTTTAGAACTAAGAGTTTATATTATTTTCTTTTCCTGCTTAAAGAAACCTATAATCTGTTGAAATAATGATTTTGAATGATGAATGGCGAAGTGCAATAAGAAGGAGAATATGATTTCAATTAGAGAAGAACAATTACTAAACGTGAATTTAAATAATCACAACATGAATATTATTAAAAAAGGGTTACAATGGTTTTTTGGCACTTTCAACAACATTTAAATAAAGCTTTTGGTCTGCTATTTGTTAAAAGCATTTTCTTCTGTTTCAAAAAAAGAAATAAATATTCATAAATTGTTAATCAAACAAGTGCTCGATCTGCAATTTCGTCAAGTCAAATTTCGGCTCGACACTCCAAATTTGACTTGACCAAATATGCACATCATTTCGTTTAAAAAAAAAATAAAACTAAATCATTCCAATTTTGTTTTTCATTCTAAATTTTGTATGTTTGCAATAATGAAACTTTCAAACGATTAAAAAAAACAGCCAAATTGTGCAAAATTTTGAAAAAAAAAAATTAAAAAAAAAACATTTGTTCAATTTAACATTTATTTCTTCTTGCCTGACTCAATTGCTGACACAGCCTGATTGGCCAATCGGCCTTGGGCGGAGCCTCGGGAATAAAAATATAATCAGCTTCACATGAAAGTCCAGCTACAAGGGCCAAATAACTGCAAAATATTTTATTACATAAATTCAAAATGCTTTAAGGTAGTTTTACTCTAGTTTTAAAAAGTGTAACTTGTAAAATATTTGGATTTTGGTTGTGTATTTGTTGCTTTTGATGGACACAAAAAAATTAAACTCTAGATTTGGACAACACGTTGCACTTCAATCTCACACTCAAACCTCTCTTGGCCGAATCGGTTTCTTAGCAAATTTTTGATTTTGATGACAACAAAAATCATAAAAAAGAAAAACACGATTGAAAATCAAAAATAACATTCCAAAAATATTCTTTGCAAATGAAGAAAAACGCTTGCCTGTATTAATTTATCGCAAAGCTTCGTAGGCCAATCGAATGGAGGCGGTGATTCTGGGCAAAATACATAGTCTGCTTCTGAGATGACGCCTGTTACTACTGGCAAGTAACTGCGATAGTGTAGTTTTAATTATAAATTGACAAATAAACCATTTTAAAATCATCAACAATCTACTGTTCCATTTTTACTGACTCTATACTATCTTTCTTCTCTTATAACTTTTAAGGTTTTCGCGGTTGTTTCCATATGACATTATGATTTATTTTCGGATTAGTGAGTTAAGTGAGTTTAGAAAACCGTACTCACCCCGAACGTTTCGCTCCAAATTGAATGAACTTTGCACCCACTCCGCGACGTGTGCCGATAGAAAAACGAATTGGGAGTGTAGAAGAATGCATCGCTTGCAACAAGTTCAACAGCATCGATACTGAAACGTCAGCACGGCAAGAGTGGAGGTAACGTAATGTCCTTGTTTCGTTTTGTGTTGTCCTTATCCTTTCTGATCTTATGGCACGATCTATGTTTTTGTGTGCCGGTTCCTGTCCGTCTAGTACCAAGTTCCCTCCCATTTCCGACGAGCTTAGCCGCGTGTCGCAATCGTGCACGGTACTAGACGGATGGCTGGGGTTATTCCCCGATGACATTTGTGTCATCAGGAACCGAGCCAACAACAAAATTACTAGTAAATAGATGTGATTATTTCACTAAAATGAATGCATTGGTAGAAGACAAAAACACTTATTTGCCTGTCGACTACGATCCCACAGCTCGTGTTTTAAGGAAAGTGGCCAAATTCATCAACGAAAATAAAACGCTTCCACCACCAAAGCGTCTCATAACTAAGTGTCCACGTAAAAATCCTCATTCAAATCCTCCAAGTGGGTGCCGGGCGGGCAATGATCACCACAGTCGTCCTGTGCGTTTTTGGCAGGACGGTGATCACCTAAGGTTGAGTTGGGTCGCCGAATTGTTGTAACTCCTCAATAGTGCAACGTTCGGAAACCCAATTCAATCATAGTTTAGAGGTTCCTAATTTCAGTGGTGGTGTGAGCGTACTTTGTACGAAAACAGTGCCGAAGAATGAAAGCCCGGGGGATAAACCAGCCATTAACGAGCTCTTTCAGATGCTGTGGCAAGGTCCGTCATATTTCTGCCAGGCAAGCGGCTTTGCCGGGGCTGACCGTCTTTCCGCATTACTCGTGGGAATAACAATGAAGAACAAAGCAACGAATAGGAAATTAGTAGTAAAATTAATCGAGCCAGGGCTGACAATGCGGTCACATCTCCTGATAAGGCTGTCGAGTCAACTCAGGGGTGTGAACGGGTTGTCAACCCTGTGGTTG